>QXEO01000531.1:15221997-15952690 GCA_007115705.1 Dactylis glomerata
AAGGCAAGAAGATTGTCGTTGGGGAGGCCTATGGTTTGAGGACTAGATACAACATTCTTCTCCGCTTGTTCCGTGAGAACATTGCCCCAAGTGCGGGTAATTTGGATGCTCTTCGTGGTGGCTTGGTCAACCTACTTGCCTACTCTCATGAGGTTTTCTGCAAAGGAGAAGAAGCTCAAGTCCAACCCATTGACGTCATGGACTTCATTCACCGGGAAATGTATGAGTGTATTCTTTCCAAGAAAGCCCCGGTCTATGCTCCGTATGTTATGAAGCTTATCAAGAGGAAGTCTCCCAACTACACTCTTTGTGTTGACGTCTCCAAGTTGGTTGAGCATAAAACTGTGAAGCCTCAAAAGAAACCGGCACCGGGTGTGACCAATGAACCCTTTGCCTCCGCTAGTGAAGATGAAGAAGATGAAGACATGGAAGGTGCTGAGGATGATGTGGATGAGGAAGGAGAAGAGGGTGAGGAAGAGATTGAAGTGACTCGGACTGCTCCTCCTTCTCCTCCAAAGAGGAGGAGCAAGAATGCTAGCAACCAGCCTTTTCCCTCTCGCAACAAAGAAGAAGTCAACAAAGAGATCAAGAAGCTGTCTTGGTTCAAGAGGACCATGCTTTGCATGGGAGTGGATATTCGCAAAGAGCAGCACAACATCTACATTCAGAACAAGCATATCACTCACAACCAAGGTTTGATGGTTGAACACCTTCGTGCTATTCGCAAGCTTCCTCCTCCAGAGCATCCCCCTTCAGACTCAGAGGATACTCTCAGCTATGGTGCTTGGAACAAAGAGATGGGCAGCTCACTCCAATGGGGAGATTTCGATGAAGTGTCCAAGCCCAACTATCCGTCTTCCTCCAGTCGTGGCAAGGGTCCTATGGGTGATGATGAAGATCCTTCCTATGAAGGCAACGACGAGGACGACGACGAGTGACTTGTTGGGACGTGTAGCATCGCTCGTTTCCCCTTTTTGGTGTCTCGATGCCAAAGGGGGAGAAGAGTTCTATTAGCATGATTATCGGGGATTTGCAAGGGTCGGGCACAAGCATTTCTTTTGTTGAGCTTTCGTTTGCCTATGCTTGTGCTCTCTTCTAGTACTTAGTTCTTTAAATTTTGAACTTCGTAGTGGTACCTATCTTAATATTGTGTGAGACTTGTGGTGTGCTTTAATGTAATAGTCATGCTCTATTACTTCATATTGTTATCTATGTAGCATGCACATGTTTGTGGTTCATAATTGCAGGGGGAGCTTTGTGTCTAGTATGTGTGCATTTGAATCAAGCCTTTGCTGCAGGGTGCACACATCTAGGGGGAGCTCACCCTATATTATATTGATCTTCTTTCTTGAACCTTTGTATTGTCATCAAACACCAAAAAGGGGGAGATTGAAAGAGCATCTTCGGTGCAAAATGTATTTTTGGGTGTTTGTTGTCAATACTCAGGTATCTAACTGTTTGTCTCAGTCTAATCCTGTTTATAGGTGGAAATCTGAAGATTAGAAGTTGCTGGCGTTTCTGCGCCGGAGACTCCGGGTCTCCTGCCCGGAGACTCCGGTGTGCTCACGCCGGAGGCTTTGGTCAGGGACCGGAGACTCCAGCCCAAGCCTCCGGGGTCGTTTTTCGACGGGTGTCGCTCGCCCCAGATATGGGGGCGGAGACTTTACCCGGATTCTTCGGCTGGTGCTCGCCACTGGCCCGGAGTCTCCGGCCCTGTCGACTTACCCCGGAGACTCCGGGCTCTGGACCCCGGAGTCTCCGGTCTAAAAGGACAGCAACGGCTAGTCCTTGTCTTGGAATATAAATAGTCTTCTTCCACCTCAAGACATGGCTGCGGCTCACACTCTCTCACCTCCATTATTTCAAAGCTTCAAAGCTCAAGATCTCTCTCCCTAGCCAATAGAACTCAAAGCCCTTTTGGGATTTGAGGGAGAAGACCTAGATCTACACTTCCACCAAGCCGATTTGATTTCCCCCCTCTCTTTGTTGAGGGGCTTGTAACTTGAGTGTTCATCGGATTCCTAGCCGGAAGAAGCCGTCCTCCAAGCTTGACTTTGTGTGTAAGAGCTTGGTGGGCCTATTGGGAGCCTCCAATTGAGTTGTGGAGCTTGCCCCAATACTTTGTGTAAAGGTGTCGTGCCGCCTTCAAGGGCATCGCTTAGTGGAGCGTGGACTCGCCTTTGTGGCTTGTTCACCGGAGAATAGGGTGAGCCTTTGTGGCGTTGGTGGCCTTTGTGGCACCACACCTCTCCAACGTAGACGTACTTCCCGTAACAAGGAAGGAACTACGGGAATACATCCTCGTGTCTTCGTGTCTCCATTGCGGTGACCTCTATCCTTTACTCGTACCTTTACTTATATTGTTATTGCTAGCTTGCTTGTCACTCTAGGTAAATTCACTTAGTATCACATCTAGAGAATTTACCTTCTTGTTTAGCCTTAACTTGAAAAGTATTAAAAAATTTGGGTAGCTCCTATTCACCCCCCCCCCTCTAGTCGCTCATACGATCCTTTCAGAAGGGCAAAGTGGTGTAGGCAATAACATTTTCTAGATCCTTTTTCTTATGTTTCCTATTTAGGGTTTTGTGTTTCTTCTTATTTCTTTGTGTTTTCTTTCTTGTTGCTTGGGATTGGATGACTTTGTTCACTTGAACTATTTCCAAATGGATTTAACATGCACTCATGCAAGATTTAAATAGATGGAAAACAAAGTTGTATCAAATAAACTATTTTATAAACAAAGGTTTATTTTGGTATCAAAGATTGGCTAGGAAATCATGTGGATTTTTGCAAAGGTTTTGGAACTAAGTTTTCAAAATGGGTATTTTTATCCCAACGACTAAAACAAGCAGCTGGGTTTATTGCAATAGGGTTTTAATTTCTTTCCAACTATTTTCTTTTAAAAGAAAGGGAGTGAAACGTTTTTCTCAAAGTATTTGGTTTAAAACCTTTCTCCTATTATTCTTATTTCAAGCATGGGAGCAAAAATGCTCAAATTCCCAATTCCGGAAAGACAAGAAATAAATCTTGAATTTGAAATAAAAGTTTTTGTTGGGTCCAAAATTTGGTATTTTAATAAATTTTATTTGTTTCTAAATTTCCAAAAATTTGGGGTTGTTACAGAGACACTACGGGAGCGGGGCCGGCCATGGTTGAATGTAGCATCTGGTCCGACCGACATGAGAAAATAGTACAGCACCATATGATAGCTAGATCGTGCACATGATTTTTTTTGAAGACTCTACGGCGGGCGCAAAGAGCCAGCCTGAACCATTTTCAAATTAACCTAGACTGTACAGCAGAATTTACAAGAGTTGAGAGAGAGAAGTAAAGGAAGCAAAAGAAAATTTACAACAAAAAATATTTACATTGTGTCTGCAAGATGATTCAACATGGTGCCCCAATCTTGCAACAGGGCCTTCTTCTCCTCTGAGACACACCGACGAGACCAAAGGAGCAAGTCGGAGGCAACGCTAGAAAGTAGCAGATGAATTGGTCCCTCTTTATTCCTAATTTTTTTGCAATTACGCCTTTTCCAAATGCTCCATAGTAAAGCAATGATCACTATGTTTCTCACTTTGTCGGTTTCAGATGACACCCACAAATCCTTAATGAGAACACAGTCGTCCACATGAATTTGAAGAGGCAGCAGGCATTCCCAGAGGTGCTTGATCACTGGGCAATGAAGTAATAGATGAGCCGAGGTTTCAGACTCGGTGTAGAAGGGGCAGCGGTCGGAGGCGCTTAGGCCTTCTCTGAAGCGCCTGTCATTGGTAGGGAGATGCTGGCGGAGATTCAACCAGAGGAACATCCGACACTTATTTGGGGCGAAGTTCTTTTTCCAACACACACCTGCTAAAGGAAAATTTGGCATGTCGCAGAAAGCATTCTTACACGCCAAAGAAACAGTTAAGCTCTTGTCTGAAACCTTACACACCCGTCTATCTAGGGAACCATCGTCCAAAGTGAGTGGATTCACGATGGCAAGCAAATTATCTAGCTCAAGGGTCGCAGCCCGAGACAGATGAGGTTGTAACTTTATGTCTAGAACGCCGGAGGACAGAACCATGTGAACCGAGGCATTAGGCTCTATGACATGAGAGAACAAAGCAGAGTAGATTGAGGCCAACGAGCCATCTTCTACCCGGCGATCAAACCAGAAAGAGGTTGAGCGTCCGTCCCCGACTAAAACCCTAGAAATATTCCTAAAATGGGAGAGGCTCGAGGTAATGTCTTTCCAAACCACCGTGCCATAGCGAGAGGGATCTCCTAGGCACCTGGAGTCGTTCTAGCCATAGGAGGAGGTGAACCACGACTCCCACGGAGAAGAGCCAGGGGAGTGCACCTTAGCCAGATGTTTTATAAGGAGACAGATGTTTTGAATTTGAAGGTTAGAGAACCTGAGTCCCCCCTTGAGAAAAGGGGAACAGACTTCCTCCCAAGCAACTTTGCATTGGCCGCCTTTTATTTTCTCATCGCCTATCCAGAAGAAAGCTCTACACCTTTTGTCGAACTCTAGAAGCACACCAATAGGGAGAAGAATAGCGCTCAGGTGGGTTGGGAGGGCCCTAAGAATGGCTTTGAGAAGGATCCCCCATCCAGCCATCAAAAGAAGTTTGCCGATCCATCCGCCAAGACGTTTATCAATTTTTGCAATTAGAGGGAAGAAGGCGGCAATGCCTAATTTGTGAGTGGATAGCGGTAGGCCCAGATAGTTTTGGGGAAAGAAGGACACATGGCACCCCAGGGCTATGGCCAAGGAAATAGCGATCGTGGCGTCCACATGGATAGGCACAAAGGTGCTCTTTTCAAAGTTGATCTCAAGGCCCGTGGCCTCTGAGAAAAGCAGCAAATAGTTTTGCACATTTTGAATATGGTTATGCTCCGCTTTCAAGATAATAAGGGTGTTGTCGGCATATTGAAGGACCAGACAAGGAAGAGCAGGGTCTAGAGGGTGAGCTATCAGGTCCAACGAGGAAGCTTGGAGGAGCAGTCATTGAAGGACATCCGCGATAATGATGAACAGAAAAGGGGATAGAGGGTCACCTTGGCGAAGCCCTCGTTTGCACGGGATCCAAGGGCCGGGAACCCCGTTAAGTAGAATCGCCGATTGTCCTGAGTTATGCAGCTTTTTTACCCAAGAGCACCAAAGATCAGGAAAACCTTTTGCCTTTAGGATCTGATCCAAGGCCTCCCAAGAAACTGAGTCAAAGGCCTTCCGAAAGTCGATTTTAAAGACGATTGCCAAAGCTTTCCGTTTGTGGCAGGATTGGACAATGTTCGCAGCATAGATGAAATTTTGCGCGATGTTTCGACCACTAACAAACCCAGTCTGATCGGGGTGGACAAGGGTGGGAATTAGAGGTTTCACCCTATTTGCCAAGCATTTAGACATGATTTTTAGACAACAATTCTGAAGGGAGACAGGCCGGAAATGGTCTGGGTGGGAGGCCCCCTCTTTTTTTGAAATGAGAACGATAAAGGATTGGTTGATTCTACGAAGGTCAGCATCAAGAGAGTGGAAGTCAGCCAGCAACCTGGCAAGATCATTTTTAACTAAATCCTAATTCCTTTTGAAGAAAGTCGGCCCAAAACCATCTGGTCCTAGGCTTGCATTATCGTTCATAGAGAAAAGAGCCTGTTTGATTTCATCCAAGCTGAAAGGCTTGATTAGGTCAGCGGCTTGTTGAGAAGAGATGGAGGAACTTGTGAGAAGATCATTAGCGTCAAAACTGAAATTGGAAGTGGATGGGCAGCCAATGATAGATTTAAAGTAATCCTTTAGAACCGCAGCTTTCTCGGTGTGGGCCGAGACTGAAATCCCACCGAGGTCAAATAGATTTTATTTGATTGCTTTGCAGCCGATGGGAAGCGGATTGGTGGAAGAAGGTTGAGTTTTCGTCCCCGAGGACGCAGTCGCGAATCTTGGCCCTTTGACGCCAGTACGTGGCCCAGAGTTCATTATGCATGTGCAACGCAAGCAAAACTCCAACGCGAAGCGTCGATTCGAGCCTGGAAAGAGACCTAGACTCCTCTAGGAGATCAAGCATGGCGATGACTATTTCGCAATTGGTAGCCAAAGTGGAAGGGGATCGCTGATTCTTTTGTAGGGTTTTAGCCACCACCCTAACCCTTTTCAGATGCCTACAAATGGAACCGGTGCTAGGAAGAGAATGTGAGCCCAGGCTATTCCACACTCTCCCGACTGTGGTGAGGAAATTGTTGGAGTGAAGCAAAAGGTTACTGAAGCGAAACATGGCTAGTTTTGGGACCGAGGTCGAAGCTGAGAGAATAAGAGGGACAAGGTCCGAGGTATTTTTGGAGATGGCTGTTAGGGTGGAGTCCAGAAAAGCTATGCTCCAATCAAGGTTGACAAAGGCTCGGTCGAGACAAGCCAGAATAGGAGAGAGCTGGTGATTTGACCAAGTGAAGCGGTGATTAACGAGAGGAATTTCCTGCAAGAGCAAGGTGTTGATGGTAGCAGAGAAAAGCGTCACATCTGTTGAATTGAAGGAGGCGTTAGAGCGGTCATCAGGGTCTAGCATGGCGTTGAAGTCGCCAAAAATAGTCCAAGGGCTAGAAACAGATGGGCCCATGTTTTTTAGCTCATCAAAAAAGATGGGTCTCTCCACCGCCGTGCAAGGCCCATACACGTTGGTGATCGAGAAGGAGAGATCGAAGAGCCTAGATGCAAACAAAGTCGTAATCGAGTAGGTATTGCAGATCATGTTGGTACACTCAATTTCACGATCATCCCAAGCAGTTAGAATTCCGCCTGAAGCACCTATCGAAGGGATAAAGTGAAAAGATCTGAGATATGGAGGTAGGAAGGTCATGGCTTTAAACAGGGAGATTTCCTCAAGTTTAGTCTCTTGCAGACAAAGGATTTTAGGGTTAAAGTTGGAGATCGCAGCTTTCACATCCGTGCATTTAGCCGGTCTACCAAGACCACGCACATTCCAAGAGCCAAAGTCTAAACAATGATTAATGGACCGATTCATTGGATAACATGGTACAACACCGAATCAGGCACCCGCGCCCTAAAGAAACAAGGATAGCAACCTACAACAAGAACTACGCATTCGGAACAGCACACGGGAGCAGCTAAACAGACAGCCACGACAAGGGTACAAGTGTGCTAAGCGAAGGACAACCACGAGGACAAGAAAGAAAAGCAAGGGGCGGCGAAGTGGTGCGGATCGGAAATTTTGAGCTTGTGCTGCATCTAGCCACTGGTGGGCACCTCCTAAATCACGGCATCACAGGCCTTGGCCAGAAGCCCAACATCCATGGGATCGAGAGGGCCAAAACCCTCCCCAGCCATCTCCAACAGCTCCTTTGCTGGCAGTAGACCCAGCCTGGACGGTCCTCTTTTCCCTTCGAGCTTGGATCTCTTGCACCTGGAGGCGCGCTCCATGACCAACAAATAATTGGCCTCCTTGATCAGAGCAAGCCTGGGCTGCGCCGGAGCAAGGTCGGTGGACTCTGCAGTGAAGCGGCAGAGATCTCCTCCAGAGGGTAAGTCTCTGGCGGGATCTCTGATACGTCTCAAACGTATCTATAATTTTTGATGCTCCATGCTTGTTTATACACCATTTGCTTTGTGTTTTGCTACACTTCGTGGCGTTTTTAAGTATTTTCCAGAACTAACCTACTAACGAGACGCCACAGTGCCAGTTCCCTGTTTTCTACTGTTTTTGTGTTTCAGAAAAGCTACATAGGAAATATTCTCAGAATTGGACGAAACAAAAGCCGAACCTCCTATTTTTCCCGAAGCGTCGCGAAGTCCGAAGATGAGATGGATGGGGGCCAGGACCTGGCCACACCCTAGGGAGGCGTGGGCCAGGCCCTGGCCGCGCCACTAGGGGGTGAGGCCCGCTGGTCCACCTCCTGACGCCGCCCTTCCGCCTATATATTCCCCTCAAAGGGGAAAACCTAAAAGACCCGATCAATTTTCCATGAAACATACTACAAGCCGCTGCCGTCATTGAAACAAGATCGGGAGGGTCCATAAGCTCTTCCCGGCACCCTGCCGGAGGCCTTCTTCATCACCATGGTCGCCTCCGAAGTGATGTGTGAGTAGTCTACCTTGGACTACGGATCCATGGCAGTAGCTAGATGGTTGTCTCCTCCACCATGTGCTTCATGTTTGGATATTGTGGGCTGCCTATCATGATCAAGATCATCTTTGTGTAATTCTACATGTTGTGTTTGTTAGGATCCGATGAGTATTGGTACAATGCTGCCATGAGGAAGCTCGAGGCGGAATTGGCGCAGCAGGCACTTGAAGAGCAACAAGCAGCGGCCAAGCAGGTGTTTGTAACCAACAAAGGAGATGAGGCTGGGCAGACAACCGGTGATCCGCCATCTCAGGAAGTCCACAACGGAGATGCCGGCAACGAGCAGGGTAACCCGCCACTAGCCGTTGATCCCGCCACAGAACAACTTCCTGAGATCCACGGCGGACCCAGGCCTCTGCAACCCGCCATCCCCGTGGACCAGCACCCGGAAGATTTCACGAGCCCGCTGGACAAGGTCGTCTATGGAACTCTAGCAGATCCAATCACCCCTGACTATGTCAGAGATGTGAACGATCTCGAGAAGAAGAGGCGAGCACTCCTCAAGGAAGCAAAGCGAGTCGAGAAGATGGGCCAGCAACTTGATGGCGACATCGCTAAAGCTCAAGACACGCTGAAGCGCGCAAGGAACATGGAGGAGAAGTACGTTACTCTCATCCAGAACCAGATCAATGAGGGCGGCGACCCGCAGCTGGTATGAAACCTCGAGTTCACCGTACCAACAGCGGAAACTCTGGCCAAGATGTACATCAAGAATCCGCCATACGTGGATAAAAACCGCGATGAAGTCAGGGCTACGCCCATTGAAAATATCGTGGCTGCAAAGGAGCTATTGGAGCATAATAAGAGCCCAGCAGCCCTAGAGACGGCGGTGAAGCTGATGACAAAAGCATTAGTGCAGTAGGAGAAGGCTACGTCGTCAAGATGGCTCGAATCTGATCCCGCGCTATGCAGGTCCAACACTGCTTCAAAGGCTCCGGGGGCTGTCAACCATGGTACGCGCCCTGACAACGAATCTCATACCGGATCCTCGGAGATCCGAAGAAGAGAAGCTCGTAACCGGGCGAACGCCATCCCAATATCCTCCGATGACAAACCAAATGGCAAAGGCCCGCAGAGAAATCCATCGCTACCCCGCAAGAATTACCCTGCTTACGGATACCAACAAGACAATGCTGCCCCTCGCCATAAGACCAACATGCCGCCACCAAAGTATAAGACGTTCGAAGTCCCAAAGGGAGGGATCGTCATATGCGACAATGATGGCAAGCGAGGACGAAGCCGTGACGCTGGACGCAAAGACAATCCGCCACGACGGGAAACCAGCAGAGATGGCGCATCCAAGAGAATGGACCGATCTCGCCATGACGACGGCGCGCACCGTGATGGTGACAAAGACAAGCATCGCTCCACTCGCCGCCACGATGACAAAGGGCAAGGCTCCCGCCACCATAACGACGATCCATCTCCAGGAAGAACGGAAGGAAGCCGTCGTAGCTGCAAAGATCAGTCGCAGGACGGCGAGAGTAAACGACGACGCGACCCTTCGCCATCCCCACCAGGGAGCCCCCATGGCGGCGGCGGCGGCGGTGGTGGCGGACCAGCAAGGTCACGCAACTCCCGCAAGGATCCGCCGGACCAGAAGCCCTACGACGCTCGTACCCATCTGAACAAGATTGCCAAGTCTCAAACAGCCTTCTTCCTCGGCCCAAAATGCTTTGGACAACGGATTCGTGATGAGCCCATCCCGCATGGGTTCAAGATCGAGAAAAATATCCGCCAGTACAATGGAGTCGATCGGCCTTTAACTTGGCTACAAGACTACTTCAACGCAGTACAGTTCGCCGGGGGATCACCCAATGTTGTTGTCCGCTATTTGCCCCTGATGCTATCCGGCACTGCGAGGCAATGGATCAACGACATGGCAGAAAACTCTATCCAAACCTGGTTCGATATGCAAACTACGTTCACCGAAAATTTCGAGGGGACTTACAAGAGACCCCATAACATTGGTGACCTCCAACGGTGTCGACGCGCCGACGACGAGACCTCCCGAACTTTCCTCGCGCGATGGCTGGATATGAAGAACTCCTGTGAAGGGGTTACTGACGAATCCGCCATCCTCGCGTTTATTGACAGTTTGGAGAGAGGCCAACTGCTCCGCCATCGCCTGTTGCGGGAAAGGAACGAAGGGAAGTTGACCCTAAATTCCATGATCACCATCGCAAGCAACTACGCGGCCGCCGACGACGACGCCCGCGAATCTCTGAAGGCTTCCGCCATCCAGAACACTGGAAAGCGGAATAGCAGCAACAAACGGAAGAATCCGCTAGAAGAGCCGCAGGCTCCGGACATGGTAGCCACAACCTTTGCTGACAAAGGCCAAAGCAGCCAGCGCGGCAGAGGATGCGGAGGTAGCGGCGGCCAGCCGCGGAGTTCTGCAACTCCCGCTTCGGCGCCATCCGCTCCTGTGTCTTACGACGAATACCGCGATATGCCATGTTTTGCCCATCGTGACGCTTCAGGAAAGTGCAACCACACCAATCGGAACTGCAAGTTTATCAACGACCTCAAGGCGGATCAAGAAGCTGGCTTCAAACGCAGCCGGTGACAACGGCCTCGTGGCAAAGGAAAAGCGGACAAAGACAAGGAGTCTAGGGATGGCAGTGATATGGATGAAGACCCTGCGCCCAAACCCGCCGAAAAGGCAGAGGGTGGGGCTGGCAAGGGCAACCCAATCAAGGACAAAAAAGGTGCCTTTCACACATTCCTTGGACCCCCCACGGCCAAGGCACAGAGAGCCGCTATGCGCTCCCTCAACGCCACCGTGCCTAAAATCCGCCAGTACGTCCGATGGTCTGAAGTACCGGTGCACTGGAGCCGTGATGATCATCCAGAGCACATCCCGGATGGATATTACGCCATGGTGGTATGCCCTATAATCCATGGCTATGAGTTCTCCAAATGCTTAATGGATGGCAGCAGCAGCCTAAACATCATGTACGTGGAAACTTTGACAAAGCTCGGCCTTACCAAAACCCAACTCCGCCATAGCGCGGTCACCTTTTATGGAGTGGTTCCTGGTCGCCAAGCCAAGTCCCTCGGGTCCATCACACTCAAGGTTGCCTTCGGTAGTGAGGAAAATTACAGAGAAAAGCCCATAACCTTCGAGATTGTCCCGTTCAAAAGCACTTACCACATGATCTTCGGGCGCCCCGCCTTCCACAGCTTCCATGCAAGGCCATGCTACATCTACAATCAGCTGAAGATGCCAGGACCGGATGGCATAATTACCATTTATGGCAGCTTCAGAAAGGCAAAGGAGTGCGAGGAAGGAGAAGCCGCCTTCGCGGAAGCAGTGTTCTTCGGCGAGGAGTTCAAAGAAATCCATGCCGCTACGGACCCCGCGGAGATGCCGGCATCCAAGCAGGAGGTTTCCGCCTCCCCGCCCACCTTCAAGCCTACAGTCGATACAAAATAGGTGGAACTTGTCGCTGGCGATGCTGCCAAGACCACCGCCATTGGGACAAACTTGTCCCCCAAATAGGAAAGCGCGCTTGTCGAGTTCCTCCGTGAGAACCGGGACATCTTCGCATGGCAGCCATCTGACATGACGGGTGTACCCAGGGAACTCGCCGAGCACGCTCTGCAGATAATTCCTGGCTCAAAACCAGTAAGACAAGCCATGAGACGCTTCGGGGATGAAAAGCGCCGCGCCATAGCAAAGGAAATTTCCAAGCTGTTGAAAGCAGGCTTCATCAAGGAAGTGATACATACGAAGTGGGTGGCAAATCCGGTGCTAGTTCCTAAGAAAAACACAAAAGTTCTGCGCATGTGTGTAGATTACACTGGCCTGAACAAAGCATGTCCAAAAGACCCTTTTCCCTTGCCTCGCATTGACCAAGTCATTGACTCGACGGCGGGATCGGAGCTGCTGTGTTTCTTAGATGCCTACTCGGGATACCACCAGATCAAGATGAAAAAGTCCGATCAGCTCGCCACGTCGTTCGTAACACCTTATGGCACATATTGCTATGTCACAATGCCATTCGGTCTGAAAAACGCAGGAGCAACGTATCAGCGCACCATGCAAAAGTGCATGGCGGATCAAATCGGACGAAACATCCACGCATACGTGGACGACATCGCAGTTATGTCTAAAAAGCAAGATGGCCTTATAGCAGATTTGCAAGAGACATTTGACAAACTCAGGAAGTACAACATGATGCTTAACCCAACGAAGTGCGTCTTCGGGGTCCTAGCTGGACAATTCCTAGGTTTCATCGTCTCCCATCGCGGAATTGAGGTTAACCCGGAGAAGATCAAGGCAATCCTCGACATCTCCCGGCCCATAGACCTAAAAGACATACAGCGACTCACAGGCTGCGTGGCAGCAGTGAGCAGATTCATCAGTCATCTTGGCGAGAAGGCTTTGCCACTCTACAAGCTGATGAAGAAATCAGACGAATTTGTCTGGACCGACGAGGCAGACGCTGCACTTAAGGATCTGAAGAGAGTGTTATCCACTGCACCAGTCCTAGCGGCTCCCGAAGACCAGGAACCCATGTTACTATACATGGCGGCAACCAACAGGGTGGTCAGCATCGTCATGGTGGTAGAACGTAAGGAAGAAGCGCAGGAGTATGGCGTACAGAGACCAGTCTACTATGTCAGCGAGGTCTTGACAGAATCCAAGCAGCGCTACCCTCACTACCAAAAATTGGCATACGGAGTTTTCCTAGCTTCTCGTAAGTTAAGGCATTACTTCTATGACCATAAGATCACAGTGGTGAGCAAAGCCCCACTGAAGGACATCATCAACAATAGCGACGCAACAGGACGAGTTGCGAAGTGGGGCATTGAATTGGCCTCTTTCGACATCGACTATAAGCCTCGCACCGCCATCAAGTCTCAGGCTTTGGCGGAGTTTATGGCGGATTGGAAGGAAGCGCAGGAAACTACGCCCGTCCCAGAACCAGAGCATTGGGTGATGCACTTTGATGGCTCAAAGTTGCTACACGGCTCGGGGGCTGGAGTGACACTCAAATCTCCCAAGGGAGATGAGCTAAGCTACGTTCTCCAGATCCACTTCCCCACCACCAACAACATTGCGGAGTATGAAGCGCTACTACACGGGCTACGTGTCGCAAAGGAGATCGGCGTACAACACATCATGTGTTGTGGAGACTCTGAGCTTGTGGCTCAGCAGGTGGCTGGCACATACAAAGCTCGGAACGAAGTCATGGCGGCATACAGAGACGAAGTGGACGAGATGGCCAAAAGTTTCCTCGGCTACGACATAAAACACGTACGGCGAGAAGATAACATGGCGGCCGATACCTTGTCCAAAATGGGATCTAGCCGTAAGGCGGTTCCGCCAGGCGTATTCCTCGAGCATCTGCGAGTACCATCAGTCAAGATGGTTGATCCAGAAAATCCGGAGCTAGCGAGCTCCCCTGTTATGGCGGTTTTGCCAAGCAATCCGCCATGGGCAGAGCCCTACCTGAAATTTCTGACGAACAAGAAGCTTCCCGAAGACGAAGTTGAAAAAAGACAAATCGAGCGTAGAGCCAAAGCGTACACCATCATAGATGGTCAACTCTACAAACAAAGCACTTCGGGAGTTTTCATGAAGTGCATATCCCAAGTGGACGGAATCGAAATAATAAGAGAGATCCACGAAGGCGAATGTGGGCATCATGCCGCCGCCAGATCCCTAGTAGCTAAAGCATTCCGCCATGGATTCTACTGGTCAACAGCCAAGGCAGATGCAGACCGCATTGTGGAGCTATTCCATGGTTGCCAGATGTACTCCAAGCAAACCCATATGCCCGCCACAACACTGCATACGATTCCCATAACTTGGCCTTTTGCAGTCTGGGGGCTGGACATGGTGGGTCCGCTAAAAACAGCACCTTCGGGATTTACGCACCTCCTGGTAGCGGTAGACAAATTCACGAAGTGGGTGGAAGCTAAGCCCATTAGAAAACTTGATGGCAAAACTGCCCTCAAATTTGTCAAGGACATTGTGGTTAGATTCGGCATCCCACATAGCATCATCACCGATAATGGCACTAATCTGTCTCAGGGGGAAGTTGAAGAATACTGCCATCACAACGGAATCCGCCTTGACCTAGCATCTGTGGCACATCCACAGTCTAATGGCCAAGTTGAGCGGACCAACGGACTAATCATGTCAGGGATTAAACCACGCCTAGAAGCACCGCTGCACAGAGCAGCTGGAGCCTGGGCAGAGGAGTTGCCATCTGTGCTGTGGAGTCTACGGACCACGCCAAACAGATCAACTGGCCTAACCCCTTTCTTTTTAGTCTACGGAGCAGAGGCAATCTTGCCAAGTGATGTTCAGTACGATTCTCCAAGAGTCGAGGCCTACAAGGAAGAAGATGCAGAAGCATCCAGACAACTATCTGTGGACCTGCTGGAAGAAGAACGGGACCTAGCAGCCCAGAGATTTGCCATCTACCAGCAGAATCTCTGCCGCTATCACAGCCGGCGAGTTCGCCAACGCTCGTTCAAAGAAGGTGACCTGGTGCTACGTCTGAAACAGCAGAAGTCCCACAAGCTATCCCCGCCTTGGGAAGGACCCTTCGTCATCAGCAAAGCTCTACTGAATGGTTCCTACTACCTCGTTGATATTCGCGAGCTAGATAAGCGACCAAGTAAGAAGCGCAAACGAAGAGACCCTGACGATATCTACGACGAGACAGATCGTCCATGGAACATCGCACAGCTACGTCCTTTCTACACTTAGCACTTACCTAGCTATGTAATAGGCACCTCTATATGATCAATGAAATAAAGCATTTGGTTCACTCTTGATTTTTCTGAGTCTTTTACCTCCTTTATTGTTCATTTAGATCGTATAGAACCTTTTGCGCAATTGTGCTTTGCACTTGCGTCTCTTTTAAATCCGCTATAAGCGGTCCGCGTAGCTTTTTTATGTTTTGATCTTCATCCGATGTTTTCTGTGTGGATTCCAGAGTAGTGACTTTTTGACGATCTAAGCCGCCATCTGCTACGGGTTCTGGACGGTTGCTATTAAGTATCGTCTCCCTAGCGGATTGTTCATGCGAAGATTTCGCCATCTCACGAAAAGTCAAGCACAGAGAGCCGGATGGCGGATCGCATAATCCTACGCGTGAATTTTTTTTCAAAGTGTTGTTTTTTAGGCATGGCAAAAAACTGCAAGTTGCATAAAATTAGGCCTGGCAGTTTCTTCGCGCAATCAAACCACTTCATAAAAAACAAACTGCAAGAGTTCAAAAGCATTCCACTGATCCGCCACAAGCAGATCAGTTGCAGTGCACAAGCATTCACACGCAGTTTAAGTTTAGATTACAGACCCACTCAGGGGCCGAATTAATGCAAAGTATTTTTCCTGCCATATCGCAGGGCACATCTCAAGAAGATGGCGGAACCTTGGAGGACACCTCGTCACCGCCATCACCACCTGCGGTTGCCGCAGAGGCGGATGCCAAAGCTTGGCTTGGCGACCCTGGCAGCTCGTATGCTTCATAGTATACGTTCAACTGAGTGCCAAGGGCACACAGTTGATCGTATCCAAGCACGCTCTGCCGGATGGCGGCCTCGTCCACCGGCGCGCCGTCCTCGCCGCTCTCCGGGATGCCGGAGGTGAGCTGGTCCAGGTCCATCTCGTGATAGTGGGCCTTCGCCAAGGTCAACGCTGTCCTGGCACCACCCCGAGCAGAGGACAGTTTCCAGTCCGCCACCAGCCCTGGCACCAGCAGAAGCTTCTGTGTGAGCGCGATGGCGGAGAGGTTGGAAGAACCCGCTATCTGCAGGCTCCCGCACGCTTGGCGACCAGCGCTGAGAAGGCCATCCAGCTCCTTCCTCGCTGCGTCGGTGGCCATGCGCAAGCCCTCAGCGGTGTCCATCTCACAAGAGCGCTTTTTGCTGCCAGCTCCTCCTCCTGCGAGCTGACAACCTGGACCAGGTCTTCCACCACCTTCTTGTAATTCTGGCAAAACAAATTTGAAGTGTTAGTTACTCTTAGAGCATCATGATGAATAGAATCCGCCATGACGCTTGGGGGCTACTCATGTTAATTTTTTAGTCACTCTTAGAGCATCATGATGAATAATAATCCGCCATGATGCTCGGGGGCTACTTATGCTGATTTTTTGTCTTCCTAAGAGCTTTATGCCGGATAGTTATCCGCCATAACGCTCGGGGGCTACTCAGTATGAAAATTAAAAAGTTCTCTATAGAGCACTGTGTGAACTACCAGCGCTCGAGGGCTAAGCTATTCAAAAACTTGCAGAAGTCAATCTCGAAGCCCCATAGCGGATCGAATCTGCAAATCCGCCATGGCGCTCGGGGGCTACTGGGAGTACATACCTCTTTAACAAGACTGGTTCTCTGAACAAACGCTGTCATAGCAGATGACACATTGTTACTAGCCTCCTCTTGTAAATTATCAAGGCGGAAAATAGCCTCTGATTTCTTCTTCCATTTCGAGGCCTCCCCAGCTCCTGCGTCCATCTGGACTGCTTTTCCGCTAAAACTTACTTTCTTGGCACCTTTAGCAGGGCGGTCTAAAGGTTCAGCAGTCTTCTCTGGAACATCTGCCACCTTGCTAGTATGCTGAGAGGAAGTGGAAGGCCCAGTTGGGCGAGCAGGAGCATCCGGTGTAGGTGGAATGGCAGCAGGAGACGGCTTGGTCCTTGGAGGTTTCTGGCCAGAAACCTTTCTTCTTCTGTGCGCAGAAGAGACAGATTAGAGTAGTCAAGTTATACACGGTATGAAGGCAAGCTATGATTATCCTTACTTCCGCTCCGGCAGATTTATAGTGGTAGAATGTTCGGGCACGGTGTCCAGATGGCCGCGAAGAGCCGGGGACGAATGGCGAGAGATGACTCTCTTGCCTAGCCCGCGAATGCGCCCGCCAGCACCGCGAACGCCACGAGGAACCGCCATGATAGGTTCATCCGCCACTACCTCTTCCTCCGCCACCTTTTGTCTTTTGGGAGACGAGGATGTCTCGTCCTCATCGTCACTAAGCTCCTTCGTCCGAGGATAGCGGACGAGACGGCTCAGCTCAGATGGCGGCAGGAAAGAGAGCTGTGGAGAAATACAAAGTTATTCAAGAAAATTAGCTGTTATGGCGGAATAAGGAGAAACACTCACCTTTGGACAACTGCCATTCTCATACATTGGGATCTTCAACTTCAGAGGCTCATCCCGCTCCACCTTAATGATGCTGCGGATCCAAAGCTCGATCTCATCAGCAAATAGTTCCTCCTTGGAATAGCGCTGGAGATCGTCGACTCCGCTATAATCGCACATCAGGGCTGGGCGGTATTGAAGAGGCTGAATCCGCCGTGAGATCCAGCAGTGGATGGTGTCAGCACCTGTCAGTCCAGAAAAGACAAGTTTTGAAATCCGCCGTGAGCATAATTGGCATTCATCATCCATTGTAAAATCGTCCATGATGCCCCAGCTATCCTGCTCCTCGGCGGGGCCATCAGCAAAAGACCGAAGGCCAAACTTCCTTTTAGGAGGGGCCTGATCAGCCAGATAGAAGAAGGATCCCCGCCATCCCTTTGCAGAGTCATGAGGGATAATATAAGGGTAGGATTTCCCTTTCCGAGGAACAAAGGAGATTGATCCGCAATTGCGAGGATCCCCGTTCGTGTCTCGGTTATGGCGGTTATTAAAATATAGGCGGAATAAATTGCCACGTGGGCTGATACCCAGATACCCTTCGCATAGCGCGACGAATCCCGCTAGAGCGGTGAAGCTATTTGGAGCAATGTGGTGTAGCTGTAACCTGTAGTGCCGAAGAACGCCCTTCAGGAAGTAGGATGGCGGAAGACTGAGGCCACGATCGATGTGGGACTTCAGTATGATGACCTCTTCTTCTGAAGGAGCTGGCATTGTTGCATCAGGCTCGACCCGCCATCTGGAAATCTCCTTAGCAGCTATGTGGCCTTCTTGTTCCAAGGAGGATAGAATTTCCTCATTCACATTGCAGGGGTCCCAATCTCCTCCCGAGGTCTCGGGCATGGCGGACTCTGTATCAGAGGATCGCACAGAGCCTTCAGCAGCTTGGGACTTGGAGGCTTGGCGAGGTGATTCAGGTTCCATGGCGGCTAGTGGCGTGGCGGTAATGACTTCTAAGATTTCGAGCGAAGACGAGGAAGACGATGCCAGCTTGTGGCGGAAAAAGCTACCGGCGGCGAGGTTTTCCGCGGTGGCTCGTCGGAGATGACAAAGCTCTCGTGGCGGTGCTAAGGAGAGAGAATGCGACGGGGTGAATGAGGGGTGACCGGCCGGGGGTGAGAGGCCGGGGTATATATAGACCCCGGACCTCGAGATTCGTGCCCGCCATCAACACCGTTCGTCCTGATTGTAGAAACCCTAAACTGGTGACACGTGTCCAGGGGTAAAAAAGTAACTTGGTGAAAGCAGTGCGTGCACTGTAAGTCTTGCCCTAGAAGGAACTGTGTGCCGAGATTTACGGTGGATTTCAACGGTATGATCCAACGGATCCCGAAAATCTCGCTAAGATAACTACGTCACTTGATCCGTTATTTACGGCGGATTAATAGATGAAAAAAGGAGCATCAAGATAACCGCCATCCCGGTGCGGAAGAGCTATGGCGGAAGTAACTCACCAAGAATATGCATGACGGATGTAGATGGCGATCTTGAAGTTCCCTGGGGGCTACTATTGGGGATATACCAAATAGGTATACCAGCGACGTAGTCCTAAATCAGCAAGCCAGGGTGGCCCATCAGGGGTGGTATGGCGGATTCGCTATACCGGGCGGCCCAGTTGCTGAAGTTGCCACGGCGGTACTGCACGCAGGCGCTTATGGCGGATCCGGAGACAGGCCCATGGCGGATTGCTAACGACAGGCCCATGGCGGGTTCGGAGATAGCCCATGGCGGGTTGCCTTGTAGTACACGCAGAGGACTTAGTCTAGGACTCCAAGTTGTATCCGCTCCGGTACCAACGTGTAGCCCACGCCAGGCGCCTTTATAAGCCCGGCGTGGAGCAGCCCTTGAGGCAAGATTAGAGTCATACGGCCAATCGCATAGCGAAACAGCCAACCTCATCATTGTAACCAAGCACTTGTTGCCATATAGTGAATTATAGCAGCACGTAGGGTCTCGCCACCGTTGTGGGATCTGAAGCTGGGTAAACTCGTGCTACCACCGTCCTGGATCGCTCCTCCGTGTTCACCCCCTTCCACAAACCGCCATACCCCTACCTCTATGGCAGATCTGTTGACGAAACCACTACACCTATATATAGGGGCCAGGAGGGGACGGTAAGGGACAGATTGAAAGCAAGCCAGGTTTACACCCATGTTTACTTTCGATAGATACCTTGTTTGACTGAATTTACCTTCAAGTTCATCCGACGCCCTATCTCCCCGATCCTAAGTCCTTCATCTAGGACGTTTGTCGAGTTAACCCTCGTCATGTAGCTTTCCACCAGCAACAACGTGGAACCTGCACACAACACAACCAAGTACTTTGCTCCAACTTACGATGAGGTTGTCAATCTCACCGATTTGTTGTAAACAAAGGATTAAGCGTATTGAGTGGTAAAAGGTAATAGTTTGCAAGAATGTAAATAAAGCAAGTAAAAGTAAACCGGTAATAGCAATGTAAAAGGAATTGGACCGGGGTCCACAGTTCACTAGTGGTGTCTCTCCATAAGATAAATAACAACATGCTGGGTAAACAAATTATAGTTGGGCAATTGACAGAATAAAGATAGCGTACATATGTCATGAGGATCACTATGCGATTCACTCTAGGCATTACGACAAAATACATAGACCATAATCCAACTGCATCTATGACTAATAATCCACTCTCGAGGTGTCATCCGAGCACCCGTTGAGTATTAAGTTGCAAACAACAGATAACTGCATTTAGCAAAGTGCGTAATGTAAACAATGCAAATGTCCTTGAACACAAGAATGTTGTTTTCTCACTAGTGGCAACAGCACATCTACAACCTTAGAGGTTTTTGTCACTCCCCCAGATTAATAGAGGCATGAACCCAACTATCGAGCATAAATACCCCCTCTTGGAGTCACTAGCATCTACTCGGCCAAGATATCTACTAGCAACGGAGAGCATGCAAGATTATAAACAACATGGAGTGTCGTGGTTCTTACGACACGTATGCCATGAGGGGTACCTCAAGGCGATAGAAAGAGGGGATAGGCGATCTGGTGCCCGGGACGGTGATAGACATGGATTATCCAGGTTCACGTCCCCGCGGTGGAGGATCGCTACATCCTGCTACAACTCACTATAATGGCACAATGTGTACAGGTTACAATGGTTGTGCTGGTCACGATGCGATCTGCTATGTCTTAGCTATTCTAGCTATCTCATGTCCTCAAGGGCTCCTCCACGCCGGCTTATAAAGGCGCCTGGCGTGGGCATCACGGTGGTTCCGGGGCGGATACAATATGGAGTCCTAGACTAAGTCATATGCGTGTACTACAAGGCAACCTGCCATGGGCCTGTCTTCGGATCCGCCATAAGCTCCTGCGTCCAGTAATCCACCATGGTATGGCAGCATTGAATCTGCCATAAGCTCCTGCTATCCGGGAATCTGCCATGGCATGGATGCGTCTGGGAATCTGCCATGGCATCGCAGCCTTCAATCCGCCATACCACCAGAAACTAGGCCGCCCGGTTGGCTATCCGCCATACCACCTCCATGGGCCACCCTGGTTTGCTGGTATGAGACTACGTCACTGGTATACCCGTTTGGTATATCCACAACAGTAGCCCCTAGAGTTCTTTGAGATCTTCTCTTCTGTCTTCATTGCTTGATGGGATTTTTATCTTCATCTTCATCTTCAAGATAGTCACGTGAAAAGATCTCGCAGAGCTCCCAAAGTATAAATTTTATCCGCCTAGAACTTTAGGCGGACCAGTGACGTCTCATACTTGCAGGGCAATTCTCCAGATACATGCTGGTATGCTACTGCGAACGAATCCAAGGCGGATAACTAGTATTTTTTCTGAGCTCAAGGAACGTTCTTTCCAGTATAAGATGTTGCCTCGAGGTTTACCAAACAGTGAGCACAAAATTATCGCACTGCTTCTGTTTTTTGAACTTCGATGCTTTTACACCATGCGTAGCCCCCGAGCGCCATGGCGGGTTCTCATAGAGAATCCATCAGGATGCTCTTAGAGAAACTACTTAGAATATTTAGCCTGTAGCCCCCGAGCACCGCTACGCAATTTTCCTAGCGGTGCTCTCAGAAGACTTAGGATTTTTTGCTAGCTGTAGCCCCCGAGCGTTATGGCGGATTTCTATCCGGCATAGGGCTCTTAAGAGAACTACGTAGTTAAAATGCGATGAGTAGCCCCCGAGCGTTATGGCGGATTTTTATCCTGCGCAATGCTCTAAGAGAACTTCACCAATTATTAGATCATATTATGGTCACAGCCCCCGGGCGGCCAGCTCCAAGGCGGCCGGCTCCAAGGTGACCTCAAGGCATCCTGCTCCATGGCGGTCTGCTCCAAGTTGGCATGCTTCATGGCGGTCTCAAGGCATCCTGCTTCATGGCGGACTACTCCAAGGTGGACGCTCCATGGCAGATTTTAGCTGCCATCAAAGGTGTCCGCTACATGGCAGATTTGGGCTGCCATCAAAGGCGGCCGCTGCATGGCAGATTTGGGCTGCAATCGACGGTAGCCCCCGGGTATTTGAGCTGAGTGGCTCGAAAACACCTCAGATCGGGCACCAGCAAAGCGTCCAAGCGTCATATGTACCTGTGACATGAAAACAAAACACAATTGTATTAAATCGTTCTTGTGTCCAACGAACAAATGCAAGGCGGGTAAAACACAGCCATTGAACAGATATTTTAAAGCTGAAACTATGCAGCAGTTGAACAACATAAAACTGTCAAGGCGGAAAAAACTCGACTATCTTGAACAGTTCATGTGCATTTAATATGATTTTAGCAAGTGCTGGTTTATCCGTTCTTCCGGTTTATATGCTTGACTTTTCGTGAGATGGCAAACTTTTGCACGAACAATCCGCCAAGGCGATAGCGCTTAATAGCAGCCGTCCAAAACCTTGGAAACGGATGGCGGCTTTAAAGTGCCAAAATGTCACTACTCGGGAATCCACATATAAAACATCAGAAAACATATAGGCCAGAAAACTTAAGCTAACGCCGGATGGCGGATTTTTGCATGATACCGGCGCCTTTAGAGGCAAGCCAGTCAAAAATTTACTCACGGGCGCAAGGCAAATCGTGGAAAAGTTATGATCAAAACGAAAGCGGTAAAAGACTCAGAATATGAGCGAACCAATCTTTATGTCATGATCATAAACAAATATTAGATATTAAGTATAAATAGGGACTTAGCTGTTTGAGCAGAGTCGGTGTGGGTCGCGACGAAGTAGTCCGCGATGGCGGCAAAGCCGGCTATGGCGGAGAGCAATCTGTAGCAGCGACGAAGTTGATGATGGCGGAAACAAAATTGTCCGTACGCGAGGTGAAACCATCCATGATGAAGTAAGAATAATCCACGGCGGCGGCGAAGCCAGCGACACCGGGCAGATATATAGACGTGGCGGATGTAGCAACATAGCGGAACCGAAGTAACCTTATGCCGGCAATGACGGAAATCAGCCGCCAAGTCACAACAAAATTCGTAGCGGGCCGCAAGATCGGCGACATCAATATAAGATGACACAGTCCGGGACAGACACGATGCGGGCTGTGGCGGAGCCGTACCCGGCTGCGACAACAAAATTAGTCCGCGACGGTGGCAAAGCCAGCCATAACGAAGTAGGGGTTATCCGCGGCGGAAGCGAAGCCAGCGACGCCAAGCGGATGGCAGATCGACAATCGGATACGATCGGCGCCGCCTCAAACACAAGGGATCAAGACGATCCGTCAGTGTGAGGGCTGTTACGTCAAGATCCTGATTCCCTAGCCTGGGGCGGTAATGAACTTTCCACCGATATGTTGCAGATGAAAGCGATCCGATCCGACCGCCGTCGAAGACGGTGAGAAATCCGCCCGGATCGATTCCAGATGCCCTTGCCCCACGGTGGGCGCCAACTGTCGTGGTTTCGTCAACAGATCTGCCATAGAGGTAGGGGTATGGCGGTTTGTGGAAGGGGGTGAACACGGAGGAGCGATCCAGGACGGTGGTAGCACGAGTTTACCCAGCTTCAGATCCCGCAACGGTGGCGAGACCCTACGTGCTGCTATAATTCACTATATGGCAACAAGTGCTTGGTTACAATGATGAGGTTGGCTGTTTCGCTATGCGATTGGCCGTATGACTCTAATCTTGTCTCAAGGGCTGCTCCACGCGGGGCTTATAAAGGCGCCTGGCGTGGGCTACACGTTGGTACCGGAGCGGATACAACTTGGAGTCCTAGACTAAGTCCTCTGCGTGTACTACAAGGCAACCCACCATGGGCCGTCTCCGAACCCGCCATGGGCCTGTCGTCAGCAATCCGCCATGGGCATGTCTCCGGATCTGCCATAAGCGCCTGCGTCCAGTACCGCCGTGGCAACTTCAGCAACTGGGCTGCCCGGTATAGCGAATCCGCCATACCACCCCTGATGGGCCACCCTAGCTTGCTGATTTAGGACTACGTCGCTGGTATACCTATTTGGTATATCCCCAACAATAGGTGGCCAGGTCTCAGGGATCGGGAGGGATCCGATACATATTACAATATCGACATACGATATGAACTCGTATTTCGACTAACGTTACAATTGGGCCTAGCTTAATGGGCCTTAGGGGTACTCAACTGTCGGGCTCTATTATCTATACCCTTGTCAGTAGCCCCTGAGATTCTACCAGAATTGCAGATTCGGGTTGAATCTCAGATCTTCAAATCTTTGACTTGGTCAATACTTCTTCTTCTTATCTTCAAATCTTCGACTTGGTCTTTCAACTTATCTTTTTATTATAAAGTCTTGCAAGGGGTTTTGATGAACAAGCCTGACAACTCTGACGGATCAAGAGGCCAGCTAAATGCCGGAACAGATACTTGTCACCTACTTCAAATTCAATCCCCTTGGATTTGAATTCGGGAAATCGGTCAAACCCATTCTTTTGCCGCATTTAGGACTTACAAAGAATGAATCCCAGTGGTTCTTAGGGTACCCAGTGCGTCCACCAGGATTTTCTTCGCGTCGTAGACATGGATAAGTACTAGCAGAGCGCATCCATGTGCGTATACTAGGCCACACAGGACGGATCCTGGGGTCTTCCCTTCATGATATGTTTTAACCACGGCATTCAAGTTTTGTCGCGATGACGCAACTCGAGAGTCGTATGTCGCAGCCTTGTTTGACTGATTCAATATGCCAAATATTCAAGTTATCTTTTTTAACTTTCATAAATAGCTCCCGATTGGAGTAATCGATGTTTATTTTGTCGACAATGTAGTCGAAGTTTTTATTGTCGACGAAATGCAACCGATTGCGCCTAAACCACTTGTCCACCAGCTTGTCCTTTATTGTTGGCTTCAACTTCTCTCCTTTCTTCTGTCGATTTCTTTCTATCAGGTGCGTGACAGCGCTCCCGATGGGAGTAGCCCCCGAGGCTATAGCCGAATTTTTTGGGTATAGGATCAAAAAGATAGATATACCTGTTCCATATATTTCCTCTTGTGATATTTTCCAACATGATTCACCCCTTTAGTTGTTCTTCTCTTCTTTTCTTATGACTCAAGCCCCCCGAGTCCAAGACTAGGTACACTGTGCTCCTTGATAGATAACCTTTTTTTTTCCTTTTCTCCGTGTCTCTTGATACGCTGATGCTTATTTTATCGTCTACACTGGGCAGAATATAAGAGCCCGTACATATATTTTTGGACCGTGCCTTTGTAGAGGCCCATTATGTACTTTATAAATAAAGCATGTTTGGCAAGGGTAAAAACCCTAATTCAGTCATTAGTCTCTTCCTCCGCCGCATCATCTTCCTCTCCTTGATCTCATCTAGGGTTTCTTCTTTCCAACACTTGGCTCTATGGCCGATGCAAGTGAATCGCAGCTGAACATCGGTGCCCCGGAGGAGAAGCGGGGCCGTGGCCGCCCTTGCGGCAGTAAGAACAAGGCTGCTATCGCAGCTGCGGTAGCTTCGTCGTCCGCTCCGGTGAAGCGGCACCCCGGCCATCCGGCCGGGAGTAAAAATAAACCCAAGGTGCCATCTGCTGCGCTAGGTCCAAGCGCTCCTTCTCCTATCGTTTCTCCTCCTCCTCCCAGAGTGTACTCCTTCTTCTACATCGCCGACGCGCAGTGCCGTGAGATTCAGCGGTTACCGCTGAAATTCACCAAGTTCATGGACGGGCGAGAACTGCGGGAAGCGGTTCTTCGTGAACACTCTGGGGGAGGGACTCCCTATGAAGTGGAGGTCTGGTACGACGGTGCTGGTGAGCAGTACTTCAAGGGCGGCTTGTCGCAGTTTGCAGAAGACCATGATCTTCATCAAGGCTTCTTCATGACTTTCGACTACCACATCGGTACGTCGAAGTTCGACATGAGGATCTACGACTGCACCCAGTGCCAGAAGGAGTACGAAGCTGAAGTGCACTTCCATTATATTCTCTCTTTATGTAATCTCTTTTATTTAGTTGTCCTTTCCCATGCTATCTGTAATAAGTAGTCATGTTGAATTATATTTGTGCCTGCTTTATAAATAGACCATGGGAACGGACCGTCGTTCCGAGGTATGCCTTTAATGTATTATCGGGTTCCTTTGAACCGTGCTTGCTTTTGTCAAAATTCGGGTTGCAAACAACATAGTAGTATATCTCACATTCTCACAAAGCTCAATAACTTGTTTAATATTATTTCATACGACTCGAGGGGCTAAGCCCCCGAGTGGAAAGTGAAATACTTATACATATTTGTCGAGTTGACCCAAATAACCCGACTTGTGGCCTCATGTTCTGGGTTCAGGGGGTCATAACCCGAAAGATTTTTATCGCCTTGTGTCTTCTATGCGTAGAATCGCCGTAGTTGCTCTGCATTCCACGGGTTACTCTCGTCTTTCCCCGTTTTCTTGTCTTGTAGTCGATAAGCTCCTCCTGGTATTACTTCCATCACGATGTAGGGTCCTACCCATGGGGATTCCAATTTTCCATGACCATCTTGCTTAAGTCGTAGAACTAGATCTCCCACCATGAAAGACCGTGGACGAACTCGACTACTGTGGTAGTTTCATAGATTTTGCTGATATTGAGTAGCTCTGGCTAGTGCTACGTCTCTTGCCTCGTCGAGTGCATCGAGATCATCCTGAAGCGCTTCTGTGGAAGTTGTCTCATCATACGCCGTGATTCTTGGAGCTTCATGAGTTATTTCGACCGGAAGCACGGCTTTTGCGCCATGGACCAGGAAGAAGGGCGTTTCTTGAGTAGCTGTGTTGGGTGTAGTTCGGAGACTCCAGAGTACAGGGGTAGCTCATCTACCCAAGCGTGCTTGGCTTTCTCGAGGGGTGCTAACAGCCTTTTCTTTATCCCGTTGCATATTAAGCCATTTGCTTTCTCGACTTGCCCATTTGTCTTTGGATGCGCCACAGATGCAAATTTCAATTTAATTCCCAAACTTTCACAGTAATTCTTGAACTCCTTCGATGTGAAGTTTGTCCCATTGTCTGTGATGATACTGTGTGGTACTCCGAAGCGAAAAACTATTGACTTGATGAAATTGATTGGGGCTATAGAATCTTGGGTTGTTGCGGGGGCTGCCTCTACCCACTTGGTGAATTTGTCAACTGCCACCAGCATGTAAACATGCCCTCCTGGCCAAGATTTGTACAGTTTTCCTACCTTGTCGAGACCCCATTACGCGAAGGGCCAGGATAGTGGTATTGGTTGTAATTCTGCTGCTGGCGCGTGTGGTCGAGATGCAAAACATTGACAAGCCTCGCACTTCCTTACTATGTCTTTCGCGTCCTCAATGGCTGTTAGCCAGTAAAATCCTGCACGAAAGGCTTTAGCTGCAATGGCTCTGCTGCTAGCGTGATGTCCACATACTTCTGCATGGATGTCCTTTAGGATTTCTTGCCCTTCTTGAGGAGTAACGCACCGTTGCAAGATGCCTATTATACTTCTCTTGTATAATTTTCCTTGCAACATGACGAAAGCCTTGGGTCGTCGTATTATCCTTTTCGCTTGTACTGTATCTTCGGGTAGTATTTTGTTTACCATGTAAGCCAAGTATGGTTGCATCCAGGTTTCCTCGATCATCATGACTTCTTCGGGTTCAGCTGTCCCTCTATTACCAGCCCCCGAGCCTGTTGCTTGGTGCTGGACTTGCTCTCCTGTAGTCGAGACTTTGTCGCTTTTTATTGATCTTTTTATGATTTCTTCCCAAAAAACTCCTTGTGGTACGGGTAAACACTGGGATCCGATATTTGCTAAATTGTCGGCTTCCTCGTTGCTGGCTCTACTGACATGTGAAACTTCGCATCCGTCAAATGTTCCCTCTAAATAATAATATAAGTTTCTGTATGCTGTCATATTGTCGCTGATGGCATCGCACTTGTTCATCACTTGTTGGACGACAAGATTCGAGTCTCTAAATATTTTTAGTCGAGTTGCTCCGTATGCTTTGGCCATTTTCATCCCATGGAGCAGTGCCTCGTATTCGGCTTCATTATTAGAAGCTTGGGGAAGACTCATCCATAGAACATACTTCAACTTGTCGCCTTGTGGTGATATCAGGACTACTCTTGCTCCTGCACCTTGAATTCTTTTTGAACCGTCAAAGTACATTGTCCACATACTCGATAAATCTGGTGGCCCTGTACTTTGTAACTCCAGCCACTATGCTGTGAAATCTGGTAAAACTTATGACTTGATCGCCTTTCGCTTTTCATACGTGATGTCTAGGGGTGATAACTCAATTCCCCATAAGGAGACATATCCTGTTGCTGAAGGGTTGTTCAATATATTGGATAGTGGTGCTTCGTTAACCACTATGATTGGGTGCACCACAAAATATTGCCGTAGTTTTTGTGCTGTTGTGAATACGTTGTATGCAAGTTTCTGGTAGTGTGGGTACCTTTGCTTTGTTGGAGATAGTACCTCGCTGACAAAATATACTGGCCGTTGGACTCCATGAGCTTTTCCTTCTTCACTTCTTTTGACTACTAATACTGTGCTCACCACTTGATGTGTTGCCGCAATATATAGTAGTAGTGGCTCCTTTTCCTTTGGTGCGACCAACACCGGTGGTGTGGAAAGTACTTTTTTCAGTTGTGCGAAGGCTGTGTCCACTTCTTCCATCCACTCGAATTTGTCGTCTGATTTTTTCATCAATGCGTAGAAAGGGAGTGCTTTTTCTCCTAGCCTCGCCACGAATCGACTCAGTGCCGCGACGCGTCCTGCGAGCTTCTGTACATCGTGCAGCTTTGTTGGCTTCCCCATCGTTAGTATTGCTTGGATCTTCTCTGGGTTTGCCTCTATTCCTCTTGCGGATACCAGGAATCCCAGGAGTTGTCCTGCAGATACCCCAAAAGAGCATTTTGTTGGGTTAAGCTTGAGCTTGTACCTGTTTAAGTTGTCGAAGGTTTCTGCCAGATCACTGATTAGTGACTCCTCTTTTCTTGTGGTGATGACCACGTCGTCGATGTAGACTTGAATGTTTCATCCTATTTGACTCCCAAGGCAATTTTGCATCATCCTTTGGTAGGTTGCTCCTGCATTTTTTAAACCGAAAGGCATGACTTGGTAACAGAACACACCGTATGGTGTTATAAAAGCTATTTTTTTCTCATCTCCTTTCTTCAATTTGATCTGGTTGTAGCCAGAATATGCGTCCAGGAAGGAAAGCCTTGCGCACCCCGCTGTTGAGTCTATTATTTGATCAATGCGAGGTAGGGGAAAGGGATCCTTCGGACAGTGCTTGTTGAGAGACGTGTAGTCGACACATACTCTTTGTACATACGTATTTTTCTTGGGGACTATAACTGGATTAGATACCCAAGTCGACGTTTTGATTTCTCGGATGAACCCTGCGTTTTCTGCCTGTGTAGCTCTGATGCTATTGCTTTCCTTTTGGGTTCATCAAATCTTCTCAGTGGTTGTTTGACTGGCTTTGCTTTGGGATCAACATTTAGTGCATGCTCGAAGAGTTCCCTGGGAACCCCTGGCATGTCCAAAGGACACCAGGCGAAGATTTCTCAGTGCTCACGGAGGAACTCGACGAGCGCGCTTTTCTATGCGCGATCCAAGTTTACTGCTATAGAGGTGGTCTTGTTCGGGTCCGTGGGGTGGACTTGGATTTTCTTCGAGTCTTGCGTTGCATCGAAAGCCTGATCTGGCAGGGATCGTCCAACGTCGGGTAGCACGTTGTGGTCAGTTTTGCCTTTTAGTCTTGCGTACTCTGCTGTCATGCCGAAAGTTTGCGCCAGCCTATTGAATTGTTTGTCACAAGTGTTGGATACTTCAAAGCTGCCTTGTACCGTGATCGTTCCTTTGGGTCCCGGGATTTTGAGCGTGAGATATGCGTAGTGAGGGACTGCCATGAATTTTGCAAATGCTGGGCGCCCTAGGATTGCATGATACTGTGAAGGCCAGTCCATGACTTCGAACTCCAGCTTTTCTCTGTGATAATTATTGCTATTGTCGAAGCAAACATCGAGTTCTAATTTCCCGAGAGGGTAAATTGCGCTTCCTGGTACTATTCCATGGAAAGAACAATCTGTTGGCTTTAGACTTTCCAGTGAAATGCACATTGCCCTCAGAGTTCTCGCGTATATTAGGTTTATGCCGCTTCCTGGGTCCATGAATACTCTCCCGATGTCGTATCCCCCTATTTGCGCCTTTAGTACCATTGGTGCGTGCCCTAGCCTGGGAACTTTCCTCGGGTGGTCCGCTCTGCTAAATCTGACTGGTTGATCGGACCATTGCAAGTACTCTGTAGTAGCTGGTGGTGATGATATTGCCAAGTTGACCTGTCTGGATATGCTCTTCCGCTCTTTCTTCGACTTTGGCACTGGCTGGATCATTGCTGATATATATACTTTTGACTCTAGCTGTTTTGCGAGTCGTTGCATTTGGTATCCTTGACTCATGCTTTTTCCTCCCCGTCGTGCTCCTTGGCTTGAATCCATGGCATTTTGCAACCTTAGGAAGGTTCTGCAATCCTTCATCTGGTGGTTGGAAACTCTTTTCCCATCTAGGTACGCATAATGGATGTGACAAGGACCATATAGCATGTCCTCTGCCGAAGGGCCCTAGTACCTTGGTTTCTCTTTTCCCCGACTATCTCTCATTTGAAACTCTTTGTTTTCATAGCCTTCCTCGTTCCTTCCGTTATATCCCGTGGCTATCTGATTTCGCCTTCCGTGGTTGTCGCCATTGCGGTATCTTCGCCTTTGCCTGCTTGTTTTGTCGACTTCTGGTGAACGTCCCCTTTTGTTGTTATACGCATATTCTCCATCGGCAAATCTGTTGGCTACTTCCATTAGTTCTGACACTGTCATTGGCTTTATTCTCCCTACTTCTTCCACGAGATCTGAGCGACGAAGTCCGGCCGAAAAGGCGTCTATTGCTCTTTCATCGGAGACGTCTTCTGCAGAATTTTTGATGACACTCCAGCGTTGTATGTAAGAGCGCAGGGTTTCATCTCTCCTCTGCACGCATGACTTAACTTCTTCCAATGACGCTGGTCGTTTGTATGTTGAGCGAAAATTTCTTGCGAATTGGTTCTCTAGTTCTCCCCAACTTCCGATGGAATCGTTGGGTAGGGTATTCAACCAGGACCGTGCTGCGTCGGTGAGGTGTAACTGCAAACTTTGCATTGCCGTTGCTCTTGTTCCTCCGAGTATTTGTACTGCTTGCAGGTAGTCTGATAACCATAGAGTAGGTTCTTGCGATCCGTCATACTTTTCTTGATCGTGTGGCAACTTGAATCCTTTGGGTACCCGCGTTTTGCGAACCCTGTGGGTAAAGCATAACACGCCCATCTCTTTTTCGTTGTCTTCGTAATTTTCTTCTCTCCACGCATAACGTGAGTTGTTTACTCTTGCTTGTGCTATTATGTTCCTTGCGTCCTCCTTCCGTTTTTGGCGTTTCTCATCTCCTGAAGACTCGCTAGTTTTGTTCCGCAATGATTTGCGCTTGACCTCTTCTTTTCGCCTTTCCCAATGATGTGTCACCTTTTTCTCTGGAAGATTTCCCCTTAGCTTGTCTTCTACCAACCCGAGGTTTCGTATCGCGGCTTGATGCATGTGCTCCCGCGGGTCCCCAGGCTTTGGTTGTGTGGTTAGTAGGTATGCCTGTGCTACTACCAATGCTGCTTCTGGTGTTTCTTGCACAAATTCTTTTTCCTCCTCTGGTGGGTTCGCACTTGGGCTTTTCGTGTAGCTTTCTTCTATTGCCCGTGCTGTTGTCCTCCTGCTGTGCTTCGGGTCTCTGTGCCTCTCCATGCTGGACCCTGATGAATCGCTATATTCATCCCAATATCCTCTACTTGATGTGTTGTTGTAATCTAGGCTTCTCATAAACATGTCTCTTTTCTCCCTTAACTTCTTTCTGCGCTGATGTAGCGCGTATTGATATCCCATTAGAACTTCTGTTCTCGAATCTGCGGGTACATCTGTCCCGTGGTTGATGGCTGACATGATCATTCTCCACTCTCCGGCGGAGACGTGGACTTTCTCCTTCACCTTCTTGTTGTTGCTCCTTAATTTGTCGACTTGCATGTCGACCTCTTCATTGTCTGCGTGATTATTTTCTTCTGCTGCTTCAGTGATAATAACGCACAACTGGTGTATGCTTCTGGAGACACCGCTGCTCCTGTTGTCGAAATCCCTTGAACTATCGTGTGACTTGCCTATTGTTACTTCCACGTCGGGCTTTCCCTGAGTTTCGTCGAATTCCTCGAGTTTCTCTTGCAGATTTTCTGTTGCTGCTGGGCTGGCCGGCGAGTTTGCCTCGCTAGAAGATCCCACAGATGATCCAGACTTGGCGATTATTTTGGTTTTATTTGTCGACGGACCCGATTTCGCCGGATCCGAAAGACAGGTTGAACCCGAAGGTCCAACATAGAAGCTCAGACTTCCGATTGTCAACTCCATCTTTTGATTTTCGTCAACTTCTGGACTGTTGTTGGCTAAAAGTGAAAAAGCTGTCAAATTCATGATTCGAACGCCCAGAGTCCCCACGGTCGGCGCCAATTGACAAGGGTTAACTCGACAAATGTCCTTGAAGAAGGACTTAGGATCGGGGAGATAGGGCGTCGGATGAACTCGAAGGTAAATTCAGTCAAACAAGGTGTCTATCGAAAGTAAACGTGGGTGTAAACTTGGCTTGCTTTCAATCTGTCCCTTACCGTCCCCTCCTGGCCCCTATATATAGGTGGCCAGGTCTCAGGGATCGGGAGGGATCCGATACAGATTACAATATTGACATACGATATGAACTCGTATTTCGACTAACGTTACAATTGGGCCTAGCTTAACGGGCCTCAGGGGTACTCAACGGTTGGGCTCTATTATCTATACCCTTGTCACTACACACCGACAAGATATCTGGCGCCATTGTTCGGAGTGTCGCAAAGCTAGCGGGCATCAACCTTCAGAAGTGTGGTTCTTTCTCCTACTGGTTCGATAACCTTGGTTTCACAACTAAGGGAAAACTTGTTGCTGTGCTCATCACAACCTTCTCTTGGGGTTTTCCAACAAGTTTTCTAGCGTCATCTACACGCTAGCAAGACAACAATCAAGCTTTTTCTGGCGTCGTTGCCGGGGAGAAAGAAGATTTCTGCAAGGGGAGTTTCTCACTTCCAATCTTTTACTTTATTATTGTTTTGCTTTACTTTTTTTGGTTGCATCGTTTTATCAATAATACAAAAAAAATAGTTCATTTATAGTTGCTACTTTTACTTGCTTGCTTTTAGTTTTGCTAGAATGGGTACTCCTGAGAACACCAAGTTGTGTGATTTTACTAGCACCAAAAATAATGATTTTATCTGCACTCCTATTGCGCCACCTGCTCCTGAGGCAATTTTTTATGAGATTAAACCTGCTTTGTTAAATCTTGTTATGAAAGAGCAGTTTTCTGGTGCCAGTTCTGATGATGCTGCAGCTCATCTCAACAGTTTTGTTGAGCTATGTGAGATGCAAAAGTATAAGGATGTAGATGGTAATATTATTAAGCTTAAGTTGTTTCCTTTTTCTTTAAGAGGAAGAGCTAAGGATTGGTTGCTATCTTTGCCTAGAAATAGTATTGATTCTTGGGATAAGTGTAAGGATGCTTTTATTGGAAAATATTATCCTCCTGCTAAGATTATAGCTTTGTGAAGTGATATTATGAAGTTTAGACAGTTTGATAATAAACATGTTGCTCAAGCTTGGGAAAGAATGAAATCTATGATAAAGAACTATCGCACTCATGGACTGACTACTTGGATGATTATCCAAACCTTTTATACAGGACTAAATTTTTCTTCAAGAAATCTATTGGATTCAGCTACTGGAGGCACTTTTATGTCCATTACCTTGGGCGCCACAACGAAGCTTCTTGATAATATGATGGTAAATTTTCTGAGTGGCACACCGAGAGAGCTCCACAAGGTAAGAAGGTAAATTCTGTTAAAAAAACCTCTTCCTTAAGTGATAAGATTGATGCTATTATGCTTATGCTTGCTAATGATAGATCTCATGTTGATCCTAATAATGTTCCTTTGGCCTCTTTGGTTGCTCAAGAAGATCATGTTGATGTGAACTTCATTAGAAATAATAATTTCAACAACAGTGCTTATAGGAACAATTTTGCTAGCAACAGTTATAGTCCGTATCCTTCTACCAATGGTAATGGTTATGGTAACTCTTATGGTAACTCCTCCAACAACACTAGGGGCGCGCCCTCTGAGCTTGAAGTCATGCTCAAGGACTTTATCGGTAAGCAAACTGCTTTTAACAAGTCTGTTGATGAAAAGTTGGGTAAAATTGATATTCTTGCTTCTGAAGTTGGTAGCCTTACTCTTGATGTTGAACTTCTGAAACTAAAAGTATTGCCTAATGATGTGAAATAAAGCAATACTTTGAATGCCATTCAAGTTAGAATTGTTGAAAATGTTAGGATGTTAGCAGAATTGCATGCCAGGAGGGAAAGAGAAGATGAGATGGCTGGAAAAATGAAGGTATGTACTATTACCACCTCTAGTGATGTTGTTTCAAATGCTAGCAATCCTCTTACTTTGATTGGTGTAGAGAAAACTCCTACTCCTTGTGCGAAAAAGCCCAAAACTGCAAAAACTTTTTCTACAAAAAGTGCTAAAAAAATTTGGAGTATGGAAGACAATAGCTCTACTTCTTTTAATGATTTTGATGTTGATGGCTGCAATATATCTGAAGTTATTTTGTTCTTACAAAATCTTGCTTTGAGTCCTAATGTGAGTTCTATGAATGTTGCTTTTACAAAGCATATTACAAATGCTCTCATGAAAATTATGGAAGAAAAGTTGAAACAAAAGGTTTCTATTCCCAAGAAGTTAGAACATGGTTGGGAGCCCATCATTGATATGAATGTTCATGGTTTTGATTGCCATGCTTTATGTGATCTAGGTGCTAGTATTTCTATTATGCCTAGAAAGATTTATGATATGCTTGGTTTACCACCGCTTGAATGGTGTTATTTTGATGTTCCTCTTGCTGATGTTGCTAAGAAGAAACCTTTGGGAAGGATTAATGATGTTCTTATTATGGTTAAAAATAACCTTGTTCACGTTGATTTTCTTGTTATGGATGTTGAATGCAATGCTTCATGTCCTATTATTTTGGGAAGACCTTTTCTTCGAACTGTAGGTGTCATCATTGATATGAAGGAAGGCACCATTAAATATCAATTTCCACTCAAGAAAGGTATGGAACACTTCCCTAGAAGGAGGAAGAAATTACTTTTTGACTCTATTCTTAGAGCAAATTATGAACTTGATGCTTCATCGCTTGATATTACTTGATTTCCACTTTCTGCGCCTAGCTCAAAGGCATTAAAGAAAAGCACTCTTGGGAGATTAACCTAATGTTTTCTTTTCAGTATTTTTTCTTTTATTTGAGTCTTGGAAGTTATTACTACTATAATGACCTCTCCTTATCATTTTTATTTCGTTTTTGTGCCAAGAAGAACCTCTAATTTGAGGGAGGTAAGATTTGGGGAAGTTGCTGTCCTGAAATAGATTTCTGCGCTGCACCATACAAATTCGTGAAAATTCTCAGAATATCTTTTTGATCTGAAATTTCTTGTGCATATGCCCCAGGTTATATGCAAACTTTTATTAGTTTACACTTTTCTATTTGAGCAACAGAAGGTCCTCAAAAAATCGAACTTTGTTAGCTGTTCTGTTTTGACAGATTCTGCCACTATTTGTGTTTGCCTCTCAATCGCTTTCTTTTTGAGTTTTTTTTATCACGGAACTTTTGAGGAAGTTGCTACAGTGTCTTATGCTTTAATGGTTGGTATATTTGAGTTTGAAACTGAACCAAAAGGGCAGATTTATTATCATGTTTATGCTAATGTTGCTAATAGAATTGTGTGAAGTTTTGTATGAAGGAAGTTTTCAAGTGTAGGGAATAGAGAGTGATGAGATGAGATGAAGTATGGAAAAAAGCTCAAGCTTGGGGATGCCCATGTCACCCCAAGAAATATCCAAGAGGTACAAGCGTCAAAGATTGGGGATGCCCCCGAGGCACCCCTTCTTCATCGGCAAAAATCAGGTCACCTTTCAACACACTATATTTTTATTGCTTCATATTCTATGCGTTTTTCTTGGAGCGTCTTTACTTTTGCTTCAGTTTTCTTTTGTTTTGTTTGCTTCAATAAATGTTTGGACCCCAACAAATTTCTTTTGGAGAAGACATACTTAGTTTTTTCATTGCCAAGAACACTCTAGTTTTCACTCTTATCGTTCAACGAGTGTTCTCTTTTTCTAGTACTGCGTTTAGCTTTCATTTTTTGCCTTGATTTTTGTTCAGGTCTTATTATATCTTTGCATCAAGGTGTATTTAGACCTCTGGTCTATGTTGGTTTCCATCAAAAGAGTTGTTTCAAAAAGGTTTGAATGGTGTTGGAAAAGAGAAAAAAGTTTCATGCCTATAGTGGTATAAATGGGAGCTTGTTTAGACTGCGGCTTAGACTTTTGCATGTCATGCTTGATGTCGTTTTGCTAGTATGCTTAGTAGTTTTTGCTGTAGCATGACTTGTCTCAAATGACTGAGATTGCTTAATGAGCCTTTGAAAAAAATCATGCATTGTTTTTATTATATGGGAGCATGTTATTGTGGTTTTCTCCTTTGATGCTTTATTTGGGTTGACTTGACGCATGCTTACAACATGTTTGACTCTAACAAAGTCGCCATAAGCCTCTATGATCATTTTGTTTTTGACTTGTGATACCACTTTATGCTTCGGTTAATGATGTTTTGTCGCTATGCATGATTATGGCCGTTATTGCTCTCTTAGTTGGTCGCTCCCAGTCTTTTGCTAGCCTTTATTTTATACTGAGTATGAGCTCTACTTGTGCATACAACTCCCAAAAACCAAGTTATTCCAATGTGTCCACCATACATACCTATTAGCAATTTGCTATTCCAAGTACATTCGACTTGCTTTTATCTATCCTTCAAATTAAACTTTTTGATGTTACATGAAAATTAATCAGTAAAGCTCCCACGAACCTGACGACACACTTTACTTTTCTTGTTTTTAACAATTTTGACATTGTGTTTCTCTTATGTTGATGTTATGCTTGCAAGTTGTAAGTTGGAAATTAGCCCAACCATGTCGTCATGGGGCAAGCTTTCAACATTGCACTTTCTTTCATTTAGTTGATATCGTGATCTTTTGTTTATGGATACTCGCGATGTGAAATAAGTTGGGATCTTGCGAGCTTGTCGAGTGTTCATTGTCTGTTTGTCTTGTCATTTTGATGTGGGCTTATCCCATGTCATCGGGCAGGAGGTACCCCGTTGGCGGTTCTCGATGATACATATATGCTTACAATGACAAGAACTTGCTTGGGACCTAAGTTCAGTAGCAGGAGGTTTGGGTATTCATACTTCACAGGACACGAGGTTTTCAACTTATGATTTGTTAAGCATATGCTTCATAATTATACTCGCATTTACCTTAACCATTCAACATGCCTATGATGGGGGCAATGAGAGCTCAAAGCTAGTAAGTATCATAATTTTTGGAGGTTTACAAAACTTGCAATCACTGATTCCCTCTGCGAAGGGCCTTTCTTTTACTTTTATGTTGAGTCTCCACCTTCTACCTTTATGCACCGTCTAAGAGAGCATAGTTGCCATTCTGAGTTTAATGTGCATAGTTCCAAAGTTTATCATTGATTGATTCATGATTTTGGTTTTGCTTGTTCTTAAATTATTTGTATCTAGTCGCCCTCTTAAACTTGAAGGTGTCCTATGCATTTATGTTTTGCTATTCCATGAAGGACAAGCTGAAAACCACTTTACTATGTTTTTCCATATGATTTGAACACACACTTGACTTTCAATGTTTTATTACTCATGATCTTTCGTTTGTGTTACTTTTCATGTTATAACTTGGTTGCTAAGTTTTATTGTCAAGATTATATCTCTTATGCCCATGTTTTAAGTACTTTGATCTCAGCACTGAATGCTTTACATCGTTGATCAAGATTGTGATGGTGCATGTCACCTCAAAAATTATTGTTTTGTTATCACTTACCTACTCGAGGATGAGCAGGAGTTAAGCTTGGGGATGCTTGATACGTCTCAAACGTATCTATAATTTTTGATGCTCCATGCTTGTTTATACACCATTTGCTTTGTGTTTTGTTACACTTCGTGGCATTTTTACGCATTTTCCAGAACTAACCTACTAACGAGACGCCACAGTGCCAGTTCCCTGTTTTCTACTGTTTTTGTGTTTCAGAAAAGCTACACATGAAATATTCTCGGAATTGGATGAAACAAAAGCCGAACCTCCTATTTTTCCCGAAGCGTCCCGAAGTCCGAAGATGAGACGGAGGGGGGCCAGGACCTGGCCACACCCTAGGGCAGCACGGGCCAGGCCCTGGCCGCGCCATCAGGGGGTAAGGCCCGCTGGTCCACCTCCTGACGCCGCCCTTCCGCCTATATATTGCCTTCGATAGGAAAACCTAAAAGACCCAATCAATTTTCCACGAACCATACTGCAAGCCACCGCCGTCATCGACGCAAGATCGGGAGGGTCCAGAAGCTCTTCCCGGCACCCTGCCGGAGAGGGGAATCCCTGGAGAGGCCTTCTTCATCACCATGGTCGCCTCCGGAGTGATGTGTGAGTAGTCTACCTAGGACTACGGGTCCATAGCAGTAGCTAGATAGTTGTCTCCTCCACCATGTGCTTCATGTTTGAATCTTGTGAGCTGCCTATCATGATCAAGATCATCTTTGTGTAATTCTACATGTTGTGTTTGTTGGGATCCGATGAGTATTGGTACTATGTCAAGTTGATGTGCTGAATTATTATCTTTATGTTATCTCTATGTTGTTTATGATCTTGCACGCTCTCCGTTGCTACTAGATATCTTGGCCGAGTAGATGCTAGTGACTCTAAGAGGGGGTATTTATGCTCGATAGTTGGGTTCATGCCTCTAGTAATCTGGGAGAGTGACAGAAACCTCTAAGGTTGTAGATTTGCTGTTGCCACTAGGGAGAAAACAACATTCTTGTGTTCAAGGACATTTGCATTGTTTACATTACGCACTTTGCTAACTGCAGTTATCTGTTGTTCGCAACTTAATATTCAACGGGTGCTCGGATGACACCTCGAGAATGGATTATTAGTCATAGATGCAGTTGGATTACGGTCTATGTATTCTGTCAATTGCCCAACTATAATTTGTTTACCCAGCATGTTGTTATTTAACTTATGGAGAGACACCACTAGTGAACTGTGGACCCCGGTCCAATTCCTTTTACATTGCTATTACTGTTTTACTTTTACTCGCTTTATTTACATTCTTGCAAACTATTACCTTTTACCACTTGATACGCTTAATCCTTTGTTTACAGCAAACCGGTGAGATTGACAACCTCATCGTAAGTTTGAGCAAAGTACTTGGTTGTGTTATGTGCAGGTTCCACGTTGCTGCTGGTGAAAAGCTACACACCGACAAGATATCTGGCGCCATTATCTGGATTGTCGCAAAGCTAGCGGGCATCAACCTTCGGAAGTGTGGTTCTTTCTCCTACTGGTTCGATAACCTTGGTTTCACAACTGAGGGAAAACTTACTGCTATGCTCATCATAACCTTCTCTTGGGGTTTTCCAACAAGTTTTCTAGCGTCATCTACACGCTAGCAAGACATCAATCAATCTCCAGCGCCTCCACGTCACCAGCTTCTGGCTTCGGGTCGTTGCCGTTGACCCCAGCGTCCACCAGCTCCTAGAGAGTTGCGAATGCAGGCGCCACGTAGCTGGCCCCAGGTTCACGGCAGATGACATCCACTGACAGGACCGGCAGGAAGCCGCGCCCCACAGTGGCCACCTGGTGCAGCTGACCAATGGAGCAGGAGACGAAGTTGGCCACCAGCATGCGTCCAGACCCACGAGGAGCCAGAGGAAGCTTGTAAAAGCCCTTGGCGCCGCGCTGTCCGGACACCTGCACCTCGAAAAAGCCTAGGATCAGCTTAACCTGGACGTTGGAAGGCTTGGCGAGGATGGGCACCGCACGGACAACAGGAGCGTGTGCGCCCCACATTGTCCTACCGCCCGGAAGCTCAATGACGTGATCATTGTCGGAGGAGGCAACATGGGGCACCTGCGGCGGCTGAGGAGCAGAGTTGTCGAGCCTAGCCGCAGGACCGTGCCCGCCACTCCCGCAGTCGCCGTTCTCGCCATGACCGCCAGGGAGAGGGAAGCCGGGAAGAGGCTCGGATCGGATGATGGAGATGTCAGCAATGGTACCCAGCCCGTCGAAACCGTACATGGCGAGGGCGTGGGGGATGTCGCTCAAGCTCCTTGCCTTGACCGTGACGAGGACGGCGGAGTAGTCCATGCCCGAGAGACAGATCGGGTCGATGTGGTATGGACATGATGCAATGAGCAACCAGTGTTTGTGAGGTGATGGATGTGCCTTGGGGTAAGCGAGGTCGATATACACATATACTCCTCGATATACACATATACTCCTCTGATTGGAAAAAATTGTCGGTGACTTAGTACAATTTTTTTATAAGAAGTCACATATATTTGTTGAGCACTTTTACAGTATCTGTCTTTAACTTGTGCCGTCCATTTCTTCAGATCTAACGGATAAGCTTGATCGGTACTCTATATAAGCTTTGAGCAAGTATAATAGAGTCTAGTCCATATTAGCAGGAAACGGGGTCGAAGGCTGGTTCCTCGACCCGGATCGAGGGTCGGAAACGACCACGGGTCGACGCGGATCGACTACCGGGTCCCGATCTCGTTCCATGTGAGCTGGCCCCAAACGAGTATCAAAATTTGCAGGGAAAAATCACAGGCCTACATACATGCAAGAATCTGCTGTAGCCCGCCTCTCTGGCCGCACGCCGTATGCGTCGTCGCCGAGCTGCGTACGCCGGCGGCCGACCGGATGATTACAGTCTCACCTCTCACGCCACCATCGCCCTTAGGCCTGCCCTGCTTCGTCCCTCGCCTCCATGGCCGCATGGCCACCTGGATACAGCTAGAGTCTGAGTCACTAGTGGAATCGCTGGCTACAGATCAAGATTTTGCCTTTTGGCTCCTGGGGAAGAAGACGATAGGATAGAATAGGAAGAGATCCTACTGCGCTTAGATTTATGCACTCAGGAGTCAACGCACTATAATGTGGTAGCGGCCCATTGGGCTGGTGCTGTCCTGCGGGCCAATATTTTTTATCATTACTATTTGTATATTTTTATTACTCTCAAAAATTTGTATATTTTTATCATTTGCAAAAATATTAACCTTGTATTGAAGTTTGGGGGAATATTTCTCTCCACCCACTTCATCGACCCGGGGTCCTCGACCCAAAATGAAGTGGATCCCTACCCTCGTTCCAAATTGAGGTACCGGAGATGTATACCCCTCGTCGACCCTCATTCCTTGGGGTGGCGATCCTCGACCCTCGACCCCGTTCCTTGACCCCGTCGACCCAGATTTCTGGCAACTATGGTCTAGTCAGCATGCTATAAGCCATTACACGTCATCAAACTCCTAGCTGGAGGAGAGAGAAGAAAGGAAAGAGAATCGAGCGGGCGCTTCTTATATCGCCCAGCTACAGCGCAAAAGACGAGAAACTGTTGCCCGCTTGCAGCCCGACGCAGGCGCTACTGCGGACGTTCCAGATCCTATGCGTTTCCATCTCCTCGCGTGCTTCTTCTCAACCGCGCGCTAATCATCCCGCCCCTCGCCCCGAATCGCTTGCGGACTAGATCAAGGAGCCTCTAATTCGCCCTCTAAATCATTGAACTTCCGCCCCAAATCGACCTCTAGAGGTCCCTCCGTCGGCAATTGGGATTCTCTGACTTGCCAAGCTTGACCTGAGGATCATTGACAGATGGGTCTCCTATCTGGTGGGGCCCACATACAATAAGGGCAGGTCAAGGACAAGTTTAGAGAGGGAAGTCAGAGAATCCACGCCACACTCCATCGGTGCCTCACCTCATCATGCCGGCAGTGCCTCACCTCGTCCTCCCGCCGGTTCCGCAGCTCATCCCGCTGCTGCTTCATCCTACCCCGCCGGCGGCTTCCTCTGCACTAGTCTGCCAGGCTGCAGGTACCGTGCAGCAGGCAGGCATTGGAGGATCTGCACCTTCTTTGTTCACGCCTATGAATATTGAAGCCTCCGATCTGGAAGCATGGTATAAGTCCTTAATTGCTGATGCATCTACGGCTAGCTTCCCCTGCTTATCTTCAGATCTTTGTATGATATGAAGGTGTTATGCTTTTGTATGATAAATATACTAGCAACTATTGACGTACTGCAATTTGTGACCTGCTATTCTGTAAAACTCCATACTGCTATTTAGAGGAGGACAAAACTCCAGTTTTCATGCATCCAAATGCAGTAACATCTTGTATGTACAGCCTACTATTCTCTAAAAAATAGACAAGCTGTCGGTAACATATGTGTGGCACGTTTATTGCTTGCTCAATAATCAATTTCCTGAATATAATCAGTTCTCATTATATTCTGATGGCATGAATGGTGTGTGACAGTATCTATGGTGTTTGAAATGGGTACAAAGTTGCAGTTTACGGTGGATCTTAACAAATGATATCCACATGCCATCATTAAATACTTAAATATCCACTATAGTCAATGTAATACTCAAAGCAGTGAACAATCATACACAAAGCATGAACAATCTATAGTCATTAACAAAATCATACACAAAGCAGTGAACAATCCGATCAAGATTAGTAATCACGTCGATTGGATAAGGGAAATTAGTGATCAGGCACCGATGAGATCGTTGCGTCGGCAGATTCAGAAATTAAATGGAATTACCCTGAACAAGACATCATGATTAAAAATGTAAGAAGTCTAGTACTCCTCATGGCCTCAGGGAGTACCAGGGTACAGTAAAACTCTTTTTTCTGATTGGAGGCGGTGCATGTTAACATGTACCTTTCATTTCTTGTACTAGTCTTTGATTAGTCTGTGTGTTAAAAGCTCTATATACTCCCTTCGTCTAAAGTGACAGCCATTCCATACCCTTCATTCCCCAACCGAGCTGAGACTTTTAGGCCCAAATAGTTTTCCTCAACAAGTAGGCTGGACTTGAGAAGTGGAGGGCACTACCACTACATCCATTTGTTTTCCTCTCTTTTCCTAGCTGTTTTCTTCCGAGACAACCTCCCATAGCTTCCCAATCAACACGTAAACCTGGATTTGAATTGCCGGTAGCAGGATTGTTGTCTCACTCGTAACTTATCATCCAGTTAACAAGATTCTAGTATTGACCGGCTCAAAAAATGAAGGAAAATCGAATGCACATCCACCTAGCTACTGATGCATGTTTTTTTTATAGGGACACTTTATTATTTAAGAGATTTATATCATTATTTTTAGCCTCTGTATAGTTAAGATGTACCAATCATAAAAAGAAAAAAAAAAAGACGAGACTACATATCGCACTGAGAATTGCTCCCTCTGTTACAAAATATAAGATGTTTTAATTTATCATTAACATGTATATATCTAAACATATTTTAGTACTTAGGTAAGATGCACAAAGCTACTGATGTTTGCTGCATCCCTTTCGTACAATTACCGCATGCTTTTTACGGTTTCACTTCACCTGGTAGCTTGGGCGAGGCTTTTCCATGGTGGCAGCTGCTAGCTAGCATAGCATGCATAGGCAGAGTCAGCTTTACCTTTGATGCCAAGACAAAAGGATGGCGCAGGTTATCTCTCCAAATGCATGCGACCAAAACCTAGTATCGAGGCTATCCCGAAATAGGCACCTAGCTTGCTTAGCTCCACATGGCCGGCCTTCTCAAGGGCTTCTTCAGGCTTCAGCTAGCTGACAGTGGCATGCATGGCCAGCCAAACCGGAACCAACAAAAATATCTCGATCCTTGACTACTGTTAGGGTTAGACGGTTAGTGCTTCCTTTCTTAGCAGCTGATAGTTTTGAATAGTACTGCTGTTCAGTCGAGTTGACTCGGATGGGTCCTCAAAAGCTGAACCTTGACTTTGGTGTAATCTTGAACATGGCCTGCTCTTTTAGCGAGTTGATCGATCCTTATCCCTTTTCCCTCGCGCAGAGGAGAAAAAAAGGAAACCTCCCTTGTGGAGCTGTGGTAAAACCTGCCGACAGGCGGCACTCATAGCAGATCAAAACATACCTGAAGCATGATCTCTTCACCCTCTTTTGAGACATCATCTCTTTTCCATGCACCCAACATGATAGTATCCTCAAAACCCATCCATTTTGGACAGTCTCCACGGTCATCATGCAAAATCATGCAAAACGACCAAAGGAGGTGCAACTTGCGCGTTCTTAAAGCGGCGCCGTCGCCCATCTTTGCCATCCCGCAATCTTGGCATAATCTCAGAGACGAGACACAAACATAGTATAAACACTAGTGTCCTATCCCTATCCTCATCGTTTTACTAGCTAGCTAGGCCGTGCGCTGTGGGCATGCCTGAAGGCCATGCTCCGATCCGATCCAAGGAAGGTTACCAACGTTTGCTCGCTCCATGCACCCTTTTTCAAAGTGTTTCGCGCAAAGCGTAAAACATATCTGTCTGAATGTCTGATTGAAATAAAGTAATAAACCATCGATCCCATGCAACGCATGGCCTTATCGGCTTATCCTATCTCTTATTGTATATATCCCCCTTGATCAAGAGAGTTTATCAAGGCCGCGTGCATGCCCCGTCCTCTCTTTACAGCCAAAGCTCGGATCAGCTCTCACCCCTCCCTCCCTCGCGAATGAATGCATGCAGATGCAGCGCAGGTTCCATATGTTCATGTGCCTCGCTTTAGACTTTCAGACAGACAGACAGACAGAGACCCATTTGCCAGCTAGCTGCAATCTGGCGCCTGACGGGCCGCGTTGGCTCGGCTCGCGCGCGTCCATGGCCGAGTTTCTTTTGTGCAAGTCAACAGCAGGGTGGTCAGTGGATGGGTGTACCGCTGACAGCCTACAGCTAAGCTAGCTCACGCGTCCCATGCTGCGCCACGTGCGCGTCATGTGCCGTAGAAAAAGAACGGCTAGCTGGGATACGTATACCGACATGGCACACATGCACGCCGTACTGCTGCTTCCAAACAACACACGTCGTCGCTCTGGGTGGGTCTGATGCCGTAACTATGATTGGGACCTGGTTCCCGTTTAACCAGTGGTTAGGTTAACCTAACTTAAAAATAAGCCTAATAGACCAAATGGTTTATCTCAAAACCCGTTAGGTTCTTTAGGTTCGATTCAAACAGACCAAAGGTTAACCGTATCCTCACGAGCGCCTCCTCTGTCCCTCCCGAGCGCCAGCCGCCGCCCCTCCTCCGTCCCTGCCGAGCGCCGTGTCGCCGCCCCTCCTCCGTCCCTGCCGAGCGCCGTGTCGCCACCCCTCCTCCGTCCCTCCCGAGTGCCGGTCGCCGCCCCTCCTCCATTCCTCCCGAGTGCCGCGCCGTCACCCCTCATCCGTTCCTCCCGATCGCCGCGCCTCCGCCCCTCCTCCGTTCCTCCGGAGCATCACCGACGAGCCGCCAGCGGCCAGCCCGCGCTCCCGCCCTCTCTTCCATTACCGGCCAGAGCTACCGGTGGTCTGGTGTTCTTCCTCCCCTTCTCCAACCTTGAAGCGGCCATCTCCTGTGAAGCTACAAGCGGTCGTTCCTGACGACGCCGACGACCACCTCAGGTAAATGGCTCATTTTCTTGCAATCTTCCTCTTTTGCAAATGGGAGATCCTGAATAAGAAGTAGAAGAACAAGAATAAGGAAGCTCTTTGTTTCTGCACCTTATGCACGTTTTACTTCCTGTTGCTCTTGTTAAGCCTGTCACTATGATCGAGTTTCAGTTAGTGTCTTAGACCAAATAAGGTCAGGTGTTTATGTTTTTGTACATGACACGTCTGACAATAAATAGGTTTAATCTTCTGCTCAGCTTAGACTTAGTCTTCACACCACGTCTGATCCTCGTGGGATGGCACGAGTTGTGGAGGGCGTGGAGTGTTTATAGGGGTGATGGACATGGCGATGGTGGGAGCCCAGTCTCTGATCCTAATTTTAAGCATTTTCAGTTGTAACTGAATCAAGGAATAAAAGGAGAGAAGAAAGAGAAAAGTGGTACTCAGTACACCACGCAAATACTCTGTGTCCAGTTCACTTTGTTCGTTCTTTGTCTTTCAGTTTCGTCAGGTTACTAACCTTGGCAGCTAACTGACGAGAACAGGTGCTAACTGAATAGGGAGCAGAATGATGTGTTGCTGCCTGCTGATGCACTGGCTGGGCTTTAATCAGTGCGGTATAGGTATGGAATTTTTCTGGCCCGTTTTGACCTCACTAAGAGCATGTCTAACAGACCCTCTATTTTTTTGCCCCGTAAAACGCGAGTAGAGGGCCATGTATTCACTTTCCACCGGCCGAAAACTCGTCCGAGCTAGCAGTCCTCGTATCCCCACCCCGTATTCTGTTTTACGGGGTGGGGATACGGGGACTGCTAGCTCGGACGAGTTTCCAACCCCTCAAAACAGGGTTTTAGACAAATTGGATATTAGAACCAATACAACATCCACATTGAATAAAAGTTTTAAATCACACAATAATCGTCATAATTATTACAATAATGTTTTTCGAAACTGCCAACAAATGTTCTAATGAAAGAATTAAACAAATAACAAATGTTCCCGCAATCAAACAATCAAGATAACTGTTTCACACATACAACAATAGGAAATGAATGTAAAAACTCATTGGCCATGCAACTGCCAGTGGTGATCAATCAGATCTTGGGTGAGCTGGTGATGAGTCTCCGCATTTTCAATGCTGCGATGAGCTGCAAGAAAACCTTCAATCCGATCAGGGTTCCGCTGGGGCTGCACTCGGGTGCCAACATTGTCATAGAAACATGGCAAATTCAACCCTCTCTCATCTTCAATGATCATGTTGTGAAGAATCACACAACATGTCATGATTTCAATAAGAGTTTCCTTGTCCCAAAACCTTGCAGGACCCCCGGACAATGGCAAACCTTGCTTGCAAAACACCAAAAGCTCTCTCAATGTCCTTGCGGCATGCCTCTTGATTTTTGGTAAAGCAAGCTTCTTTTCTTGTCAAAGGCCTGTCCTTTTTCTCTTTAATGGACTTGACAAGAGTTGCATAGTTAGGGTAAATACCATCTGTGAGATAGTACCCCATGGTGTACTCATTGTTCATAACTTTGTAGTTACAAGTTGGAGCTTCACCCTTAACTAGTCTTGCAAATAAAGGGGATCTATTCAAGATGTTGATGTCGTTGAGTGTCCCCGGCAGTCCAAAAAAAGCATGCCAAATCCATAAGTCTTGAGAGGCCACAGCTTCAAGAACAATGGTAGCATCACGGCTTTTGCCACAATACATTCCATGCCATGCTGTTGGACAATTTTTCCATGTCCAATGCATGCAATCCAAACTACCAAGCATCCCCGACCACCCTCTCTTTTCATTGATCTCCATGAGTCTCTTCGTATCTTGCTCATCTAGAGCTCGGAGATAGGTCTCACCATACAACTTGATCACCATCTTGGCAAACATACGCACGCAATCCATGGTTGTTTGTACACCAATGCAAAGGTACTCATCGGTATAGTTTGCTGGGATACCGTATGCAATCACCCTCATGGCGGCTGATATTTTCTGAAATGGGCTAAATCCCATGACATGGGCAGCGTTCCTCCTTTGCTTGAAGTAATCACAATTTGCCTCGCAATTTCTGACGATTCTCTCGAACAAACTCCTACGCATTCGATACCTTCTACGGAAGAGGCGGGGAGGATAGGTCGGTACCTCGGCAAAATAATCTTGCATCAGCTGTTCGTGGCCGAGTGCGCAGTTCCGCGGAATGCACACACGCCCCATAGTGGATCCTTTTCTCTGATCCAGCAGCTTGGCGCGGTCCTCCATTTGCTTCATGCCGAACAAGAGCAGCATCATCTCTATGTCGTCGTCGTTCAGCAGCTCGTCGAGGTCCGAATCGTCGGAATCCGACGAGGACCAATCGGTCGTCGAATCCACCAAATCCTCCATATGCACATCCTCCGAAGTCATCTACCACCGTGAAGCATAGATCAACCTCCAAACAGATCGATTGTACCGGCGAAAACAAAGAGGAACGCGGCGGGAGTACTCACCGAGGGGCGCGGATCTCCGGCGGGGGTGCGGCGGGCGTGGACGCAGCGCGGCGCGGCTCGGCGGCCGGCGGAGGGGGCCGGATCTGAAGGTTTTCGGCGGCGGCGCGCGGGTGGCTACGGCGGCGGCGAGGGGGAAAACGGGTGCGCAATCTGAAATGTCCGTGCGCCCTAGCTGAAATGGGATGGGGGGTTTGCCCTGTATTTTCTCTCCCGCTCCGCACAAGTAAGGGGCCAGAAGCCACCCCTTAGCCGAAACTGAAAAAAAACCGACGCGGGGGCCTGTTTTACGGGGTCTGCTAGACAGCCGGGTAGAGCCCTACCCCGTATTTTGGCGGTTATTTTACGGGTTTGGCCCTTTTAGGGGGTCTGTTAGACATGCTCTAAGCTCCGCCCCTGTAGCCAAAGGTGCAGCATGCGTTACTTTCTTAAAAAATTATAAATGAAATAAGCTTACTAGCGGTTTCAGTTTGTAGCAAGCAAGCAATAAATTGAAATATCAAAAATACTCTTTGGCAGAAAACCAAGCCCTGACATCGATGAGGTAAATGAGTCAGTACATTTTCTTGCATCCTTGATATGATAAAGTGATCTGATCAAATCTAAGAGCAACACTTAAAATAATATAAATGACGATACTGAAGTCCCACAATGACTTCGTGTAGGAGTAGTAGTTTTTTTATGTGAAAAGAACTTAGCTTTTCTCCACCTCTCCTTTGCTCACCAGATATGTTTATCATGTTAGATTAGATTCTTAGTGCTATGTGGCACAGTACTCCTAATACAGGGATTGATTTCAGGACATGATAGTCTTTAACTCAGTAATATGGTGACGTTTAGATGTCAGTAATTGCTTTAATTATGTTTTACTCTGAAAACAAATGTTCATTTAGTAGTTCTTTTTCTTGCAGTAATGTGCAGATGATGCAAACCGAAGTGAGATGAACAGAAGACAGTTTTACAATGAGATTGCACACCCTGAGCTGCTGTAATTTGAGCTTTTGGTAGGTAGTTAACTGGATACATTGACCTACTGTAGCTATCACTTTGAAGCTTTAGCTTTTGGAAGGTGATTAACCGAGTACATTGGATTGTAAAAGGAGTGTCTCCAATGCTCTAACCATTGTAAGCGGAAGTACTTTTGAACAAGCTCTGCGTTGTGGTAGCTTAGCATTACATAAATAAAAAAGTGGTTCGAACCTAAATAACCAACGGTTAACCATTTAAACCTAAATATCCTAATGGTTAACCTATATTATCCATTTACCCAAAACGATTATTTAGGTTCGGATCCGGAAAATAAATGGTTAACCTAATCCCATCAATAGCCGTAACCTGTAACCCATTAAGCGAGACAACGTTAAACGGGCCAGCAAGCAGGCCCCGCATCTGCCCTAGGGTCACGTGACGTGTCCCACGCGTCATCCCATGTGGCCAAAGGACACGCCTACTTCTATCTTCCAAAGATCACCCCTCGTATCCCCCAATAAGTGTATATTTAGCTCAAAATTTTAATCCATAAAAGAGTATAATTCTCTCTTTTCAATGCACTTTTAAGTACTACCTCCGTTTCGCTCTACTAGTCATCTCCGTATCCCTAGATCATAAATTTTTATATCATTAGAAACTTTTATTGTTATACATTCTAGTGGTATAGTTTTTTATATTATAAAGTTTACATTATATAGATCAAAATGACTACCTAGGTAGGTGTGCAGGACTAGTAAACCAAAATGGAGGGAGTACTAAAAAAAATTATTTCTCTCTCATCACACGGAAATCAAGGCTAATAGCATTTCCTCATTTTTTTTACATGCACTTAGCTCATTGGAGGTAAAGAATTAACGGGTTTGCTAGAAAAAGAGACGCCTGATCTCCAGCCGTCCCCAAGAATTAAAGAGTAGAAAGATGGTGAATGCCATAACCCCAATATAATAATTTTTTAGAAAATTCCAACATATAATCTTTTGTGAATGGAGGGAGTACTAGGAACATACTGTTGATGAGTACAAATTACCACGCCGTGCACAAGCAGGCACGCCAAGTCCCTCCGTCGTACGTACGTTGCTGGCCGGCCCTCGTCGCATTCTTCTGTCGATATTCTGATTCCGACTCGAGAGAAGATACAGCAGGACTCGTAGTGGAAACTACAGTAGGAACTTGGAAAAGGAGAAGAGAGCAGGGTAGTACTCCGACCCCAGTAGGGAAAATACGCTACAGTAATTTATTCGGTTTTGTCCTAACCCAAAATTAGAGAAGAAATTTGTATTTTCGCGCCAACGATTACTGCATTTTGTTTCCAAATTTTGGGACGTGGGCCTTTCCTGCCGCTGCCATGGCCGACCCACGAGCGCCAACCAGACCGAGGCTCTGGACCCGGCTCACGTCGCGTCGCTGCCAGCGGTCGTGGGCGCAGCGACCGAGGCGGCCGCGGAACGCGGCGACTCGCAGCCCCGCCTGTGGCCCCACGTAACCCACAGGCATCCTGGCCGTCCTTCAGCCCACGGGTGAGCGATCGGGCGGCTCGGGATGTGCATAGGGACATGGAAACGCACAGCGGAGTGAGTCAGCCAAATGGCCAGTGGCTCCGCCTCGCGCGCTACCACGTGGGACAGGCGCAGGCCACGCGGTGATTGGAATTGGATGGGCGGGTGGTATGGCCTGAGACCGGTGTATGCACCACCAAAGCCACAATTGTGGTTAAGGCACATTTTACATCGGATTCAAAATAGCTATATGCAATATTTATGCCAAACATTTCGCGAAGATTTTTTCTAAAAAAAACAAAAATAACTAGACGCTACCGTATCCAGATTTTTTTTTGACTAAACACTACTTGAAGAATGGTAAAACATCCTTAATAGTTTCGTCTTGCTGAAGTTGTACAAAAACAGCCTAGACTACATAAATTCAGGAAATATTTTTCAAGATGATGTTTTTTGACATGTGTGTTTAACTACAATCCTCTACCCTTGGTGCTTGCATTTCATCTCATGCATCATAAGTGAGGGTATGGATCATGGAGGCCCTTGGAGATTGCGGATGCAGCATTTTTTGAATTCGAGTTGTCGATGGATGATCGATGGCTAATTGGCTCCATTTGCAATCTACGGTTTCTTGAAACATATGACCAACTAATATGTAGATCTTGATACTTGTCTACTACCCCCTCAGCTCTATAATTCTTGTCGTCGTTTTAATTTAAATTGTAAATAAAATTACCATAAGAGTTATGAAACAGAAGGAATACTCCCTTCTTCTCAGTTTATTAGACCTGCACGTCTACCTATATCATTAATTTGATCTATATAATATTAACTATATAACCTAAAAATTATACCGTTAGAAAGTATAAAAGTTGAAGTTTTTATAGTATATTTTTTATAATATATATATATCATATTAACTTGGTCAAATGGTCAATCTGAAAGTACTTATAAAACTAATAAGCTGAGAAAGAGGGGGTACATATGATATATATTTTTATAAACATATTGATTTGGTCTCACAGATGCTAGAATTTTTTAATAAAAGAAATATATTAATATTAAGGCGATATCAATTGCACCCAACTAAAAATCAAGAGCTAGATGACTGTTTGTACAAACTTTATCAAGTTTTGCATCTATTGACTTTCGACGAATTTCATGCATGAGTCGTTTCCAAAGAGAAGGGGGTAATAAGTTTTCGTAATAGCTTAAAAAGTGAGAGGATGTAGGTTTGACAACATGGTGTGGTCGGCCTAGAACATTATTATTTCAGCCACGATCGACACTACAGGTCACCAGATCGCGTGCTTACCGACAGTCTCTTGGCAAAGGAAGAAGAAAGGAATGAGTCGCCATAAATAGAGCGGCCAAGGCCAATGTTGTACTTACGGTGGAGTTAATGCGACGCGCACAGCGCATCCAGAGCATTGAACTCCCCAGCGCATTTGCGCAGGAGGGCTGTCGATCGATCGATGAGTTCCGGCTCGTGCACATCCATAACACTATTCGGATTTCTTAGTTTGTGGTAGTAGATGCGCAGTTTATTTTGCTTGATACGAGTCGTGTGCCCGGACAAATCGTCGAAGAACGCGGCGAGCCGAACGGATCAAAACGCTGCTGGAAACAGGGCGTATCTGCTGGAGAAAAGAGACTAGTACTAGTAGCGCGACCGAACACTATCCATGCGGCGGTGCCTACGCAGCGGGGAACGTTATCCATGGAAACAGTGTGAAGCTTCTCTTCTTTTCTACTATTCAAGATGGATGGGAAACGGTGCGCACTGTCCACGACTTTGTAGATCCGCCGATGATGCGGTTGCATCCTCACCACCATACAGATCTTACAATTTTTCCCATTTATTTTACCTGTTTCTTGCAATTTGCAGAAGTCATCATCGTGCTAGAGCAACGCGAGATTTGTTCAAGAAAAGGAGATGTTTGGGTTTGGAGAGAAAGATCATGGGAGAGGGACGAGTAGTAGCTCGAAGACCGAAACGCTCATCACTCAGGAGGGCTGAAGTGCAAAAGACGCGAGGGTGGCCTTATCCGGATGGTGATGCCAGGTCGGACGTCGCGTGGTCGGGCAGCGGCGCGCAGTCGCCCGTCACGCCGCCCGAGTCGTCGCGCCCACTCCACCCCCATTTTATAATTCAATTAATCGCCCTAATTAAATACTACTGTGGATTTGGTTTGAATTTAAAACCCCACGCACCACCTTCTCGAAAAAGAAGCGACAAACCGGACAGTCGGGCAAGGGGCGTGTTCCAGCTGTAATTAGTCAAACCCCGATGCGCATTCATCGCAAGCACACCGACACGCGGGCCCCCGGAGCGCGACCCCACGCGTCAGCGGGCACCGCCGCACCACCGCGTACCTGCGGGGCGCGTCGGCTGATGAGCTGGAGCGCTTTACCACGGGGACCCGGCTTTAACTAACGTTATCCACTCGCAGCTCATCTAACAGCCCCCGGATTTCAAATGTATTCACGAGAGGTGCCACTGGAGCCTCTATGTGATCTCCTGCAGCTGGCTGGCTGGCTGCTGGTGGTCTTGTTTTATAATTAGCGGTGTTAACCGCTCTTCTTCTACACTAGTCTTCTCCCTTCTGAAGTTCTGATCTGGCCTCCGTGTAAAGTAATGCTTGATTAATTATGGATGGTTGGATAGGATTTGTTAAACTAAGAGATCGGATAGGGCGAGGGATATGCTTGTATACCACTTCCATCCACATTGTCAAAGCTGCTCAAAGATTTTTAGTTCTAGCATGCATGTGAGGATTTCTTTTGTTACACCCTTTTACCTATCTTCGTTTTCTTGTGTAGTTAATTAATCCTCATCCTAATCTTACCGACCAATGCGGTTAGTTACCTTTAAAAAAGTGTTGGCCGAAAGGGGAGGTAAAGGCTCGTGGCTTTACAATGAAAATACCCATGGAGTTTGAATTATGCGCTATGTATTTGCTATTTTCAATATAACATTTCTTACATGATTCGATTTTCTTGGAAATATTAGAAATACATTTTATCTGTTCCTTAGAGCTAAACTGTACACCCTAAATAGTCAATGTCAATATCATAATATACGAAATAACATAACAATATCGATGACATCTTTTAATGCCACATGCAGTATCAGAAATTTGGAGGCATGCCCTTCAACAACTGGCCCGCCTATATTTTTTGTCGTCGTTGAACTCGGATTTGTGGTAGTGCTGTTTGGTCAAAAGTTGTCCTAGTATGGTATGGGATTTTCCTATTCTTCTTCTAATCGTAGTGTCCAACTAGATAACCATCCCTGCCAATGAAGGATAAGATAAATAATGCTCCTACCTGCCTGCAATGGATATTTAACAAAGTAGTTAGTCGGTCCTGACCCCAAGTCTATCACACGTCCTTGCTTATCCCCTAAGAAAATGCCTTCGCTGGCTAACAGACCAAGCGTGGAAGTGGAACCCATATAAGTGACACATTGTACAATGGCATGTCGATGAATTAGGCTGGTCATTGTGGGGAGTAACTTAAAGTAGTACTACCTCCTTTTCAAGGAATAAGGCGCACACGTATTCCAAAGCAAAGTTTGACCGAATAAATAGAGCAACTAAAACTTGATTATATTGTGTAAAATTAGTATCGTTGGATTTGTATTAAAACATATTTTTCAATGATACTAATTTTATACCAATATTCTTTATATATTTAGAGTAAATCTTGGTCAAAGAAAAAACACGCAAAACGAGGACGCCTTATTCTTTGAAAAGGAGGTAGTAACATGCATATGTTACTTGTCTATGTTACCATCTCCATAGTGGTTAGTGTCATATATGTGATAACATAAAAACCATCATTTATTACTCTATAGACCCATTTTACATTGGGAACCTATGTGATGGTAACATATTATGTTACTTTATTTGTCTCTCTCCTCCTTAATTACTTGACATATTATCTTTTTTGCCTAGGTGGCATCTATGTTACTAGCTATGTTACTCCCACTATGAGTAGTCTTATACACATGTGAGCATAGAAGCCCTTTTGCATACTTTGAAGAAACCAATTCATTTCAAAAGATCTTCCCTAGTTTATTTGTTGTATGTCAAATGACAAACGGTAAAGCTGCAATTACGCTTCATGTAAATATATACAATTTTAAGGTTCTCGTTAATGTGTTGGATTTTCAATATAATTTCCTTTCCATTTAGTGTAATATAGTTAGTTAAACAATACTTATATTTACCAGTTTGCCGTGTCAAATCTAGATGCTTCATATATTGCTCCATTAGTAACTCTAGTACATCCAATTTCAGTTGTTCCTCATATATGGCTCTACCAGTAACTCTAGTACATCCAATTTCCGTTGTTCCATCTACAACATGACACGAACACGCCACCACAAAACCACTACACCACACACACAGTTTCAACATATGAAAGTTCTTTTAATTATTAGCGATTGCTTTTTAGTGTCTACATTATGTGGAAATGGCGATGAATCAACAAACAAACTTTCTAGTGTTTTCGATAAATACATCGAGCATGGCACAATGTGTTGCGATGTAGTGAACCACATGAACTGGTGCCCCACCAACCCCTTTATTTCCCCGCCGCCTGCTATATCTCATCCCCTACCACTCCTCCACTCGCCGCTCCTTTCACCTGCCCTTCATCGTTCTACGATCTCTTGTTGTAAGGTCATCGATGTACCTCAGTGAGGCCTCCTTCTTAGTCGGGTGGGAGTAACAAGACTTCATACCTTGACTTTCTTCACCGAGGACGGCTAGCTAGTCTTGTCATCGTCGATCACTCTCAAGGTTAGTCAGCCAACCACAATTCTTTGTAAGACAAGGTACCAATGTGTTAATTTCTAGATTTTCCCTTGTACCAAATCACCAATCATATTACATTACACAAAATTATGATATATTGTACGAATTCGGAATTCCCTATAGCATAATTTGACATAAATGTTTTCCAATCCTAATTAATTCGTTCTTATCCTCTCACTGATTGCATACTTATGGCAGGACATGATCTCATCACAAATTAAAACTTGTAATTCGTTACCAAAAATATGGAGGCAACAAACTCATGGCACCAGATTTGCTCAATAAGAAAAATCCCGATGAAAGGGCCAAAGCCTGATCCTAGACCATATACTGTCCAACAGGGGTGTACTATTATAATACACAGATATCTAATCTTATCCCTAATGGTAGAGGCGTAAATATGAGAACCTCCAGGGGTAGTCGTTGCCCCTCTCTCTCATCCATCCTAAGTGGAGGGGTTACCTGCAAAACCTTTGAGCTTCAAGTACCAACTCTCAGACCTATTCCTCATTTTTTCCTCGCCCCCGTCTCCACATTTCTTGCGTTCTCCCCTCTCTCCCCTTCCCTCTTTCTCTCTCAGCTGTGGTGGGTGTGGTGATAAATCGAAGGGAAGGAGGAAGCAAGAGCAGAAGCCAGGAATTCCATAGGGAGCAGAGGGGGGAGACGGGGGCTAGCAGTGTAGGGGCGTAACTCGAGGCGGCCGTGCGCGTTGATCTAGGTGAGGAACGCCTTGCTCTATGCGGTTCTTGGTTCGCTTGCCCTCTGGGGGCGGTCTAGGTTTGGAGCGGTTCGATCTTGGGAGTTCTTTCGGTCCCATTTATTGGGATTTTTCTTTTTCCTAGCGGCGATCTCTGTTTCTGTAAGCGGAGTATTTTGATTTCCTTTGTTCGGGATTGTTGATTGCTGTTCCAGTCTGCTGCGTACCTCCTTTTATTTTGCTTTGGAGAAAACTGATCTGTTCATAGTTTGCATTTCGAAGGATTTTTAATGCAAAAAAAAAACTTTAATTAAAAAGAATCAATGCTGCTTTTATAATCTGTCCTAGGACTTATCCTGTCTATATTTCAGTTACTTTTTATCTCGCGTATTTTGATCTGTAGTTACTGAGAGCAGACAATGCGGCCCAACTGTTACTTTTGGTTGGCCTGACGAAAGAAGGGTGTGTACCGCGTATGAACAGGGGAAAGGAGGCATAGTAATCTGCTGTCGCATTGTTTTTATGTGTGCTCCACATTCCGCGCCAATTCATCTTCTAGTTTGGGTTATTTTTAGGGTGCTGTTTCAGATCCTCTGCACATTCTGTTCCATTTTAATTCAGCTCGTTTGGTCTAAGAAATCAACCACGGGCAATACTTGATCTTGTTCAGGCCCATCCCTATTGTTAAGTATTTGAAGGCAGGCAGCTGTATACTTGTCTTGCTCCTGCATCTCTTGCTACTCCTTATATAAAAAAAATCTCTTCCTACTACTAAAAGTGGCTATGTAAATAGATTTCATGTCTTTCACCAAGATAAACTCATGTGTCTTGTTTGTTCTGTACTCGGGATCTTATTCACTACATTGTGTTGTGTAGTATATCTGATTTTTATCAGAAATCTACTTTGATAAGAGATGCCTCCATGCTAAATGTTGTAGTTTCGTGCAGTAGCCATGGCACTCTGTTTCTGGATACTTCCTGCAAATATGTTCTGTTTCTGGATACACAGCACAGCTGCGTTTAGCTTGACGATGCCACTGGTATTGGCAACCAGGGTGATCTCAAGTTTCCCTGGATGCTTTGCCATGCCGTGTTGGTAGTATCAGGGGCGGATCTACCGTCCCTATTGCCCGGGCAGTTGCCCAGGCTTCTCGCCGACGCGCCTGCTTACGGTATATGACTTTCTACAGTGATTTTGTTCAAAAATTGGCATTTTAAGCTTGTTTGCCCGGGCTTTGAAATGTTTTTGGGTCCGCCACTGGGTAGTATCTTGCCTAGTGTAGGCCAGCTCTAGCCAAGTAGGCTGTGCAATTTGTGTGTGAACTGGTTTGATTGTCATAATGGCACACCCGGAGGGCCTCTAGATTGGGATGCCAAGTAGTATTGCAGGCAAGCGTGGCATGAGGCTGTAGGCTGCTGTCCTCGGTGAGATTAGAATGGGGATGGGCCGAGATGAGTAGTAGTTGTGTCATGCTGATGGAGTGTGGTCCTTGAATTTCTATTTTTGTGTTTTCATGGTAGGGTGCGTGGTCCATCTTTTGATTAGCTTTTTTGGAATGGATACGGTGGTCCTATCTATTGAAGGTAAATGTGCTGTTGTTTTGGATGTTTGGGGATTTAAGAGATAGGATCTACAGGCTCTTAGATTGTACTTAACTAGAATACGTAGTAGCACCATCAGTTAAGAGTACTGTGAGATGCTGCACTTGCATGTATAATACTTTACATGACATTTTTCCTTCTGTTTAATATACCTGCACTCGATTGTGGAATTTGTAATTTTATAATTTTACATGGTAATCCTGGCAGAAGTATATTGCGTATTTTAATTGGTAAAGATAAGGCTTCGACTAGTAACTACTGCTTTTTTAGGTTATGTGACGCAATTGACGCCATCGCATCACATAAACTACATACGAATGGATTAGGTTGTTATTTGAAGTTTTATCCTAACCAACTGAAATATGCTCTATGCATCTTGACGGAGTTTGTGTGGAACCTATTTTTCATTGCTTGGTTATGACATGGTATTCTTGTGTCATTTGAAATTTATCCACATCTTATTGCTTCTGAATTCTAATTTATGTGCAGTAAGTTACTTCAGTCATATACTTAATATGTTCGATTTTTCTTATGATGCAGTATGGTACTTACTGACAACATGCATATGAAATGTGAACAGGCTATTGTTTGATACAATGATTGTGCAAATGTGCTAACGATGAATAACTATCTTGGTTGTGCTAACGATGAATAACAATCTTGGTTCATTTATTTAATGGTTTCTTTTGTGCTTTACATTATATATACAATGGACCCAGATTAATTCTTTTAACTTTAGTGGTTTCTTTTGTGCTTTACATTATATATACAATGGACCCAGATTAATTCTTTTAACTGAAATTACGCAAAGTGAGGTATCGTCAAGGTTGCTAATTTGGTCTTTTTTTATTTGTAACAGGGATTTAAAACGTGCTTCTCAATATTTTTGTTTCTGCATAAGGCCTTTGAATCATGGTTTCAAAGTCTTATTCTAATCTTTTGGAAATGAGCTCTGGAGATGGGGTTGACTTCCGGCAACCTTTTAAGTCTCTTCCTCGTGTGGTGACCTCTCCTGGCATTATAACTGATCCTGATTGGGACTCAAGAAGTGATGATGATTCAGTTGGTTCAGCATCTTTTGCTGAGAGGAAAATTATTGTGGCCAACTTCCTTCCCCTGAACTGTATGAAAGATGAAGCCGGGCAATGGTCTTTCTCAAAAGATGATGACGCACTACTCATGCAACTTAAAGATGGTTTTACAGATGAGACTGATGTTATCTATGTGGGTAGTTTGAAGGTTCAAATAGACCCCAGTGAGCAGGACCATGTTGCACAGAAACTTCTTAGGGAATATCGATGCATACCCACTTTTCTCCCTTCTGACCTACAGCAGCAGTTCTACCATGGCTTCTGTAAACAGCAGTTGTGGCCGCTTTTCCATTATATGCTTCCCATTTGCCTTGACAAAGGTGAGCTCTTTGACCGCTCACTGTTCCAAGCCTATGTCCGAGCTAACAAAATCTTTGCTGACAAAGTTATGGAAGCAATCAATACAGATGATGATTGTGTCTGGGTTCATGATTATCATCTCATGCTTCTCCCAACATTTTTGAGAAAGAGGTTGCACCGAATAAAGCTTGGTTTCTTCCTGCACAGTCCATTCCCCTCCTCAGAAATCTATAGGACACTGCCTGTAAGGGATGAGATCCTGAAATCATTGCTTAATGCCGATCTCATTGGTTTTCAAACTTTCGACTATGCTCGCCACTTCCTTTCTTGTTGTAGCAGATTGTTAGGACTGCATTATGAATCAAAACGTGGTTACATTGGAATAGAGTATTTTGGCCGAACAGTGAGCTTGAAGATCCTCTCAGTGGGTGTCCATGTTGGGCGGCTTGAGTCCATCTTAAAATTGCCTGCCACAGTTAGCAAGGTTCAAGAAATTGAACAAAGGTACAAGGGCAAGATGCTGATGTTAGGTGTAGATGACATGGACATCTTCAAAGGGATCAGTCTAAAACTGCTTGGGTTGGAGCTTCTTCTAGACAGGAATCCAAAGCTTAGAGGGAGGGTGGTCCTTGTGCAGATTGTCAATCCAGCAAGAAGCCCAGGGAAGGATGTGGAGGAAGCAATAACAGAAGCTATGTCTGTAGCTGAAAGGATTAATGTCAAGCATGGTTATTCAGATTACAAGCCTGTTGTCCTCATTGACGATCGTATTCCATTTTCTGAAAAGGTTGCATTCTATGCTGCATCTGACTGCTGTATTGTAAATGCTGTGAGGGATGGCATGAACTTAGTGCCATATGAGTACACTGTTTGCCGACAGGGAAATGTTGAGATGGATAAGCTCAGAGGTGTTGAGAAAAACTCCCATCACACAAGCACACTGATTGTGTCGGAGTTTGTTGGTTGCTCCCCATCTCTCAGTGGTGCTTTCAGGGTAAATCCTTGGAGTGTTGATGATGTGGCTGATGCCTTACACCATGCAACAGACTTGACTGAATCTGAGAAAAGACTGCGACATGAGAAACATTATCGCTATGTCAGTACTCATCATGTTGCCTACTGGGCACGCAGCTTTATTCAAGATCTTGAACGGGCATGCAAAGATCACTACAGCCGGAGGTGTTGGGCTATTGGATTTGGTCTGAATTTTAGAGTTATTGCTCTTTCTCCTGGTTTCAGAAAGCTGTCTTTGGAGCACTTTGTTTCTTCTTATAACAAGGCTACCAGAAGGGCAATATTTCTTGATTATGATGGCACACTCGTGCCTCAATCATCAATCAACAAAGCTCTGAGTGCAGAACTAATTTCTATTCTTAACAGCTTATGCGATGACTCAAAGAACGATGTATTTATAGTCAGCGGAAGAGGACAGAATTCACTTGATGAGTGGTTCAATCCATGTGAAAAGCTTGGTATTGCCGCGGAACATGGTTACTTTGTCAGGTACTCCTCTCAACAGTTCTTTGCTCCCTACATACTTCCATAGTATTGAGTACTTTATATGAACATTGAACAATCTTTGTTTCTCAGATGGAACAAAGCAGCTAAATGGGAGTCAAACTATTCAATTACAGATCGGGAATGGAAGCATATTGCTGAACCTGTCATGCAGGTATACACTGAGACAACTGATGGATCCTTCATAGAGGCAAAGGAAAGTGGTATAGTATGGCACTATCTGGATGCGGACCACGATTTCGGTTCCTGCCAAGCAAAGGAATTAGTGGACCATCTTGAGAGGGTGCTATCTAATGAACCAGTTGGTGTGAAGTGTGGTCATTTTATTGTAGAAGTCAAACCACAGGTTTATGCAACTTCAATAGATTTTATTCTCTTTTTTTCACTCATGTTTGCGATGATTGGCACTGACTGGAAGTTGTGTTACTCATACAGGGAGTTAGCAAGGGGCTTGCTGTAGACAAGCTAATTCACACATTGATCAACAATGGGAAGGCTCCAGATTTTCTGATGTGCATTGGTAATGATCGGTCCGATGAGGACATGTTTGAAAGAATCAATAGCAAGGCCTCCAGTTCTGTGTTCACGACAGCTCCGGAGGTCCTTGCTTGCTCCGTTGGCCAAAAGCCGAGCAAAGCAAAGTACTATGTTGATGATACTGCTGAAGTGATCAGATTACTCAAGAATGTAAGCGGAGTTTCGTCTCAACCGGAGGTCATCAGCCAGGGGCGTGTGACCTTCCGAGATGTGCTGGATTATGTGGAGTAATTAACCAGCTGCAGTTGCTAGTTGTGAAGCATGTACATACCAGGGTCCTAAGCTCCTGTGTCGCCCAGAATTCTAGACTAGCCAACATGAATCGCCCCCACCATGAACAACTACAAAGCTGCAAGACCAAGTTTGCCATTTGAAGTTTTAGGCGATGAATACTTAGGTAGTTTTTTGGTTGGGAAGGAGTGCTATTGATGGAAACTTGCAGCGTGTAAAAAAGCCCTTGGCTTGCGCTGTTCTCAGGACTCGCTTCACTTACTATTGATTGTGTTGGCTTTCTAAACTAATCTTGGAGAAACTTGTATTTTGAGTCCTTAACTTAGTTTTCGTTTCAGGTAGTAAAAAAGATGGATTGTAGCGGTAGGTTAACAGCAAAGCAAATAGTTAAGCCTTGTGCTTATTGTGCTACTTTCTCTCGGGAATGGTTCTAGGATCAGTCCGTTGTCCTTTAAGCTGGGCAGTCTGAAAGTCTCATCCATCACTGCTAGGAAATAGATTGTTGTCAAAGCTGGTTAGCTTGTGTTCAAAGGTCTAGCTCACTTGCGTTTTCAAAGACGTCTGGTACATAGAAGCACATGTTTGTTTTGATTTAAGCAAAGCAAAATGTTTGTTTTTTTATTTGGCCTAGTGTCTTCTTTGTAGCGAGATAAGCTGGATGAAACATATAAGCTGGTAGATATGCAATGGCTTTGGCAACTGGTATTTACCAAATTTGTGACCAAAATGCTTATCTCTTCGCTTGACTAGAAGTTTGTAAAAGAGTGCCACGTTCACACGTGACGTAACTTGGTGGTATGATGAGATTACTCACAAACCATGGTTGCAACATTGATTCTGTGATCTACATATCCATGCAAATACTTGTGCTTTTAGAGAACGTTGCCCTGAATCCAAATACAGGGCTGTCGGCCTTTAATATTTCAGTTGTAAAATAAGTAGTCCTCAGCATAAGGAGATACTCAAGCTCAATCTTAGCAACCAATGGAACGAGAACCTTTGGAAGTCGATGGCTGGACTAACAACAATTATTATAGGTATAATGCACTACAGAACATTCAAACAATTATTATAGGTATAATGAAAAAACGAGTGTAAAGGAAGATACTTGTATTCACATAAAACAAGCATAGGTTCCTCGTGGCTAATGAACACTAATTACATAGTTACATGCCACTGCCACACACAAGATCACAATTTTGAAACAAAGTTACTTTAACCCTCCTGCCTTCGCTAGTACAGAAAATACAGGCACAGTTGTTCTTTAGTTATTTATAAGCATGCATAACTATAGTACGGTACTAGACACTAACACACCTGATATTAGACCCTGGAACAGGGCGCCTGCTCGAAGATAGCAGCAAGCTCACAGAACCTTGCTATCTCCATGCGACCTCCTCCTGCTTACACCAGAATAGTTGACAGCTGAGCTGCAATACTGGTCTTGACCTGAAAAGTCCAATAAGTTGGACTCAATCATGCTATCTATTTTAGTGCTTCCTTGTGGGTTATCAAGGAGCGTCCACAAGTCCCTGTGAAGCGATGACTCTTTATCCTCCTGAATATTGGCAGTACCATCAAAGGCGGACTCATTTCCCTCGTCTGTATCACTGTCACCATCAAAGCCGATGAATTCCCCCAAAAGCTCAGTAGAGGACAATGCTTTGTTGTCAACATCAATGATAGGAGCAGTAACAGCCTTGTCTAGGTCAAGAAGAGAAGGAGCAGTTCCAACCTTGTCTAGATCAAGAAAAGAAGGGGAAGGCTTGCAGGGAACTCGCTCTAGCCTAGTACTAGGTAACACAACAGTAAGATAGCCACGACTAACTCTACTTAGTTTCAGCAGGAGGGCATAAAGCACGGAGTTAGCAATTGCGCTTCTGATGCCGGAGAAGCTGATCAGTGCCACCTTCCTCTGAGTTCTCATGTATTGCTTCTCTATCCTGCTGAAAAAGTGGTTGATGGAGACTTCCTGCCTACACGTTTCAGGTTACACTGTCTTAATTACTATATCAATATTTTGCGAAGTAATAAAGGAAGCAGTGTCAGACTCACATTGAAGGGGTAAAAGTGCCGGACTAGGAACCCAATAACTGAACCAAACAGCCCACCCAATACTGCAATGATTGAAACAGTTGTATTCCCCAAGCCTGTAAGTTCATGAAAACAGTAGCAGTGTGAGACCATCACAATTTTAACGACATGTAATCACCTCCTAGGAGGGCTGTAACAAAAACCTCTTCTTTGCAATGAAAAGAAACGCATATTCTTTTGCGTTTTCTCAAGAAAAAAAGAATAGTTAACGAAATATTATCATATGTATGCCAACAGAATGAGCATGCAATACATGGTTTTAAAAGCGTCCGCTTTAGGACGCCTAGGCGACGCCTAAGCGTCGAAGCGCCTCCCTTCCGCTTTGAAAAAAGGCCCGCTTTAGGCGCCTAGGCGTCCAAAGCGCCCGCCTAGGCGTCGAAGCGCCCCCCCATCGCCTTAAAGCGCTTTAACGCTTTAAAAACCATGATGCAATATCATATCAATATTACCACTATCACGGTAGCAGGTATTGCTAACAAGTCTGCAGAAAAAACGGGGAAAAGATGTTTCGACCCAACAGTCCTTCAAGAGAAGTATCATATACTCATCATTCCAATCTCCAAAACAACAAACATAAAACCTTAACTTGACACAGCCCAACAAGGATGTTATGAAATTAACGCATAATCATGTATGCATATACGCTTTGTGATTACAGACATGGACATATGGATGCTACATATTAACATGAGGGGGCTCACTTGATCATGAAAGCTACAAATTTGCTGATATACCAGGCAGCAAGAACAAAAACCAGAGCAGTTGACGATTGAAAAAGTATGACGGTAAATGTTAAAACAAGTCGAAATCCCATCCGCACTAACCTTTTTGTGTCTCATGTGCACAATCTTCCGGCTTTAGATTGATTTGTCGAATCAATCGATTTCCTCTGTCAGCAACCAACAGTGCACAAATTTTGGGGACATAAACAAGCTCAAAGTCTGGAGAAAAGGTAGCATTCTGTGCAGGTCCATCCCTGCGACCAGTCCCTGCTGAGTACCCTCCGGCAATCGTAGTAGTATAACCTACAAATTATACATTCACAAAACAAATCAACAAACATGAGATGCTTTGGGCCAAAAAAAAATGCTTGCATGACTTATCTTTTCCATGTACTACTCAAAATTAAGAAGCCTGATACTCTACAGAGTATATATGGATGCAGTATAGCCCTGCAGATAGGAAATGGGAAAAATAGGACACCAGATGATGCAGTATCACTTCCTTAGTTTTGTGATGACATAGCTTGGTGGTGGTGACTGGTGAGATCAGGAAGAGCAGGGAAGAAGTTAAGAGATGAACAGAGCAAAAGAAAGGGTTGCTCATGACCGAGCACCAAGGAAATATCATTTTTTGGTTGACATGGCTTAGCATCATAAGATACCATTGAAACTGAAATGTCACAACCACACAGATAAATAAGGCAGGCTCATGACAGACAAACAATGGGACCATGAAAAGTGGGTGTGCGGTGTGCGGTGTGCGGTGTGCGGTGTGCGGTGTGCTTATTGGGTTGGATTCAGCGAATTAGCAAATTACTAGAGTCATTCTGAATCATGCGCTACTAAATTCTATTTCATCTCAAGGTAACAGTAATAACCAAGAGACCTCAATTTTGGAGCGAAAGCGTGAGGAAAATTTCAATCCACAACATTAGCATATCAAATCCAACCTGATCGCCACGAAAACGACAGGTCCACAAGGTTCCAACATGGGCATTAATTGCATCCGTGACACGAAAGGTCCCTATTAATCGGTCGCCACCATTCTTCACAAGGCTAGTCCCCATCTAACAAACCCTAAACCCTAGCACGAACGATCCAGCAAAGGAAACCGGCAGGAGTCAGTGCACTCACCGGAGGGCGCGACCTTGCGGATGGCGCCGTGCTCGCGGTCGGCGACGTAGACGTTGTCGGCGCCGTCGACGGCGACGCTGCGGGGTTTGCCGAACGTGCCGGCGCCCCCCGCGAGCCTCCGCGGCTCGCCGTCCCCGGAGACGGGGAGGGCGATGGTGTAGAGCGCGGATCCGGTGGAATCGAGGAGGAGGAGGTCCCCGGCGCGGGGCCGCGGGAGGAGCGCGTAGGGTTGGGCCCTGGCCCCGGAGGTGGCGGTGCCCGGGTTGAGATCGGCGGCCGTGGAGACGGTGTAGCCGTCCTCAAGGACGAGGCCGGCGGAGGCGAGGAGCGGGAGAAGGAGGAGGAGGGGGAGGGAGTGGCCGAGGAGGGGGAGGCGCGGAGGCGAGGCCATGGCGGGCTGGGGGCGGAGACTGCAACTGGTCGCGGCTGCTGCCAAAGGAATGCGATGGTTCGGTGTAGCGGTGGTCACAGTCACCGAGACGACGCGATTTGACCGGGTGGGGTGGTGGAGTCTTGGCGCGGGACGCGCACGGGTGTGAACCTACAGAAAGCAACAACAACAAACATGTCTACCGAGCTTTAGAGCATCTCCACCCGTCCCCCGATTCGGCACTGGGCGTCCGTTTTTTACATCCATACAACGGTATTCGGTCTAGTCGTGTCCCTGGTTTCTCGTTTTTCTTTGGATTTGGGTTTTCATCATCCGGCGAGCCTAGGCCATCCCCGGTCCCCTAGGGCGCGCTCGTGGACTCCGGACGAGAGAAAAGCGGGAACGGGCCCGCTCTGTCGACGAGAGAACACGTAAATCCTACAATCTAGTCGCAAATCCCCCTATCCATCCCCTCGTTGCTCTGTCGCCGCCGGCACCACCCCTCGCCAATCCGCCGGCCGGTTGCCTGAACTTCGCCGTCCCTCCTCCCACCAGCCCCCACCAGCCTATATTCCGTCGTCCGGCGTGCCGTCTGGCCATATTCCGCCGTCGGGCAACTCCTCCCATCGCAGCTCGTCGACACGCCCGGCAGGTGTTCGTCCATTTGCCTGGCCAGCGAAAATGGACTCGGACGACGAGGAGGAGCAGATGTTCGCCGAGATGTTTGAAGAAGAGATGGCAGCCGCCGCCCAAGACGAAGAGCACATGTTGATTCTAGCTTGCCTCTCGGGCTTGTACGCGGAGGCGGCCATTGGTCGCCGTGGTGGGTCGGCACCAGGTCGTAAAAAGTGCAAGCCGAGGCAGCGAATGGAGGGCTACTACATACTCTATGCCGACTACTTCGCCGACAATCCATTGCACAGTGAGGCTGTTTTTAGGCGTCGTTTCAGGATGAGCCGGAAGCTTTTCCTGAAAATTGTCTATGCCCTTCGAGACTACGACTCCTATTTCAGATGCAAGTTAGAGTGCACCGGCATGGCAGGGTTTTCCGCCCTCCAAAAATGCATGGTGGCTATGCGGATGCTGGCATACGAAGCTCCTGGTGATACTACCAATGACTATCTTCGGATGGCGGAGTCCACCGCCTTTGATTGTTTCTACCGGTTCTGTAGGGCGGTGATAGCAGTGTTTGGGGACACCTACCTTTCAAGACACTGCTCGGATCCTCGCTTTCAATGAAGCTCGGGGATTTTCGGGGATGCTTGGAAGCATTGACTGCATGCATTGGAAATGGAAGAACTGTCTGTTTTCCTGGCAGGGAATGTACAAGGGTCACAAAAAGGCTGCACTGTGATACTTGAGGCAGTGGCTACCCATGATCTCTGGATTTGGCACTCTTTCTTTGGTATGTCGAGATCCAACAATGACATCAACGTCTTGCAGTGCTCGCCGATCTTCTCCAAGCTTGTTGAGGGTCATGCTCCCCCGGTTGACTTTGTGATCAATGGCCGACACTACAACAAGGGATACTATCTTGCAGACGGTATCTATCCAAAGTGGGCAACATTTGTGAAGACTATCTCGGGTCCCATCCTCCCGAAGGAGATGGAGTTTGTGAAGGCACAAGAAGGTTGTCGAAAGGACGTCGAGCGTGCATTTGGTGTCCTCCAGCAGAGATTTGCTGTAGTCCGGTTCCCCGCTATGAGTTGGTCCAAAGATCAGATATAGGAAATGATGAACTGTTGTGTGTGCTTACACGACATGATTGTTGAGGATGAGCGGAAGTATCCGGTTCCTTTGAGCGGAAGTATCCGGTTCCTTTGAGCGAACAAGCTATACCATATGAGAGAGAGGGTCCTCTTGCACAGCCTAATCACCAGGTGCCGGCATCGTGGGCTGCGTTCATCGCTATGCGTCAGGAGATTCGAGACTCCACTATGCATCAACTACTGCAGGATAATCTGGTGGAGCACATATGAAGGTTTCGAGGCAACACCAACTAGTTTCCATTTGATTTGTTTAAAAACTTGTCAAATTATTTGCTTGTTTTGTTAAACTGTATGAAATTGGCCGAACTATAACGTTTATTTGAGCCAAATGTTGGCAAACTGTATGAAATTCGCCGAACTGGAACGTCTATTTGTAAAAATAAGCCAAAAACGGCGATTTCCGGGCGTCTTCCTGGGGTGCCGGCTGGAAGTTCGGCGCTCCCCACGCCTAATTTTCATCCGATCCGGCGCAATTTACCGCCGGATTTGGCCGTGGGGGGCGCCAACGGCTGGAGATGCTCTTAGATTTTACAAGCAAATTTTGCTAAAATCGTGGACATCCCCATTTGAGTTCCTACTCTCATGATATTCGAAAAAAAAAGAGGCAGTACATTCCTTTGCATTGTCAATTTGTCCTCGATAATCACCATTCCATCTCAATGCACCTAGCTAGCCATGTCCTTATTAGATTGATACACTAGCGAGCTTAATTAAAAGTTCTAACTAATGAAAAGAGCTACTTGTTAGGATGATCTCCAACGTTCAAGGACCGAGTCCAACGACTCGATCCGTTTCCCCTCTCACGCGCCCTGATCGGGGGCGCCCAACCTTATCTGGTTGGTGGGCCCCTGTCGCTAGCGCCATATAAAGAGGTAGGGGGCCGGGCGCACACGGTACAGGGTTCACCGTGCGCTGCAGCCCCCCACCAACACACCCACCGATTAGGGTTTCGCGCTAGGCCGACGGGAAGCACCACCGCCATCTCTCACTCCACGCTCACGCTGTCGCTCTCTCCGATGGCTATCGGCTCGGGATCCTCGAGCCAAGGTGCAGGTGGTTCCCTCTCCCTCTCTGATCTCTCCCTCTCTCTCAATATTTTTGTCCAGTGACACAAAAGATACTCTACCGAATTGTTCTAGCCTAGTTGATCTGAAGTCTAAGTTAACAATGGTATCAGAGCAATTCTAGTTGCTAGATCTTTCGGTAGAAAAGAGATCAGAGAAAAGCAAACCCTAGCCATCCCGAGATCCCACAGCATCAAATCCCCAAAGTCAAATTCAAAGAAAAGAGATAGAAATCTCACCGGTTTTGGGCCTCGGGCTCGCCAAAAAAGTGCGCCGCTGCCACCATGGCCGCGCCGTTCCTCTCTATCCGACGCGCATCGGTATGCCGAGGCGTCGGAAGAAGAACCAGGGCAGTGGGGAGCTCGCCTCCACCACGGCCGAAAGGGAAAGGCCCCCTTCGGGGGCAGAGTGCATTACCGCCATCCACTGCCGTGGCGTGTCACCGGCGTGGCCTCAACAGAGACCACCGGCCGCCGACCTCCTCTGCCAGTACCGAGCCACCACGGGCGGGAAAGGGTAAAGAGAAGAAGGGGTGAGGGGAAGGCAGCCGCCGCGGCATGCGTCGCCGTCGCGGGCGGGGCGCGGCTGGCGCCGGACCGACCAGCAGGGGCTCGATCTCCTCGCTGCCGCCACCAGTGCGAGAAAGGCACAAAAGAAAGAGATGGGGGAGGATGCCGTAGGGCATCGCCGGTGCCACTGGGGGCCGCCGGCCTCCGCTGCTCTCCTCTGCGTCGGCCTCGAGCCGCCACGAGCGGGACAGAAAGTGTCGAGGGAGGAGAGAAAGTGAGTGGCTAGGGTTTGCGGACGGGTGGTCGGGTCGTTTTGTTCGCCCGAGCCGCGCGGACAACCGTCTGATGGCCATCGAACGGCCACGAGCGAGAGTGTCTTCTGCCCAAGCGGGCTTTGGGTCGTCTTGGGCTAGGCCAGCAGAGAGAGCGGCAGGAAAATACTGCCGCACAGGGTGGCCGATCACATGGCGGGTCGTGGGCCTCAGAAGGCCACGGGCCGAAACAGTTTTCCCTGAATTTTTTTTATAGAGCTGTTTTTTAATTATTTTTTGTTCAGATTTTGAGCAAATTTCAAATAGTTTTCTCTATTCAAATTATTCCAACAAAAAATTTGTTTAGAGATTTCAAAAGTTACAGAAACATTTATGTAAATTTTAAAGTTAATGAATTTTTAATTCATTTATTCTGCTGCAAATAGTTAAAAGTGTTATTTAAAGGTAAAAATACCTAAAGTGACAATTAATTTTTTGAAAGATGTGATAAAGTGATTTAAAAAGTGATTATGACTCTGTTATTATATGACCAACGTTGTTAATAGCATGATCAAAATTTATTCATTGTATGATAAAATGGTGCATTTATCTCTATTTTTGCCCAACGGTGATATAGTTTTAATTGCACAAACAGTTGTATGTGTTGATTTATACCAATGTTGGATTAATGCATGCAATTGTTTTGTTATCTCACATCTTTGTGAATTTCAGGAGGCTACAATCTGATGAGTTGCCTCAAAGACGTTCCGACGCTCAGGGGTGACAACTACACTGAGTGGAGGAAGAAAGTTGATCAGGCTTTTGTCTGCGCTGAAGTCGACTGGGTTGTGGACACTTCATTGCCAGTCAAGCCAACAGGGCCAGTCAGAGATGCAAAGGATGATGATGCTGCATGGGACAAAAATGAAAATGACCATGCTCCAGTGAAGATGGCATAAGTGCTAGAGAACCAAAAGTGGGTCAATGCAAACAAAAAGTGCATGGCCTTTATAAAGAACACGATTGAGAACGCCATTGCGGGCTCAATCGCAGAGTGCACTTCCATTGGGGAGTTTCTGGAAAAGATAAAGAGCCAGTTCATTGGCTCTTCAAAGGTGTATGCTACCCAGCTGCTCAAACAACTGGTCATAGAAAAGTACATAGGAGGTGCATATGGCATCAGGGAGCACATCCTGATGATAAGCAACATGGCTTCTAAACTGAAGCCCATGGATGCTGATCTGGAACTAAAGCCTGCTCTGCTTGTTCACCTTGTCATGGCTTCATTGCCTAAAGAGTTTGATAACTTTGTTATCAACTACAACATGTCTCCCAACAAATGGGACTTAGACAAAATGATTGCCATGTGTGTGCAAGAGGAAGATAGGCTTAAAGCCTCAAATGGTGGTTCAATAAACTATGTCAAGGACAATAGGGAACTACCAGAAGAGCAATCAAGGTTCTCCCTCTAAGCCATATGGCAAAGGTCCCCAACAGTATCATCAGCCCACTCTCCCAGTGGATAAAGACCAGTGTCTCCACTGCAAGAAGACTGGACACTTCAAGAAAGACTGTCCAGAATGGCTCAAGTCCATAATGGCAAAGAAAGGTATAGATACAGTTTCTTTTGTAAATGAATCCTTGTATTCACAGTTTTCGAAATCTACTTGGTGGATTGACTCAGGTGCAACTGTTCATGTTGCAAATTCTTTACAGGGATTCCATTCGACAAGGACTATGCAAAGAAGCGAAAGATGCATTGAAGTCGCGAATGGAGTTCAAGAAGACGTTGAAGCTATTGGCGACATCTCCTTGGAGTTAGCTGATGGCTTTTCGATTCTGCTTAGAGACGTTTTATTTGTTCCTTCGCTCCACAGAAACTTAATAAGTGTATCACGTTTGGATAAAGACAGTTATGAGTGTTATTTTGCACATGGCAAGTGTGCCATATGGTTTAAAGATGCTTGTGTGGGTACTGCTTTACTTCACAACGAGCTTTATTTGTTATCCTTACGTGAAAAAGTGCATTCTGTGTGTAATGTGAATGAACAAACTTCCTTATCGAACAAAGAACAAAAGAAAAGAAAAAGAACTCATGACTCATCGAAGTTATGGCACTATCGATTAGGCCATATTTTGAGGGGGAGAATAGAAAACCTCGTTAAAAATGATATTCTTCCTCCGTTAGAGTTCTCCACAATGCATAGATTGCATAAAAGGAAAGTATGCAAAGCAAATTAAAAAGGGTGCAAATCGAAGTACAGCAACACTAGAAATAATTCACATTGATATTTGTGGACCATTTTCTGTGAAAAGTGTGGATGGCTATGACTCGTTCATAACATTCACAGATGATTACTCTCGATATGGTTATATTTATCCAATTAAAGAAAGGTCTGAAGCATTGGATAAATTTAAAATATTCAAAGCAGAAGTTGAAAATCAACATGATAAAAGAATTAAAATAGTCCGGTCCGACTATGGAGGGGGGTACTACGGTCAGCACACTCCATATGGTCAAGTACCTGGACCTTTTGCAAGGTTCTTATAGGAAAATGGAATAGTCGCCCAGTATTCTATGTCGGGCGAACCTCAGCAAAATGGAGTAGCTAAAAGGCGAACCGTACTCTTATGGATATGGTGCGCAGTATGATGAGCTATTCCACCCTGCCATTGGGATTATGGATGGAGGCACTTAAAACCGCCATTCACATTCTCAATAGAGTACCAAGCAAGTCGGTGCCCAAAACACCGTACAAGTTGTGCACAGGGAGAGTACCCTCTCTGCGCCACTTGAGGGTCTGGGGGAGCCCAGCTGAGGCGAAAGTATTTAATCCAAATATTGCAAAGTTAGACCCCAAAACAGTAACTTGCCACTTCATTGGCTATCCTGACAGATCAAAAGGTTATCATTTCTATTGTCCAGACAAATACACAAAGTTTGTAGAAACGAGACATGCAGTCTTCTTGGAGGACGAATTGATGAGGGGGAGCATGGTAGCTCAGAAAATTGATCTTGAAGAGAAGAGGGTGCATGCACCTAATCCGATGATTCACGAGCCATTTTTCTTGCTACCCGTTGTACCTGCATCGGCAATCCCTGAGGTTGCGGTGCAAGCACCTATTGTAACTCCACCCGTGACAACAAGGAGTGAAGTTTCGGAACCTGTCCGTCAGGAGCCGACTGAACCCTTTGTTGAGCATGAAAGGGAGCTGCAGCAGCCACCTTTAATAGATGTACCAAAAGTTGAGGTACATAATGAGCCAGAGAATGAGGCCCTTAGAAGGTCCAAAAGAGTTAAGAAATCATCTATTTCTACTGATTATAAAGTTTATAACACAGAAATAGTTCATATGGAAGGTGATCCCACTTCATATGAAGAAGCTATGGGAGTCCCTAACTCATCAAAATGGCTGGAGGCCATGGAAGATGAAATGAGGTCGATGAGTTCCAACAATGTTTGGGACTTAGAGGAAATTCCCAAAGGAGCCAAAACAGTAGGCTATAAATGGGTCTACAAAATAAAGTATGACTCTAACGGGAACATAGAAAAGTATAAAGCACGTCCAGTGGCAAAAGGATTTACACAAAGAGAAGGGGTAGATTCCAATGAGACATTTTCTCCAGCCTCAGGTAAGGATTCCTTCAGAATCATAATGGCACTAGTTGCGCATTTTGATTTAGAGTTGCATCAAATGGATGTAAAGACGACATTTCTAAATGGAGATTTAGAAGAAAAAGTTTACATGAAACAACCCAAGGGTTTTTTCATGGAGGGGAAGGAACACATGGGATGCCGTCTCAAGAAATCCATCTATGGATTAAAGCAAGCCTCTAGACAGTGGTATCTAAAGTTTAATGATACCATCAAAAGATTTGGATTTAAAGAAAATATCGAGGACAACTGCGTTTATGCAAAGTTTAAAAGTGGGAAATATATTTTCCTAATCTTGTATGTGGATGATATCCTGCTTGCTAGCAGTGATGTTAGTCTTCTATGAGAAACAAAGAAGTTTTTGTCCTCAAACTTCGACATGAAAGATCTTGGTGAAGCTTCATATGTTTTGGGCATAGAAATTCACCGAGATAGAAAGAATGGAGTGTTAGGATTATCACAGAAGGCATATTTAGAAAAGGTTCTAATAAAGTATAATATGCATAAGAGTAATGCCACACCTGCTCCTATAGTCAAGGGCGACAGTTTTGGGGAATATCAATGCCCCAAGAATCAATATGAGATCGATCAAATGAAAGCAGTACCATACGCTTCAGCTGTTGGAAGCTTACAGTATGCACAAGTGTGCACTCGCCCTAACTTAGCTTTTATCACCGGGGTACTCGGTAGATATCAGTCAAATCCAGGCATAGAGCACTGGAAGATGGTAAAGAAAGTATTGTATATTATGTGCAAGGCAAAAAAGACCTTATGCTAACTTATAGAAGATCTGATTCCCTAGAGATAAAAGGGTATTCAGATGCGGACTATGCGGGAGACAAAGATGAAAGAAAGTTCACAACAGGATATGTGTTCACTCTCGCAGGAGGGGCTATTTCGTGGAGAAGCTGCAAACAGACAATAGTTGCATCATCCATGATGTATGCCGAATTTATAGCATGTTTTGAGGCCACAAATCAGGTGTTATGGCTAAAGAAATTTATACCCGACTTGAAAGTGGTGGATTGCATTGACAAACCACTAAAGATGTACTGTGACAACCAGTCTGCAATATTTTATGCTCACAACAACAAGTCGAGTAAAGCTACTAGACCAATAGAAGTAAAGTATTATGTTGTGAAAGATAAAATCCAGGATCAAACTATAAGTCTCGAGCATATAAGGACAAAGGATATGCTTGCGGATCCGCTAACGAAAGGCTTACCACCCAATGTGTTCAAGGAACACTTAGCCGGCATGGGTTTAATAGGAAGCCTATGATTCCTGGATCATAAGAGGCCCAAACGTAACAGAATTTGTTTCAAAATAGAAAAGTGTATAGTGGCTGTCTGATTCTATCGGCAATTGAGCTGTGACGATGAAACATGCTCTATGTACTGATCCGTGATGAAACGAGTAAAGTGTAAAGTTAAAGTTAAAAAGTAAAGTTGAGATCAAGGGGGAGAATGTTAGGATGATCTCCAATGTTCAAGGACCGAGTCCAATGACTCGATCCGTTTCCCCTCTCACGCGCCCTGATCGGGGGCGCCCAACCATATCTGGTTGGTGGGCCCCTGTCACCAGCACCATATAAAGAGGTGGGGGGGCGGACGCACACGGTACAGGGTTCACCGTGCGCCGCAGCCCCCCACCAACACACCCACCGATTAGGGTTTCGCGCTAGGCCGACGGGAAGCACCGCCGCCATCTCTCACTCCACGCTCACGCCGTCGCTCTCTCCGATGGCTACCGGCTTGGGATCCTCGAGCCAAGGTGCAGGTGGTTCCCTCTCCCTCTCTGATCTCTCCCTCTCTCTCTCTCAATGTTTTTGTCCACTGACACAAAAGATACTCTACCAAATTATTCTAGCCTAGTTGATCCGAAGTCTAAGTTAATAGTACTCCCTCCGTCCCAATGTATAGATCCTGCATGTGTTCCTAGGTCGTTATTTTAACCAACGTAATATAAGTTATATACTGCAAATTATATATCACTAGAAACTTCAAACATTGTGCTTTCTAATGGTATAATTTTTATGTTATAAAATTTAGATTATATTTGTCAAAATAATGATCTAGAGATACACGTAGGACTTATACATCGGGACGGATGGAGTAGGCTGTATTTTTTTAGTAGTCTTCAATGTCCTTGACTACACATATGTCGTTAGAAATCTGAAACCAAGAACACTGCGGTGACCTAGCACACCACTGCATGTTGTAGTGCGCGAGTCGTTGGCATAACACTCATGAAAACACCGTTTCATGAATATTACACCCAACAGAGTAGCAACAGAAACATCGCGGGACCAAGTCCGTTCTATTTATAGCATAGATCTCTTTATATAAGATCCTCGGAACCTCCGTGACACAAGTAGTTGTTAGGTAAGTTCCTAATCAAGCCAAAATCCAGAAAAAGCAACTTGTCGACTACTCCACAACAAGACCTATCTCGAGTCCTACTTGTCTTGCGATTGCTTGCGAAAGCAATTCCATGCAAAAGTAAAGTCTATGATATGGGAATTGGTTCCCTCATATACTTCATCTAAAGATACACTGTCTTCAACTTCGTAGTTGAATATTATCCTCCTGTCGATTCCTCCTGATTGTGAAATATGCCTTCTGTCATCCTCCGGTGTTGGTTGATCGTTCATGTCTTCTCCTAAGGTCTAGCAAGGGTTTAAGAAGATAGATTGAGTACATGCATACTCAGCAAGTTCTATGGTGGGTGTTTGATGCACTATCTATAGCCGTGGATCAAAGAATCCTAGGCTTATGCAAGTTTTCGTAAACGATTTTTAGAAAAGGTAAGTTTTAGTTTTAGAAAACTATGTCCATCAGTCATGACACATTTTAATACACTCTGCAGAGGTGCGCTACTTTTCCCACAAACGCATTTAGCTATGTCGCACAACCGGGTGATCATTCCCATCCATACGACCTTGCGTATGGGGCCCAGTACTAAATACTTGCCAATCACTGGTTTCATTTACTCCGCAATCTACCCTTTTGCACTGAACCGGTTTACAACCACGATCATATGTCACCCCTGCTGAGACACTAGAGCCGTCATCCTGCCGCACAAGATGGGGACGTTACGGGCTCCCACCCACTGTAGTTCCTCGCGGTAACACAGCCCGACCTAGTCGTCTGAAGCTATACGAAATAAAGAAGGTCCAGCTGACTTATCCGTCCCATTCTAGAATCTATGGTCAGCGCGGTCTATACGGCGCTTAGAATCACTGACTACTTGGTTATTAATCCTAGGTGTACTTTCCCAGTACAACGGAACCTCCACCACAGGTACTTCGTACTCGTATTCCAACCATGATTCCATTGTCCACCACAATGCAGTTCATTTTATATTCTTAGAAAATAGTATTTTGCTTTTGTATGCAGGTGATAGTAATTTGAAAAGTATTTTATATAAAATAATAAATGATATGCAAGTGAACTTGCCTCATGATTGCAAAGTTATGCAATCAGCGTTCTTCTAATCTTCATAAGCTCCAAATCCAAGAACAACATCATTGGTCCGATAAGGACTAATGTTTAAAAATTGTGTCAATATGCTATTATGCATAAAGTATGATATGCAAGCATTCTACCCTTTGTAATAACCCCCGTTGGTTTCGTTTACGGAAATGGTAAAGATTTAGGGTTGGTGATTTATTATAGGTATGGTTTTGTTCAAGTTTACTTCACTCATAAACAATGCTCAAGCACAAGAGTTCTCATTTATAACATCTACACAATAAAGCATGGCATGGTTATATTTGGTTGGTTAATATCACTCCTAATATTTCCTTTTACTTGTTTGAGAAAACAAGTGAGAAAGTTCTTTCTTTTGAAGTGGCAAAAAGAATAACTTTTGAATAACATTTTCTTTTAATTTTAAGTACTAATCATTAGTAATATGTGTAGTTATGGTTTTGTACTTTCAATCCTTTCCTTGAGTGGAAATGATTTTTAAAGTTGAGTATTTTTTAAACTACTAGTTATGCATTCATGACTAATTATGTGATCTAGGGTTTATGAATACTAAGAATTTCATTTGATCACTATTAGTAGACAGTAATGATTTATAATCATTTTCTAAAGGTTCTCAATTTCTTCTAAAGTATTCTCTTAATTACTTCTACTTAGATTTACATTCATCAAAGGTTGATGATCACCATTTCTTTTATTCAACAATGGCATGGTAAATCCACTCATATTCTTTACTATAATCAAAGTGTTGGGTAGCATAAGGTTGAGGTATAAAGGTTAAATAAGAATTTGGATGTGAGTTTCAAGTTTATTTCTTTTCTAAATTTCTTCTTCCTGGATACTATTTGGAAGGAATCTTTAGAATTTATATTTGAGTTAAACTTTTATCTTCAAGAATAAAATTGTGTTTTATTTCATTCTTGAAGTTCAAATTTTGAATTGATTGGGATTTAGGGTTTTTGGAATTTAATATTTCTTTGAAATTATCAAATTAAGAAATGTTGTGATTAGGGTTTTATTGGGTTTTGAATTTGTTGAATTTATTTGAATAAGATCTTGCTGTGAGTAGATAGATTTTATTTTTCTAAACATTTTGATATCTTATTCATTTTATTTTTTAATATTAAAATATTATTTATTTATTTTATTTTTTAAGTTTAATATTTATTTTCCAAGAAAATATGCAAATTGGGAATATTACTTATTTTTATGTTTATCTATGTTCATAAGGTTTTAGAACTTGGATTTTACTTACTCCAAGTATTTTAGGTCTTAATCTTAATTAGGTGAAGAACTTCACTATCAGGGTGAATGATGTGGGTTATCAAGGCATGATATTTTCAGTTTCAAAACATTTTAGGTTATTTGAAAGTTCTTGGATGTATTTAATGTAATGTAATTGGGTTTTATTTCATCGGATTCCACATATCTTGTAAGTTAGAGATGGATATACAATACATGTTTATTATGCATTTTATTCCTTATGGTTTTTTGTTCTTGATTATCATAGGATCATTGTAGAATATAGTATAGATTAAGTGAACTTATTGATGGGTTGATTTCTAGTGTTTTTTGATGTGTTCGTATGATCTAAAGATAGATTCATTGATTTATTTCATTGTTATGATTTAAATTCTTGGGTGTGTTCTTGATGTTCTTCGTGTTCTTAGGTGTTCTTGATGATAAACAAGACCATCAAGTGGAATAGGATACTTTCTAGATCAAATATATGATCTAGAAATAGTTTTGGGTGCTACGATTTGGTGTAGATGATAGAAATATGCATTTTTGGACAGAATTGTATTGTTGTCCAAATTTGCTGGCTTTCGGTCTTCCTTTTCTTCCTTTGGCTGATCTTGTGATTCAGTCAAGGGATGAATTGGAAGATCTTAGGGTTGTGGTCTTAACTAATACGTTGTCGTCCGTTGTGTTAGCTGTGCCAGACCTTTGAGTTTACTAATGCTATTCTCCAATGTTGGAGAATACATAGCAGGGACTCAGAGTTCTGGGGAATAGCTACCATCCCTCTCACTACTTTCTATCCTAAGGTCTCACTACTTTCTATTCTAGGGTTTGAGCTATAACCTTTGTAGATTCCTAAGTGGGCTTGATGAAGATCTGGTGCAGTTCTTCTCCTCCTGTTCTTGCTCCCTTCTTCCTCGTAGATCACTACTCCACACTACTGAGTGTGTTTGGAGGTTCCTCTCCCTTAGCCTCTGCCTAAGGGTGATTCTTGAGCTCTGTCTCTCAACCTCTGGTCTGAGAGTGATACTTGTGAGCTTATGAGGAGGTTTTGCATAGTGCGCATATATTTACTACTGATATATTGAGATGAGGTAAGATTATTGGAATAGTGAAATTAATCACTTTGGATTATGTGTGTGTTTTACCCAAGACTAGAGTATGGATAAAAATTGCAATCTTAGGATGAGGTTTCTATTCCTCAGAGCTGAAGAGTGTCTCATCATAACACTAAGTGATATGTGAGCTCAAGGATTAGAGATTCATTTATCTCCATAAATATACTCATAGAATTGATCACAAGTGTTTATTTCATCTCAACACAATTCTGGAGTATAGGGTTTGGAATACTTGTATCAATGTACAAGAGGATAAGGTAGATATGTACTCACTCCATAAAAACAGAGTAGGTTTCTTTAGTACCTTAGGATAGGTGTTTTATTCCATATATACTTGGAATAGGATCAAGGTTTGATTAGCTAGATAGACTGGAGATGATTGATGTTGAGATCCACTAAATAGGCTTCTTACTGAATACTTACTGTGGATTTTGTCTTTCTATTGGATGGAATTCTATTAAGTGAGTTGACAGTAGGCTTAGCAATACTTGTAGTTGTTTAACTATTCTCTAACTCATCACTTAATGAGTTATCAACAAGGTCTACTCCTACTAAGTCATAGCAGAAGAGTTTGGTTGGCTACACTAAAATGGTATTGGATTAGGATATAGTGGTTTGTGGATTCCTAAGAATGAATTATTGAGCTTTATACACAACACCTAGGTTTTCTGATTCTCTAAAGTTTCTATAGCTTATTGGAAAATGTTATGGGTAGGTTCTTATATTTGGTTGGACAAGTGCATGGTCTAGGAGTGTATCTATATATGGAAGTGTTTATCAAAGAGACCTTGGTTTGAACTATCTATGGTTTAAGTATGCTTCTTCTAGAGAAGAATACTGAGCTAAGGTTACTCATGGTATGGGATGGCTTTGGAATAGGTTTACTCCTAACAAGATTATTTCTTGGATCTCTCAAGAATGATCAAGGATGTGTAAGCATTCACTTATAAGATAATGGATTGGATAGGATTGATTTACAAGTCAGAGACTTGTGATAGATTTGGAATAAATGATGTTTAAGATAGGATAGAATAAGGTAAGGTGCGAAATAATTTCTTTCTTGCTTCTTATTTCTTGTTTCTTATTAATGTGTTCGTCTTAGGTTCAATTTTACTATGAATCATTCTTCTACCTTCCTGACATAGAAGTTTACCAAAGGTCAAATGAATTTACTAGCACTTTACTTGATGCGCTAGTCCTAAATCATCAACTCAAGATAGACTTCAATCACTTTGACAAGTTCTATAAAAAGTTTTAAATTTTCCTGAATTTTCCATGCATGAATGCAATGCACACATCGGTGTTCTACTAATTTATGGTCTCTAATACTGGGATATTACAAACACCTCATAGTTGGCCTATCATTCCAGAACACAACATAGCTTCCAAAATTTTAGGATCGTGAATATTTTGCAAAATTCACTTCTACAGATTGTAGCTATGGCCCTTGTTTGTCTCCATTTCTAAGCAAAGCATCATCCACATCTAGTGGAATCCATTTCTTAATTCCTCTAATGTATGTTGTGGTAATCACTTTCCTTCATGGAGAAGCTTTTTGTTATGGGTTCCATGCCTCAATCCAACTTCCATACCAATTCAAATATAATGTCGTCAGTGAAAGGGCAATGCCTACCCATATGTTTTTGGGTGTTTGATAACAACACGAGTGAAACTAACACTGTCTAAATGTGTATAAATAAATATATAAATTGCATATGGTTGTGGTGGACCCCTATTTTTCGAAGAAGTTCATCGACAAGACTTGAAGCGTAGCTAGCTTAGTTGTGCCTTGAGTGTGTGACTGTTTCCTGGGGGGTTTCACCCTTGTTGCATTAATGTTTAGAGATAACCCTTTAAAATTGTATCGTTGAATCTTCTGCAGGGGCGAAAATTCTAGCGTTCACTGGGACGGAAATTTTGGCCCGGAAACAAAGTTTCGAAAGTAAATTTTTAGAACAATCTTTAGTGTGCCGAGTCTGACTTTCTCAAGTGGTGCAACTCTCAGACTCGGGCTGGAAGTGGTCCAAAACTTTGATCGGAAACTTTAAGCCCCACTTACTACAAAATTTCCTGCCCTGCATAGGTAAAATGTCATATTTTGGAGGAGACCTATATATAAAGGCCCCTTCTTCCCAATAGGAGGCTCCCTTCTCTCTCCTCCATTAATGATAAGCACGATTTCTGCATGATTTCTCTCTCAAGCCAATAACTTTTGATTCCCTTTTGGGATTAGGAGGGGAAGGCCTTGCTCTATATCTTCACTAAAGGAATTCGAATTTCTCCCACTCCCCATTGTGGAAAATTGAAACCCTAGGTGTTCCTTGGAACCCTAGGTGAAAGAGGTCAACCTAGAGAATTGTGTTGTAAGAGCTTCTTGGTCAAGAGGGGGCCTCCAATTTGGTTGTGGAGTAGCCCCTTACTTGGTGTAAAGATTTTGGTGCTAGCTTCAAGTCACCCCCTTAGTGAAACTCGAGATAGCCTTCATGGCAACCTCGCCGGAGAACAGGGTGAGGCCTTTGTGGCATTGATTACCTTTGTGATATGACACCCATCCAACGTAGACGCACTTCCTCCCAAAAGAAGCAACTATGAGAATTACATCATCATCTACTTCTTCTGGTTGACGATGACTTCATTCCTTACCTTGCTATTTACTTTGCTTGTTGTGTACCTTGTTGTTTTGCATTTAGGAACCTTTACCTAGTTGCACATAGTGAATTTGCATCTTAAAGCCTTGAGCTTTGAAAAGATCTAAAATTTGTTGTAGAGCCTATTCGCACCCCCTCTAGTCACATACTTGATCCTTTCAGCCAGGCCATTACCTAGAAACAGAGTTATACCACCATGCGTGTGTGATCTCTGAATTAATCTTGAGGCACTTACCAAACTTATATTGCCACCACATAGGAAGAGATGCTATTAGCTCTCTTACAAAATCACATGTCCATTGGCTAACCAAAACATAATCAGTTTGGAGTGAAGAAGGTATAAGGCTACACTTGTGCAAAGATACTACCAAAACCGGGCGGACTTCAAATCACACACACAAACATCAACCAACCATGCACATGCGTCCTCAACCAACACAAGGTGAGGCTTGCATCTTATCATAGGTAAACTTAATCATATCGTTGTCCTTCACACGACACCCATGTTTCAAGTAACAAGCCCCTGCAAGGCCGATTCGGCTATTGGTTGTATTTTGGAGGTGCCAACAAAACCTTGCGATGTCCTCTATGCTGCAGCTTCCGCCCTTGGAGACGAGGAACACTGGGTGCAGGTGGGTCGGGGCGGTCACCCCCTGGCCGCAAGCCATCATTATTGCTTCGACGAGAAGTTCTCAAGCGTAGTCTCACCTTCAAGCGTTGGGCTCGGGGAGATGCTTTCAGTACCTAGAGCGTGGCCACCAAGTCAGCACATGCCGTGAGCCTTTCAGATGCATCCGCTATCGTCGTCCTGGTCATAAGGAGTGTTTCTGTTGTTCACACTTTCCTGCCACTCCTTCTTGCTCTCTGGACACCTGATACGTCTCCAACGTATCCATAATTTTTGATGCTCCATGCTTGTTTTTACACCATTTGCTTAGTGTTTCATTACACTTCGTGGCATTTTTATGCATTTTCTGGAACTAACCTATTAACGAGATGCCACAGTGCCAGTTCCCTGTTTTCTACTATTTTTGTGTTTCAGAAATGTTACACAGGAAATATTCTCAGAATTGGACGAAATAAAAGCTAGAAGTCCAGATATTTAACGGAGCTTCCAGAAGACCGAAGAGGAGACGGAGCCGAGCCAGAGGGCGGCCACACCACAGGGCGGCGCGGCCTAGGGCTGGCCCGCGCCCCCTGGTGGTGTGGGCCCCCTGGTCCACCTCTAACGCTGCCCCTTCGCCTATAAAGACCCCCCGACGGGAAAAACCTAAAGACCCAATCACTTTTCCAGAAACATATCGCGATCCGCCGCCGTCGTTGACCCGAGATTGGGAGGGTCCAGAAGCTCTTCCCGGCACCCTGCCGGAGAGGGGAATCGCCATCGGAGGTCTTCTTCATCGCCATGCTTGCCTCCGGCGCGATGAGTGAGTAGTCTACCTTGGACTATGGGTCCATAGCAGTAGCTAGATGGTTGTCTTCTCCACCATGTGCTTCATGTTTAGATCTCGTGAGCTGCCTTACATGATCGAGATCACCGTTATGTAATTCTACAAGTTGTGTTTGTTGGGATCCGATGAATATTGGTGTTATGATTGAGTTGATGTGCTGAATTTTATCTTAAGTTATCTCTATGTTGTTTATGATCTTGCATGCTCTCCGTTGTTAGTAGCTATCTTGGCCGAGTAGTTGGTAGTGACTCCAAGAGGGGGTATTTATGCTCGATAGTGGTTTCATGCCTCTATTTAATCTGGGGGAGTGACAGAAACCTCTAAGGTTGTAGATGTGCTGTTGCTACTAGGGGAAAACAACATTCATATGCTCGAGGGCATATGCTTTGTTTACATTACACACTTTGCTTAATGCAGTTATCTGTTGTTCGCAACTTAATACTTGTGGAGTTCTCGGATTGATTCGCCACAAGTGGATTATTAGACATAGATGCAGTTGGATGGCGGTCTATGTATCTTGTTGTAATGCCCAGAGTAAATCTCATAGTGATCCTCTTGACATATCACGTTGTCTTTATTCTATCAATTGCCCAACTGTAATTTGTTTACCCAGCATGTGTTATTTTATCTTATGGAGAGACACCACTAGTGAACTATGGACCCCGGTCCTATTTCCTTTATATTACTATAACCTGTTTACTTTACTCGCATACTACTATTACTATTTTCCACTCGATACACTCATTCCTTTGTTTACAGCAAACCGGTGAGATTGACAACCTCATCGTAAGTTGGGGACAAAGTATTTGGTTGTGTTGTGTGCAGGTTCCACATTGCTACTAGCTGAAGACGCGCTAACTCGTTTGATCGTAAACGGCGCCCTTGTTGGAGTGTCACTAGGCTATCAAGCATCACCTTCAGTCGTTTGGCTTCCTCCTCTCCTGACCGACATACCTTGGTTTCTTACTGAGGGAAAACCTTGCTGCTATATTCATCATACCTTCCTCTTGGGGTTCCCAATTGGACGGCGCTTTACATTATCAACACCGTGCCGCATCAAGCTCTTTTCTGGCGCCGTTGCTGGGGAGGAAAAATAAGACTTCTGCAAGGGGAGTTTCGCATGCACATCCTTTAATTTGTTTTAAGTTTTGCTTTACTTTATTTTTACTTGCATTGTTTTATCAAAAACACACAAAAATTAGTATCCTTGATAGTTATTTTTACTTGTCTGTTGTTAGTTTACTAGAATGGCTACTCCTGAAAACACCAAGTTGTGTGATTTTACTAGCACTAATAATAGTGATTTTATCTGCACTCCTATTGCGCCACCTGCTCCTGCTGCAAATTTTTATGAGATTAAGCCTGCTTTGTTGAACCTTGTTATGAAAGAGCAATTTTCTGGTGCTAGTACTGAAGATGCTGCAGCTCATCTCAACAATTTTGTTGAGCTATGTGAGATGCAGAAATATAAGGATGTAGAAAGTGATATTATTAAGCTTAAGTTGTTTCCTTTTTCTTTGAGAGGAAAAGCTAACGATTGGTTGTTGTCTTTGCCTAAAAATAGTATTGATTCATGGGCTAAGTGTAAGGATGCTTTTATTGGTAGATACTATCCTCCTGCTAAGATTATAGCTTTGCGTAGCAATATTATGAAGTTTAGTCAGTTTGATAATGAACATGTTGCTCAAGCTTGGGAAAGAATGAAATCTATGATAAAGAATTGTCCCACTCATGGACTGACTACTTGGATGATTGTCCAAACTTTTTATGCAGGACTGAATTTTTCTTCAAGGAACCTACTGGATTCAGCTGCTGGAGGCACTTTTATGTCCCTTACCTTGGGTGCCGCAACAAAGCTTCTTGACAATATGATGGTAAATTACTCTGAATGGCACACCGAGAGAGCTCCACGAGGTAAGAAGGTAAATTCTGTTGAGGAAACCTCTTCCTTGAGTGATAAGATTGATGCTATTATGCTTATGCTTTCTAATGATAGGACTCATGTTGATCCTAATAATGTTCCTTTAGCCTCTTTGGTTGCTCAAGAAGAGCATGTTGATGTAAACTTTATTAGAAATAATAATTTTAATAACAATGCTTATAGGAACAATTTTGCTAGTAACAATTATAGGTCGTATCCTTCTACCAATGGTAATGGTTATGGTAATTCTTATGGTAATTCCTCCAACAACACTAGGGCCGCGCCCTCCGAGCTTGAGGTAATGCTCAAGGACTTCATCGGTAAGCAGAATGCTTTTAACAGGTCTGTTGAGGAAAAGTTAGGCAAAATTGATATTCTTGCTTCTAAAGTTGATAGCCTTGCTCATGATGTTGAACTTCCGAAATTAAAAGTGTTGCCTAATGATGTGAAAGAGAACAATACTTTTGCTACTGCTAATGCTATCCAAGTTAGAATTGATGAAAATGTTAGGATGTTAGCAGAATTGCATGCCAGGTGGGAAAGAGAAGATGAGATGGCTAGAAAGATGAAGGTATGTACCATTACTACCTCTAATGATGTTGCTCCTAATGCTAGCAATCCTCTTACTTTGATTGGTGTAGATAAAACTCCCACTCCTTGTGTTAAAAAGCCTAAAATTGCCAAAACTTTTTCTCAAAAGAGTGCTAAATTTTTTTGGAGTGTAGGAGATGATAGCTCTATTTCCTTTAATGATTTTGATGTTGATGGCTGCAATATATCTGAAGTTATTTTGTTCTTGCAAAAGCTTGCTTTGACTCCCAATGCTAGTTCTTTAAATGTTGCTTTTACTAAGCATATTACCAATGCTCTTATGAAAATTAGGGATGAAAAGTTAAAGCAAAAAGCTTATGTTCACAAGAAGTTAGAAGATGGTTGGGAACCCATCATTGATATGCATGTTAATGGTTTTGATTGCCATGCTTTATGTGATCTAGGTGCTAGTATTTCTATTATGCCTAGAAAAATTTATGACATGCTTGATTTACCACCGCTTGAAGTGTTATTATGATGTTCCTATTGCTGATGTTGCTAAGAAGAAACCTTTGGGAAGGATTAATGATGTTCTTATTGTGGTTAACAATAACCTTGTTCCCGTTGATTTTCTTGTCATGGATGTTGAATGCAATGCTTCATGTCCTATTATTTTGGGAAGACCCTTTCTTCGAACTGTAGGTGCCATCATTGATATGAGGGAAGGCACCATCAAATATCAATTCCCACTCAAGAAAGGTATGGAACACTTCCCTAGAAAGAGGAATAAATTAGTTTTTGACTCTATTCTTAGAGCAAATTATGAGCTTGATGCTTCATCACTTGATATTACTTGATTCGCATTTTCTGCGCCTAGCTCAAAGGCGTTAAAGAAAAGCACTCTTAGGAGATAACCCAATGTTTTTACATTCAGTTATTTTTCTTTTATTTGAGTCTTGGAAGTTATTACTACTGTAATGACCTCTCCTTATCATTTTTATTTCGTTTTTGTGCCAAGAGAAGCCTCTAATTTGAGCGAGGTAAGATTTGGGGATGTTGCTGTCCTGAAACAGTTTTCGGTGCTCCACCGTAAAAATTGTGAAATTCTCTGTATATCTTTTGGACCTGCGATTTATTGTGCGTATGCCCTAGGTTATATCCAAACTTTCATTAGTTGAACACTTTTTGATTTGAGCAACAGAAAACCCTCTAAAAATTCGACCTTTGTCAGCTGTTCTGTTTTGACAGATTTCTGCCAATATTTGTGTTTGCTGCTTTATTGCTTTCTTTTTGAGTTCTTTTGATCACGGAACTTTTGGGGAAGTTTCTACAGTAGTATATACTTTATATGTGGTGGTTTTTAGTTGAAACCTGAAGCAAAAAGGGGTTGATTCAATGTTATGCTTACACTAATGTTGCTAATAGATTTGTGTTTAGTTTTGTATGAAGGAAGTTTTCAAGTGTAGGGATTGGAGAATGATGAGATGAGTTGAAGAATTGACAAAAGCTCAAGCTTGGGGATGCCCATGTCACCCCAAGAAATATCCAAGAAGTACAAGCGTCAAAGCTTGGGGATGCCCCCGAGGCACCCCTTCTTCATCGGCAAAAATCAGGTCACCTTTCAACGCACTATATTTTTATTGCTTCATGCATTATGCGTTTTTCTTGGAGCGTCAGTTGTTTTAGTTTTCGGTTTAGTTTTGTTTTGTTTGCTGCAATAAATGGTTGGACCCCAACAAAATTCTTTTGGAGAAGTTGCCTTGCTTTTCATTTGCCAAGAACACTCCGTTTTTCACTCTATTCGTTTCCACGAGTGTTCTCTTTTTCTAGAACTGCATTTAGCTTTCGATTTTCGCCTTGATTTGTGTTCAGATCTTGTTATATCTTTGCATCAAGGTGTATTTTTGCCTCTGGTCCTTATTGGTTTTCATCAAAAGGGTTGGTTATAAAAAGTTTGAATGGTGTTGGAAAAGAGAAAAAGCTTTATGCAAAAAAGTGGTACAAGAAGGAGCTTGTGTAGACTGCGGCCTAGGCTTTTGCATGTCGTGCTTGATGTCTTTTTTATAGCATTCTTAGTGGTTTTTCTGTAGCATGACTTGTCTCAAATAACTGAGATTGCTTAATGAGCCTTTGAAAAAATCATGCGTTGTTTTAATTATTTGGAAGCATTATTTTGGTTTTCTCCTTGATGCTTTATTTGGGTTGACTTGGCGCATGCTCACACATGTTAGACTCATACAAAGTCGCCATTGCCTCTATGATCATTTAGTTTTTGACTTTTGATGCCATCTTATGCTTCTATTAACGTCGCTTTGTCGCTTTGCATGATTATGGCCGTTATTGCTCTCTTAGTTGGTCGCTCCCAGTCTTTTGCTAGCCCTCACTTTGTACTGAGTATGAGCTCTACTCGTGCATCCAACTCCTAAAAACCAAGTTGTTCCAAAGTGTCCACCATATATACCTATTAGTAATTTGCTATTCCAAGTACATTTGACTTGCTTTTATCTATCCTTCAAATTAAACTCTTTTTGGTGTTATGCGAAAATTGGTCAGTAAAGCTCTCACGAACCTGATGGCACACTTTACTTTTCTCGTTTTAAAATTTTGACATTGTGGCTCTCTTATGTTGAGTTGTTATGCTTGCAAGTTGTAAGTTGGAAATTAGCCCAGCCATATGAACGGATTGTAAGGGCACCTAGAGGGGGGGGGGAATAGGTGCTACTCAAATTTCAATTCTTTTTTCAATTTAGGCTTGACACAAAAGGTAAATTCTCTAGATATGCAACTAAGGTGAAATTAACTATATGACAACAAGCAAGCTAAGAAAGATACAATATATAAAGGCAATAAAGGATAGAGGTAACCGAGAGTGGAGCACACGGAGACACGGATGTAATTCCCGTAGTTCCTTCCTTTTTAGGGGAAGTACGTCTACATTGGAGGGGTGTGGTTGCCACAAAGGCCTAACCAACGCCACAAAGGCTCACCCTATTCTCCGGTGCAAGCTTCCGCCACAAAGGCCTAGCTCACTTTCCACTAAGGGATTCCTCAAGGCGGAACCGGCCTTTACAATCTTGGGGCACACATCCACAACCGAATTGGAGGCTCCCAAGCACAACACAATGCTGTCAAACAACAAGTAGCAAGATATCAAATACACAAATCAAGATCTTGGGACACAAGGGAACCCAAGACACAAGGGCCCTCAAGCAAATGAGAGGGGAAAGTAAATCGCTTCGGTGAGGATGTAGATCAAGGCCTCCTCCTTTGATTCTCCAAAGATCAAGAGCTTTGGTGGGTTGAGGGGGGAGATCTTGTGAATTTGGTGGCTCCAAAAATGGTGTTCTTCAAGCTTGGGATGAGCAGCTCTTTGGGGAAGAAGGAGGGGGGTATCTGATCGTTGGCTAGCAGGAAAGTCCAGCTAAAGCTGGAGTTAATTCGGCTAAAGCCGGAGTTAAGTCCGACTATAGCCGGCCACACCGGCTAAAGCCGGCCTCCACACCGGCTATAGCCGGCCTGAAAAATCCGGCCCTGGCCAGAAATAGCCGGACAAATAGCCGGGTTGAGACAGAGGGGTTTTCGCCCCAAAGTCTGTGCAGTCCGGCTATAGCCGGCCTGGGGTCCAGCTAAAGCCGGTCTACTTGGCCAACCTTCATTAAAAACATCTCCCTGAGCATATAAAAACCATCTCCTCATGAATTTCCTTTGGGAAATGATTATGATCAACTATAATATAGGAAACCCAATATCTTGTGCAAGAATTATAATAAAATCCTGCAAAGAATAATCACCACATTAATAGATAATGTATTGTTAACAAACGCCAAAATCAATTAGGCGGGAAATGCTCTTTCACCATGCTGTCATGGGGCAAGCTTTCAACATTGCACTATCTTTCATTTGAGTTGATATCGTGATCTTTTGTTTATGGATACTCGCGATGTGAAATAAGTTGGGAATCTTGCGGGATCATGGAGTTTTTATATGTGTTAGGAAAATGCCTGGGCCGCTAATCTAAGCCATGCATCATTCATGGTGGAAATTTATAGCATGCCCATAGTGGACATTCGATGACGCATCTCAAAATAAAAAGCTATACCAATGGTAAATAAAAGAGATGTCGAGGTGTTCATTGTCTGTTTGTCTTGTCATTTTGATATGGGCTTGTTCCATGTCATCGGGCAGGAGGTACCCCATTGGCAGTTCTCGATGATACACATATATTTACAATGACAAGAGATTGCTTGGGACTCTAAGTCGAGTAGCATGAGGTTTGGGTATTCGTACTTCACGGGACATGAGGTTTTCAACTTATGATTTGTCAAGCATATGCACCATAAGTGTTTTCGCATTAACTTTAACCATTCAAGATGCCTATGATGGGGGCAATGAGAGCTCAAAGCCGGTAAGTACCATAATTTTTCAAGGTTTATAAAACTTGCAATCACCGCTTCCCTCCGCGAAGGGCCTTTCTTTTACTTTTATGTTGAGTCTCCACCTTCTACCTTTATGCACCGTCTAAGAGAGCATAGTTGTCATTCTGAGTATAATGTGCATTGTCCCAAAGTTTTCATTGATTGATTCATATTGTTGGTTTCACTTGTTCTCAAATTACTTGTATCTAGTCGCCCTCTTAAACTTGAAGGCGTCCTATGCATTTATGTTTTGCTCTCTCATGAAGGACAAGCTGAAAACCATTTGTATGTTTTTCCATATAATTTGAACACACGTTTGATTTTCATTGTTTCATTTTCATGATCTTTTGTTTGTGTTCTTTTTCATGTTATAACATGGTTGCTAAGTTTCTTCTATCAAGGTTATATCTTTCATGCCCATGTTTTAAGTTCTTTTGATCCCAGCGCACAACGCTTACATATATGATCAAGATTGTGTAGGTGCATGTCACCTCAAAAATTATTTCTTTTGTTATCACTTACCTACTCGAGGACGAGCAGGAGTTAAGCTTGGGGATGCAGATACGTCTCCAACGTATCCATAATTTTTGATGCTCCATGCTTGTTTTTACACCATTTGCTTAGTGTTTCGTTACACTTCGTGGCATTTTTATGCATTTTCCAGAACTAACCTATTAACGAGATGCCACAGTGCCAGTTCCCTGTTTTCTGTTGTTTTTGTGTTTCAAAAATGTTACACAGGAAATATTTTCAGAATTGGACGAAACAAAAGCCAGAAGTCCAGATATTTAACGGAGCTTCCAGAAGACCGAAGAGGAGACGGAGCCGAGCCAGAGGGCGGCCACACCACAGGGCGGCGCGGCCTAGGGCGGGCCCGCGCCCCCTGGTGGTGTGGGCCCCTGGTCCACCTCTTACGCCACCCCTTCGCCTATAAAGACCCCCCGACGGGAAAAACCTAAAGACCTGATCACTTTTCTAGAAACATATCGCGATCCGCCGCCGTCGTTGACCCGAGATCGGGAGGGTCCAGAAGCTCTTCCTGGCACCCTGCCGGAGAGGGGAATCGCCATCGGAGGTCTTCTTCATCGCCATGCTTGCCTCCGGCGCGATGAGTGAGTAGTCTACCTTGGACTATGGGTCCATAGCAGTAGCTAGATGGTTGTCTTCTCCACCATGTGCTTCATGTTTAGATCTCGTGAGCTGCCTTACATGATCGAGATCACCGTTATGTAATTCTACATGTTGTGTTTGTTGGGATCCGATGAATATTGGTGTTATGGTTGAGTTGATGTACTGAATTTTATCTTAAGTTATCTCTATGTTATTTATGATCTTGCATGCTCTCTGTTGTTAGTAGCTATCTTGGCCGAGTAGTTGCTAGTGACTCCAAGAAGGGGTATTTATGCTCGATAGTGGGTTCCTGCCTCTATTTAATCTGGGGGAGTGACAGAAACCTCTAAGGTTGTAGATGTGCTGTTGCTACTAGGGGGAAAACAACATTCATTTGCTTGAGGGCATATGCTTTGTTTACATTACACACTTTGCTTAATGCAGTTATCTGTTGTTCGCAACTTAATACTTGTGGAGTTCTCGGATTGATTCGCCACAAGTGGATTATTAGACATAGATGCAGTTGGATGGCGGTCTATGTATCTTGTTGTAATGCCCAGAGTAAATCTCATAGTGATCCTCTTGACATATCACGTTGTCTTTATTCTATCAATTGCCCAACTGTAATTTGTTTGCCTAGGATGTGTTATTTTATCTTATGGAGAGACACCACTAGTGAACTATGGACCCCAGTCCTATTTCCTTTATATTACTATAACCTGTTTACTTTACTCGCACTGTTTACTTTACTCGCATACTACTATTACTATTTTCCACTCGATACGCTCATTCCTTTGTTTACAGCAAACCGGTGAGATTGACAACCTCATCGTAAGTTGGGGACAAAGTATTTGGTTGTGTTGTGTGCAGGTTCCACGTTGCTACTAGCTGAAGACGCGCTTAGTCGTTTGATCGTAAACAGCGCCCTTGTTGGAGTGTCACTAGGCTATCAAGCATCACCTTCAGTCGTTTGGCTTCCTCCTCTCCTGATCGACATACCTTGGTTTCTTACTGAGGGAAAACCTTGCTGCTATATTCATCATACCTTCTCTTGGGGTTCCCAACTGGGCGGTGCTTTACATTATCAACACCGTGCTGCATCAACACCCATGCTCGCTCTTTGGATGCTCGTGCTCCTTGCCAATGGAGCCGCTCTCTGTCTATTCAGCCTCGCTGTCCCTCAGCGTCTCGAAGTTGGGCTTAGGTCGTGTTTGTTGCGTGCAGCGGTGCTGCCAAGACCCTCTCCTAGGTGTTGCGAGGAGTTCAATTTCAAAGCAGGTTTGGACTCTTTCTCTTTCAGTGTCAGGTTGCCTAAATATGCATGGAGCTCCTTTAACTGGTCGATGTTCGGGTTGAGGAGGCGTCTTACCTCCTTCCCGAAGAGGTTACAACTCTCAAGCTGTTGTTGAAGAGCGTTGGTGATTCTTTGGAGCCAATGGACGCATGTACTATGGTGACTTTGGGCTCGCCCACGTGCAGGCATTCGTTTCTGCATGACTCCACTAGCAGAAGTTGTCTATGGTTGAAGAACATCTCCAAGATTGTTTCTTTCCTCGTGCCAGTCGACAAACCAAGTAGCAACGACAAGAAGGAGAAGGAGAAAATTCACGTCTCCACCGGGGAGTGGAGAATCATCATGTCAGCCATTAATCACGGCACGGAAGTACCCGCCGATTCAAGAAGAGAAGTTCTGATGGGGTATCAATACGCACTGCACCAATGCAGAAAGAAGTTGAGGGAGGAAAAAGACATGTTTATGAGAAGCCAAGAAAACAACAGCGTATCAAGTCGAGGATATTGGGATGAATACAGTGATGCATCAGAGTCCAGCATAGAAAGGCGCAGAGACCCGAAGCACAGCAGGAGGACAATAGTATGGACAAGAGAAGAAAGTCATACGAAAAGTATAAGCGCACACCCATCAGATGATGAAGAGGACTTTGTGCAAGAAACACCAGAAGCAGCAGTGGTAGCAGCACATGCGTACCTACTAACTACACAACCAAAGCCTGGAGATCCGTGGGAGCACATGCATCAAGCCGCAATACGAAGCCTCGGGTTGGTAGAAGACAAGCTAAGGAAACATCTTCTAGAGAAAAAGGCAACATATCATAAGGAGAAGCGAAAGGAAGGACTCAAGCGCCAACCTTTGCAAAATGAAACAAGCGAGTTGTCAGGCGACGAAAAGCATAAAACACGAAAGGAGGACACAAGGAATATAATAGCACAAGCAAGAGTAAACAATGCGCGCTACGCGTGGAAATAAGAAAATTACGAAGACGATGAAAAAGAGATGGGCGCGTTATGCTTTACCCGAAGGGTTTGCAGAACGCGGGTACCCAAAGGATTCAAGCTGCCACACGATCAGCAAAAGTATGATGGGTCACAAGAACCCACGCTATGGTTATCAGACTACCTGCAAGCAGTACAAATACTCGGAGGAACAAGAGCAACGACAATGCAAAGTTTGCAGTTACACCTCACCGGCGCAGCGCGGTCCTGGTTGAATACTATACCCAACGATTCCATCGGGAGTTGGGGAGAACTAGAGAGCCTATTCGCAAGAAATTTTCGCTCAACATACAAACGCCCAACATCACTGGAAGAAATCAAGTCATGCGTACAGAGGAAAGACGAAACTCTGTGCTCTTATATACAATGGTGGAGTGTAATCAAAAATTCTGCAGAAGACGTCTCCGACGAGCGAGCAATAGATGCTTTTTCGGCTGGCCTTCGTTGTTCGAACCTCGTGGAAGAGGTAGGAAGAACAAAGCCTAGGACAGTATCGGAATTAATGAAAGTAGCCAACAGATTCGCCGATGGAGAGGACACATATAACAATAAACGGGGATGTTCACCAGAAGTCGATAGAGCGAGCAGGCAAAGGCGAAGATACCGCAATGGAGATAGCCACGCAAGGCAAAATCAGATAGCCGCGGGATATGAAAGAAGGGACGAGGAAGGCTACGAAAGTAGGGAGTTTCAGGCAAGAGGTAATCGTGGAGTAGAAAATTCAAAGTACTCCGGCCCGTCGGCGGAGGACATGCTCCATGGACCTTGTCGCATCTATTATGCGTACCTAGATGGGAAGAGAGTTTCTAACCACCAGATAAAGGATTGCAGAACCTTCTTGAGGTTGCAAAGTGCCATGGACTCGAACCAAGGAGCACGACAGGGAGGAAATAGTATGAGCTAGGGATACCAAGTACAGCGTCTAGCAAAACATCTGGAGTCAAAAGTATATATATCTGCAATGATCCAACCGGTGCCAAAATCCAAGAAAGAGCGGAAGAGCATATCCAGACAAGTAAATCTAGCAATATCATCACCACCAGCTACTACAGAGTACCTGAGATGGTCTGATCAACCAGTCAGGTTTAGCAAAGCAGACCACCCGAGGAAAGTGCCTAGGCCAGGGCACGCGCCGATGGTGCTAAAGGCGAAAATAGGGGGATACAATGTCGGGCAAATATTCATGGACGCAGGAAGCGGCATAAACCTAATATACGCAAGAACTCTGAAGGCAATGTGCATCTCACTGGAAAGTCTAAAGCCAACAGATTGTTCCTTCCACGGAATAGTACCAGGAGGCGCAAATTACCCCCTTGGGAAAATAGAACTCGACATTTGCTTCGGCAATAGCAACAATTATCGCAGAGAAAAGTTGGAGTTTGAAGTCATGGACTGGCCTTCATAGTATCATGCAATCCTGGGGCGCCCAGCATTTGCAAAGTTCATGGCAGTACCTCACTACGCATATCTCATGCTCAAAATCCTAGGACCCAAAGGAACAATCACGGTACAAGGCAGCTTCGAAGTATCTAACACTTGTGACAAAGAATTCAACAGGCTGGCGCAAACCTTCGGCATGACAGCAGAATACGCAAGGCTGAAGGGCGAAACTAACCGCAACGTGCTACCCGACGTCGGGCGATCCCTGCCAGATCAGGCTTTCGATGCAACCCAAGACTCGAAGAAAATCCAGGTCCACCCTACGGACCCGAACAAAACCACCTCTATAGCAGTAAACTTGGATCCCGCATAGGAAAGCGCGCTCATTGAGTTCCTCCGTGAGCGCTAGGAAATCTTCGCCTGGTGTCCTTCATACATGCCAGGGGTTCCCAGGGAACTCGTCGAGCACACACTAAATGTGGATCATAAAGCAAAGCCAGTCAAGCAACCGCTGCGATGATTTGATGCACCCAAAAGGAAAGCCATAGCATCCGAGCTACATAGGCTAGAAAATGGAGGATTCATCTGAGAAATTAAATCATCGACTTGGGTGTCTAATCCAGTCATTGTACCCAAGAAAAACACAGACGTACAAAGAGTGTGCGTCGACTACACATCTCTCAATAAGCACTGTCCAAAGGATCCCTTCCCTCTACCTCGCATTGATCAGATAATAGACTCAACAGCGGGGTGCGCAAGGCTTTCCTTCCTGGAGGCATACTCTGGTTACAACCAGATCAAGCTAAAGAAAGAAGACGAGGAAAAAATAGCTTTTATCACACCATACGGCGTGTTCTGCTATCAACTCATGCCTTTCGACTTAAAAAATGCAGGAGCAACCTACCAGCGGATGATGCAAAACTACCTCGGAAGTCAAATAGGATGCAACATTCAAGTTTACATCGACGACGTGGTCATCACCACAAGGAAATAAGAGTCCTTAATCAGTGATTTGGCAGAAACATTCGACAACCTAAACAGGTACAAGCTCAAGCTTAACCCGATAAAATGCTCTTTTGGCGTATTGGCAGGACAACTACTGGGATTCCTGGTATCAGCAAGGGGTATAGAAGCAAACCCAGAGAAGATCCAAGCGATACTAACAATGGGGAAACCAACAAAACTGCACGACGTACAGAAGCTCGCAGGGCACGTCGCGGCACTGAATCGATTCGTCGCACGATTAGGAGAAAAAGCATTTCCTTTCTATGCACTCATGAAAAAATCAGACGACAAATTCGAGTGGACAGAAGAAGCGGATACAACTTTCGCACAACTGAAAAAAGTGCTCTCCACACCGCCGGTGTTGGTCGCACCAAATGAAAAGGAGCCGCTACTACTGTATATTGCAGCAACACATCAAGTAGTGAGCATAGTATTAGTAGTTGAAAGAAGCAAAGAGGGAAAAGCTCATGGAGTCCAGAGGCCAGTATATTTCGTCAGCGAAGTGCTATCTCCAACAAAACAGAGGTACCCGCACTACCAAAAACTTGCATACAGTGTATTCACAACAGCGCAAAAGCTACGACAATATTTCGCGGTGCACCCAATTATAGTGGTTAACGAAGCACCACTATCCAACATATTGAACAACCCTTCAACAACAGGACGTGTCTCCTTATGGGGAATCGAATTATCACCCCTGGACATCACGTATGAAAAGCAAAAGGCAATCAAATCACAAGTTCTGCCGGATTTCATAGCAGAGTGGCTAGAGTTACAAAGCACAGGACCGCTGGATCTATCAAGCGTGTGGACAATGTACTTCGACAGATCAAAAAGAGTCCAAGGCGCAGGAGCAGGAGTAGTCCTGATATCACCGCAAGGCGACAAGTTAAAATATGTTTTAAGGATGAGTTTTCCTCAAGCTTCTAATAATGAAGCCGAATACAAGGTTCTGCTCCACGGAATGAAAATGGCCAAAGCATGCGGAGCGACTCGACTGAAAATATTCGGGGACTCGAATCTCATCGTCCAACAAGTGATGAACAGGTGTGATGCCATCAGTGACAACATGACAGCATACAGAAACTTATACTATTATTTAGAGGGAACATTCGATGGATACGAAGTTTTGCATGTCAGCAGGGCCAGCAACGAGGAAGCCATCAATCTAGCAAATATCGGGTCCCAATGCTTACCCATACCGCCAGGAGTCTTTTGGGAAGAAATCATAAAGAGATCAATAAAGAATAACAAAACTTCGACTATAGAAGAACAAGGCCAACACCAAGCAATAGGCTCAGGGGCTGGCAAGCCTGGCCAAGGAAGCACAACAGAACCAGAAGAAGTTATGATGATCGAAGAAACCTGGATGCAGCCATAATTGGCGTACATGATAAACAAGGCACTACTTGAAGACACAGTAGAAGCAAGAAGGATAATATGATGATCCAAGGCTTTCGTCGTGTTACAAGGGAAACTATACAAGAAAAGTATAACGGGTGTCCTGCAACGATGCGTCACTCCTCAAGAAGGACAAGAAATATTAAAAGACATCCACTCAGGAGTATGCGGACATCACGCTAGCAGAAGAGCCATTGCAGCTAAAGCTTTTCGTGCAGGGTTCTACTGGTTAACAGCCATTGAAGACGTGAAAGATATAGTCAGAAAATGCGAGGCTTGTCAATGTTTCGCATCTCGACCACACGCACCAGCAGTAGAATTGCAACCGATACCACTATCCTGGCCCTTTGCGCAATGGGGTCTCGATATGGTAGGAAAACTGCACAAATCTTGGCCAGGAGGACATGTCTACATGTTGGTGGCAGTCAACAAATTTACCAAATGGGTAGAGGCAGCCCCCGTAACAACCCAAGATTCCACAGCCGCAATCAACTTCATCAAGTCTATAGTTTTTCGCTTTGGAGTACCACACAACATCATCACGGATAATGGGACAAACTTCACATCAAAAGAGTTCAAGAGCTACTGTGAAAGTATGTGAATCAAACTAAAATTCGCATATGTAGCGCATCCAAAGACAAATAGACAAGTCGAGAAAGCCAATGGCTTAATATGCAACGGGATAAAAAAGAGGCTGTTAGCACCCCTCGAGAAAGCCAACCACGCTTGGGTAGACGAGCTGCCCTCCGTGTTGTGGAGTCTCAGAACTACACCCAATGCGGCTACTCAAGAAACTCCCTTCTTTCTGGTCCACGGCGCAGAAGCCGTGCTTCCAGTCGAAATCACCCATAAAGCCCAATCGTGGCTTACGACGAGACAACTTCCACATAAGCACTTTAGGATGATGTCGATGCGCTCGATGAAGCAAGAGACGTAGCGCTCGCCAGAGCTATGCAATACCAGCAAAACTTACAAAACTACCATAGCAGTCGAGTTCGTCCGCGATCTTTCGTGGTAGGAGATCTAGTCTTACGACTCAAGCAGGACGGTCACGACAAATTAGAGTCCCCATGGGTGGGACCTTACATCGTGACAGAAGTAATACCAGGAGGAGCTTATCGACTACAAGACAAGAAAACAGGGAAAGATGAGAGCAACCCGTGGAATGCAGAGCAACTACGGCGGTTCTATGCGTAGAAGGAGTATGGCGACAGGAACTTTCGAGTCATGACCCTCTGAACCCAGAACATGAGGCCACGGGTCGGGTTCTTTGGGTCAACTCGACAATATGTATGAGAATCTTACTATTTTTCCACCCGGGGGCTCCGACCCTCGAGTCGTATGAAATAAGATAAACAAATTATTGAGATCAGGTATTCACGATTATTTGCGAAATATTTCAAGGTTGTTCGCAACCCAATATTCGACAAAAAGTAAGCACGGTTCAAAGGCAACCCGATACTAAGCCAAAAGTATACCTCGGAACGACGATACGCTCCCATGGTCTATTAATAGAGGTGGCACAAAGTAAAATTCATCACAAGTACTTATTACACAGAACACGAAAAAGGATAACCAGAACAAGAGATTACATAAAAGGAGTATCTACTGAAAGTGCACTTCAGCTTTGTACTCCTTCTGGCACTGAGTACCGTCATAGATCTTCACATCAAACTTCGACGTACCAAAGTGGTAGTCAAAGATCATGAAGAAACCTTGATGGAGGTCATGGTCTTCTGCAAATTGAGACCAACCACCCTTGAAGTACATCTCGCCATCTCCATCGTACCAGATCTCTACTTCATACGGAGTCCCTCCCCCAGAGTGTTCGTGAAGAACTGCTTCCCACAGTTCTCGCCCATCCATTAACTTGGTAAACTTCAGCGGCACCCGCTGAATCTTGCGGCATTGAGCGGCGATGCAGAAGAAGGAATATATCCTGGGCGGAGGAGGAGGAGAAGCATTATGTGGCGGAGCTCTCAGACCTGGTGCAGCAGTAGAAACCCTGGGCTTGTTCTTACTTCCCACAGGACGGCCAGGGCGCCGCTTCGCAGGAACAGATGACAAGGCCTCCACAGCAGGGTCCTTAGACGTATTCTTACTACCGCGAGGACGACCGCGGCCCTGCTTTTCCACCTGCGCACCGATGTTCAGATGCGATCCACCAGCATCAGCCATGGAGATAGGTGCTGGGAGAAAAAACCCTAGATGAGATGAGGAAGATGAAAATGATGCAGCGGAGGAAGATAGTAATGAAAGAATTAGGGTTTTTTTCCCTCGCCAACATGCTTTATTTATAAGTAAACTTTAATGGGCCTCCACAGAGAAAAGGTCCAAGTACATCTACGGGCTTTTATATTCTGCCCCGAGCAGAAGATAAGGAAGCGACAGCATATCAAAGACAAAGATACGTGTAAAGGATGAAAAAATATATGTCAAGGAGCACAACGCACCTCGTTATGGACTCGGGGGCTCATATCATGAGAAGAGAAGGAATGAATAATTAAGCACAAATCATGCCAAAAAATATCACAGGAGACAATATATTAGGCAAACATGTTTATATTTTGAGCCTATACCCGAAAAATTTCGGCTATAGCCTCGGGGGCTACTTACATCAGGAGCACTGGTGGTGCACCCAATGATAAAGGACCAACTGGTCGAAAAGTGATATAGGCGCAATCGACTACCTTTCGTTGACAACGAAATTTGACTTCATTGTCGACAAAATAAAGATCGATTACTCCCATCGGGAGTTATTTATGAGAGTCTAAAAAGAACAAACTCGAATATTTTGCACATTCTAACAGTCAAACAAGGCTGCGACATATGATTCTCGAGTTGCGTCATCGCGACAAAACTTGAATGCCATGATTGAAATATATCGTGAAGGTAAGACCCCAGGATCCGTCCTATGTGGCCTGGTATACGCACATGAATGCGCTCTGCTAGTACTTATCCGTGTCAACGACGCGAAGAAAATCCTGGTGGACGCACTGGGTACCCTGAGAACCACTGGGACTCGTTATTTGTAAGTCCTAAATGCGGCAAAACAATGGGTTTGACCAGTTTCCCGGATTCAAGTCCAAGGGGATTGAATTTGAAGTAGGTGACAAGTATCTGCTCCGGCAGTTAACTGGCCTCTTGATCCGTCAGAGTTGTCAGGCTTGCTTATCAAAACCCCTTGCAAAATGAAATAATGAAAGATGTTTATTTTTTAGTACAGGGAGAAGAATTCGAAAGATTGATCAAAGTCGAAGAAATGAAGATTTGAGATTCAACCCAAATCTACAATTCTGGTAGAATCTCGGGGGCTACTGACAAGGGTATAGATAATAGAGCATGTTACTTGAGTACCCCTGAGGCCCGTTAAGCTAGGCCCAAGTGTAATTCAAGTCGAGATACGAGTTCATGTCGTATACCGATATTGTAATATTTACCAGACCCCTCCCGATCCTTGAGACCTGGCCACCTATATATAGGGGCCAGGAGAGGACGGAGAGGGACATATTAAAAGCAAGCCAAGGTCTTTACCACGTTTACTTTCGATATACAGACATTATAATATGTATCGAACCCGACCGGTTCCTTGAGACCTGGCCACCTATATATAGGGGCCTGGAGAGGCCGGTCAGGGAGAGATTGAGAGTAAGCCAAGTTGACCACCACGTTTATTCTCGACACACACCTTGTTTGACTGATTTACCTTCGGGTTCATCCGATTCCCTACTTCCCCGATCCTAACTCCTTCATCTAGGACATTTGTCGAGTTAACCCTTGTCACTTCCTGTCGCCACAGACTGATGTGTCGGCTGCCTCTAAGTGCGAGGGCATGGATGGGGTCTTGAATCCGGTGCTACAGATCACACCAGGGCTTAATAAGTTGTGTGGGGAACCTTCTATGGTGCTCTCGTTGTAGCTGAGCTCATTTGAGGCATTGGCGGTGGCCATGACATCCTCGCCATCTCCCGCCTCTATGGATAGTGGAGGTGTGTTGGCGCATTGTTGGGGTTCGATGCAAATAACAAGAAACATATTTCCTACACAACCCCGAAATGCCCAAGACCTATCTATTAGTAATGCTGTAACGATTAGTTGGAGATCGGCGACGTACCCTTATAGACCGAACGCGGGGATTACGCCCCCACACAGGTATTGATGATGAAGCCGACCTCAAGGTCGTGTAGAACTTGATGTTTTCGACAACATCGGTGCAATGACCTGGTGCCACTAAGGGCGGTACCTCTGAAGTTTCATAAACATATGATGAACGATGACGACCTCTGGATCTCTGATCCCTGCCGAGATTCCAGGAGTAGATCGGTTTGGATCAAATCCAGAATTCCCATAGCACGACGGTGTGCGACGGTGGAGTTGACCTCGCTCCTATGCAACCCTTTGGGGAGCCACACGGGAGAGAGAGGAGAGGAGGCGCATGGGAGAGAAGGAGAGAGATGTTCTCAACACATGTGATCTCCTCCGAATGTCTACCTATCTTTCTTTCCACATGGGGTCCTTTATATGGGTGGAGGGAGGAGGCACCCTCCATCCAACTAGCAATGTGGGACCAAAGGGGAGGCTTCCTTGGGGCGCCTAGGCCAAGGGATGGCCTAGCCGGCCACCCCATGGGCTCTATTTGGCCCACCCCACAAGCCCTAGGCGCCCACACCCTTATCCAATAAGGGGGCGGCTAGGCCTTAGTGGGACCCCCTCCGGGATGAGCCCATTAAGGCGGGCTGCCTTTTATTAATTAAATAAATCAATATATTTAATATTAATTAATATTAATTACATATTATTTAATTCCCTTTACTCTGAAACTCATTCCAGAACCCTCTGAAGAACTTTCGGATCATCGCAGAACTTTTCCGTCTCTCTTTTGTCAATACTCCGACAATTTCAAATATACCAAAACCACCTTATATGTCATCGAACCCTTAAGGTATTACACTAGCGGTTCGGGAAATACTCCAGGCATCACCGAGACTCCTCTCTAGTGAATGATCATTAGATGGACCAGGAATACCATAATGACCCTTTGCATTCACGAAGGTCTTTTGTCATTGAACCATAAACGTCGATGCCCTATTCCCTTTGTTTCTATGATACTTTCTATATCCGAGACTTGATCATCGGTATCATTGCTGCGTCCAAGCTGACGTGGGAGCAGACTGTCCTTGTGCGTGGTGGATAACCAGCCCGTTGGGAACCCCAAGAGGAAGGTATGATGAGTATAGCAGCTAGTTTTCCCTCAGTTTAGAAACCAAGGTTTAATATCGATCAGGAGAGGAGAGACAAACGACTGAAGGTGATGCGGAACCTGCACACACACAACCAAGTACTTTGTTCCCAACTTGCGATGAGGTTGTCAATCTCACCGGTTTGCTTGAAACAAAGATTATGAGCGTATCGAGTGGAAAATAATATAGTATGCGAGTAAAGTAAACAGTACGAGTAAAGTAAACAGGTGATAGCAATATGATGGAAATAGGACCGGGGTCCACAGTTCACTAGTGGTGTCTCTCCATAAGATAAATAACACATGCTGGGTAAACAAATTACAGTTGGGCAATTGATAGAATAAAGATAAACGTGATATGTCAAGAAGATCACTATGAGATTTACTCTGGGCATTACAACAAAATACATAGACCGCCATCCAACTGCATCTATGACTAATAATCCACTCCCGGGGATATCAATCCGAACACCCTAGTAGTATTAAGTTGCGAACAACAGATAATTGCACTAAGCAAAGTGTGTAATGTAAACAAAGCATATGCCCTTGAGCATATGAATGCTGTTTTCTCCCTAGTAGCAACAGCACATCTACCACCTTAGAGGTTTCTGTCACTCCCCAGGTGAAATAGAGGCATGAACCCACTATCGAGCATAAATACCCCCTCTTGGAGTCACTAGCAACTACTCGGCCAAGATAGCTACTAACAACGGAGAGCATGCAAGATCATAAACAATATAGAGATAACAAAAGATAATATTCAGTACAGCAACTCAATCATAAACACCAATATTCATCGGATCCCAACAAACCAAACATGTAGAATTACATAACGGTGATATCAATCATGTAGGGCAGCTCATGAGATCTAAACATGAAGCACATGGTGGAGAAGACAACCATCTAGCTACTGCTATGGACCCATAGTCCAAGGTAGACTACTCACTCATCGCTCCGGAGGCAAGCATGGCGATGAAGAAGACCTCCGGTGGCGATTCCCCTCTCCGGCAGGGTGCCGGGAAGAGCTTCTGGACCCTCCCGATCTTTGGGTCGACGGCGGCGGCGGATCGCGATGTGTTCTGGAAATCTGATCGGGTACTTAGGTTTTTTCCGTCGGGGGGTCTTTATAGGCGAAGGGGCGATGTCAGAGGAGGAGCCAGGCGCCCTCACGCGGGGCCCGCGCGGCCAGGGGCCTGGCCGCGCCACCCCTGCGTGTGGGGCCCTGGTGGCCCCCCTCCTACTCTCCTTCGGATCTCTGGAAGCTTCCGGGTAAAATAAGACTTCATGAACTTGTTTCGTCCAATTCCGAGAATATTTCCTGTGTATCACTTCTGAAACACAAAAACAGCAGAAAACAGGAAACTGGCACTGTGGCAACTTGTTAATAGGTTAATTCCGGAAAATGCATAAAAGTACCACTAAGTGTAACGAAACAATAGGCAAATGGTGTAAAAACAAGCATGGAGCATCAAAAATTATAGATACGTTGGAGACGTATCAAGCATCCCCAAGCTTAACTCCTGCTTGTCCTCGAGTAGGTAAGTGATAACAAAGAAATAATTTTTGAGGTGACATGCACCTACACAATCTTGATCATATATGTAAGCATTTGTGAGCTGGGATCATAAGAACTTAAAACATGGGCATGAAGATATAATCTTGACAATAAGAACTTAGCAACCATGTTGTAAACATGCAAATGAACACAAACAAAAGATCATGATAATGAAACAATGAAAGTCAAACGTGTGTTCAAATCATAAGGAAAAACATACAAAAGGTTTTCAGCTTGTCCTTCAAAGAGAGCAAAACATAAATGCATAGGACACCTTCAAGTTTAAGAGGGCGACTAGATACAAATAATTTAAGAACAAGTGAAACCAACAATATGAATCAATCAATGAACTTTGGGACAATGCATATCACACTAAGAATGACAACTATGCTCTCTTAATGGTGCATAAAGAAAGAAGGTGGTGACTCAACATAAAAGTAAAAGAAAGGCCCTTCGCAGAGGGAAGCAGTGATTGCAAGTTTTATAACCTTCAAAAATTATGGTACTTACCGGCTTTGAGCTCTCATTGCCCCCATCATAAGCATCTTGAATGGTTAAAGTTAATGCGAGAAACATTATGATGCATATGCTTGACAAATCATAAGTTGAAGACCTCGTGCCCCGTGAATACAAGTACCCAAACCTCATGCTACTTTACTTAGAGTCCCAAGCAAGGCTCTTGTCATTGTAAGTATATGCATATCATTGAGAACCGCCAATGGGGTACCTCCGTGCCCGATGACATGGAACAAGCCCACACCAAAATGACAGGACAAGCAGACAATGAACACCTCGACATCTCTTTTATTTGCATTTTGTTTAGCTTTTTATTGTGAGATGCGTCGTCGAATGTTCACCATGGGTATGCTGCAAATTTCCACCATGAATTATGCATGGCTTAGATTGGCGGCCCGGCGTTTCCCTAACACATATACAAACTCCATGATCCCCACAAGATTCCCAATTCATTTCACACCGCGGGCATCCATAAACAAAAGATCACGATATCAACTCAAATAAGAAGTGCAATGTTGAAAGCTTGCCCCATGACAGCATGGCTGGGCTAGAATCCAACTTACAACTTGCAAGCATAACAACTCAACATAAGAGACCACAATGTCAAATTTTCAAGAACAGGAAAAAGTAAAGTGTGCCTTCCGGTTCGTGAGAGCTTTACTGACCGAATTTCGCATAACACTGGTAAGAGTTTAATTTGAAGAGAAAATAAAAGCAAGTCAAATTTACTTGGAATAGCAAATTGCTAGTAGGTATGTATGGTGGACACTTTGGCAAACTTTGGCTTTTAGGAGTTGGATGCACGAGTAGAGCTCATACTCAGTACAAGGCGAGGGCTAGCAAAAGACTGAGAGCGACCAACTAAGAGAGCAATAATGGCCATAATCATATAAAGCGACAAAGCGACATTAAAAGAAGCATAAGATGGCATCAAAAGTCAAAAACTAAATGATCATGAAGGCTATTGGCGACTTTGTAAGAGTCTAACATGTGTGAGCATGCGCCAAGTCAACCCAAATAAAGCATCAAGGAGAAAACCAAAATAATGCTTCCATACAATAAAAACAACGCATGATTTTTTCAAAGGCTCATTAAGCAATCTCAGTTATTTGAGACAAGTCATGCTACAGCAAAACCACTAAGCATACTATCGAAAAGACATCAAGCATGACATGAAAAAGCCTAAGCCGCAGTCTACACAAGCTCCTTCTTGTACCACTATTTTGCACAAAGCTTTTTCTCTTTTCCAACACTATTTAAATTTTTTTAAGACACCTCTTTTGATGAAAACCAATAAAGATCAGAGGCAAAAATACACCTTGATGAAAAGATACGACAAGGTCTGAATGCAAATCAAGGCGAAAACGAAAACCAAAAGCAGTAGCAGAAAAAGAAGAACGCTCGATTTTTAATAAGAGTGAAAACTAGAGCGTTCTTTGCAAATGAAAACGAGTACATCTCCTTCAAAGGAAATTTGTTGGGGTCCAACCATTTATTGCAGCAAACAAACAAACTAAACCAACTAAGAAAACTAAAAAAACTGATGCTCCAAGAAAAACACATAGTGCATGAAGCAATAAAAATATAGTGTCTTGAAAGGTGACCTGATTTTTGCCGCTGAAGAAGGGGTGCCTCGGGGGCATCCCCGAGCTTTGACGCTTGTACTTCTTGGATATTTCTTGGGGTGATGCGTGGGCATCCCCAAGCTTGAGCTTTTGTCCATTCTTCAACTCATCTCATCATTCTCCAATCCCTACACTTGAAAACTTCCTTCATACAAAACTAAACACAATTCTATTAGCAACATTAGTGCAAGCATAACATATAATCAACCTCCTTTTTGCTTCAGGTTTCAACTCAAAACCACCACATATATAGCAAATACTACTGTAGCAACCTCCCCAAAAGTTCCATGATCAAAAGAACTCAAAAGAAAGCGATAAAGTGGCAAACACAAATATTGGCAGAAATCTGTCAAAACTGAACAGCTGACAAAGGTCGAATTTTTGAGGGATTTTATGTTGCTCAAATCAAAAAGTGTTCAACTAACAAAAGTTTGGATATAACCTGGGGCATAAGCACAAGAAATCGCAGGTCCAAAAGATAAACAGAGAATTTTCACGAATTTTTACGGTGCAGCACCGAAAACAGTTTCAGGACAGCAACATCCCCAAATCTTTACCTCACTCAAATTAGAGGCTTCTCTTGGCACAAAAACGAAATAAACAAGATAAGGAGCGGTCATTACAGTATTAATGACTTCCAAGACTCAAATAAAAGAAAAAGTACTGAAAAGAAAACATTGGGTTATCTCCCAAGAGTGCTTTTCTTTAACGCCTTTGAGCTAGGCGCAGAAAATTGCGAATCAAGTAATATCAAGTGATGAAGCATTGAGATCAAAAGTAGAGGTCTTGTCAATAAGGCATTGTATTTCATCCACATAAGTTTTTGAAGACCCTTTGTGATCATGCTTTGGTACACTATTTTCATCAAAAAGATTTTCAGGACAAATCCAGTCAAAATTATTTTCGAAAGCTTCACACAATCCCAAAAGCTTGCAAGGTATAGGTATCTCGGCCCCATCATCATTTGTACCAATAACCGTTATAGGTGAACCGAGTTTATCAAAACGTTTAAGAACTTTCCTAGCTTCAATAACGACATCCTTAAATTCTAGGCGCAAAGTTTCCAAGATAAAAGCTTTCTTTTCGGGATCCTCAATTTCATGAAGCTTAAGGAACATATATTGCATAGAAGGATTAAGACTAGCAAACCTAGTTTCCAACATGTCAATTAAATAAACAGAAGCAACTTCAATACTAGGAGCAAGCTCAACCCAAGACTTTTCCTCAACTTCCTCATGCATACTAATGTGATTAAAGAACTCCTCAATGTTACTTTTGCCAATAATCGAACCACTACCTACTGAGAGGTCCTCCAGAACGAACTTAGGGAACAACATGATAAACTAAAGTAAAGAAATAACAACTACCAAGGATTCTAATTTTTTTGGGTTTTTGATAAAAAGCAATGCAGGTAAAATAAATAAAGTAAAGCAAAACAATAAAACAAAGTAAAAGATGTGTGTGCGAAAAACTCCCCTCGCAGAAGTCTTCTCTTCCTCCCCGGCAACGGCGCCAGAAAATTAGCTGCTGTGTTTGATGGCGCCCAGTTGACGAGGGAGATTATTCTTCTGCGTTCCCCGGCAACGGCGCCAGAAAATTAGCTGCTGCGTCCAAGCTGACGTGGGAGCAGACTGTCCTTGTGCGTGGTGGATAACCAGCCCGTTGGGAACCCCAAGAGGAAGGTATGATGAGTATAGCAGCTAGTTTTCCCTCAGTTTAGAAACCAAGGTTTAATATCGATCAGGAGAGGAGAGACAAACGACTGAAGGTGATGCGGAACCTGCACACACACAACCAAGTACTTTGTTCCCAACTTGCGATGAGGTTGTCAATCTCACCGGTTTGCTTGAAACAAAGATTATGAGCGTATCGAGTGGAAAATAATATAGTATGCGAGTAAAGTAAACAGTACGAGTAAAGTAAACAGGTGATAGCAATATGATGGAAATAGGACCGGGGTCCACAGTTCACTAGTGGTGTCTCTCCATAAGATAAATAACACATGCTGGGTAAACAAATTACAGTTGGGCAATTGATAGAATAAAGATAAACGTGATATGTCAAGAAGATCACTATGAGATTTACTCTGGGCATTACAACAAAATACATAGACCGCCATCCAACTGCATCTATGACTAATAATCCACTCTCGGGGATATCAATCCGAACACCCTAGTAGTATTAAGTTGCGAACAACAGATAATTGCATTAAGCAAAGTGTGTAATGTAAACAAAGCATATGCCCTTGAGCATATGAATGTTGTTTTCTCCCTAGTAGCAACAGCACATCTACCACCTTAGAGGTTTCTGTCACTCCCTCAGGTGAAATAGAGGCATGAACCCACTATCGAGCATAAATACCCCCTCTTGGAGTCACTAGCAACTACTCGGCCAAGATAGCTACTAACAATGGAGAGCATGCAAGATCATAAACAATATAGAGATAACAAAAGATAATATTCAGTACAGCAACTCAATCATAAACACCAATATTCATCGGATCCCAACAAACCAAACATGTAGAATTACATAACGGTGATCTCAATCATGTAGGGCAGCTCATGAGATCTAAACATGAAGCACATGGTGGAGAAGACAACCATCTAGCTACTGCTATGGACCCATAGTCCAAGGTAGACTACTCACTCATCGCTCCGGAGGCAAGCATGGCGATGAAGAAGACCTCCGGTGGCGTTTCCCCTCTCCGGCAGGGTGCCGGGAAGAGCTTCTGGACCCTCCTGATCTTCGGGTCAACGGCGGCGGCGGATCGCGATGTGTTCTGGAAATCTGATCGGGTACTTAGGTTTTTTCCGTCGGGGGGTCTTTATAGGCGAAGGGGCGATGCCAGAGGAGGAGCCAGGCGCCCTCACGTGGGGCCCGCGCGGCCAGGGGCCTGGCCGCGCCACCCCTGCGTGTGGGGCCCTGGTGGCCCCCCTCCTACTCTCCTTCGGATCTCTGGAAGCTTCCAGGTAAAATAAGACTTCAGGAACTTGTTTCGTCCAATTCCGAGAATATTTCCTGTGTATCACTTCTGAAACACAAAAACAGCAGAAAACAGGAAACTGGCACTGTGGCAACTCGTTAATAGGTTAGTTCCGGAAAATGCATAAAAGTGCCACTAAGTGTAACGAAACAATAGGCAAATGGTGTAAAAACAAGCATGGATCATCAAAAATTATAGATACGTTGGAGACGTATCAATCATCATACCTAGTTCAATCTCGTTACCGACATTGCCATTTACTCATTTCATGATACTCCATCCCCATGACCTAGTCACATGTTGCAACATTGGATGTAATCTCATCGAGTGGGCCCAGAGTATCTTTCTGTCACGTGGAAGAACAAATCTTCTCTTGGTGCACACGCCTCAACCTATTCCATTGGAATACTTGAGACACCTTTTTAGTCACCCAGTTACGGAGTGATGGCTAATGCCATCAGAGTAGTCGTAGGATATAGTGATTAGATATGACCTCATAGTCTAAGGATTTAGGTTTCAATGTTTTTTATCATCACAACATGAACATCGTGACACTATCGTGTTACAATAGTAAAATTGGCTATGTCCATCATGGCATTTGCTTAATGGCATGAAACTCATTGTCAATTAGACATAAATGTCACATGATCTGAAAGCTGATCATCAGTTGACCAGTGAGCTAGTAATAGAGGTTTACTAGGGACTCTGGTTGTTTCATACCACATGTGTATCAGTGTTCTCTGACTGACGGAGTTATAGCATAGTATTAAACTTATTATGAACTAAATGAAATATGCAATAAACCATTTACTATTTTCCTCTAAGGCATATTTCCTTCATGCATAGCTCTAAGGCTCTTTTTGCAAAGAGCATTGCGGCTTGCTCGCCAGTTTAGAGGTGACTAGCCTTGGATGTAATCTCACCGAGTCGGCCCAGAGTATCTTTCCGTCATGCGGAAGAACAAATCCTGCTCTTGCTGCATACGCCTCAACCTATTCCATTGGAATACCCGAAGACACCTTTTCAGTCACCCAGTTACAGAGTGACGACCGATGCCATCAGAGTAGCCCCAGGATATAGTGATTAGATGTGACCTCACAGTCTAAGGATTTAGGTTACAATGTTTTTTATTATTGCAACATGAATATCATGACACTATCGTGTTACAATACTAACATTGGCTATGTCTGTCATGGAATTTTCTTAATGGCATGAACCTCCTTGTCAATTAGACATAAATGTCACATGATTCGAAAACTGGTCATCAGTTGACCAATGAGCTAGTAATAGAGGTTTACTAGGGATTCTGGTTGTTTAATACCACACGTGTATCAGTATTCTCCGACTGACACTGTTATAGTATAGTATTACACTTATTATGAACTAAATGAAATATGCAATAAACCATTTATTATTTTCCTCTAGGGCATATTTCCTTCACGCATAGCTCTGAGGCTCTTTTTGCAAAGATCATTGTGGCTTGCTCGCCAGTTTAGAGGCGACTAGCCCTGGATATGGCAACGATATTGCCTGCGTTCTAGCGAGAAAGGCTGGAAGGTGAAGAAGTCTCTTAGAAAGGTATCTATCTTTGGCAAAAGAAGGAAGCGGGGCGTAGCAAGGAAACATTTGGCATGTGCTTGATTAATCAACCCTCTCTGGGTCGTCCATTCAGGAGGTCTTGTTTGCGACGTGGTGCTTTAGGTGCTCTCAATTCGCGGTTGTAGTTGGTTGGGTGTGCTTGTTGGTTTGGAGGTTGCATGTGGTTTTTGTTGTAATAGTTTTCATCCGGTTTTGTATTTATTAATTGAGCAATTCTATTTTTCTTAACTAGTAGGCACTAGTAGAAAAAAGGGCTTCCATTCGCCCCCATTAGTCCCCAACATGTTCGGTCCGCGGCTAAAGGGGTCATTAGTCCCGGTTCATTTGAAAATGTGGGCCAGGGGGCATTAGTCCCGGTTCAAATGGGCCCTTCGGTCCCGGTTTGCGCCACCAACCGGGACTAATGCCTTTGGGCCTTTAGTCCCGGCTCGTGGCGCAAACCGGGACTATAGGGCACCCTTTAGTCCCGGTTTGCTCCACAAGCCGGGACTAAAGGGCAGTTCAAACGAACCGCCGCTCTCCCGCGCCTGTTATGATCGCTTCGGTATCGCTGCGGCCATTACGATCGCTTTGGTAATCTGCAAAACGCATTGGGAGAGACTCGCCGGCTGGCGGCCTAATCACACCGGTGGCCTCTTCTTCTTCTTCTTCTTCTCCCTCTCTCTAGTACTATATAAGGAACCTTATTAAGCTTTTCTTGATCATCATCTTCCTCTCTAATCTCTCCTCCAAAACCACCATAGCATCTCACCGCCAAAACCACACCAATAGCACGGCCGGCGATCGAGCTCTCTCTCTCCCTCTCATTTCAATGGAGATGGCAACGCGGGTGCATAATATCACCGCCGAAGGGATGGAATTCACCATCAAGGAAACCCTCCGTGCATCAACGGTGGAGATGTGGCTCCACGCTGTCAAGCAGCGGTTCCTCGAGCCGCACCGATCAAATGTGTGGGCTTGGACTGCGAGTTCACCACCCCTCGGGATAAGCCCCATCACCGTGCCGCCGTCCTTCAACTCTCGGTGGCGTCCGAGGTTTTGGTCTTCCAAATATGTCAGACCGATCATGTGCCGCAGCTGCTCAGGGATTTCTTGGGGGACCACACCATTAGATTCTGCGGCGCGGCTATCGGCAATGACGTGCGCATGCTGCAATCATACGGAATTCAAATTCCATCGGTGTACGACCTCCAAGTGATTATGCCGAACCCCACCAAGAAACCAATTCCGAGTCTATACGATCTGTCCAATGCTACTATTGGGACAAAGCTTGAGAAGAAGAGGATCAAGAAGAACAAGAAGAAGGGCGACGAGGAAGAAGAAGAAGAAGAACTTATATATGGTTGGGCCAAAGTTCCATTAAGCGACAAGCAAGTGTTGTATGCCGCTCTAGACGCTCGCTTGGGCTTTGAGATTGCTAGGAGTTATTGGAAGCTAGAAGGCTACTAGCTACATGTGTGTGTGGTGTGGTGTGCGAGTGCATATATATATGAAAAAATATACTCCCTCTTGTTTGGTTAACAAGTCTATTAATTTTCGAATTTTGGATTTTTCAAGTTTTTTGGCCTTTTTTGAATATTTAATTAATAAAAATTAATAATTAAATTATGTATAAAAATTATTTGGAATTCATTCATGCTTATTATTACTTAATCATTGTTGCTTATTTTGTGAATTTATTTGGAATTTAAAAAAAAATATTATATGTTTCCAAAGTGTATAGGTTAATAGAATTGATAGCATACCAATATCAAGAAGTCGCGAGCACAGTCTTGGAAGCTACTATGGAAGGAATGGAGAAGTTAAGCGTGCTAAGGGTGGAGCAGTGTGAGGATGGGTGACCGATCGGGAAGTGAGGACCACAAGTATGTAATTTGACATGAGAATGGAGTGAGAGCCATAAGTATCTAATTTGATATGAGAATAGAGGTGATTAGATATTAGAGAAATAAAGAAAATAGAGAAATTCCAAAAAAGAAAATACAAATTTTATTTCGAACGGACCTTTAGTCCCGGTCTGTGTTACGAACCGGGACCAAATGTCCTCCAGCCGCAGCACATGACTCGGGCCACGTGGAGGCCCATTGGTCCCGGTTCGTAAACAACCGGGACTAAAGGCTGGAGCCTTTAGTCCCGCTTTGTTAGTCCCGGTTGCTACAACCGGAACAAATGAGCCTTATAAACTAGGATTAATGGCCTTTTTTCCACCAGTGAGGCAAAGATTTTGCCCCCATTTAAAAAAAAAATACAAAGATCGGGATGGTGAAGATCAAGCATCACATGATCATCGTAACAAGTAGCACTAATAAATATTACCTCCGTTCCAAATATAAGTCTTTAAAAAAAGCTAATTAGCTTTTTAAAAAGGCTTACATTTGAAAACGGAGGTAACATATACCTATACGGAACTAAGCAAAAAATGGGTTAAATGCCTGCACATCCCAAACGGACCTGCTTCTTATTATAGTTTGTATTCCAGTAAAAGCAAACAAGAGCAACCTGCAGAATGCAACGTTTGGCCCGACATTGGCTTGAATAATATAAATTCATAAAGATGCTCAGGCAAACATTCATATGATATCGTAAATACTCCCTCTGTTTCAAAATATAAGATGTTTTAGGTTTGTGAAACAAATGTATCTAGACACCTTTTAGTGTGTATATTCGAGTGAACCAATACATTAAAAGATGTCTAAATACATTTGCTTCATAAAGCTAAAACATCTTATATTTTGAAACGGAGGGAGTAGATATCAAAACATGCATAAGCTCGGGCGTGCCGGTGAAAAATAAGATTCTGAAAGCAGTAGCATGCTTCAGTATTCAGACACAACGTAACACTGGCTCCATTATGCAGAAATACAGGCACTTAAAAGCTACCATACCATTACCATGTAAAAGGGAAAATACAAATGATTACAACAGTGTAGTAGTATAAAAAGTATGAAGTGAAGGAGAAAACTTGGGTGCAATACAAAGTTCATAGAGTCCTTGGCGGCAAATATAATGATGTTGGGGAAATGTTATACATCTGCAAGTGCCCGTGATATTGCTTCAAGCTGCATATCCTCTGAAGCTGCATTGTCCTGTAATCCAGCGAGAAATATTCATAGTCTACCACCTTTGGCGTGGAATTCACGAGCGTGCAGCCTCTTATCTGGCGGCCACCTTCGCAGGAGCAAGTACTTCTCCGTCGCACCCGCCATGCAATATATGTACTCAGGATCAAACACGCATATCTTTTCTAGCATTTGCCACTGGTTGTTTTGCTTAACGGCATAGTAGAGGTCACCTGTCTTATAATGGAGTCCAAACATCCCAGGCCTGCCTTCCTCTGCCTCCACGATGGCGATATTTCCCCTACTCCCGTCTCGACCTGCGGGTGGGAGGTCGACGGAGAACTCCATGGTCATGGTATCAAGCACAAGCAGCACGTCTTCATGCATCAAAAACTCCCAGTAGAAGCAGCCATAAGCGTAGTGGCGGTCGATTTTGCACACGCAAGCTCTGTATCTCGGCGCATCCTCGACCGCTAACAAGTCGCTCCAGCTCCGGGATCCAGACGCTCGCCATTGTCCGGAGCGGGACGAGAAGACGAAGACGACAGGATTGGCATTACATTGTAGCATCCAGATCACTCTGAATGACGTCTCTTCCGCTTCCGCCGCCGCCTCGCCGGAGGGAGCCAGGAAGGGCTCCGATAGAAACAAGCGCATGAACACCAGATCGGCTAGGAGATGGTCAGGAACTGGGGGAAGCAGGAGGAACCGGCGGTGCAAGGGGTCGCACACCGCAAGCTCGTTGAATGTTTCGGAACCTGGGGTCTCCTCGCCCTCGGGGGCGCGTTCGAGGAGGAAGCGGCCGTCCCGGGCGTCCGTCATGGCCCAGCTTCCGGGGGATGGGAGGAAGGAGAAGGAGAAGTCGGCGGCGGTGGAGCGGGCGAGGTCGCGGGCGGCCGGCGCAGAGAGGTGAGGCGGAAGGACGGGGTGGAAGCCATCTTTGTCGACGAGGCCGAGGAGGGGCCTCCCGTGGGGCTTGCGGTAGCGCAGGATGAAGGAACGCTCCGAGGCGACGCGGCGGAAGGAGACGCAGGCGGCGCGGGCGCGCGCGACGTCCGCTGGGTTGGGCAGGAGGAGGAAGATCTCCGCCAGGAGGTCGTCGGTGATCGCCGGCATCTCCATGTCGGGAAGAGATGATCAGCCGTGAGGTGAGGGCTAACTGACAGCGAGAGGTGGCCGCCTCTCCTCAGCGGAACGTGCTGCCACCTGCCGGCGTGGACGAGCAGCGTCCGGTGGCTTGCGCTGGCGATCTTGCTAGTGGCAGAAGCGAGGTGCTAATTGTTGCCGTGAGGGTCGTCGACGGCGCTACCCCCAGTAAGCTCGAGGTGTACCCTTATTTGCATGAGGCTTCGTCCCTTCTCCCCGTGGAGGTGGAGAAGATGTCGAAGTCAACCAGGGATACAGCTGGGTCTGCAGCTATCGGCAGCGGTGGTTGCTTGGGTGGAGCTTCGGCGCTCTGAAGAGTCAGGTCCTCCTTGCATGTTTCTTATTTCCGGTTTCATTCAGCCCTCTGAAGAGCTCTCTGGGTCCTTCGCAGACATTGCGTCTAGGATATAAAATGTTGTCATGTTTGAATGTGTAGCGTCTAGGATATAAAATGGCCAGACATTGCTTTGTTTCTGCAATATCCAAATAACTAATTTAGACTAGTACTAGCTTTGCAATATAAGAGGTTTAGGGTCTCCAGTACTGCAACTTCTATTGTCCTACGGGATCACAGAGTCGATTTCTCACCTCAATCAGGAACTTTAAGGGAGACCTGGGGATGTTCTCAGGTGCCACAACGAGCCCTGAAAGTCTACGGAAAATAAACTTAAGATATGAATGGCAACGAACAGCTCTGAAAACGCTAGTGCAGTTTCTTCCATTCCAGAGACGTTCTGTACCTTCAGTTTTACACTGGACTTGATTGTGGCATGTGATTTGATTGTGACATGCTTGGTTTCAGTTCTATGGAATGGAGCAGAACCCTGATGTCGTGATATACAAAAAGGTTGCCACTGCTTCCCTGTGAGTTACCGAGGATGGGTGACACATACCTAATTAGCCACAATTTGCAAAATTATTAACATTGCTTTGTTATTAGACACTATGGTGATGCAAATAAAGCAACAAGGTCCAAACACACATGGGATGTCTAATACTCTTATTCCCTTGAGAAACAATTACAGGTCCATGTTTAGTAAACCCAAAGCAATACAAACTTAGCAGAGTAACTAGCATAAGAAGAAACAGTTAGAATGGAGTGTAAAGGGTCTGAGATGTTTGATCAGGAAAAATCATTTGTACATCAGCCGAATATAGTGAAAGCACTTCGCATCGATAGATTTCAGCCTTTAAAAACAGGCAATGGTTTATAAACAGAAGAAATGAAGGAACTCAGAAGAGACCATTTTCAATATTCATGATTATATACAGAAGAATCGCCATACGAATGCCACAATGACATTATTTATGTACACGTAGTTTCAAAGTTTATAAGCAAGTGGAATTAAGAGTACTCTAGAGTTTGTTATCAGAAAGCACATGTCAATAGCTTTTCAGCAACAAGCATCTCATGCTGGTCATCACTCTTCTCAGCAATAGCACCATAGCCTTGAAACCTCAGGAAGTAAACACCCTACGCATTGCTGCTTTTAACAATTCCACCACCCCTCTTGTGCTTGTCCACTCTATCTTTTTGTTCTTTTGGGTTTATCTCTTCCTTCATCGATATATATACACAAATGGTGAATAACATATATTGCAGGACCCAATACTATATACAGCGAAGCCAACAAAGAACGAACACATCAATTCTGAAGGGAAGAAATCCACTCCTCTACAAAATTATTGCCACCTGCCAAACAAAAACAAGAAAGGAACTCAACAATGGTACGAACAGTAATTGTGTCTGATATCATGCAAAGTATTGAACAAAAAACAGAGAGGATTAAAAAGGCATTACTATATTTGGTAAGACAATCTAACTTGTTGTGAACAACTTCCTCTACATGAAAAAATTTAGTTACAGAATAACTGTACTACACTGGAAGAACCAGGCAGGAAATCTTATCAACAATTCATTTAGAGCGAGCAGTTATGGTTATCCATATTGATCATCATACAAAATGCCACCATGTCTGTCAGCTAGGGTAAAAATTGCGAGAAAAATATAATGGCCAAACAGATAAAGAAAGCTTGTATTGGAGGATATTATCCATAAAAGAATCAAGTGTGAATAAGCTATAAATACTTGTTCAACGAAATTATTCGTATAAGCCCTTAATACAATGTTAACTGCTGATAAGATAGCATCTTTGTAAAAGAACTTTGCTATCTTAAGCCAAATTGTCCCTTTTCTAACGATCCATTTGGATGGATAACTGAATGGAGTACGAAGTGAGAGCATATACCAGAAACATTTATTATCTAAGTATGTGATGTTCATCTTTAGCTCTCACGATAGGTACATGACCTTCCCTAAATGATATGGCAATAATAAGCCATAACTAAGACCTACAGTAGGACCACACCCATAACTACAAATTAGGTATGAGCTATCCAGAACAATGGATAAGGAAACCGTGAACTGGTACATCTCAGCGAGGAAACAATTCTAGGGTGACATATATTGAACTACAATAGACAAAACTGAAGATTCATGCATGAAAAAATAAAGGATTTCGAAGATACGGCACAACGTGAACACTCGATTTAGCAACAACATCCAAACAGCAATATGGCAAATGGTTGGTGTATGCTGCAGAAACAGAGGGATACCACAAAGCATGATATACCGAGGTGAGGTACTTTCAGGCAAATGTTGACATGCAATAGAGCACAAGTAGGTCCTAGAGTAGGATAACGACCACAGTCATTTGATCAAACGAGAGGTTCTGTCTATGGCTCTCAACAGGAGACAGCTATGGCAATTACCTAGTCGATCATGTTCAAGCAAACAACAATGGTTACAACTTTACATCCCTTAGGGATTCTTTTCCTTCCTTAGTAATGCAAGTGCTTCACCCAACTTATCAATCTAAGCAACTAGTACTTGTACTTGTAATACACTGCCATGGCCAGGACCTCTGGTTTTAATTGATGAAATTAAATTTGCTGTTAAGCATTAAAACACAGTTCGAACTCTAAAATTTGAAGTATCAATCAACGTGCTCAAGCTGAACAACAGTATGCTAACAATTCAATTATGCAAATTAATGCCTTGTCTATTTTGTACGATACTGTACAGCATAGAAGCATATATAATACAAGAGGGTATCGAATGAATAGTCAGCTCACCTGTAGGATTCCCCCTGGCGAGACCACCGTGAGCAGGAAAACGTCCGTCGGATCGCCCCGGCTGCTCCACACGGCCGCGGCGGTAGCACGGCACGAGGACGGCGAAGCTGCCCTCAGAGTCCCCGTCGCTCTGCATGTCGGGCGCCTGCGGCTCGAGCCAGCCGATGGACCAGTCGGAGTCGTCGGAGTCTGAGTCCGACAGATAACCGCCACCGTCGGAGGGCACGATGACCATGTCGTGCTCCCTGTCGATCCTGGACTCGCCACGGCCGGGCCGTCGGGTCCTGCCCTTCCGCGGCCGCGCGCCCCCGGCGGAGCTCGGGAGCCTGGCGGCGTCGGGCTCCCGGAACCCGGAGGGAGAGTCCGGGAACAGCCCGGTAGTCGGGACCGTGCTTCCCGCCGGCAGCTCGCGAGCCCTGCGGGTCCTACTCCCCGGCCATATCCAGTTGGAGAAGCGGCCCAGAGACATCGCCATTGCGGTAAAGAATGAAAAGAATTCCTATGACCCGAAGTAAAAAATTGGCTGGAAGAAGATCCAAGAATATATTTTTCCGCCGAAATAGATCAACGAGGAAAAAAATTGCTCGCGGAACCGGTTGCTTGTTTTTTTCTTAAAAAGGTAGAGAAGGGGGAAGCAACGAAAAATTTGAGTTGCTCACAAGAAACCCAACCACTTGTGGTAGAGGTCCAGAACTCCCCACTCCACGCACACTGAAACACGAAATTGGTAAGCCAATCAATCAGCCATCATCAGAGAACCTAGAACACAACCGACAAGAAACACCCCCGAATTTCTAGTTTCTGCAAAAAGGAAGCTTTGCGGCAACTGCCCAAGAGGAGGAGAACGGGGACGATTTCGGATGGATTAGGAACAAGGAGAAGGAGGTGTACAAGAACAATTATACTACTGGAACTACTACTAGTAGATTTGTTAGTGCGAGAATCTGGAGAGAAGTCCGGGGTCTGGATCCGGATCTTGGGTGGGTGGGGAGGAAGAAAAGGATCGGAACAAATAGAGTTGGGATCCAGTCCAGGGCAGGAGGAGGAAGCGTGAGGCTAGGAGAAGAGGGGGAAGGAAACCACCGGCTATGTTGTGGCTCCGCACGGCTGAGATTGGTGCGCGGCGGTTGCAGTGGGGAAACCTGGACCGTCAGATCCTCGCGGGTGGCCCAATCGTCGGGGAGGAACGGATCCTTGCACGACTGGATCATCGCCGATGTCTGACGTGGCACGTGTCGGGTCCTTGCAAGCCAAGTTTTCGTTTTCGGGTGTTGTCGCTGAGAAAGTACAGAGATTGAAAGCGAATGAATCATTTTATTGTTGGTACTGTTCAGCCTTATATAGCTGTTGAGAAATAAAACATGTGATCAATTGTATGGGAGGGATGCCTCCCAGGAAGTGTCTGTTGGGGAAAAGATGTCTCCCCAATACATCCATTCACCCTGTATATAAGTGGGTCTCCCACAATGCAATAATATTTTGTGTCTCTTTCTTTGTCTCTTTACTTCATACTACAACACGTTATCAGCACATAGACTCTACCAAGAGCGTCTGTGGCCTCGTCGGAAAAACGTCCGGCGGACAAAGCATGTCATTCATCGACATGGTCACAGCCGTTTAGTAGAAAAATCAATCATGACCGATTTGGGTTTTGTCTTCTTGTGTTCACTCAATGATCTAAGATTTAATCCATTGGGTTAAACTTGCACACAGGAACAATCGGAATGGAAGAACTGCGGTGACGGCACATGGCCGTTCGGCACAACATCCTCGGGTGAGCATGCACGAGAGGGTACTCGGCTTCAAGCGACAAAATTGTAGGCGTGGTGCACTCGGCTTCGACTACAGCGCTCGAGACCACGACCAGAACAGCGAATTTTCGATTCCGTGCCTACCGGATCCAGGCGACCACGGCAACATGCAGCGGACCAGCCTCGAGCGTTACATCACTTGGAATGGCTCGCGACGGAGATCATCAGCGACACGGCCTCTGGCCAACGGCGCGACGGCGGCGGCACGTCCTTGGCCTCGGCACTGACGGCCACCAGCCCTTCGCGCGGCACTGCCTAGGCCTCGGCATGGCATGGGCACAAACATCGGGTGGCCTCGATTTTCATGTCGCCGGTGACGGCGGTTATTCCCATCGGGAATCGGTAACCGCACAGGAGAAGGAAATTGTGGATTTTCTTATCCTTTGGTGATTTCCAAATCAGTCACTCGATTATTTGATAATCTTCTATAAGTCCATGTAGTTTATGTTTGCCCACAGGCTTACTGAAATTACAGTAGAGCGATGGGGCTGCTTGGACTTAGACATTTTAGCCATTGGGCTTACTGTTTTCAGCAGTTTGATCATAAGTTTTTTTTGCTATTTGCGTTTTATGCCCTAGGCTTCAGAGAAAATATCGTGGATAAACCTATGGTCTTGCTGAACGGCATAATAATTAATTATGCATTATTTTACATAATGTAAAATAACGTATTACATGAGTAATACTGTTGCAAAGCAATATGCTGGAATCCATGATTCATATAGAATATGGAATTTGCTTGCAAGTTTGGAAAACATAAGGTAGCAAGGTGTATGACACTTGCCTGACTATGTCAAATTTATATTGATGAATCATAAAGTAATGGCTAGATGGCATCTACTACTTAACTGTAGACTATGCACCATTACCGTGAGGTCTATATGTCATTTTGACATAATGACTACCTTCAATTTTGCACACAACTTATGGATTGCATTATAGCAACTAATTAATTTCGTTCACAACTGCGAGGTCTACACCACCATGTGGTGATTACCTTCAATGTGTTTTAGTTAACACAAGGTTGTGATAAGCTCCATAAGAGATAGGTCTACACTACTTACTAGTGATTACCTCCATGTGTTTAAAGCAGAATGAAGGCGCAGTAGTTATGGCATGGTATCATCGCAACGAAATAATTTTCGTTCTCACCTTTGATGTCTACATCGTTGGTGACTACCTTCATGACGTTTTTTCAAATATATGACAACTTCATATCATTTGTCATTTATTGTGACTTTGGTGTCACATATTCCATTAGGAGTGGAATCCGTGGAATTGGCGATGACAGCATCGCAGGTTATGCTATGAAGAGAATTATGCAAAATACTTGCATATTTTGGTGATTACCTTCCATGCATACACAACTTATGAGACGTCATCATCATAGCTATGAATTAAATTTCATGGACAACTGAGAGGTTTACACCACTTTAGGGTGATTACCTTCATGTGTTATAAATAACATAAGGATGGGGCTATGATCGATAAGAACTGTCCATAAGTGTGAGGGGCCACTAGGTGGTTGACGCCTCTATGTGTTTTAAGGAAATTTAAGGTTTATCCCTTTTGAGGTGATTACCTTTAATTTGAAGATATAGATCACATTGTGGTGATTATCTTCTTGTGGCATGTTTGCCCTATGGGTCACTAGATCACCATGGCAATGATTATGTTTAGCCATAGCATTTTCATCCTACTTAATTTGCTAAAAGTGAATTAATTCATGAGCAGCTCATGTAGCATATGGCCGTCCTTCCTTTGAAAGGAAATGCAATGTGATGACATTAGGTTGGAGCAATTATCCAACATGGGTCAAGGACATATTATGTCAACTCGTGGCATTATCGCCACAAAAACTCCACCTGTAAAGAATGTCATGGCTATTTCCAATATAGCTATAAATAATGAATGTTTGCATTTATGTGGCATCGCAATGACTCACTTCTCAAACTGAGTATTTAGTGGATGATGAATATCCATATGCCCTTGGAGGGACTTCCTTGCAAAGAGATATGTTGTTATAAGCGCAACACAAATGACAAATCATTCGTAGTCGGGACTTCAAGTCCGTCGAGGCTTATAATTCTGTTGCCAATAAATCAACACTGAGTTGGGATTACGTGATAAGGCTAAAAATATGATGAACTTCTTATGAAGATTCATCAGGTTCGCCTAGCGGGTGTGACACCATTGCCTGAAATTCATGCTGGTGCTTTTAGTACTAAGCGATTGAGTGGTTAGAGAACCACGAGGAGTTAAACATAAAGTGAAAATAAAATGGCAAATATACCATGGCGTATGTATCTCAAAAGGGAAGGGATCATTTAAGATAAAAATGATTGTAATGACAAAGGGGTGGTTGTACAAAGTATTGTACCAATGATTACCAATCTGTCATGTATTGGGTTGAATCATACCACCGAGTCATTGGCAAGGCAAATGATTCAAATGGGAAAGTTTTGAAGTACAACTTCAAAAGGAACAACTAGAAATTATTCTGGTATGTAGATGGAAAATGACTCATCTACTTTGATGCTACGCTTGTGGATGGTTATTCCCAAGATATTTTGGAGAACTCTTGTAGTCTCCTGATTATCCCATAATATCATGAGCCTATAATTGTACTACTACATGTAGTATAATTTGCAACATCTTGTCCCTCGGACATGATCGTTGAGAAAATTGAGTGTATGAATCAGTTCATACTCAATCTTGTTGCGTACACAATAATTTGCCATCCTTTGTCATTATGACACATGGAAATTATTGACAATTCCATTGGCCACAACTTAAAAGTTGCAATATTCCCATTGATCATGAGATTTATGAGCACTGCATGTGCCATAGGGGAATTAATTTTAAGGCACTCTCACCTTAAAATTTGAAATGAGCCAGACATTCTTGAAAGCTTTCAAGAATATATGTGGATTACTCAGCCATGTATGGGTTATGTTGGTACTTCATGGTTTTACTAGACACATCTATAAGATGGTCTTAGGTGTGTATCATTCACACAAAATCATGTGTTTACTGAATAGAGTGCTCAAATTGATGAATTTAGAGCAAAGTATCCTAACATGGGATAATGCCATGGGATGGAACTGTTGTTGAATTTTATTCACAACCATTCAATGGTTAAATTCAGTATGTGTACATACCCAAAATTGTCTGGCTAGATCTCTTATGAAAGAGGGTTAAAATTGCATGGCCAATGTTGCAGAATTGTGATTTGCCAACATTTTGTTGGTGGTAATATGCGGTTTCACACGCCGCATATTTGCTCTAATTGAGATCAAATGCATATAATACTGCATCCCATTGCAGTTTGTACGTGGAAATTAGTAGAGTATTTCCCATCTGCGGTAATTCGGCTACATACCGATATCACCACCCTAGCATACATCATGGGGCTTCACATATATTTGGGATCTATGTGAGGAATAGTTGTGGTATGATTGTTAATCTGTCAAATACCTTAACCTGGACAAGGGAGTTACTGTAGCCCATATGCTGATTGCTATATGCAATAAAGATATTCTCTGGCATTAGGGGGAGATGAGTACCACAAAAAATGCCATTGAATGGATAAAAAATGTCATTGATATTTTGTCCACGTACTTAAGAATTTGAACTAGAGGTTCAGGTTATGAGAAATATGCAGAATGTTGCAAATAATCTGCCAAATAATTTACCGATGACAAAGGTGTCACTTTGGTCAAGTACCAGAACGAGTGGAGGTACCTAATAAACCACTCGTGCCCCCAAATGAGAGCAAGAGGGGGAGAATTATGGTTACTTGAGACTAAATTCTCGTATGTTTCTGTTGAAACAAAGTAGATGGTCTCCTTAGTCAGTAAATTTGAGTCAACCTCGAGTTGAGTGATAAAAGATGGATGTGTATCATCCATAGCCCAACACAAATGTGCACAAAAGTTTAAGTGCCGCGAGATCGGAACACCTTACTCCGTTGTTGTGGGAAATCACAAGGAGTTAAGAGGTTATAGAATTCCACAAAGGATATTGATTCATGAGAATCGTATATGATAAAGTCTATATATGTCGACATATATTTCTTCTTGAGAATTGCTAAAATCCTTTTGGGCCCTGAACCAAAATCCATGGAAAGTGTTGTTGCACTTATATTGGTTCAAATGAAAGGAAGCAATTGAAGAAGAGTAGAACTCGCTCATCAAAAGAGAGGTGTTTACAATTGTAAAATCTACTCCTCATAAGTATCTTCCGTAGGGAAGAGAATTGATTTTTCGTTTGGAAACAAAAATAAATGAGGTGGTGAGAAAAGCGAGGCTTGTAGCATAAGGGTTTCCGCAGAGACCTGACATCGATAACGATGTTGCATACCTTCTAAGGTATGAGTGGAATTATGTTTCGATAAAGAATATTATTGGCAGTACATATCCATGTGGTTTATGTGTGTAGTAGCTACATACTCACATGGAACAGTAAGTTCGAATATGCATATTGAAGTCGTTGAAGGACTCAATATTCTAAATCCAAACAAAATCGTAACATGAATATGTGAAACTTCTGAAGTCATTTTATGACTTGAAGTAGTCGGATAATTGTGTGGTACGACCGACTAAGTGAGTTCTTCCTTGATAAGGATAACTCTAATATTGATGATTGTTGATGTGTATTCACGAAGAAATCCTTAATTGGATTTTACATCACATGTGTGGTGTTGATGATCTTATCATCGATGTCTAAACGACATATGGATACACACAATCATTTTAAGACGGAGATTTGGGTCAAACCAAATTGTGCTTAAGTTTGTAACTTGAAGCATATTCCCCTAGGAATAGATGTATATCAGTCTTCATATATCTAGAAATATTGGAGATGTTCAATATGGGTATATGACATCAGTGACACATATATAAGGTCATATTATACCTAATATTGGGATACAAATCCTTTTATAGGTAGGGGAAATGGTGGCATGATAGCTGGACATGAAGTTCCATATCTAAACACCATCGGAGCACTCAATTATCTTGCAGAATATGTCAGGCCTGACATTATAGTTGTTGGCAAGTTATTGAGAGTGCAATTCCCCAAAGGGTATAAGATTTGTGTATGGAATATTCTCAGATATGTCCAAGACACAAAATGTCTTGATTGATTCTATCATGAAAATCAAGATTGGACCATGGTGTGATATACGATAGTGGCTAATTATGTGATCCCAACGGTGCCACATCAAAGACTGGATTTACTGGAAGAGAATTTTGAAGAAATTCTTCTGAATAGACTCTAAATGAGTCCTTTCAATGATCACTCTGCGGTAATTATTTAAAGCATCACAAGATGTGCATGACTTTGCAGAATGATTGGTCACATGTGAAATCATGTGGAGGTTATCATTATCTACCGAGATAATGTCACTTGTATTGCTTACGAGTTGTATTCATCCTCATGAATTACAGAAATATAAGAGGATAATTTGCAAACAACCTATTGTGACATTCACAATATCTCTACCAACGTTTATATTCCAGAATTAGGTTCGTGGAATTGGTATGGGATAACCTTGAGGTTTGCAATGTTCAGGGGGAGTAAAATCCCAAGTTATAACTCGTTGATGATCTCCCGATCACTGATATTGTACTCTTTTCCCCTTTATGAGTTTTCCCTAAGGTTTCTCATATAAGGTTTTTAATGAGACAATACAAATACAAGTGCGGACATATGTCATATGGTTTCTCCTTATATTTTTCCCACTGGGTTTTTGAAGGAGTTTTCGATGGCATATTGTTATAATATTTCTCCTTAATTTTTCCCACTGGGTTTTTATGAGGAGTTTTTGGATTGCAATATACAGATGACGAATTGATCAAGGGAGAGTGTTGAGAAATAAAACATGTGATCAATTGTATGGGAGGGATGCCTCCCAGGAGGTGTCTGTTGGGGAAAAGGTGTCTCCCCAACACACCCCTTCACCCCTGTATATAAGTGGGTCTCCCACAATGCAATAATATTTTGTGTCTCTTCCTTTGTCTCTTTACTTCATACTACAACAATAGCATCTGAACAGACGTGAGTACAGTCGGTTACAATATTGGTGCCTCTTCTAATAGACATGATGTCTCTTCTAATAGGCACGATGCCTCTTCGGCAATGGACAAAGTTAACTGCAGGCAGTTAGCTTAGGGAAATACTAACTGCTATGTTAGCCTAAAACTGACGCTAACATCTAACTGCTATTATTTCCTAACACTCCCCCTTGGACATTGCTGTCTTCAAAATCTTCAATATCTTGAAATATTCCATAATGTCCTAAGTGCTGAAAAGTCTTGATAGTCCTTAATCTTGAAAACTTGATCTTGTACAATCTATGTCCTCCAAAATCCTATGGAAAAATATAAGGAGAATATAGGAATCCGATATACCGTTGGTATAACAATTGTACCATTAAAACCTATATGAGAAATCCGTTGGAGAACTCATAAGAAAAGAGTACAATATATTGTTATCGGATGGTTAATACTAAGTTCAGTTCTAAGAGATTTCTCCCCCTGAACTTTGCAAATTTTGAAGTCGTCTCATACCAATGCCACGAATGCATTTTTGAAATGCAGCTGTTGGTAAAGACTTAGTGAACAAATCTGCAAGATTGTCACAAGATTTCGTTTGCCAAATATCAATTTCTCCATTTTTCTGTAATTCATGAGGAAAAAACAGTTTTGGAGCAATATGTTTTGTAATATTACTTTTAATGTATCCCATATGCATTTGAGTAACACATGCGGCATTATCCTCATAGATAATAGTTGGTGATTCTAATGAACCGATACCGCATGATGTTTGTATATGATTAATCACTCTACGAAGCCATACACACTCTCGCGAGGCTTCATATAATGCAATTATTTCAGAGTGGTTAGTGGAAGTTGCTATTAGAGTCTGTTTTGTAGACTTCCATGAAATAGCAGTTCCACCGTATAAAAATACAAACCCTGTTTGTGATCTAGCATTATGGGGATCAGAAAGATAGCCAGCATCAGTATAGCTAGTCAAAGTCATGTCTTGATTTTTCCGATAGAATAAACCAAGATCTTTAGTACCCTGTAAATATCTGAAGATACTCTTTACTCCAGTCCAATGGCGTTTTGTTGGATCTGCACTATGTCTGGCCAGTAAATTTACTGCGAAGGCAATATCTGGTCTAGTACAATTAGCAAGGTACATTAGTGCTCCTATGGCACTGAGGTATGGGAACTCAGGTCCCAATACATCTTCGTTATCATCCCTAGGTCTAAAAGGATCTTTTTCCATATCAAGGGATCTGACGACCATGGGTGTTTTGGATGGATATGATTTATCCATATTGATTTTTTCCAAAACTTTCTGAATATATGCGGGCTGATAAACGAGTATTCCTGAGGGAAGTTGCTCAAGTTGTAAACCTAAGCAGAATTTGGTTTTTCCCAAATCCTTCATCTCAAACTCCGTCATTAAATGATTGTGTGCTACAGTTATATCTGCTGCGTTGCCAATGATGTTGAGGTCATCAACATATACTGAGATGATGCAAAATCCTTTTGAGGATTTCTTTATGAAAACGCATGGGCAATCATCATTATTTGAGTATCCTTTATGGATAAGGAACTCACTAAGCCGGTTATACCACATTTTACCCGACTGCTTTAAGCCATAGAGTGACTTTTGTAATTTTACACAATACATGTTGCGATTTATGTCTGGATTCGGAATTTTAAGTCCATCAGGGACTTTCATATAGATATCCGCATCGAGTGACCCATATAGATAAGCGGTCACTACATCCATTAACTGCAATGATAAATTCATTTGTACTGCCAATGATATTAAGTATCGAAACGTAATTCCACTCATTACAGGAGAATATGTATCGTCGTAGTCGATACCGGGTCTCTGCGTAAACCCTTGTGCTACTAGCCTTGCTTTATATCTCACCACCTCATTGTTTTCGTTCCTTTTTCGAACAAAAACCTATTTAGCTCCCACAGGGAAGACTTTATGAGGAGTAGGTATTACTTTAGAGAATACCTCTCTTTTGATAAGCGAGCGCAGTTCTGCCTCAATTGCCTCCTTCCATTTAGGCCAATCTGAGCGCTTCAGGCATTCTTTCATGGATTTTGGCTCTGGATCCAGTTGAAGGGTTTTAGCAATTTTAGAAGAGAAATATGTGTCGACAAGTGTAGTCTTTCTATTATATGATTCTCCTGAATCGATATAGTTTGTGGAAATTTCATTAACTTCTTCAGGCTCCGTGTGATTTCCCATAACAACGGAGTCTAGTTGTTTCGATGTCCCAGCATTAGAATTTGTGTGCACATTTATGCTAGGTTCTTGATGTTGAACATCATCTTGGTGTCTATCAACTTCAGGTTGATTTGCATTTACCGCCATAGATTTTCTTTGTTTCCGCGGTGGCTTTAGAGAAGCCTTTTCCCTTGAGACCAGATTTCTCCCCCTTTTATTTGCAATTGGGAGTTGAGTAGTTTTATTTGGTACCTCTACTCGTTCTGGTGCATTAACTGCAGGGATATATGATTTAGTGACACCTTTGTGATCAGTAAATGCGTCTGGCAAGTTGTTTGCAAAGTGTTGCAAATCTATTATTCTCTGAACTTCAGATTCAGATTCTTTAGTACGTGGATCTAAGGATTGGATGCCTGTTACATTCCAATCTATTTCTTGGCATTCTTTGTGGTTTGTTTCTCCCCCTAATGCCAGGAAATGATCCTCATCAAAAATTGAATCAGCGTACTAGGCTGTAAACAGGTCCCCTGTTAGGGGTTCTAAATATTTTATAATTGACGGAGAGTTATATCCCACATAGATTCCTAATTTTCTATGGGGGCCCATGGAGGTACGCTGCGGTGGTGATATCGGTACGTATACAGTGCAACCAAATTTTCGCAGGTGGGAAATACTTGGCTGATTGCCTCGTACTATTTGAAACGGGGAAGTTTCATGATATGCAGTTGGTCTGACTTGTATCAGATCTGCGGCGTGTAAAATCGCATGTCCCCAACAAGAGGTTGGTAAATTGCAATTCTGCAATAATGGTCTAGCAATTAATTTTACTCTTTTGATTAAAGATTCAGCCAATCCATTTTGAGTATGCACATAAGGTACAGAATGTTCTAGATGAATACCTAATGCCATACAATAATCATTAAATGCGTGTGAACTAAATTCAGCTGCATTATCCATTCTTATTGTTTTAATCCTATGTTCAGGATGATTTGCTCTTAATTTGATAATTTGAGCAATTAATTTGGCAAAGGCATGGTTACGTGTTGATAATAAACACACATATGACCATCTAGTAGATGCATCAATTAGCACCATAAAGTACCTAAATGGTCCAGATAGAGGTTGTATTGGACCACATATATCTCCTTGAATTCTTTCAAGAAAATTAAGTGACTCATTTTTAACTTTGAGGTAGGATGGCTTAATAATTAATTTCCCAGTAGCACATGCGGTGCATATAAAGTCTGACGACTTAGGAAATCTTTTGATTGGTAAATTATGACCAACAGAATTGCTAATAATTTTTCTCATCATACCTATTCCAGGATGACCAAGGCGATCATGCCAAGTCTTGAATTTATCAAGATTTTGAAAAATTATTTTGTACGCAACATAAGGTACGGGTTTGATGTATGTAAAGTATAATTCAAAAGAAAATGAAGGGAATTTTTCAAGAGTTTGTTCCTCATATCCGTCGCTTTTTGTTAAAAGCAAATATTCTTTCTTATCCATCTTAACGGTTTTAAGATGGAAATCGTTTGATCGGATATCTTTGAAACTTATAAGGGTACGTGTAGATTCAGGATACAAGAGTGCATTCTGAATTACTATAGTAGTACCCATAGGGAGTGTGAATGTGGCTCTTCCTGAACCAATTATTGCTTTATTGCTCCCGGTTATAGTCATAACATCTTCCTTTCTCTTAGTAAGAGTTTGGAAGTATTTTGTTTCCCTTAGAATTGTATTAGTGGTAGCACTATCCACTAAACACAATTCTTCTTCCATCGGATTGTTTCCCGTAAGATTTCTTTCTCTGTTCTCTCGTGTGGCCTATGCTCTAGGCAGAGCAGTGCTGATGACGTGAGAAAGTACAGAGATTGAAAGCGAATGAATCATTTTATTGCTGGTACTGTTTAGCCTTATATAGCATCTGAACAGACGTGAGTACAGTCGGTTACAATATTGGTGCCTCTTCTAATAGACATGATATCTCTTCTAATAGGCACGATGCCTCTTCGGCAATGGACAAAGTTAACTGCAAGCAGTTAGCTTAGGGAAATACTAACTGCTATGTTAGCCTAAAACTGACGCTAACATCTAACTGCTATTATTTCCTAACAGTCGCTATCGATTGCTCTCCAAATTTTACGTGGCCGGTTTATGTCGAGTTTCGTTGTATGTGTTCTCCTTTTAGTGAAACTAGGAAAATTGCCCGTGCGTTGCAACGGTGCTTTGCAAGAATACATTGTTGAAATGGTATGTCCATGTGATGCTACGGCTTAAAAAAACTTGCTAACTCAATCTACGAGCATCAATAAATTGAAAACTTTTAAACAATTAGTAAGCAATTAATCTGACCCAACTCTCGGTAAATACACTCACTAATGTAAACCCTAAATCCTAACTAACAGTACTCTTAAATTCATCCAATGCCTCCAACCAACATGAACCAAAGTTCTAATCCTGTAAAAAAATTGAAAATGGGAACCCAAAACTTTTCCCAATACCTCAACATGAATTCTAGCTAAAAAAGTAGCAGGCCTACGAGCTACCGATGTTGGTCTAGAGCTCAAGTAAGGCAACAAAGGAGAAATTATACTTCGATGGTATTGCAGATGCATGATATATTTCTTTTACAAGCTTCCTGTAGATAGCAACACCTAAAGGATGGAAGGCCAAAATATTACTCCCTCCGATCAGAAATAACTATCGAGCACTTAGTACAAACTTTGTACTAAGCTAGTACAAAATTGCCGACAGTTATTTCCGATCGGAGGGAGTATATACATACTTTTTTTTGATAATGGGCTTTTTATTACTTAAAAGTTTTAGTATTACACCCGGCCTCTGCATAACAAGATGCACACAGCCAACCACACACAGTCCGAGAATCAAAAACTAACAATAGAAATAAAAATAGACGAATTACATATCAGGTTGAGAAATTGTAAGACGCCTATGGTGACGGAGGGCCAATCCGTAGATTATGCTGCCATCCGTGCCGCGAAAAAAGGTCCCTCACCGTATCCTCCAGACGCGTACACACCTCCGTAAAGAGGTCGTGAACCTCCACACGATGAAGCTGCGACCATATACGCAGTGTCCCCGTACATCGATATATAACCTGCAAAAGAGACGAATCTTTGTTATTAGAAACTTTGTCATTCCTACATAGCCAAAGCGACCAAATTAATGCCAACGCTCCCACCCGAAGAAGAATCCTGTACTTGTAATCAATACCATTTAGCCAGTTACCAAATATATTGGCAATACTAATTGGTGTATACAAGCCTGAAGCTACTTGGATGACTGACCATATAGAACGTGCAAAGCTGCATTAGAAGAACAAATGCTTTATTGTCTCATCCTGAGTACAAAAAACACATGAAGAACTTCCATGCCAATTCCGCTTGATAAGATTATTTTTAGTAAGAATAACCCCCCGACGAAGATACCATGCAAAAAATTTATTCTTAAGAGGTATCTTCATCTTCCAGATTTTCTTATTATCATAGACTGGTAAGTCCGATAAGATCAACACATTGTACATGGAAGCCACTGAAAATTTACCATTCTCATGAAGGTTCCTACGGAATTCATCCTTCCCATTTGTTAATTGGACATTAGCCAAGCTTTGAAGCAAGGACTCTCAAGAAACAAGTCTAGGACCAAATAAATTCCTCCTGAACGTCATATTAGGTGGATTGGACTCCAAAACTTGGGCAAGAGTATCTCCTTTATGTTGCACAATTGCATACAATGCCGGATATTGTTCCCGGAGTGAAGTGTTACCGAGCCACTTATCCTCCCAGAAACGTATCTCTGATCCATCCCTAATCGAAAAAGTACCATGGCCAAAGAAATGTTTTTTTGTTGCCATGAGTCCGGCCCAAAAATGTGAGCCACTGCATGTAGGAAAAAACATAAGTATTGAATCTTTCGAGTTGTCGGGACATTCTAGGACAATGACTGATGTGATACAATGAAAATTATGGTATAGATGAATATTTAGGTGAAACAAAAAAAGGTTAAATTTCTTTTTCTTGAAATCTCACGAGGTTGAGAAGCCTCTGAATACTTTACCTGTCATCTCTTTAAAACGTGGTCAAATTCTTTTAGTGAAAAGCGATGAGGCAAACATAAGCCGATTCCTAGATAAACTTCCCGTACCGTAGAAAGCAAAAAAGGATTAGTAACTTGAATCCTAATTTATTCAAGGATAGAATGCTGCTGCTTTGACGCCAGATATCTCCAAGCCCTCTGTCCATTAATCTTGATTCCGGGGAGAGCCGGATAGCTAGGTGGTAAGGGGTGCAAGGCTATATGGGCAGCATAGTTGGAACACAACAGATCAGATCAACTTGCGTGCTTGCAAATACACAACAACCGGATGGCACGCTGTGGAGGAGAAGCTGGGCAGGATATACTTCTCGGTCAAAATCGATAGCCCCCAGATCGGCGGCTAACAGGGTCTTCCACGGCTCCACGCCTCATGATGATGGAGAGACATCGATCCTCTGCCCTACATCCTGTCGAGCCAGAGCACCCCGAAGCAGGCACGAGAGGTCGATGGCATCGCTGATCTAGCGCGGTTCCTGGAAGAAACCCCTCTGTGACGCTTGCCTGAACCTCCTACCGCACGGAGGAGGAACAGTCGTCGGCGTTCCAAAGCTCGACGACGATGAAGGAGCCGTTACAACAAAGACGACGGCGACGGCTATACAACCACCACCACCATCTGGCGACTCGGACACCACGTCGCATCCCTAATGCGCCCCGAGGAACTCTGACTGCCTTCCGCGCGCCACCGCTGGCCAGACGCGAAGTAATCGGCCGCCGCCTCTGACTGCTTCAGGAGATTGCAAAGGTCTTCTTTGATAGTTGTAACCCGATACATCTTTGTAGTATTTTATACTGTACATGACAGTTTACGACTTACCGTATACGATCTGAATTGATTCAGCTATTGTCGGGGTAGAACCTCGTCAATTGGTGCCGTCTGTGGGGAAAGGGGATAAGAGGGGGAGTATAGGGAGAGAAGGATGGGTAGAAGGTGCCTGAAGGAACAGATCGGCCGCAACATCAAAGTCTACGTCGACGACATCGTCATCAAAACTGCGAAAGCAGACAGCCTGCTCGACGACCTGCGAGAAACTTTCGCCAACCTCGACCGCTACAGCATCAAGCTCAACCCGAAGAAATGCTCCTTCGGGGTGCCTACAGGCCAGCTGCTGGGCTACCTCATCTCGAAACGAGGAATCGAGGGTAACCCAGAGAAGATCCAGGCCATTATCAACATGCAACCGCCGAAGACGCTTCGACATGTCCAGCAGATGACAGGTCGACTAGCAGCACTTAGCCGCTTTATAAGCAAGCTCGGCGAAAAAGCTCTTCCCTTCTATCGGTTACTCCGGAATACGGACAACTTCACATGGACAGAAGAGGCGCAAGCCACGTTCGACGATCTCAAGCGTCGCCTCTCGACATCCCCAGTCCTAGTCACCCCCCGAGAGAAAGAGCCAATGTTGCTATACATAGCGGCTACAAATCAAGTCGTCAGCTCAGTCCTAGTAGTCGAACATGCGGAAGATGGCAAAGAGCACGGAGTACAGAGGCCAGTATACTACCTCAGCGAGGTCTTATCTCCAACCAAGCAAAGATATCCCCATTACCAGAAGCTAGCATACGCCATCTACATGACGGGGAAGAAACTGCCGCATTACTTCAAGTGCCATTCCATCATAGTGGTGGACTCAAACCCAGTGTCCAGCATCCTCAACAATCCGGAAGCCACAGGACGTGTGTCGCTGTGGGGAATCACCCTGGGACCCTGGGAGATCACGTACCAGCGCCAGTCGGCGATCAAGTCACAAGTCCTGCCAGATTTCATAGCCGAATGGACGGAAGCACAGATGCCTGAGCACCCCGACCTGTCGAACTGTTGGACCATATACGTCGACGGGTCTAAGCGGGTTTCGGGAGCAGGAGCAGGAGTGGTCCTTGTGTCACCGCAGGGGGACAAGATGCGCTACGTCCTCCGCATGCGCTTCACGAACCCCTCGAACAACGAAGCAGAGTACGAAGCCGTCCTACATGGCATGCGCATGGCAAAAGCTTGCGTGGCCACCCGCATCAAGATCCACGGAGACTCGAACCTCATTGCCCAGCAAGTCATGAAGGAGTGCGATGCGACCTGTGCGAACATGATCGCATATCGCGCCATGTACGACAAGCTCGAAGGCGACTTTGAAGGGTGTGAGGTAACGCACATCGGCAGGGAGAGCAACGAAGAAGCAGACAATCTGGCCAACGTTGGCTCCAAGTGCCTGCCGATATCGCCAGGAGTTTTCTTCGAGGAGATATTCGAGCGCTCTGTCAAGATCAAGCCAGCCACCGATCCGGCGTTAGCAACACGCTCGGGGACTAAGCAGACAAACCCAACCCTAGCTGCGGGAACAGAAGACCTCTCCAAAGACGCAGCTATAGTCATGCTCGTCGAAGCAGTCTAGACAAAGCCGTACCTGGCCTACCTGGCGCGAGGCGAACTCCCAGAAGACCCAATCCATCATCGACAGGTCATGCAGCGCTCCAAGGCCTTCACGATAATCAACGGAGAGCTCTACAAGCGTAGCACTACAAGTGTTCTCCAGCGGTGCATAGCGCAAGAGGACGGAATCACCCTCCTTCAAGAGATTCATGAAGGAACCTGCGGGCATCACGCCAGCAGTTGAACTCTCGTCGCTAAGGCTTTTCGATCGGGGTTTTACTGGCTCTCGGCCCTCTACGACGCCAGGAACATCGTCCAGCAGTGCGAAGCATGCCAGCTATTCGCCACTAAGCCGCACGCGCCCATGTCAGAGCTACACACCATACCCGTCGCCTGGCCCTTCGCGCAATGGGGCCTCGATCAAGTAGGGCCCCTGCCCAAGTCATCTCGAGAAAGCCACTGATACATCTCAAACGTATCCATAATTTTTGATGCTCCATGCTGTAAAGATTTTACACCATTTGCTTAGTGTTTCGTTACACTTCATGGCACTTTTATGCATTTTCCGGAACTAACCTATTAACAAGTCGCCACAGTGCCAGTTCCCTATTTTTTGCTATTTTTGTGTTTCAGAAAAGTTACACAGGAAATATTCTCGGAATTGGACGAAACCAAAGCCAGTCGCCCAGAATTTCACCAAAGCTTCTAGAGATCCAAAGAGGAGATGGAGGGGGGCCACGAGGGCCCCACACAATAGGGCGGCGCGGCCCAGGGGTAGGCTACGCCCCCTATGTGTGAGGGAGCCTCGGGCCACTCCTGACGTTGCCCCTTCGCCTATAAAGACCCCCCGACGGGAAAAACCTAAATCCCCTATCACTTTTCTAGAATACATCGTGATCCGCCGCCGCCGTCGACCCGAAGATCGGGAGGGTCCAGAAGCTCTTCCCGGCACCCTGCCGGAGAGGGGAATCGCCACCGGAGGTCTTCTTCATCGCCATGCTTGCCTCCGGAGCGATGAGTGAGTAGTCTACCTTGGACTATGGGTCCATAGCAGTAGCTAGATGGTTGTCTTCTCCACCATGTGCTTCATGTTTAGATCTCATGAGCTACCTTACATGATTGAGATCACCGTTATGTAATTCTACATGTTTGGTTTGTTGGGATCCGATGAATATTAGTGTTATGCTTGAGTTGATGTACTAAAATTTATCTTATGTTATCTCTATGTTGTTTATGATCTTGCATGCTCTCCGTTGTTAGTAGCTATCTTGGCTGAGTAGTTGCTAGTGACTCCAAGAGGGGGTATTTATGCTCGATAGTGGGTTTATGCCTCTATTTAATCTGGGATGTGACAGAAACCTCTAAGGTTATAGATGTGCTGTTGCTATTAGGGGGAAAACAACATTCATATGCTCGAGGGTATATGCTTTGTTTACATTACACACTTTGCTTAATACAATTATCTGTTGTTCGCAACTTAATACTTGTGGAGTTCTCGGATTGATTCGCCACAAGTGGATTATTAGTCATAGATGCAGTTGGATGGCGGTCTATGTATCTTGTTGTAATGCCCAGAGTAAATCTCATAGTGATCCTCTCATCATATGCACGTTGTCTTTATTCTATCAATTGCCCAACTGTAATTTGTTTACCTAGCATGTGTTATTTTATCTTATGGAGAGACACCACTAGTGAACTGTGGACCCCGGTTGACGAGGGGTTAACTCGACAAATGTCCTAGATGAAGGACTTAGGATCGGGGAGATAGGGCGTCGGATGAACTCGAAGGTAAAGTTAGTCGAAATAGGTGTGTATCAAAAGTAAACTTGGGTGTTCAACCTGGCTTGCTTTTAATCTGCCCTATACCGTCCCCTCCTGGCCCCTATATATAGGTGGCCAGGTCTCGAGGATCGGGTAGGGTCCGATATAGATTACAATATTGACATACGGTAAAGACTCGTATTCGACTATCATTACAATTGGGCCTAGGCTAACGGGCCTCAGGGGTACTCAACTAACGGGCTCTATTAACTATACCCTTGTCAGTAGCCCCTGAGATTCTACCAGAATTGTAGATTCAGGTTGAATCTCTAATCTTCAAATCTTCGACTTGATCAATTCTTTGACTTCTTCTTATCTTCAAATCTTTGACTTAGTATTTTCGACTTATTTTCATGATATTCTTTCGCAAGGGGTTTTGATGAACAAGCCTGACAACTCTGACGGATCAGGAGGTCAGTTAACTGCCGGAACAGATACTTGTCACCTACTTCAAATTCAATCCCCTTGGACTTGAATTCGGGATACCGGTCAAATCCATTCTTTTGCCGCATTTAGGACTTATAAAGAATGAATCCCAGTGGTTCTCAGGGTACCCAGTGCGTCCACCAGGATTTTCTTCGCGTCGTAGACACGGATACATACCAGCAGAGCGCATCCATGTGCGTATACCAGGCCACACAGGACGGATCCCGGGGTCTTACCTTCGTGACAAGTCACGGCATTCGAGTCGTGTTGCGATAACACAACTCGAGAATCTTATGTCGCAGTCAAATTTTGACTGAAAATATTCGGGTTTCTACAACCATAAAACTCGCTCCCGATGGGAGTAACATTCCTACACTTCTCCAATCTCTAATGCTTTACCAATAAATATCGTCGGGTGCACGCTCAGCGCTCCCGATGGGAGTAGCCCCCGAGGCTATACTCGAAAGAGATTTTTTCGAGTATAGGCTCGAAATAGAGTGCAATCCACCATACTCCAACTCGAAATACTTCAACTTCGAGATACTTCAACTTCGAGATACTTTCAACTTTGAGATACTTCATCTTCGAAATACTCTTAAGAACGCCTTGTCGTCGAATATGCTTCCTCAACTCAATTAAAGATTTCCAGTTACCATCTTTTAAGAGTAGTAGCCCCCAAGGCTATTATCCAAAAATCTTTCACACATAATCTTCTCTAAGAAGTTTGCATTTGTCGGCGCCATTTTCTGTTCGATAATATATCCTTTATGACATTAATGACTACATCACTCTGAATCATTGCGAACCGTTGCATGGGCAGTACTGTAAATTCCGCAATTTTTGACCGTTAGTGGGCTGCCGTTTCCGCTCTTTGCGCCACGTCTCGGCCCACGATCCTTCTCCCAGAAGATATATAAAGGGCGTAGTGGAGGATTTTTACTGTTTACCAGCTCGTTTCCTCCGCCGCCTCCATTGCTGATCTCCTCTGCTTCCTTCTCTCATTCATAGCCCCCGAGTGCACTTCGTGCATTAGATGCGCGTGAAACATCTGGCCACCAAGAACACCATGGCCAAGACCTCTTCCTCCACCAGCTGGGTGCGCTCCACCATCATGAAGAGGGATGTAGAAAAAGCCAGGACGAACGGCCTCATCGCCGCCCAAGATTCCATCCGATTTCCAAGTACTGAACGGATCCCGGAGCCCCCGAGCGGTTATCGGGTAATGTTCCTCGCTTTCCTCCTCCGTGGTCTTTCTCTTCCCGCCCACGAGTTCCTTCGCGGTCTTTTTTTGTTTATGGTGTGCAGCTTCACCAGCTCACACCTAACTCTCTTCTACACATTGCGTGTTTCGTGACTCTTTGCGAGTCGTTCCTGGGCATTGAGCCCCATTTTCTCCTCTGGAGGTCGATTTTTCGCCTCCGCCCCAATGTTGCTTTACGCAGAAAACCCGAACTGGGCGGAGCTGTTGTGTCGGTGCGTCCTGAGGCACAATATCTTGAATTTTCCATGGCCGCGTCTGTCCAAGGGTAGAGAACCAAGTGGTTCTACATCAAAGACCACAAGGCCGCTCCTGAAGATCAATATGGTCTAGCACCTTTCGAAGCCTCCAAGGAGGTGAAGAAATTGGCTTCGTGGGATGCACTTCCCTCAGATGACGAGGTAGCACAAGTTCTTCCCCTTCTATCTCGCATTCAAGCTTTGAAAGGAGGCCAAGGAGGAGCTTTATCGGGTATCCAACTCATGGCGTTCTTCATACAACGTCGAGTTCAACCCTTGCAACACCGCCTCACCAAGTTCTGGAATTACTCTGGCTTGGAAGATCCTACTCGCGTCTCTGAAGATTTAATAGAGAAAAAAGATGTCGACAAGCGAGTTAGGAGCCTTACCAAGCTCACCAAGGATCATGCGGTTGCTGACTTAACCGCTGATTACTTCGACTCCGTGCACCCTTTACCCGAGGTATGCATCTTTATATTCACTTGTTGCCGATTTTTTCTTTTTTCGACTTACATTTGCCTTTGCACTCTGCTAACTTGTTTATTTATATGTAGGGTCACCAATTCCTTGTTTCACACCCTCCTCTTCCAGAGGCAGGGCCTCTTCCAGCTGAACTGGCCTCATCTGTATCTGAAGCCCCCGAGGCTGACGATAATCAAGACGGGGATGATGCCGAAGAGTCGGAAGAAGAAACGAGCTCATCGACATCGTCTCCCTCCACGCCTGCTGAAGATACTGGTGTCGACAAGAAGAGGAAGCGAGTCGAAGAATTTGCTTCTTCGAGTTCTGCAGCGGCTGCAGTGGCTGATAAGCCCTTTCCTCCTGCAGAAGATGAAGAGTACTTCGACCTCCTGGCATCGTAAGTATTTTTTATTCGAGTTCCTCAATTGTATTTCTCTCGCCTGGTTTCCATCGTGTTACTCATAAGTTTCTTGCTTCTTGTAGAGATGATGAAGAGCCGTCAGAACCTGCTATAGGTTCTCCTCCAATTCCTACAGCTGTTGATGATGAGCCCCCGGCCCAAAAAATTGCGCCTCGGGTTACGAGGGCCTCTGTAAAGAAGGTTCCTGTTTCCCGAAACCCCAAACGCTCGAAGAAGGCTAAAGAAAATGAAGTTTCTCTGGAAGCACATGAATCCGCATCTTCCCCCCATGGTGTGAGTAACTTTTCTTTTACCCATTCTCCTTGCATACACTTGTGCTCTTATAGTTTCTGTTCTCTTAGGCTTTGTTAAGCAGATTCGTCGCCTTGGGCACTGAATGTGCTGAGTACCTAAAGGTTGCGAAAGCTTCCGAAGGTACAACTTTGACGTCGAGTCCTTACTTTTCTTGTATGCTTTATCCTTTTCCCCATTATCTGACTCCCTTTCGTCTTCTTTTGCAGCTGCCTTAGCAACAGCCAATGCTCAAATTGCATCGCTTGAAGCGGAGCTTGATGCTTCGCGAAAAGCTTATGACGTGGCGGCCGCTGCTAAAGCGAATGCTGAGAAGTCGCAGAAAGCTGCGCTTGGTAAGGCGAAGAAAGCTGAAAAAGCTCTAGCTGAAGCCAACAAGGAGCATGCTCAACGAGAGCAAGCCATGGCAGAGCGTCTTCACACCATGTCTACTGCTGCTGAAAGTAAGTGCTTCGCCTTGTCTTCTGTTTTCGTCTTCTGTTGTACTGATGTATTTGTTGACACCTGTATCTTCTTTTCTTTTCTATTGCTCAGAATTCACTGGGGTATCTCCGTCGTCCTTACAAACGAACGATGATCCTCTTATGGATGCAGTTAACCTACTCGAAGAAAACTGGATATCTATCCAGGAGACTTTTGAGTTGGTTAGCCGCGTTTTATCACGGCTGTTTGCCGGCTTGTGGCCGAAGAGAAGGGCGGCAATCCCGAAGGGCAATCTGACTAAACTTGCCAAGTCCTTCGATACCACTGAAGACCCCACTCTTCAGCTGAAAGGTCTGTCCATTAAGCGCGGCGCCGAGGGTGCTATTGCACTTTCTCTTGCGCACGGTACAGACTTCGACTGGGAGAGGGTTAGCTCCCCCCATGGTCACACCCGTGACGAGATGAAGGTGTTTTTCGAGAAGGCGAAGAAGTTGGCACCTGCATTGTTGACAACGATTTCTCCTTCGGCAGCCTCTGCTATGCCTGCTGCGCCTCCTCCAGCGGCGAAAGATCCAGTGCCACCATCGACTTCTAGCGAGGAACCGGCCGCGCCTCCTCCTTCCATGGAGCACAATGCTGAGGTGGCGTAGACTCAGCTTCTTTGTAGCTTTTTTAGTTTTCTCCTTTTGAATGTAAAGACTTCAATTAAGTGCAACCCGAGAACCTTAGCCATAGGGTTGTGCTCTTATGTAAATATATCCTCTTCATATGAAGTTTTATGCTGCCTTTCTGAAATTGTTTCTCCTTTCTTTTCTTTTGTAGTCGATGAATGTTCATGATCCTTTGACTCATGGTTCTGCTCCTTCCTCTGCCCGTGGATTCGATCCTCATATTTCGTCGACTCCTAGTCGGTGCAATCAATGCGCAGAATATTCTTCGAGGATTTCTGACCCTGAGGTTCGCTTGACTTCAGCCAAACGCCAAGCTCAGATGGCGTTTGATAAAGCTAGCAAAACTTCTGCCCTGATGAAGCAGGTGTCGATTCTTGGCGATGAAGTGTCCAGCTTGACGGCGAAGATTCTGCATCAGGAAGAATGCAACTCTTTTATTCTTGGTATTGTCGAATCTGCCTGTGAAATGTTGCGATGTAAGCTTCCTCTCGACTTATTTTCTTCTCTTTGTACTGTTACTTTTGTGATATCCTTTGCCCTTATAGGCAGTTGCTTGGATTTCACTGCTGAAGATCGTCGGGTTACCGAACGAAGCGCAGCTCTGGAGAGGATGTCCGCAGGTGTTGAAAATTTATGGTCTGATCCTCGACGCCGAAACGCTATTGTGTTGCTTCAGGACCGTGCCCAGCATATTGGCGAAGCAGTGGATGGCTGTAGGAGAGCTCTCGTAACTATGCACTCGGTGATGCTTCCTCGCAATCCTCTGCCTGCCACTTTTCCATTGCTCCTTGACGTTTTTAGATCTAGCCAGCGAATCCATCGGTTGATAGAACTGAACCTAGTGGCAGGTGCCAACTTTGCTCTTGGGTGGATACTCAAGTGGCATCCAAGACTCAATTACAGTTCTATGTCGCTGAGCTATCCTCCTGGTGGGGCAAGCCTTCGAGTACATTTAGAGAGTACCTTGCAGCCTGCCCGACGAATTATAGCCAGGTTGTTGCAAGAAGACTCCGCGTTTTTCCGCGAGTTTCACTACTTGGACCCTTTAGGTGTAGACGATTCTGACAACCCGATGTTGTGATATACTTTTGTGTGTGTGTAACGCGAGAGTATGTTATTTCGTAACGAAAATTTGTTCTCAGGGCGTTATTGTATGACTCGTGCGTTTGCCGCATTTTTCCTTTGAAAGACTCGTATACTCGAATATGAGGAACGTTTCATCTTTATTATACTTTGTAATGTAAGATACATGGGGTGACCCAAGAGATCCGGCCTGTGACCTGTGTTCTGGATCTAGAGGGCATTGCCCCTGGTATAACTCGTGGCTTTTACAGCCTTTATTGTTCTGCTCTATTGTCTTATGATGCTTATGTCGTCGTGGCTTTCCCTTTTTCCTCTGCGCCTGTTTCTTCTCCTGATGCTCCTACTCGTGGTTTCTTCGCTTCGGGCTCCGCGACGCATCCTTCGAGTAGCTTGACGCCTTCTGTAGTCGCGCTTTTTGCCTTTTCTGCATGGTTGGCTATTACGCCAAAATTTTGCGCCATCTTGTGGAATTCTCTGTCGCAGAGATCTGAAACTTCAAAACTTCCTTTCACTGTAATGATTCCTCTTGGTCCTGGCATTTTAAGTACCAAATATGTGTAGTGAGGCACTGCCATGAATCGCGAAAACGCGGGTCGTCCGAGGATCGCGTGATATTGCGATGGCCAGTCCATGACTTCGAAGTCTAGATTTTTTCTTCTATAGTTTTGTCGGTTGCCGAAGCAAACATTGAGTGCTATTCGACCCAGCGGGTAATTGGCACTTCCTGGTACGATTCCATGGAAGGAACAATCTGTCGGCTTCAGGAACTCTAGTGATATATGCATTGCTCGGAGTGTTTTCGCGTATATCAAGTTGATTCCACTCCCTGCATCCATGAATATTCTGTCGACATCATACGCGCCGATTTGAGCTTTGAGTACCAAAGGCGTGTTTCCCGGCCGAGGTACTGTTATAGGGTGATCTTCTCTGTTGAACTCTATTGGTTGCTCTGACCAGTGCAGATACTCCGTTGCAGCTGGAGGTGATATGACTGCTAAGTTGACTTGTCGAGTTATGCTCTTCTCTTCTTTGTTCGACTTGGGTACAGGTTGTATCATTGATATGATGTGTCCTTTTGATGGTACATACCCTTCGTCGTCGTCCTGTCCCTGGTTTTGCTGGTCTTGTCCTTGAGGCGCTCCATTGTTTCCTTGCTGCTTTGTCGGAGGATTGTTACTTCCTTCGAATCCTTGTCGCCTTGCTTCGGTTTGCTTATTTATTGCTGCTTCTTGCAGTTTTAAGAATGTTGTGCAGTCTTTCATTGCGTGCCTTGATACTCGTTTCCCGTCGACGAACGCTGAGTGTATATGACAAGGCCCGTTGAGCATATCTTCTGGTGATGGGTTGTACTCTCTGGATTCCCTCATAGGGAACTTCTTATAGTCCTCCTTTCCGTAGCTTCTATATCCCGAACTTCTGCGATCATTTCCTTGATAGCTATTGTCTTTATATCCTGCGGCGACTTGGCTATGCGAGCCGTAGGTGTCGTAGTTTCGGGATCGTCTCCTTTGACTTCCGTACCTATTTCTTCTGTCGTCCTCTGGAGATCGCGTCCGCTTGTTGTTGCACGCATCTTCTCCGTCTGCGAACCTGTTTGCTGTGTCCATGAGGTCTGACACTGTTTTCGGCTTGATTCTGCCCATCTCTTCGACTAGGTCTCTTCGCCTTAATCCGATGATGAACGCGTCTATTGCTCTTTCGTCTGAAACTTCGACTGCTGAGTTTTTGATGAGGCTCCATCTTTGGATGTATGCCCGCAGTGTTTCGTCGCGTTGCTGTACGCACGCTTTGACTTCTTCTATTGATGCTGGTCGTTCGTATGTCGACCTGAAGTTGCTTGTAAATTGCTTTGTGAGGTCTTCCCAGCTTCCAACAGATTCTTTCTCTAGTTTGCTCAACCATGACCTTGCTGCACCGGTGAGGTGTAGTTGCAAACTTTGCATTGCTGTTTCCTTAGTTCCTCCTAATATTTGAACTGCTTGCAAGTAATCTGCAAGCCATGATTGTGGTTCCTGTGATCCATCGTATTTTTGCTGATCATGAGGTAGCTTGAATCCCTTGGGAACTGGAGTGGTGCGAACCCTGCGGGTAAAGCATGATGCCCCCATCTCTTTTTTGTCATCTTCATAGTCGCGCTTTTCATTTGGGGATCGTGATCTTCGGGTTCCACCGTGCTGCTTTGGTGATGGCGATCGAGATCGGTGTTTGTTGCTTCTGCGCCGAGGACTATTGTGACGGCGAGGTGACCTTGCTTTGTGCACTTCCTTGTGGTGATATGCTTCTTCTCCTTTTGCTGATAGCTTGTGACCCACCATGTTGAGTCCGTTCAGTGCTGCTCTATGCATATGTTCTCTAGGATCTCCTGGACTTGGTCGAGTTGTAAGTAGATATGCTTGTGCTGCCACTAGTGCTGCTTCAGGAGTTTTTGGTAGGATGTTTCCCTGCTCGTCGATCGATAGGAAGGACGAGTCGAGGTTTTTGGAAATACTTTGCCTGTCAGAATACTCGAGGTTATCGTACCTTGAACCGTGTCGACGATTTTTCCTTGCGTTGCTGTATGATGTGTCGCTCTGTGCTTTTCGAGCAGCCTCGCTAGCTGCAATAGCTGAATCTTTTCTTCTTTGTATCTCTGTTTTCACCTTTGCTAATTGCTTGGCCTGCTGCCTTAGGGCGTAGTGATACCCCAAAAGCATGTTTTTGCTAGAATTTGATGGTATTGGCGTGCCGTGTTCTACGGCTTCTTTTATTATCCTCCATTCGTCGACTGATAGTCGAATTTTTTCCCTGCTTGCGAGGGATTCTAGTGTTTGCCCTTCTGCTAAGTGATTTGCTCCTCTGTCGATATTTGCTGGGTTTAATACTGGATTGTCGTTTTCGTCGAATTCTTCTGAATTATCTCCTATAATGGCGAGCACCTGGCATTGTTTGCCGATGTTACCCTGAAAGCTTGAGAAGATCGAGTTACTATCCTCAGAAAGCTCTAATCCTGTCTTCCATGTATCTGTTGACTTGTCTGCCGTATCGTCGAGGCAGATCGTGAGATCTTCGAGTTGGACTTCCACGTCAAAATTTTCCTTTTCTTCGTTGTCTTCTGCGATTTTTTCTTTTTGCACTTCCTCTGGGCTGACCGGCGAGTTTACCTCGCTGGAAGAGCCTTCAGAATATTCTATCATTGCTGTTGTTTTGGGCTCACTTGCCAACGGATCTTGTTTCGTCGGATCTGAAAGGCGAGATGAACCCGACGGTCCGATGAGGATGTTTAAACTTCCGATTGTCAACTCCATCTCTTGATTTTTGTCGACTTCTTTACTGCTATTGGCTAAAAACGAAAAAGCCGTCGAATTCATGATTCCAACGCCCAACTCCCCACGGTCGGCACCAATTGACGAGGGGTTAACTCGACAAATGTCCTAGATGATGGACTTAGGATCGGGGAGATAGGGCGTCGGATGAACTCGAAGGTAAAGTTAGTCGAAATAGGTGTGTATCGAAAGTAAACTTGGGTGTTCAACCTAGCTTGCTTTTAATCTGCCCTACACCGTCCCCTCCTGGCCCCTATATATAGGTGGCCAGGTCTCGAGGATCGGGTAGGGTCCGATACAGATTACAATATCGACATACGGTAAAGACTCGTATTCGACTATCATTACAATTGGGCCTAGGCTAACGGGCCTCAGGGGTACTCAACTAACGGGCTCTATTAACTATACCCTTGTCACCGGTCCTATTTCCATTATATTGCTATCACCTGTTTACTTTACTCGCATTGTTTACTTTACTCACATATTATTACTATTTTCCACTCCATACGCTCATTCCTTTGTTTACAGCAAACCGGTGAGATTGACAACCTCATCGTAAGTTGGGAGCAAAGTATTTGGTTGTGTTGTGTGCAGGTTCCACGTTGCCGCTCGCAAAGCAAAGCTCGGACGAGGCACCCTATAAATTGTCCGGAGCTGTCGCAAGCTAGTCAGCATCACCTTCAGTCGCTTCTCTGCTCCTCTCCTGATCGACATACCTTGGTTTTTTAACTGAGGGAAAACCTTGCTGCTATATTCATCATACATTCCTCTTGGGGTTCCCAACTGGACGGTGAAAAGATATCACCACCGTACCGCATCAAGCTCTTTTCTGGCGCCGTTGCCGAGGAGGAAAAAGAAGACTTCTGCAAGGGGAGTTTTCGCACGCACATCCTTTACTTTGTTTTAAGTTTTGCTTTAATTTATTGTTACTTGCATCGTTTTATCAAAAACCCAAAAAAATTAGAATCCTTGATAGTTGTTTTTACTTGTCTGCTTTTAGTTTTGCTAAAATGGCTACTCCTGAAAACACCAAGTTGTGTGACTTTACTAGCACGAACAATAGTGATTTTATCTGCACTCCTATTGCGCCACCTGCTCCTGCTGCAAACTTTTATGAGATTAAGCCTGCTTTATTGAACTTTGTTATGAAAGAGCAATTTTCTGGTGCTAGTACTGAAGATGCTGCAGCTCATCTCAACAATTTTGTTGAGCTATGTGAGATGCAGAAATATAAGGATGTTGAAAGTGATATTATTAAGCTTAAGTTGTTTCCTTTTTCTTTGAGAGGAAAAGCTAAGGATTGGTTGCTGTCTTTGCCTAAAAATAGTATTGATTCATGGACTAAGTGTAAGGATGCTTTTATTGGTAGATACTATCCTCCTGCTAAGATTATAGCTGTGCGTAGCAATATTATGAAGTTTAGTCAGTTTGATAATGAACATGTTGCTCAGGCTTGGGAAAGAATGAAATCTATGATAAAGAATTGTCCCACTCATGGACTGACTACTTGGATGATTGTCCAAACTTTTTATGCAGGACTGAATTTTTCTTCAAGGAACCTACTTGATTTAGCTGCTGGAGGCACTTTTATGTCCCTTACCTTGGGCGCCGCAACAAAGCTTCTCGACAACATGATGGTAAATTACTCCGAATGGCACACCGAGAGAGCTCCACAAGGTAAGAAGGTAAATTCTGTTGAGGAAACCTCTTCCTTGAGTGATAAGATTGATGCTATTATGGCTATGCTTGCTAATGATAGGACTCATGTAGATCCTAATAATGTTCCTTTAGCCTCTTTGGTTGCTCAAGAAGAGCATGTTGATGTAAACTTCATTAGAAACAATAATTTTAACAACAATGCTTATAGGAACAATTTTGCTAGTAACAATTATAGGTCGTATCCTTCTACCAATGGTAATGGTTATGGTAACTCTTATGGTAATTCCTCCAACAACACTAGGGCCGCGCCCTTCGAGCTTGAGGTAATGCTCAAGGACTTCATCGGTAAGCAAAATGCTTTTAACAAGTCTGTTGAGGAAAAGTTAGGCAAAATTGATATTCTTGCTTCTAAAGTTGATAGCCATGCTCATGATGTTGAACTTCTAAAATTAAAAGTGTTGCCTAATGATGTGAAAGAGAACAATGTTTTTGCTACTGCTAATGCTATTCAAGTTAGAATTGATGAAAATATTAGATTGTTAGCAGAATTGCATGCTAGATGGGAAAGAGAGGATGAGATTGCTAGGAATATGAAAGTTTGTACTATTACTACCTCTAATGATGTTGTTCCTAATGCTAGCAATCCTCTTACTTTGATTGGTGTAGAGAAAACTCCCACTCCTTGTGTTAAAAAGCCTAAAACTGCTAAAACTTTTTCTCAAAAGAGTGCTGAAATTTTTCAGAGTGTAGGAGATGATATCTCTATTTCCTTTAATGATTTTGATGTTGATGGCTGCAATATATCTGAAGTTATTTTGTTCTTGCAAAAGCTTGCTTTGACTCCCAATGCTAGTTCTTTAAATGTTGCTTTTACTAAACATATTACCAATGCTCTTATGAAAATTAGGGATGAAAAGTTGAAGCAAAAAGCTTCTGTTCCCAAGAAGTTAGCAGATGGTTGGGAACCCATCATTGATATGCATGTTAATGGTTTTGATTGCCATGCTTTATGTGATCTAGGTGCTAGTATTTCTATTATGCCTAGAAAAATTTATGATATGCTTGATTTACCACTGCTTGAAAAGTGTTATTATGATATTCCTATTGCTGATGTTGCTAAGAAGAAACCTTTGGGAAAAATTAATGATGTTCTTATTGTGGTTAACAATAACCTTGTTCCCATTTATTTTCTTGTCATGGACGTTGAATGCAATGCTTCATGTCCTATTATTTTGGGAAGACCTTTTCTTCGAACTGTAGGTGCCATCATTGATATGAGGGAAGGCACCATCAAATATCAATTTCCACTCAAGAAAGGTATGGAAAACTTCCCTAGGAAGAGAAAGAAATTAGTTTTGACTCTATTCTTAGAGCAAATTATGAGCTTGATGCTTCATCACTTGATATTACTTGATTCGCACTTTCTGCGCCTAGCTCAAAGGCGTTAAAGAAAAGCACTCTTGGGAGATAACCCAATGTTTTACATTCAGTTCTTTTTTCTTTTATTTGAGTTTTGGAAGTTATTACTACTGTAATGACCTCTCCTTATCATTTTTATTTCGTTTTTGTGCCAAGAGAAACCTCTAATTTGAGCGAGGTAAGATTTGGGGATGTTGCTGTCCTGAAACTGTTTTTGGTGCTGCACCGTAAAAATTCGTGAAAATTCTCTGTATATCTTTTAGACCTGTGATTTATTGTGCATATGTCCCAGGTTATATCCAAACTTTCATTAGTTGAACACTTTTTGATTTGAGTAACAGAAAACCCTCTAAAAATTCGACCTTTATCAGCTGTTCTGTTTTGACAGATTTCTGCCAATATTTGTGTTTGCCACTTTATCGCTTTCTTTTTGAGTTCTTTTGATCACGGAACTTTTGGGGAAGTTGATACAGTAGTATATGCTTTATATGTGGTGGTTTTAGGTTGAAACCTAAAGCAAAAAGGGTTGATTCTATGTTGTACTTACACTAATATTGCTAATAGATTTGTGTTTAGTTTTGTATGAAGGAAGTTTTCAAGTGTAGGGATCGGAGAGTGATGAGATGAGTTGAAGAATGGACAAAAGCTCAAGCTTGGGGATGCCCATGCATCACCCCAAGAAATATCTAAGAAGTACAAGCGTCAAAGCTTTGGGATGCCCCCGAGGCACCCCTTCTTCATCGGCAAAAATCAGGTCACCTTTCAAGACACTATATTTTTATTGCTTCATGCATTATACGTTTTTCTTGGAGCGTCAGTTGTTTTTAGTTTTCAGTTTAGTTTAGTTTAGTTTGCTGCAATAAATGGTTGGACCCCAACAAATTTCTTTTGGAGAAGTTGCCTTGCTTTTCATTTGCCAAGAACACTCCGTTTTTCACTTTTATAATTTCAACGAGTGTTCTCTTTTTCTAGAACTGCGTTTAGCTTTCGATTTTCGCCTTGATTTGTGTTCAGATCTTGTTATATCTTTTCATCAAGGTGTATTTTTGCCTCTGATCTATATTGGTTTTCATCAAAAGAGGTGTTTATAAAAACTTTGAATGGTCTTGGAAAAGAGAAAAAGCTTTATGCAAAAAAGTGGTACAAGAAGGAGCTTGTGTAGACTGCGACCTAGGCTTTTGCATGTCGTGCTTGATGTCTTTTTGATAGTATGCTTAGTGGTTTTTCTGTAGCATGACTTGTCTCAAATAACTGAGATTGCTTAATGAGCCTTTGAAAAAATCATGCGTTGTTTTTATCGTTTGGAAGCATTATTTTCGTTTTCTCCTTGATGCTTTATTTGGGTTGAATTGGCGCATGCTCACACATGTTAGACTTTTACAAAGTCACCAATAGCCTCTATGATCATTTAGTTTTTGACTTTTGATGTCATCTTATGCTTCTTTTAATGTCGCTTTGTCGCTTTGCATGATTATGGCCGTTATTGCTCTCTTAGTTGGTCGCTCCCAGTCTTTTGCTAGCCCTCGCTTTGTACTGAGTATGAGCTCTACTCGTGCATCCAACTCCTAAAAACCAAGTTTGCCAAAGTGTCCACCATACATACCTATTAGCAATTTGCTATTCCAAATTAAATTTGACTTGCTTTTATCTACTCTTCAAATTAAACTCTTACCAGTGTTATGCGAAAATTGGTCAGTAAAGCTCTCACGAACCCGAAGGCACACTTTATTTTTCTCGTTCTTAAAAATTTAACATTGTGGTCTCTTATGTTGAGTTGTTATGCTTGCAAGTTGTAAGTTGGAGACTAGCCCAGCCATGCCGTCATGGGGCAAGCTTTCAATATTGCACTTCTTATTTGAGTTGATATCATGATCTTTTGTTTATGGATACTCACGGTGTGAAATGAATTGGGAATCTTGCGGGATCATGGAGTTTGTATATGTGTTAGAGAAACGCCTGGGCCGCCAATCTAAGCCATGCATAATTCATGGTGGAAATTTGTAGCATGCCCATAGTGGACATTCGACGACGCATCTCAAAATAAAAAGCTATACAAATGGTAAATAAAAGAGATGTTGAGGTGTTCATTGTCTGCTTGTCCTGTCATTTTGATGTGGGCTTGTTCCATGTCATTGGGCACAGAGGTACCCCGTTGGCGGTTCTCGATGATACGTGTATACTTACAATGACAAGAGCTTGCTTAGGACTCTAAGTAAAGTAGCATGAGGTTTGGGTACTCGTATTCACGGGACACGAGGTTTTCAACTTATGATTTGTCAAGCATATGCAGCGTAAGTGTTCTCGCATTAACTTTAACCATTCAAGATGCTTATGATGGGGGGCAATGAGAGCTCAAAGCCGGTAAGTACCATAATTTTTGAAGGTTATAAAACTTGCAATCACTGCTTCCCTCCGCGAAGGGCCTTTCTTTTACTTTTATGTTGAGTCACCACCTTCTACCTTTATGCACCATTAAGAGAGCATAGTTGTCATTCTGAGTATAATGTGCATTGTCCCAAAGTTTTCATTGATTGATTCATATTGTTGGTTTCACTTGTTCTCAAATTATTTGTATCTAGTCGCCCTCTTAAACTTGAAGGTGTCATATGCATTTATGTTTTGCTCTCTCATTAAGGACAAGCTGAAAACCATTTGTATGTTTTTCCTTATGATTTGAACACACGTTTGACTTTCATTGTTTCATTTTCATGATCTTTTGTTTGTGTTCATTTTCATGTTATAACATGGTTGCTAAGTTTCTTCTATCAAGATTATGTCTTTCATGCCCATGTTTTAAGTTCTTTTGATCCCAGCTCACAACGCTTACATATATGATCAAGATTGTATAGGTGCATGTCACCTCAAAAATTATTTCTTTTGTTATCACTTACCTACTCGAGGACGAGCAGGAGTTAAGCTTGGGGTTGCTGATACGTCTCAAACGTATCCATAAATTTTGATGCTCAATGCTTGTTTTTACACCATTTGCTTAGTGTTTCGTTACACTTCGTGGCACTTTTATGCATTTTCCGGAACTAACCTATTAACAAGTCGCCACAGTGCCAGTTCCCTATTTTCTGCTGTTTTTGTGTTTCAGAAAAGTTACATAGGAAATATTCTCGGAATTGGACAAAACCAAAGCCAGTCGCCCAGAATTTCACCGAAGCTTCCAAAGATCCAAAGAGGAGACGGAGTGGGGCCACGAGGGCCCCACACAACAGGGCGGCGTGACCCAGGGGTAGGCCGCGCCCCCTATGTGTGAGGGAGCCTCGGGCCACTCCTGATGTTGCCCCTTCGCCTATAAAGACCCCCCGATGGGAAAAACCTAAATCCCCGATCACTTTTCCAGAATACATCGCGATCCACCGCCGCCATCGACCCGAAGATCGGGAGGGTTCAGAAGCTCTTCCCGGCACCCTACCGTAGAGGGGAATCGTCACCGGAGGTCTTCTTCATCGCCATGCTTGCCTCCAGAGCGATGAGTGAGTAGTCTACCTTGGACTATGGGTCCATAGCAGTAGCTAGATGGTTGTCTTCTCCACCATGTGCTTCATGTTTAGATCTCATGAGCTGCCTTACATGATTGAGATCACCGTTATGTAATTCTACATGTTTGGTTTGTTGGGATCCGATGAATATTGGTGTTATGCTTGAGTTGATGTACTGAAATTTATCTTATGTTATCTCTATGTTGTTTATGATCTTGCATGCTCTCCATTGGTAGTAGCTATCTTGGCCGAGTAGTTGCTAGTGGCTCCAAGAGAGGGTATTTATGCTCGATAGAGGGTTCATGCCTCTATTTAATCTGGGGGAGTGACAGAAACCTCTAAGGTTGTAGATGTTCTGTTGCTACTAGGGGGAAAACAACATTCATATGATCGAGGGTATATGCTTTGTTTACATTACACACTTTGCTTAATGCAATTATCTATTGTTCGCAACTTAATACTTGTGGAGTTCTCGGATTGATTCGCCACAAGTGGATTATTAGTCATAGATGCAGTTGGATGGCGGTCTATGTATCTTGTTGTAATGCCCAGAATAAATCTCATAGTGATCCTCTCATCATATGCACATTGTCTTTATTCTATCAATTGCCCAACTGTAATTTGTTTACCCAGCATGTGTTATTTTATCTTATAGAGAGACACCACTAGTGAACTGTGGACCCCGGTCCTATTTCCATTATATTGCTATTACATGTTTACTTTACTCGCACTGTTTATTTTACTCGCATATTATTACTATTTTCCACTCGATACGCTCATTTCTTTGTTTACAGCAAACCTGTGAGATTGACAACCTCATCGTAAGTTGGGAGCAAAGTATTTGGTTGTGTTGTGTGCAGGTTCCACGTTCCCGCTCGCAAAGCAAAGCTCGGACGAGGCGCCCTATAAATTGTCCGGAGCTGTCGCAAGCTAGTCAGCATCACCTTCAGTCGTTTGTCTGCTCCTCTCCTGATCGACATACCTTGGTTTCTTAACTGAGGGAAAACCTTGCTGCTATATTCATCATACCTTCCTCTGGGAGTTCCCAACTGGACGGTGAAAATATATCATCACCGTACCGCATCAGCCACACGTACCTGTTAGTCGACGTGGACAAATTCTCCAAGTGGATCGAAGCTGTCCCTGTCACCAACCAAGAGGCGACTACGGCGGTCAAGTTCTTCGAATCCATCGTCTACCGGTACGTGGTACCAAACAACATCATCACCGACAACGGCACCAACTTCACTTTGGGCGAGTTTCAAGAATTCGCCAAAAAGCTCGGCATCAAGATCAAGTACGCCTCGGTGGCGCACCCCAAGTCCAACGGCCAAGTCGAAAAGGCCAACAGGCTCGTCTGCGCAGGCCTGAAGAAGCGACTCCTTCGACCCCTCAAACGCGCGGCAGGCGCTTGGGTCAAAGAACTACCGTCAGTCCTATGGAGCCTGCGGACAACACCTAATTCTTCGACCGGTTACACACCCTTCTTCCTGCTTTTCAGAGCAGAGGCGGTGCTACCTACAGATGTGCGCTACTGCGCGCCCCGCGTGGTGGCCTACGTCAAAGAAGACGCAGAAAAGGCATTGGCAGATGCCCAAGACCTGCTAGATGAAGCTCGAGACGTCGCTCTTGCCTGCTCGGCAGTTTACCAGCAGAGCCTCCGCAATTACCACAGCAGGCGGGTACGCGGACGGTCCTTCGAGCCAGGCAACCTCGTACTTCGCCTCAAGCAAACAAGCACGTCGAAGCTGGAGCCACCATGGGAAGGACCATACCTCGTCCACGAAGCAATCCCAGGAGGTGCGTATCGTCTACGCGACCCCAAGACAGGGAAGGACGTCGAAAACCCATGGAACGCACATCAGTTGCGTCGATTCTATCCTTAGAATCAGCACCCTTCCTCCACCACCCGTCTCTATGTAATTAAGCGTCGGCAGCAGACCACGCTCAACCATTGCGCCTTCGGCGCCAAGCAATAAAGTACAGTTCCTCGTATCATTGTCTAATCCACACTTGGGGGCTTCGCCTTAAAAAATCGCTCAATCTACGCTTGGGGGCTTCGCCCTCTCCCTACGCTCGGGGGCTTCGCCCTTCGACCTACGCTCAGGGGCTTCGCTCTCCGCCCTACGCTCGGGGGCTTCGCCCTTCGACCTACGCTCGGGGGCTTCGCCCTTCGACCCACGCTCGGGGGCTTCGCTCTTCGACCCATGCTTGGGGGCTTCGCCTTTCGACCCACGCTCGGGGGCTTCGCTCTTCGACCCACGCTCGGGGGCTTCGCCCTTCGACCCACGCTCGGGGGCTTCGCCCTTCGACCCACGCTCGGGGGATTCGCCCTTCGACCTACGCTCGGGGGCTTCGCCCCTCGACCTACATGACTTATCAAAATTCGCACAAGCACTTTGAAGAATCTCCCTAGGTACATGTATGCACAAGAGACAAGCCAGGTTCAGACATATGGCTAAATCATTGCGCCACGACGCCCTGATTCGCCCTCTGATGATCGCTCTCAGTGATGATCTGTCAGGCGATACAATCAGCCGTGTCCTTACAAGCAGCATAATGAGGGTCCATGTCAACACGGCCGCTGGGAGTTGGAGGGAGCGCCTTCAGCAGTTCCAAGTCGATCTCCGGGTAATGAACACGCACAAAGGAAAGGGCGACCAGAGCCCCGCAGCGCAAATGTTCCCGAACGAAGGCATAGACAGCGTTGCCGTTCTCGAATCGATCAAGCAGCGTAGGAAGGCCTTCGGGCTGATTGTTTAGAGGAAACATCGCCTCGTACACAAGTGCGAGGGCGCTGCGGCTTGTTTCGGCCAGAACTCCAGCTTGGGCGATCCAATCCTGGAGGATTGTCAGTTTCAATGCTTTCGATCGGTCAGCCCAGAAGTTGTCAGCGATCGATTTAGCGTGCGTGTGAGCCGCACGAAGATGCGCATTCACGCGCCGAGCTTCGGCTTCGCTATCAAGGCATACATCTGCAGAAGAGGGAAGAATGTCATACTCGATAGGTTTGGAGCACAAGCAGATCAAGAGCTCGAAGGACTCACATTTCAGGGCTTTTCCAAGGTTCTCGACTTCCTCAATAAGGAACCTTTCGGCATCCGCAGCCCACGACGCCTTGGAAAGAGCAACGTCGACTTTAGCAGTAACTATCTTCAGTTGATGCTGGGTGTTCTTGAGCTGATCGCGCAAGGATCGAATGAGAGATAGTTCACTCGTGGAAGGTGCTCTCCTCTCAACGGTGCTGAAAAAACTAGCAACTGTTTCGTACAAAACAGGCCATGCACTGGAAACCACGGATGAACCCTGCACAGGAGGTCCCCGGTCACACAAGGTCATCGACAATCAAGCAGCAAAAAAGGTGCGAAATACATCAAAGGAAAATGACTAAATAGAAGCGACGGATTTACAATAAGCAATGTTCAAAAGTTAGCCACAGCCTTCGAGGTGGAACTACATCGTCCATTACAAAAAACAGCAAGCGCGTCGGTCAAGCTACACTGAACTGCCAGCGACCTTGCTGCATGGTGCGCCTGACGCGCTACGCTTTCGAGCCTTTGTTGCTGCCCTCTTCTCATTCCTTTCGGCCAGCAAGCTCATCATCCGAGCAGACAAGTTGCGGGCACGCTCAAGATAGCCTTTCAGAGCAATGTCGCGCCCGTCCTTATCCTTCGGGTACATGCCCGTGACCTTGTCGGCGTCGAACTCAACCCCGTGCATCATCATCATAGAGAAGACAGACTCGGAGCCAATAGTTACCTGTCGGCGAACCGCGGCAACTAAAGGATCCTCGCCGTCCGCCTTCACCGCCAGGGCTTCGAGGATGCCAGCCATAGTGTTGCTGGTCGAATCAGGGATGGAAACGTCGTGAACGCGGTCAAGTGTCGACCGTACCTTCACCAGGAGATCACGCGCCTCCTGACAGAGGTGCTCGGCGCTGCCTACACTGGATTCGAGCCCAGCCGGCTCTTTCATTGCTCCGGCGTCCAATTCGGCAGCGGCTTCACAAAGAAACAAGATCCCCAGTCAATGTTAGATTTAATTAGCACGAAGCGTTCACTCAAAGGATAGCGAAAGCTTACCACGCAAGATATCGAGGGAGGTCTGCAAGCGCTGATGTAGGTCCTTCTCCCTCGACTCAGCTTCCAGACGGCGCGTTTTAGCAAGCTCCTGGGACTTGGTCGATTCGGCTTTGAGCCAGGCAACCTCGTCGACCAACCCATCAGCTTTGTCCTCCAGCTTGGATTTCTCTGCCGCAAGATCGTCTAGTTGTGCTTTCAATGACGTCTTGTCGGTGGCAGCTTGTGTCGCAATCCCTGTTCATTCGGGGAGTGGCACGCTAAAAAATGAAGTAAAGGCATCGAAACAAGATATCAGATGGATGAAGACATCACTTACGTCGCACATCTTCCAGCTATGCGGATAACTACAGGTTTTCTTCCTCCAGCACAAGGAAGTCCCTGCACACCTTCGATAGATCCCTCACAACGGGCTAATCAAGCAGACGCAAAAGATGAGATTTTGAATAATTGTTCGGAGGGCAAGCCCAAGTGTAAACACTTAGACTTACCCTCAGGGGCTACTGACAGGCAAACATAAGAATCGCAAAGCTAGGATTTTCGGGCTTACATGGCTTTTAGGGCCGGAAGGCTCGCCGGAGGAAGAAACTAGAACCAGCTCGGCCTCGATCGTCTTTTTCTTCGGAGGAGGCGGCGGCTTCGGAAGATCGACCTCTGGCACGGCGTCTCTAGCTGCTTTCTCCTGCGAGTCCGCAGTCTGCTCGAGGGTGTAATCGTGGGGTCAAACTTGATATCGATTACAATCACCCGGGCTCGCCGAAGTCTCCTCGGTGGAAGATCTGAAGCAGGCGTCGAAGTCAGTATGATGCAGCCAAACCAAGACAAAATTATACAAGAAAGAAGTTCGACATGGAAGCTTACGAGGCGTCGAGACCAAACTTCAGAAGAATCTTCTTCCCAAGCCAAAGAGGGGGCGGCTGTCCAGAGGCTTGGCCGGAATCACGCTGTCATCTTTATCGCCAGAAGAAAAGTGAGTGCCGCCGAGATCATCCAAATCTTCGATGATGTCAGCATCCACAACTTGTTTCTTCTTCTTCGATGCTCGCGACGGCGACGGAGCAGCGGAGGTCGATTCTTCCGGAACCTCGATGAAATCATGCCCTGGGTATTCACCGTCTTCGGGTTGGGGCGGATAACATCGGGCTACGTTGATAACCTGAGCAAGCGTCGTTCATCACTTTCGATCCAGATCAACAGATTTACAATGGACAAGAAATATTCGGCTGAGATAAAGAGCGTACCTCAGTGCGGGGGAAGGCCTTGCTAAAGGCCACCGCGCCAAAGATTTTCGGCATGAACGCCTTCTTCTTGATGTTGGTGACGGCGCGCACGCTGTCATCGATCTTCGCTTCATGCAATTCGTCGGGAGAGATTCGTGTCGAGTCCCGGCGATCGCTGTAGTCCCATGATACGTCTCAAACGTATCTATAATTTTTGATGCTCCATGCTTGTTTTTACACCATTTGCCTATTGTTTCGTTACACTTAGTGGCACTTTTATACATTTTCCGGAACTAACCTATTAACGAAGTGCCACAGTGCCAGTTTCCTCTTTTCTGCTGTTTTTGTGTTTTAGAAGTGATACACAGGAAATATTCTCGGAATTGGACGAAACAAGTTCCTGAAGTCTTATATCAAGGGGAGGCTTCCAGACTTCCGAAGAGCTGACGGAGGGGGGCCACGTGGGCCCCAGACACAGGGGCGGCGCGGCCACCCCCCTGGCCGCGCCAGCCCCGTGTGAGGGGGCGTGGTCCCTCCTCTGACATCGCCCCTTCGCCTATATATACCCCCTGACGAGAAAAACCTAAGGGCCCCGATCAGTTTTCCAGAATACATCGCGATCCGCCGCCGCCGTCGACCCGAAGATCGGGAGGGTCCAGAAGCTCTTCCCGGCACCCTGCCGGAGAGGGGAATCGCCACCGGAGGTCTTCTTCATCGCCATGCTTGCCTCCGGAGCGATGAGTGAGTAGTCTACCTTGGACTATGGGTCCATAGTAGTAGCTAGATGGTTGTCTTCTCCACCATGTGCTTCATGTTTAGATCTCATGAGCTGCCATACATGATTGAGATCACCGTTATGTAATTCTATGATGTTGGTTTGTTGGGATCCGATGAATATTGGTGTTTATGATTAAGTTGCTATACTGAATTATATCTTTTGTTATCTCTATGTTGTTTATGATCTTGCATGCTCTCCGTTGTTAGTAGCTATCTTGGCCGAGTAGTTGCTAGTGACTCCAAGAGGGGGTATTTATGCTCGATAGTGGGTTCATGCCTCTATTTCACCTGGGGGAGTGACAGAAACCTCTAAGGTGGTAGATGTGCTGTTGCTACTAGGGAGAAAACAACATTCATATGCTCAAGGGCATATGCTTTGTTTACATTACACACTTTGCTTAATGCAATTATCTGTTGTTCGCAACTTAATACTTCTAGGGTGTTCGGATGATATCCCCGGGGGTGGATTATTAGTCATAGATGCAGTTGGATGGCGGTCTATGTATTTTGTTGTAATGCCCAGAGTAAATCTCATAGTGATCTTCTTGACATATCACGTTATCTTTATTCTATCAATTGCCCAACTGTAATTTGTTTACCCAGCATGTTATTTTATCTATGGAGAGACACCACTAGTGAACTGTGGACCCCGGTCCTATTTTAATCATATTGCAATCACCTGTTTACTTTTCCCGCACTGTTTACTTTACTCGCATATTACTACTGTTTTCCACTCGATACACTCATAACCTTTGTTTCAAGCAAACCGGTGAGATTGACAACCTCATCGCAAGTTGGGGACAAAGTATTTGTTTGTATGTGTGCAGGTTCCACAATCACCTTCAGTCGTCACCGTCTCTCTTCTTCAAGATCGACATTAAACCTTGGTTTCTTAACTGAGGGAAAACTAGCCGCTACACTCATCATACCTTCCTCTTGGGGTTCCCAACGGGCTGGTCATCACCACGCACAAGGACTTACTGCTCCCACGTCAACTAAACGCCACAGCTCATTTCTGGCGTCATCATCACACGAGTAGCAGCTTCTTTTCTGGCGCCGTTGCCGGGGAAGAGAGAAGACTTCTGCGAGGGGAGTTCTTCGCACACACATTCTTTACTTTGTTATTTGTTTTGCTTTACTTTATTTTATTTTACCTGCATTGCTTTTTATATCAAAAACCAAAAAAATTAGAATCCTTGGTAGCTGTTTTTACTTGTTTACTTTCGTTTTGCTGAAATGGGTACTCCTGAAAACACCAAGTTGTGTGACTTTGCTAGCACGAACAATAGTGATTTTATCTGCACTCCTATTGCACCACCTGTTCCTGCTACCACTTTTTATGAGATCAAGCCTGCTTTATTGAACCTTGTTATGAAAGAGCAATTTTCTGGTGCTAATACTGAAGATGCTGCAGCTCATCTCAACAATTTTGTTGAGCTATGTGAGATGCAGAAATATAAGGATGTTGATAGTGATATTATTAAGCTCAAGTTGTTTCCTTTTTCTTTGAGAGGAAAAGCTAAAGATTGGTTGCTGTCTTTGACTAAGAATAGTATTGATTCATGGGCTAAGTGTAAGGATGCTTTTATTGGTAGATACTATCCTCCTGCTAAGATTATAGCTTTGCGTAGCAATATTATGAAGTTTACTCAGTTCGATAATGAACATATTGCTCAAGCTTGGGAAAGAATGAAATCTATGGTAAAGAATTGCCCCACTCATGGACTGACTACTTGGATGATTATCCAAACTTTTTATGCAGGACTGAATTTTTCTTCAAGGAACCTACTTGATTCAGCTGCTGGAGGCACTTTTATGTCCCTTACCTTGGGCGCCGCATCAAAGCTACTCGACAACATGATGGTAAATTATTCTGAATGGCACACCGAAAGAGCTCCGCAAGGTAAGAAGGTAAATTCTGTTGAGGAAACCTCTTCCTTGAATGATAAGATTGATACCATTATGGCTATGCTTGCTAATGATAGGACTCATGTTGATCCTAATAATATTCCTTTGGCCTCTCTGGTTGCTCAAGAAGAGCAAGTTGATGTGAATTTCATTAGAAATAACAATTTTAACAACAATGCTTATAGGAACAATTTTGCTAGTAACAATTATAGGCCGTATCCTTCTACCAATGGTAATGGTTATGGTAACTCTTATGGTAATTCCTACAACAACACTAGGGCCGCGCCCTCCGAGCTTGAGGTAATGCTCAAGGACTTCATCGGTAAACAAACTGCTTTTAATAAGTCTGTTGAGGAAAAGTTAGGCAAAATTGATATTCTTGCTTCTAAAGTTGATAGCCTTGCTCATGATGTTGAACTTCTGAAATTAAAAGTGTTTCCTAATGATGTGAATGTGAGCAATGTTGTTGCTGCCGCTAATGCTACCCAAGTTAGAATTGATGAAAATATTAGATTGTTAGCGGAATTGCATGCCAGGTGGGAAAGAGAAGATGAGATGGCTAGAGAGATGAAGGTATGTACTATTACTACCTCTAATAATGTTATTCCTACTGATAGTAATCCTCTTACTTTGATTGGTGTAGAGAAAACTCCCACTCCTTGTGTTAAAAAGCCTAAAACTGCCAAAACTTTTTCTCAAAAGAGTGCTGAAATTTTTCGGAGTGTGGGAGATGATAGCTCTATTTCCTTTAATGATTTTGATGTTGATGGCTGCAATATATCTGAAGTAATTTTGTTCTTGCAAAATCTTGCTTTGACTCCCAATGCTAGTTCTTTAAATATTGCTTTTTACTAAGCATATTACCAATGCTCTTATAAAGATTAGGGATGAAAAGTTGAAGCAAAAAGCCTCTGTTCCCAAGAAGTTAGAAGATGGTTGGGAACCCATCATTGATATGCATGTTAATGGTTATGATTGCCATGCTTTATGTGATCTAGGTGCTAGTATTTCTATTATGCCTAGAAAGATTTATGACATGCTTGATTTACCACCGCTTGAAAAGTGTTATTTTGATGTTCCTATTGCTGATGTTGCTAAGAAGAAACCTTTGGGAAGGATTAATGATGTTCTTATTGTGGTTAACAATAACCTTATTCCCGTTGATTTTCTTGTTATGGACATTGAATTCCATGCTTCATGTCCTATTATTTTGGGAAGACCCTTTCTTCGAACTGTAGGTGCTATCATTGATATGAGGGAAGGCACTATCAAGTATCAATTCCCGCTAAAGAAAGGTATGGAACACTTCCCTAGGAAAAGAAAGAAATTACTTTTTGACTCTATTCTTAGAGCAAATTATGATCTTGATGCTTCATCACTTGATATTACTTGATTCGCACTTTTCTGCGCCTAGCTCAAAGGCGTTAAAGAAAAGCACTCTTGGGAGATAACCCATTGTTTACTTTTCAGTACTTTTTCTTTTATTTGAGTCTTGGAAGTCATTACTACTGTAATGACCGCTCCTTATCTTGTTTATTTCGTTTTTGTGCCAAGAGAAGCCTCTAATTTGAGTGAGGTAAAGATTTGGGGTTATTGCTGTCCTGAAACTATTTTCGGTGCTGCACCGTAAAAATTCGTGAAAATTCTCTGTTTATCTTTTGGACCTGCGATTTCTTGTGCATATGCCCCAGGTTATATCCAAACTTTTCTTAGTTGAACACTTTTTGATTTGAGCAACGGAAAATCCCTCAAAAATTCGTCCTTTGTCAGCTGTCCAGTTTTGACAGATTTCTGCCAATATTTGTTTTTGCCACTTTATCGCTTTCTTTTGAGTTCTTTTTGATCATGGAACTCTTGTGAAAGTTGCTACAGTAGTATATACTTTATATGTGGTGGTTTTGGGTTGAAACCTGAAGTTAAAAGAGGTTGAATATATTTTATGCTTACACTAATGTTGCTAATAGAATTGTGTTTAGTTTTGTATGAAGGAAGTTTTCAAGTGTAGGGATTGGAGAATGATGAGATGAGTTGAAGAATGGACAAAAGCTCAAGCTTGGGGATGCCCATGCATCACCCCAAGAAATATCCAAGAAGTACAAGCGTCAAAGCTTGGGGATGCCCCCGAGGCACCCCTTCTTCATCGGCAAAAATCAGGTCACCTTTCAAAACACTATATTTTTATTGCTTCATGCACTATGTGTTTTTCTTGGAGCGTCAGTTGTTTTAGTTTTCTTAGTTTGTTTAGTTTGTTTGTTTGCTGCAATAAATGGTTGGACCCCAACAAATTTCCTTTGGAGGAGATGTACTCGTTTTCATTTGCAAAGAACGCTCAAGTTTTCACTCTTATTAAAAATCGAGCATTCTACTTTTTCTGCTACTGCTTTTGGTTTTCGTTTTCGCCTTGATTTGCGTTCAGATCTTTCCATATCTTTTCATCAAGGTGTATTTTTGCCTCTGATCTTCATTGGTTTTCATCAAAAGAGGTGTTTATAAAAATTTCAAATGGTGTTGGAAAAGAGAAAAAGCTTGTGCAAAATAGTGGTACAAGAAGGAGCTTGTGTAGACTGCGGCTTAGGCTTTTTCATGTCATGCTTGATGTCTTTTTGATAGTATGCTTAGTGGTTTTGCTGTAGCATGACTTGTCTCAAATAACTGAGATTGCTTAATGAGCCTTTGAAAAAAATCATGCGTTGTTTTTATTGTATGGAAGCATTATTTTGGTTTTCTCCTTAATGCTTTATTTGGGTTGACTTGGCGCATGCTCATACATGTTAGACTCTTACAAAGTCGCCATTAGCCTTCATGATCATTTAGTTTTTGACTTTTGATGCCATCGTATGCTTCTTTTAATGTCGCTTTGTCGCTTTGCATGATTATGGCCATTACTGCTCTCTTAGTAGGTCGCTCCCAGTCTTTTGCTAGCCCTCACCTTGTACTGAGTATGAGCTCTACTCGTGCATCCAACTCCTAAAAGCCAAAGTTTTCCATTGTGTCCACCATACATACCTACTAGCAATTTGCTATTCCAAGTAAATTTGACTTGCTTTTATTTTCTCTTCAAATTAAACTCTTACCAGTGTTATGCGAAATTCGGTTAGTAAAGCTCTCACGAACCGGAAGGCACACTTTACTTTTTCCTGTTCTTAAAATTTTGACATTGTGGTCTCTTATGTTGAGTTGTTATGCTTGCAAGTTGTAAGTTGGATTCTAGCCCATCCATGCTGTCATGGGGCAAGCTTTCAACATTGCACTTCTTTTTTGAGTTGATATCGTGATCTTTTGTTTATGGATCCCCGCTGTGTGAAATGAATTGGGAATCTTGTAGGGATCACGGAGTTTTTATATGTGTTAGGGAAACGCCGGGCCGCCAATCTAAGCCATGCATAATTCATGGTGGAAATTTGCAGCATACCCATGGTGAACATTCGACGACGCATCTCACAATAAAAAGCTAAACAATATAGCAAATAAAAGAGATGTCGAGGTGTTCATTGTCTGCTTGTCCTGTCATTTTGGTGTGGGCTTGTTCCATGTCATCGGGCACGGAGGTACCCCATTGGCGGTTCTCAATGATATGCATATACTTACAATGACAAGAGCCTTGCTTGGGACTCTAAGTAAATTAGCATGGTTTGGGTACTCGTATTCACGGGACACGAGGTTTTCAACTTATGATTTGTCAAGCATATGCATCATAATTGTTCTCGCATTAACTTTAACCATTCAAGATGCTTATGATGGGGGCAATGAGAGCTCAAAGCCGGTAAGTACCATAATTTTTGAAGGTTATAAAACTTGCAATCACTGCTTCCCTCTGCGAAGGGCCTTTCTTTTACTTTTATGTTGAGTCACCACTTTCTTTCTTTATGCACCATTAAGAGAGCATAGTTGTCATTCTTAGTGTGATATGCATTGTCCCAAAGTTCATTGATTGACTCATATTGTTGGTTTCACTTGTTCTTAAATTATTTGTATCTAGTCGCCCTCTTAAACTTTGAGGTGTCCTATGCATTTATGTTTTGCTCTCTTTGAAGGACAAGCTGAAAACCATTTGTATGTTTTTCCTTATGATTTGAACACACGTTTGACTTTCATTGTTTCATTTTCATGATCTTTTGTTTGTGTTCATTTGCATGTTTACAACATGGTTGCTAAGTTCTTATTGTCATGATTATATCTTTCATGCCCATGTTTTAAGTTCTATTGATCCCAGCTCACCAATGCTTACATATATGATCAAGATTGTGTAGGTGCATGTCACCTCAAAAATTATTCTTTGTTATCACTTACCTACTCGAGGACGAGCAGGAGTTAAGCTTGGGGATGCTTGATACGTCTCAAACGTATCTATAATTTTTGATGCTCCATGCTTGTTTTTACACCATTTGCCTATTGTTTCGTTACACTTAGTGGCACTTTTATACATTTTCCGGAACTAACCTATTAACGAAGTGCCACAGTGCCAGTTTCCTGTTTTCTGCTGTTTTTGTGTTTCAGAAGTGATACACAGGAAATATTCTCGGAATTGGACGAAACAAGTTCCTGAAGTCTTATATCAAGGGGAGGCTTCCAGACTTCCGAAGAGCTGACGGAGGGGGGCCACGTGGGCCCCAGACACAGGGGCGGCGCGGCCACCCCCCTGGCCGCGCCAGCCCCGTGTGAGGGGGCGTGGTCCCTCCTCTGACATCGCCCCTTCGCCTATATATACCCCCTGACGAGAAAAACCTAAGGGCCCCGATCAGTTTTCCAGAATACATCGCGATCCGCCGCCGCCGTCGACCCGAAGATCGGGAGGGTCCAGAAGCTCTTCCCGGCACCCTGCCGGAGAGGGGAATCGCCACCGGAGGTCTTCTTCATCGCCATGCTTGCCTCCGGAGCGATGAGTGAGTAGTCTACCTTGGACTATGGGTCCATAGCAGTAGCTAGATGGTTGTCTTCTCCACCATGTGCTTCATATTTAGATCTCATGAGCTGCCATACATGATTGAGATCACCGTTATGTAATTCTATGATGTTGGTTTGTTGGGATCCGATGAATATTGGTGTTTATGATTACGTTGCTGTACTGAATTATATCTTTTGTTATCTCTATGTTGTTTATGATCTTGCATGCTCTCCGTTGTTAGTAGCTATCTTGGCCGAGTAGTTGCTAGTGACTCCAAGAGGGGGTATTTATGCTCGATAGTGGGTTCATGCCTCTATTTCACCTGGGGGAGTGACAGAAACCTCTAAGGTGGTAGATGTGCTGTTGCTACTAGGGAGAAAACAACATTCATATGCTCAAGGGCATATGCTTTGTTTACATTACACACTTTGCTTAATGCAATTATCTGTTGTTCGCAACTTAATACTTCTAGGGTGTTCAGATGATATCCCCGGGGGTGGATTATTAGTCATAGATGCAGTTGGATGGCGGTCTATGTATTTTGTTGTAATGCCCAGAGTAAATCTCATAGTGATCTTCTTGACATATCACGTTATCTTTATTCTATCAATTGCCCAACTGTAATTTGTTTACCCAGCATGTTATTTTATCTATGGAGAGACACCACTAGTGAACTGTGGACCCCGGTCCTATTTTAATCATATTGCAATCACCTGTTTACTTTTCCCGCACTGTTTACTTTACTCGCATATTACTACTGTTTTCCACTCGATACACTCATAACCTTTGTTTCAAGCAAACCGGTGAGATTGACAACCTCATCGCAAGTTGGGGACAAAGTATTTGTTTGTGTGTGTGCAGGTTCCACAATCACCTTCAGTCGTCACCGTCTCTCTTCTTCAAGATCGACATTAAACCTTGGTTTCTTAACTGAGGGAAAACTAGCCGCTACACTCATCATACCTTCCTCTTGGGGTTCCCAACGGGCTGGTCATCACCACGCACAAGGACTTACTGCTCCCACATCAACTAAACGCCACAGCTCTTTTCTGGCGTCATCATCACACGAGTAGCATCCCACATGCAGTGGGCTCGAGCAGCGAGCGGCTGGATCCGGCGCTCTACGAAGGTCCGAATGAGCTGGACACCCGAAAGCTCTTTCTTCGGCGTGGCTCGAAGCTGCTGGATCTTGTCCGTCAGAGGCTCCGTGATCTTCATTTCCTCGTTAGAAAGCTCGTGCTTCCAAGACACCTGTGATCGAAGAACGGTGGTGGCTCGAAATTCCTCGAGCCCGAAGTCTTCGCCAGCGGAGAATTTGTCCTTGGCATAGAACCATTTTGTCCTCCAGCCAGGATTGTTTTCGGGCATCTGGAGGTTGAAGTACGGAATGTCTGGGCGCACCTGGCAGCTGAAGTCGCCGGTTTGGTAGCGAAGTGGGTGCCGGACGGCGAAAATCCGGCGCCAAAGCGCCCAATAGGGCTTGATCCCCAAGAAGCATTCACAGAGCGTGATAAAACACGCAATGTGCAGAATCGTATTGGGATTCAGATCATGAAGCTGAATCCCATATGCGAAGAGGAGCCCGCGAAGAAAAGGGTGCGGGGGAAGGGATAACCCCCGTAGCATAAAGGCAATGAAAATTACCCGGAAGCCTGGAGGGGGCCGGGGAACGATTTTCGGACCAGCAGCGAGCGATTCCGCTAGATCGTTCTTGAGGAGGCCAATCTTCTCGGCGTGGGACAGTTCCTTGTCCCCGATCTTGGTCTGCACCCAATTGCCGACAACGGAGGTGTCGGTGTCCGCGGTCTTGGCTTTCTTAGCAGCGGCGCCGACGGTGGCGCCGGCCGTGGTTGAGCCTCTCTTACCCATGGAGGCAGCGCGCAGCAAGAGCTCTGTGAGGATGAAGATGGGAAAGAGGAGTAGCTGGAACAAGACGCAAGGAGGAAGACGATGGCGGCGGAGTGGGGTGAACAGTTACCCCTCCGCAGCCATTTTTATCTCATTCCTGGAAATTGATGGTTGATCCTAGCCGCACACTACGAAGAGGAAACGGTTTGGCAGATCTGGCCATCCACGTGTCAGCACTGCGGGAGCCGTGGCCTCCACTACGCACGGTAATCAAGGAGACTGGGCGGACTTTTTTCACCCACACGCGGGACGTGCGGTCAAACTCAGTCAACAGCCGGGACGCACGAGCGTGGAGCCCACAAGACGTTTGGTCTTGTCAATGTCAGTTTATTCTGGCAGAGGATGGCGTGACAGCTCGACGAATCCATGCGTCATCACTGACGGCATGGCTTGCAGAGCGATTTCCTTTTGAATTAAGGGGTAAGCTCAATTTCGGGCCCTCATATTTTCGAGGTATGTACCTTTCCAAGGCTAAGCTCTTCTGCAACTGGGTTTTTCGAGAAGCTTTTTCTTGTCCTCTTTGTGTCGTCTGGGTGAAAATATTGCCTTTCGAGCGACTTTGTTTCTCGTACTTTCGAGCCTTCAGAGCTTTTTGAGTGAGGTTTTCGCCATGACCACTCGAAGAGATCCTCTTGCTTTAATCGGTATCGTTTTGGCATTCAAGTGATGAGTTTTCGTTCTCGAACTATCCATCACGGGCCAGCAGAACCTCCAGGCACCTTTGGTCGAAGGTGTCGATTCTCCTAGGTTCCTGCATCCGAGCAGGAGGCGTCACTTTGGCTTTCGAGCGGAGGTTTGTAATCCCTCGAATTATACTCTGGCTGGCAACGCCTTCTCATTATTCAAGTCATGGCTGTCGATTCTTTAGTCTGGCCTGCAGAGTCGCAAGTTTGCTTGAATAATAACTTCGTCAATTTGTACAATTACAATCGACGCAACATCTGACCATGGGCTTCAGTCCCCAAGTTATTCTCGACTCAGGGCCAGCAGTGCCTCAGTTACGATTCGAGGGTGGCTTTAGCCCCCTGGATCCAATTTCATACTCACACATACACTCAAAATACCCGAATCCTGGTGGCAATATACCAGTTTGGATGCCGTATGTCAAATACGAAGGTAAGTCCACAGTTTGCAACACCAGATGGCCCGATATTCGTATCAAGCGCGCTCTGCCGAGAATTTTTCCATACCTTCGGTATGAAGTTTGCACCGATGGACGCATCGGGAGCCTCACATTGAACTGGGCTTCGACCCGGTAAGTCCAACGCGGCTCGGGTCGAGGTAGCGCCAGCCCACGCGGGTTCGAGTCGGGGGACTCGAATCTGAGTAAGCTAACTAAATGTTTTTGCGGCTATGCAATTAACTGAGACCCGGCGTGAGTCTCAGGCCGGTTATGCCTATCCCCCTGCAAACCAAGCTAAACATTTTTGAGGCTCAGAATGAGCATTACTCGAATTATTCGCATCTATTAGGTGCATCATTTGCATATTCTCTATGCTTTTGTGATTTCGCAGGTAAGGTGAATACATTTGTGTAATCAAGAAGGCTTTCGGGTTAGAGTCCCTGCCATAGTCTTCGACTATCCCAGGCACTCGGGGGCTACTGACGAAGGAATCACAAATGGGTCCTCGATATTCGCCTACCTGGTTTTCGGCCCAGGAGGAGTCTCTGTCAAAAAGATCACAAGGCCCATGAAGATAGCGGCCCAGCGTGGCCCGGGAGCAATACTTGGCGTACAAGTAAGGCTTCGAAGAGTCCAAGTTGGATTAGTTTTCGATTAGGGTTTGTTTAAAACCGATCCGATCTGTACTTGGCTTGAGGGACAATCCTGAGACCCGGCCTTCGCATATAAAAGGCTGGGAGGGAGGTCTCGAGACTCTAGACACTTTTTCCACCACCTCACGCCGGAGCGCTCGAAACTTTAGAGCTCTCTGTCTTTGGCTAGATCCAATCTACGCCACCATTGTAATACCTCCACTGTAGCTACCCCATCGAATAAAGTCTGACAAGCAGGACGTAGGTCGTTACCCGACTAAGGGGGCCGAACCTGGGTAAAACCCTTTGTCCCTTTGATTTCGTTTGATCGCCGTCGAGTTCGCCGGATCCCCCAAAGCGCTCCATGAATCGAAAGTCCGCAAACATGGACATTGTCGGGGTAGAACCTTGTCACTGGGTATACAACAAGTCATGAGATCGATTTGGGCCTTTGGCAGCACGTGAGCCGGAGCACTGGAGTGAAGATCGAGCGAGGCGGCTGACCATATGATGACGGGAAAGCTCCAGTAATAATGACTTCCTCCTCTTGTCCGGTACCCATGGATCCTACTCCAGGCACTGCGCTATTGCCGCGTAGTCTCGTCCTCGGGTGCATCGTCTCATCTACCTCCAGTACCAGGCGGCACCGAGATCGGTGCGTCGAGCTCTTCACGGGGATCTCGTCTGGAAGTCTCGGGTGCGTCTCGTTGTCGATTGGTGCTTTGCTATTTATAGAGAAAAGATGGGATCGTACTCTATTCAAAGTCTAAAATAGTAAGACACGCTCGCGTGCAATGAGGATCAGGCCGGCCCATATCTAGCATTTTTTTTCACGAGACACAAACGGGAACGGGGTATGAAACGGAAAACACACGTGGCCAGACCCAGATTGGCGACGAACGAACAACGCCGACGCTGGCAAACCGTACGGACGGACGAACCAACCACGGAACCAAAATCGGGCCATGGCCCATGAATCAGACGCGGGAAGAACCAAACCATAGAACCCTTGCGTATTTTATTATTAGTATATATAGATTCTATGAAATATTGAGCTTATCTATCTGATTGATTGCACAATTCTAGTAGTCGTTTGCTATATCCAATATATACATGTTTGTAAGAGCATTTACTTATTTTACGAGTACTGTATAATAAAAGAGTGCACGTTCAGGATTTTATTAAAATTAAGCTTTTTGCATTGGAAAGATGATAACCACCATCTTTTCTCTTTAATTTCAACGAGAATATGTTATGGCCTTGATTCCCATATAATGAGAGATAAACATTTTTTACTATTTAAATATGCATTGAGAATAGAGAAGTACACTTTTTTGTGGACAAATTTTTTAAGCTAAATGTACACTCATTTGAGGATGGAGGGAGTATTGTTTTACAGTTACAAAGGTTTTCAAACATGTGAAACGTGTAAGCCGAGCAAGCTCCCTACGACAGTACGAGTAACTTTTCTCTTCCTGCACCGTGTTTTGGAATAAAGGCACATTAGCAAGTCATTAGTATGTTGCATCACTAAGCTCTTCGAGAAATTGTAGCATCGTTATATAGGTGGCTACGTTTCCAAATTGGCATATTAAACCATGAAACATGTTTTATTTTTGTAGGGACGTAATGAGTATGCATAGTTAAAGATCATGTGTAAAATTCTTACCGACGAAGAAAGAGCAACCAACTGTACATGGTGGAATAAGCATCTTGTCAGCAAGGTGATCACCGAACACTGGTTTTCATATAAAAATAACGAACAAATACAGGTTTAGATAGCCTTTCCACGCACTAATGGTGTGCATACGGATGGCATGACTTGGTCATATTGTCCCTTCTCCATTACACAACGAAGTGTAACAGTTAACCTTACAAGCATATAAGCACAGTACTCGCTGCTTGTGCCATTTATTCACAGTTCTCACTTTCTCATTGCCACGAAATAATAATGGCCGAAGCAAGTTAATTATCAGTTCAGTCAACACGTCCCTTCGATTGTGGCTGCCGCAAGAATCTCCAGCAGCCACTGGTACCAAGAATCAAGCGTTCGAGACAACACATATTTCCAGATCTCCGACTAGCGATAGCGCTGGTACATCCTCCGTAGATCTCGGCAATGTATGCACGTCCATGGAAACAGTGGAGGATCAAGGCAGTACCTGTGTACCCACTGTGACTGGCAGACATTGCAGCTCTGTAGAAGATCTTCGGGCTCACGGCTGTGGCACTGGTAGCAGGCCCCTTGAGCAGACTGCACGTTGGGTTGGGCAGGTGAGCATTCAAAAAACAGAAGTACAAGCAGAAGCTACATAGTTGAAAAAGAGCTCACCGATGATCCAGGAGCATCGTAGCCTTCATCAGCAAACATGAAAATGTCCGTTGAAGCTCCACAGGGAACGGTCTGCGAGTATATCTTCTGATCTGACGTACCAGCCTCATCCACCTTGCTGATCCAGGAGAAGCTGGCTTTGCAAAGAGGGCATGTTGAGGCCTTTCCCCTAGAAGACTGAAACAGGAGATGCAAGTGTGTAAGCAACACTTTCTGCAACAACTAATTTCTGATCAAAATTTGTGAACAGACAACTATAAGCATAGGTTTTCCTTCTTCGCTGACATTGATTAACTGGTTTTGCTCAAGAAATGCTGAGAGTATAATGTCCAGATCTCTAGATGTCCCCTCAAAGATACAAGCAAAATGAACATCTTAATACCACTACTCATGGTATGGTAACCATATGTTTAATTGCTGATCTTATAAATTGATAACATTTATTTCAAGCAGGGTGAAGTGCTATACGGCTGCCCTGAATACACAGTGACGTACAAGTATTAAAAACAGGCTTTGTGAGTTGTACAGTAGAGCAACAGATATATCTCGATACATAGATGTACAAATAAGCACAGTAAAAGAAGATTTTTTAAAAATAAATTCAACTAAACATTTTAGGTTGAAGCGACATACCAGACAATCTGCCCATCCTTGAATGCATGAAAAACAGAACCGATGTCCACATGGTAAGATGCCCCTCGTGGAAGAAAAATCGGTCCAGCAAATGACACATGAAAGTTCTGCTTGTCTTTGCAGGCTGGATGATTCTTCCATGGTAGGCTTGTTGTCATCTTCCTTCTTATCATCAGTTGTGTTGTCAAGATTAATTTGCTCTTGAGTACAGAATGATGGTTCATCTACAGACAAATCACCAGGTTGCAAGCTTCCTGGTCTCTCACCCAATCCAATATTTCCTTGTTCTTCACTCTTTGCTGATTCGTAATCATACATACTAGTTTCAGAATAACCGTAAATATTTTCCAAGGTTGATTGCCGATACGATGATGAAGCATTTGTGCTCCTTATTTTTCTCCGAGCTTCTGTAGTCAGAGTATCTAACGTTTGTGGTTTCTCAAAGCTGTCTGTCAAACTATCATCATCAGATATTTCCATAAGATAGCGCACATGCTTGCTTCGGGATTCCTTTCCCAAACGATCATTTGTTTTGCCCATCCGGCTAGCAGCCTCATCACTCAGGAGACGAGACAAGTTTCCCTTCTGCTTTGATGTGTTCCGAGATGAAGAATAACTTGACGCCGGAACCCCTTCGCTTATCTGTATTTTCATATGATATATGCATAAGTTGACAGCTAAGACTGAAACAATCACTGCAAGGGACGACGGAACAAATTGGAACAGTCATCCACTAATGTATAATACTATCTACTCATCAAAGACCACACCAGGACTTTCTCATCTTGGGAATGTAAACATAACTCATATACAAATTAGGGGTCATTTGAGTAGCAATAATGCTTTACTTAGGTGCCCTTTCCAGTTTCAAGCATTAACAGGTCCGTACGAAGACAGGACTTAGGATTCAGGTCTTCACTGTGTAACAAAATATTGATAGGTTCACAAACAGACTAGGCCTAACTTTAGAACAGCACGAACTGAAATCAAAAGTTCATCAGGCTAAAACGAGACAAACTAATTTATGTCACAACAGTTATAATACAGTATGATTTGCATACTACCATGAAACTTGGAACTTTGACTCGCTGATGTAGAATATCTTTATCAGTTGACTTCTGCTCACTTTTTAAACGCTTTTTACCTCCTTTAACATCTCGTGAATGGATCTTCTTAGAATTCCCGGCAACAACAAAATTCTGAACAGGGAAACCGAGTTCCATCAGGAAAACAGTATAAACGTGTAATGTCAGTTTTGACAAAAGGCTCCATTTTTCTACTTTAGTGGCTAAATAAATGGTTAGATGAAAACAATATAGAAGGTACCAGAACTCGAGTATTTCACATATAGATAAAAATTACGTTCTAATTATATTTACGAAAATTTCACATCACATTCAGGCATAACTTACTTGCAGGACCTACAGGATGTATATTACTAAAACGTTAGAAACAATCACTTGATTACATTTCCTCTTATCCACTTTATCTGACGCAGGTTTAGGCATAGGGCATGCACAAACGGTGACAATTAAAAAGGGTCAGAGGGAGTAATTTATTTTATTATTTATACAGTTATAGAAAGTATGGACAATATCTTACTATATTGCGCATGCCTGTCACATGATCTGTCATCACAAGGCTAATCTTTTACCTAGTAGCCAGGCCAAGTTTCAAGAATACTTCGAGAAATTGGATACTAAACAGTGATGTATTTGTTATCTGAATTGAGTAGAAGAGAATAGAATGGGTGAAATGTAGAACCTAAAGACTAAATTGATAATTGAGGGATTGAACTCACAAACCCAAGTCAATTGAAAATAATGGCTCTTACTTCTTTTAATAGGGATGAATCCGACCATCCCTGAGGCTCAAAATCAGAATCCGAATCATCAACTACGACCACATCCCTTGCATAGGAAGTACTGCAGAAATCAGAAGGCAGCTCTTTTAAACATCGATCCTCCATGGATGCATTTCTCTTGGACCGCTTGCCAGGCACTGGCAGAGCAGGAAGCTCTTGGACTGACCCTGCTTCTTCACCACTGGAAATCAAGCACAACAAGGTTTTCTGAGAATGACATTGTAAATAGTTCAATGTTCAGAAATAGTTTTATACTCCTTTGGTTACTTTACAAGTCTTCAATTAACGAACGCATTAAGAATTGTAAGTATCTACGTCAAAGACACTGCTGTAGATGACCACCGTGTTGCCTGGTTAAATCATGCTAATGCCAACTTGGAAACAAAACCAGCAGGTATAGAAATTTCAACAACAATGAGCACCATTTTGTCACAGCAAGACTGCTGCTACAAACTAACACATGGAAATCAGAAAAATGTTCCCTCTGGATACAATTCTTTAGTCTCAGTTTTCATTTTCCTTGTAAAAACCCTTAACTGGTTCATTCATTTACACAATAGAAGTAACGACCGGCTACATGTATAATTGCATCGCAACAACAGCTGAAGAAATTGGCTACCTTTCAAACGTGTAGGGACCCTCGGGGAGGCGCCTCCCCTCCTTGAGGCAGTCCTGGAACCACCGGTGGCTCACGACGCGCGTCTGAAGCCTCTTCGCGATTTCATACTTCTTCCCCTCAAGCCTCCAACAAACCTAACCCGGGAAGCATCCGTCAGATTTAAACAACGCAAATCAACGGGGCGGAATGGAAATCGCGAACAAGCACGATGCGGGCAACACTACCAGGTGGGTGATTGATCTGCTCATGGCGCCGACGTAGCTCGCACCGGTCTTCGAGATGAGCTTGACGAGCTTGTGCCGCTCGTCGCCGTGGTAGCCGCTCACCGTCGCGACCACGTTGCCCATCCCCTCCACCGGCATGGATCCGCCCCAGGATTGGGAGGAACGAAATTCCGGAGACGACGTGGGCGCAGCGAAGAGATCAGCGCCGAACGGCGGCGGCGAGATCCGGCGGCGGGGCGGGGGAAGCGAGGAGGGGACGAGAAGATTCCGGACGCGTCCGAATTTGGGGGGAATTTTCGTTTCCCTCCCTTTTGCCTGGGATCTGCAAATTTGAATTTTCGGGACCCCGGCGGCTCGATAATTTTCTCCGCACGATGTCACTAGTCAGTTTGGGGTGGGGTGCGCGACACATTAGTTCCACCGTTTTTTACCATTTTTTGTATTTCGGCCATGTCGGCCATTTCTATGTAAGTAACACATATATAAAACATTTTAAATGACACAAATAGTTTACAATTAAATAAATCTAAATTTCTTTATATATAGTTTACACAATTAAAAAATCAAATAAAATGCAAGTAAAATGAGAGGACAGTACTAGTTGTTTCCTACGTGATCTATGCTCAATCATGTGGGACATTTGATTTGGAGTGAATACACATTTTTATATTTCAAAGGAAAATTTCCTTTCCACTCTAACGCATGGAAAAAAAATTATGGTGCTATTAAGCAAATCATATATAGGGTTCAAGTGAGTGAGACACTTAAAGTCTTGCATGTTTATGTGTTTTTTTACTTACCATATTTATGTGTTTTTAGTGTCATTAGAATTAGAGAGGCACCAAAAGTATGGCATTTTCCATATCCATCATGGGACTTCTTTTAATCTAAGGGAAGTTTTATAGTATTGCTAGAAGGTCATACACCATCTCCACAAGGCCTCCCAACAAGGCAATGAGGCAATTTGGGAAACCCCAATAGCTGCAACATGGCTCATGCGGCAGCAGCGCTTCCACGGCGACGACCCTTAGAGCATCTCCAGCCGTTGAAGGCCCCCAGGCCGAAATTCGGCGCTATTTAGCGCCGGATGGATGTAAATTTCGGCCCGGGAGGCCCATGTTTCCAGCGGCGAGCCTAGGACACTTTTTGAATTCAAACTGAAAGTTGACGAAAAGCGGCAAACTTTGACGAAATTTGACAAAATTTAGAGATATTTATATTAATAGGGCGAAATATATAGATATTTTACATAGCAAAATAGTAGGCTAGCCACCATGATAGGTGTGCATATGCATATGACCGTGGGATCACCTATAGAACATTTTCAACCGCACATCCTTTTAACACCGTTAGATGTACTTTTTTCCTCCCACAGACCACAGTCCACTAGCCCACCTCCCACGCGTGTGCCCTCTCTCTCACCACACCCCCGCACCCGATCCCCACCTCACTCTCCGGAATCGCCTCCTTCAGTTCTCCCACCTCCGGCGCAGCCGCCATGCCCGCGAGGACCTCTCAGCTCCAGTCGGGCTCATCACTCCTAGGTGCGCCCTGCTCCTCCCCATCCTACCAATCCCCGCTCCGGTTTAGTGCCCTCGCGCTCCCGTTCTTGCGCCGCGCCGGTGGTCGATGGGCCGTTGCCGTATTGAGGATTTGGTCGACGGCCACCTCTCCCCGCCCCAAGGCCACCGTGCACTCGTGGCCCGTGGGAAGACAGGTCGCCGGCGTTGTTGCTCACGTACCGGGAGGCACGCGTGAGATGGTCCTCATTTTTTTCCGATTTGGATTTGCTTTATCTCCTTTTTTCGATCTGGATGTTCCTGTGTTCTTGGTCCGGATCCCACGTTATCTTTTTGGTGCATGGTGTAATCCCGATCTAGATCCCACGTTCTTACATATAAATGTTAAGTTTTCGATCTAGATTTGCTCACCGCGTGTTAATTATTTTGTGCAGGATGGGTTCCCGATCCAGGTTCCTTAATCATTCAAATAAAGGGTGAAAAAATAATGAGAGAAAAGTTCTGTTAATTATCATAATATTTCTGGTCCAGATCCGACGGAGACATGCATCCCGAGCCGGTGCTCACCCCGTTCGCTACTTCCTAGCGGCGGCCTCCCACACTCTCTCTCCTGCATCTCGTGGAGCTGGAGGCGGGCCAGCTCGCCCTGTGAATCCTGCGTCGCCCGGGTGAAGTCGGAGGAGATTGGGCGACCCCGCCCAGATGGAGCACGCTCGGGTGTGGGTGAAGTCGGAGGAGATCGAGCAACCACCACCGATTTGAATCTTGCTGCGATGGACATCATCGTCTCAATCGATGTGAAGCTCTCCTTCTGTGTTTTTTTTTCTTCCTTTTTGACATATTTTTAAGATCCACTGGTTCTAATCGAGAAAAAAGATCGAGTGGTTCTTGCAATGAAATTTTCCAAAATTCCTCCCAGGTTTGTATGTATTTTTTTCATTGGATGTTCATCCTGATTCGTTTGTATCTTGAATGATCTCTGAAATAAACTGAAAAACTTGCCACAACCACGCGATGGAAAGACCAAGTGGCCAGCCGATCCAGTTTTCTTTATTCTAGCGTCAACATATTTGTTTGACTTCCCATTTTTGGAATAAAAACTTGAATTGAGGTTTGGACCGTGTACAATTTTTAGACTTCCTCCGATCGGAAATAAGTGTTGGCAATTTTGTACTAGTTAAGTACAAAGTTTGTACTAAGTTTCTGACAGTTATTTCTGATCGGAGGGAGTAACTTTAACTAGTTGGTGAAGAAAACAAACCACGTTCTTATTAGGGAGAGACAATAATTTTGTCAGTTTCAATCGAAAAGTTCTCAAGTCTCAGGCAGTTGTCCATCAACCGAAAAGTTTAAGTCTCAAGCATGCAAGGCCCATGCATCTTCATTTTTGGGAAGCGCACCAGGCTCGAGAGAAGGTAAGAGAAGGTAAACGGAAATAGATGGCAGCTAACGGTAGCGCGAATCTTGATACCATATCTAAGGGCTTTAAACACGTGTACAGCTAGCCGGGTGGTTAGCAAATCCACGTCGATTTTACATATATAGACCGAATTCGTAATATATTCGAATTCGGTTGAAACCTAAACTAAAACACCTGTTCTACATGCCGAAATGGCGGTAGAAACGGGTGTAGTCGCCGCCGTCGTCGGAGGAGTCGTCGTCCTGCGGCGCCTGGCGGCTGGAGCCCTGCCCAGCGTCGCCGAAACGTGGCGGCGTTGGGCGGTAGAGCTCGTCGTCGCTGGACTCCTCCAGCTTGACGACCGGCGGCGCGCCGCATCGAGGTAGCACTGCGGCGTCGGCGTGACGCTGTGCGGCGGCCAGGTCCAGCAGCCGCCGCCGCTGCTCCCGCTCCCACTCCCGCCGAGACCACTCCAGCGCCGCGTCGAGCGGCATGGCGTTCTCGACGGGGACGACGTCGCGCAGAGACCGCTTGATGGCCTCCGCCGTCGCCGCCTCCTCGGTGCGCGCGGCCTCCGCCTCGGCGAGGTCAGACGCGGCCTTGGCAGCGGCGTCCTTCTTCGCCTTGCGATGGCGCGGCGGTGACGCGGTGCGCGCCCCTCCCTCGCGGATGACGAGGGCGCCGCTGTTGCGGCGAGGCGCGGTCGCCGGCTCCTGCTTGACGGTCCTCGGCGTGGATGCCGAGGATCGTGATCCCGACCTCGTCGCCGACCCGGAGGACGCCGAGCCGGAGGAGCCGGATGCCATCCGCCGTGGCATCCAGGAGCTCCCGCGGCGGCGGGAGAGCGTCGGACGCGGCGGCGGCGGCATCTCGAGGGCGGGGTCGTTGCCGCGCTCGATGTGGTCAAGGACGAACTCGAGCGTGCGGCCGAGCGCGCTCCACCAGCGGCGGCGCCCGGCGGCATCGTTGCGCGCAGGAGGAGGAGGCGGGCCGTCGTACACCGCCAGCTCGCGTTCGTAGCGATGGCGAAAGAACGCCGTCCATGCCTCCCGATTGTCGGGGTAGAAGCGCGGATCGGCGCGCTGCTTGTCCGACATGGTCATGGTCTCCAGGACCTCGTCGATAGCGGCGTTGAGGGCAGCTCCCGTCGGCGGCGGCGGGATCGGGATGCCGTCGGCACTCAGGCGCCATCCTCCGAGCGCCCGGAAGTCCGGCGGCGCCATGTAGCCGGCCGCGTGCAGCAGCTGGCCCTCCCATTGGTGCAGGGAGCGGCGGCCGAAGCCGTTGTTCGTCGCGCCATCCTCGTCGGATGGGTAGCCCGCCATTGCTCGAGCTCGAGGTGAGTGGAGGAGGTGGGCAGGTCGATTGGGGGAGATGCTGCTGGCGAATGTGGCCGGCCAGACGCGGAGGCCGCGATATATAGGCGCGCTGGCATTAACTCGCCTCGCCACGTGGCTGGCCGTCCATCGGCAGCAGCCTTTATAGCACGCGGAAAACGATGCACGCAGGGAAAACGACGATGCGCGGAAGACGAGACGATGAGGACGATGACCGCCCGACGACCGCCCACTCTCGCCGACAAGTCGGGGCCACACGGCGCGCGGGAATTTCCGTCGCCTTTTCACGCGCGTTTCTTTCGTCCGGAGTCCCCGAGCGCGCCCCGAAAGGCCGGGGATGGCCTAGGCTCGCCGGATGGATGAAGGCCCAGATCCGGGCGAAAACGAGGATCCGGGAGCGCGACTGGGCCGATTTACGCCGTTCGGATGAAAAAAACGCGCGCCGGGGGCCTCGTCGGGCGTGTGAGTGGAGATGCTCTTAAGTTATTTGTTGATTATGCAGTGGTAGCACCTGCATGCCAAGTAAAGACATCCTTACACTATTACTTCACCAAGGATGTAAGGGTGTCTTTTATACACAAAACATAGGAAAATCGAGTTTTTTGACTGATGTTGCCTCAACATATGAAGTGGTCAATTGAAGAAAAATAGTACATGTGTGGGATAATTATGCATTGCATTCATGTGCCTTAATACCTTAGATTTTTGAAGTGTTACCCACAAAAATAGTTGCACAGAAGGAAGATCTAACAAAACGCCCGGGCGGGCAGTTGTGCCATATGTGCCAATGGCACAGGGCCCCAAAATCTGGGGGGCCCATAATTTTTGTATAGGGCTATGGATTTACTGCTAGGAAAAAATTAGTGAAACTGGGCCACGTCCTGCACTTCAGCACTTGATTGTCGATGGACGATTGTGAGCGGCGTGGCCTTGATCTATCGAGCGTTCCTCAACCTGTCTGACTCATCTCCCTGCCGCCGTTCTCGTATTTTTTGCGAAATCTGACCCTTTGGTGAAACTAATGCCTCATCTGATCCCTGTGCGAAACTATTTCCGAATCTGACCCCTGAGGTCGGCGCCAGTACGAATGGCGCCGACGTTGTGCAGCTCGGCGCCATGTCATCCAGCTGCCGAAGCGGGGTCGGCGCCAAACCCACTGGCGCCGAGCTAGGTCGGCGCCAATCCCACTGGCGCTGAGCTTTCGAAGCAAACTAGTGCCGACAATATGTTGGCCCCGAGCTGCACAACGTCGGCGCCATCCCCACTGGCGCCGACTTCAGGGGTCAGACACGGAAATAGTTTCACGGAGGGATCAGATGAGGCATTAGTTTCACCGAAGGGTCAGATTTCGCAAAAAATACGCTGTTCTCCCTGAGAGGCAAAGACCTTGCCGCCAGGCGCCAGCAGCCATCCAAGTTCCAACACCCAGCCGCCCAGGGCCAGGGCCTTCCAACGCCACTATGGTAGGGTCGACCGGACGGGATGTTCCTAACTTCCTATGGGCAGTTTATTATAAAAAACAAATACATGAGAGTCCTCCCATAATCAATACGTTCATCTCCCTATCCTTGCACTTGATATTATTGCTTACAATGGTGCTATAGATGGTGATATCAGCACAGGAAAATAATGCCGATGCACACGAAGATCATATTTATGATATATATATTTGAATAGTTTAAATTTTCTACTGAGTTAGGGCCTGTTTTAGAATTTCGCACAGGGCCCCAAAATTTGCCGGCTCGGCCCTGACAAAACCTTACATAGGCAGGCACACTTGTACTAGGACATAAAGATGATGGATTTTGTGAAGGCATGGCTGACCCCGATCAAGCATTATTTATATAAAGAAAATAATCCTGACCGCTCGAGCATCATTTGTGCTCCATAACGAACCGACATGCTCTGTAAATCATGATGAGGCTCTGGAGCCGAACGACGCCACCGTGGTGAGCTCGCTGCCACGGAGGAAGCCTGAATACCACTTTGCCGAGATCCGGGCGTACCTCGTCCTTCCCTCGGCGCCGAAGTCGACGCCGATGAGGCCAAACTGGAACTTGTAGGCGAAGATGTACTCGAACACGTCCATGAACGACCACGCGAAGTAGCCGCGGACGTCCGACCCGTTCCTGCAACATGCGCACACATAACGCACATGATCAGAATCAGGAATTAACATTGGTGATGAAAATTGAAGCAATTGCGCGCACGCATCCCTGGTCATCTCTTGCAGAACCTGATAGACTGCAGCGCTGCTTCGATGTAAACCTGCAGGAATCGGGACCGGAACTCGTCGTCGTACAGGAGTCCACCCGATGGGTCCGGCTCATGCCCAGCTCCTGCCCCAGATGCGTACCACAGGAAAATCATGTTAGTAACTTGTTCGCAGATTAGTTAAGACTCTTCGGTGAAGAAGGATTTTGAGGGTTTTGGTGTTACCATTTTCGTAGATGACAACCGGAGGGTTCGCGTACTTCATCTGCAGGTGCTCCAGCAACTTCCTCAGTGCCCACGGCGACTCGTCGTTGCCTAGCCCGAGTCCATGCTGTTTAAATTCTCGACCGTCACGAACACTCGTCTAGGTTTAAGCTCTCGAGTGCATATGTTCCTTTTATTTGAAATACATTTTTAACATATTTGAAAATATTCTAAAAAAATGTTGTGTATATATCTTCACATCCTACGTCTCATGTGGTCATGAGACGTAGATTGTTGTCGGGATTATAACTTAGATTTTGTTGCTATTTCGGAGACGGGTAGGCGAGACTACTTACCAAGTCTTCTTAATCGCCTTTCTGGTGGTATAGACTTTGAGTGGGTGCCTCGACTGCCTCGTGGTCGTTCGGGTGGCATTCTTGTCAGCGTACGAGCTGACACCATGGAGATTTTGGCAAGTTCGGATGGTGAGTTTCATATCAAACTCCATATCCGCAATAAGACCGATAACTTTACATGGAGTCTTGGCGCTGTCTATGGTGCTGCTCAGGATGAGTTTAAGGCCGACTTTTTGCGTGAATTGGTTAATCTAGCAAAAGATAATCCACATCCAATTTTAATTGGGGGTGATTTCAACTTGCTTCGATTCCGTTATGAGAAAAGTAAAGGCCGATTTGATAGCCATTGGCCTTTCTTATTTAATATTGTTATTGACAGCTTAGATCTGAGAGAGGTTTTAATGGTGGGAAGACAATTTACTTGGGCTAATAGTCTTCCTGACCCAACATATGAGAAACTAGACCGCGTGTTGATGGACACTGATTGGGAAGATAGATACCCATTAGTGACGGTCCGCGCCCTAGAACGTATTGAGAGGTTGTCAGATCATGCTCCCATACTTTTGTCCACGGGAACGCCACGCCCTATTTGTAGAAAGCAGTTCAAGTTTGAGCTTGGCTGGCTACATAGGGAAGGGTTTCATGATATGGTAAAAGATGTATGGGAAAGACCGGTGTTGGTATGGTCCCCGATTGAGAGGTGGAATCATAGATTGCAGGCTATATGCAAACACCTTTCTGGGTGGGCATGTCACATAACTTGTATTCTAAAGCAACATAAGCAAAAACTCTCAACTATAATTGATGAGCTGGAGGCCTTAGCTGAAGTTCGTCCGCTATCCGTGCATGAGATTGAATTGAAGAGTCAATCAAATGCACAAATAGCGAACCTACTACGGGAAGAGGAGCTCAAATTGTATCAACGTTCCAAATCACAATTTATACTTGAAGGAGATTCGAATACTAGATACTTCCATGGTGTTGCTAATGGCAGACATAGGAAGAAACGTATTCATTCTCTTGTTCAGGATGAATGAACGATTGAAGGCCATGAGCAACTTAAGGCCTATATCACGAATTACTATAAAAATTTGTTCGGCGAACCTGATGAAGGTAACTTCACATTGGATGAGTCTAGAACATAGGATATTCCCCAAGTCTCCGTTGAGGAGAATGACTTACTTACGGCCGCCTACACTGAGGAGGAAGTAAGAAAGGCGATCTTCCTAATGGAACACAACAAAGCACCGGGACCTGATGGTTTTCCAGCAGAGTTTTATCAAACTTTTTGGGAAACCATTAAAGCGGACCTTCTAGATATGTTCAGCTCTCTTCATGCTGGACAACTAGAGTTGTTTCGGTTGAATTTTGGTGAAATTATCTTGTTACCTAAGGTGAATGAGGCAGAAAGGATACAACAATACAGACCTATCTGCCTCTTGAATGTTAGTTTCAAGATCTTCACAAAAGTAGCCACAATTCGACTAAATACTGTAGCTGATCATGTGGTTAGACCGTCGCAAACAACCTTTATGCAAGGAAGGAATATCCTTGATGGGGTTGTCTTGTTGCATGAGACAGTTCATGAACTACATTCGAAAAAGTTGAATGGGGTTATTCTGAAGTTAGATTTTGAGAAGGCTTATGACAAAGTTAAGTGGTCTTTCCTTCAACAAACTCTTAGAATGAAAGGTTTTTCTGAAGAGTGGCGCACTCTAATTCATAATTTCGTGGCTGGAGGTAGTGTGGCCATCAAAGTCAATAACGAGGTTGGCCGGTATTTCAAGACTAAGAAAGGCCTCAGGCAAGGCGATCCATTATCCCCCATGCTATTTAATATAGTGGCGGATATGCTCGCTATTATGATTGAGCGTGCTAAAGTTGATGGCCAAATTGAAGGACTGATTCCTCATCTGGTGGATGGGGGACTCTCAATCCTTCAATACGCCGACGATACAATTCTTTTTATGGAACATTACGTCGAAAAAGCTCAGAACCTCAAACTAATCTTGGCAACATTCGAGCAGCTTTCGGGTCTGAAGATTAATTTCCATAAGAGTGAACTGTTTTGTTTTGGCGACGCCCATGACGAGGCCAGTCTCTACGCCGACCTCTTCGGTTGTGAGCAAGGCCAGTTTCCAATTCGGTATTTGGGCATTCCGATTCATTATCGGAGGCTCACACTCGCTGAATGGAAAATTGTCGAGGAGAGACTTCAAAAATGATTAAGTAGCTGGAAAGGAAAATTACTATCCCTGGGTGGAAGATTGATACTCATTTACTCAGTACTTTCTAATATGGTACTATACATGATATCTTTCTTCCTATTGCCGAAAGGAGTCCTTCATAGACTGGATTATTATCGGTCTAGATTCTTCTGGCAAGGGGATAGTGAAAAAAAGAAATATCGACTAGTTAAATGGAGTGTGGTTTGTACACCCAAAGATCAAGGTGGGTTAGGAATTCATGACCTTCAAGTCAAGAATACCGCACTCCTTGGTAAATGGTTGTTTAAGCTACTAAACGAGAATGGTATGTGGCAAACCATCCTAAATCGAAAATATGTTGGCTCAAAAGCGTTATCACAAGTTTCTTGGAAATCCGGTGATTCACATTTTTGGGCGGGTCTGATGGCTACAATGGATAAGTTCTTCAGATTCAGACATTTTTTTTATTAAAGATGGCTCACAGATAAAGTTCTGGGAGGATTCATGGCTAGGTAATGCCCCTCTCCGAGAACAATATCCTGCGTTATACAATATTGTTCGTTACAAAAGTGATACCTTTGCGAAAGTAATGGCTACCTCACCTCCAGATGTAACGTTCAGGCGAGATCTGCTTGGACCAAGACTGGTTGGATGGAATGCCCTTCTTCAACGTTTGGCTACCGTACATCTATCGTCTCAGCCAGACAAGTTTCGTTGGAATTTACACAAGAATGGTGAATTCTCTGTGGACTCCATGTATAATGCTTTAATCCATCAAAACATACCGGTTGATGATAACAAGATGATTTGGAAGATGAAGATACCACTTAAAACTAAGGTGTTTGGGTGGTACCTTCGTCGTGGAGTTATTCTCACCAAAGACAATCTGGTTAAACGGAACTGGCATGGAAACAAGAGTTGTGTTTTTTGTCATCACGATGAGACTATTAAACATCTATTTTTTCAATGCCGGTTCGCAAGGTCTATATGGTCAATCATCCAAGTAGCATTTGACCTTTATCCTCCTCGCAGTGTTGCCAATATCTTTGGAAATTGGCTGCATGGTATTGATAATCGGTTTAGAACGCTTATTAGGGTGGGAGCGCTTGCCGTAATATGGTTGCTATGGCTATGTAGAAATGATATTGCTATGGCTATGTAGAAATGATAAAGTGTTTAATGATAAAATTTCTTCTCCCTTGCAGGTAATCTACCGGTGTACCGGTACACTCCGTTTATGGTCGTCTCTTCAGCGGGTGGAGCACCGAGACCTATTTACGGAGGTCTATGCACGATTGAAGAATACAGTGAGGGATACTTTTTCCCGTCATGGGTGGCAGCATAATCTTCGGATCGGTCCCCCACACCCTTAGGCACTGTTGCGATCATTTTGATATGTAATACGCCTGTTACTTTTTTAGATTGTGTACTTCTGATCAACTGTGTGCATCTTAGCTATGTAGAGGCTGGGTGTAATACTTAAACCTTTTAAGTAGTAAAGCGCCCTTTATCGAAAAAAATGTGGTCTTTTCAAGGAAACCGACCTTTTGTGCGGCATGTGTAAAAAGACAAAGTTCGGTGCTGAAATAAGCCTTTTTCTTTTTTGTCTTTTTGCACAAGCCACAAAATATCCTTTTTTCCAAAATGGTTTAACATTTTTAAATTTGTTTTTGAGTAAAGGGAGCACATGCACCAGGATCAAAAGTGCATTTTCATGTCTTCTGAAATCTGGTACTCCCTCCGATCACTATTACCTATCCTAATGCGGATGTATCTAGGCACTAAAACGTGTCTGGATACATCCGTATTAGGAGGATAGGTAACGATGGCCGGAGGGAGTACTCTCGATTTATATGGAATGCATGGTCGATATAGTTTATCTCCGAAACTGAATTGAGCAATATAGTTCACATATTTGGAATTGGCTTCATGATATTGATCTAAGATTTAGGACACTTATTCGGGTGGAAGTGCTTGCCGTGATATGGTCGCTATAGCTATGTAGGAATGACGAAGTTTTTAATGACAAAAATTATTCTTTCTTGCAGGTTATCTATAGATGTACCGGTATTCTTCGTTTATGGTCACCTCTGCAGCGGATAGAGAATCGTGACCTATTTACGGAGGTATGTACATGTTTTTTTTTTGAATTTGGAGGTATGTACACGGTTGGAGGATACTGCGATGGATTTTTTTTTCTCCTCATGGGTGACCGCATAATCTACGGACTGGACCTCCACCTTCACCTTAGACGATCTACATTTGCTCATTTTGATATGTATTTCGTCTTTTTTCTTTTTGTATGAGAAATGAGAACTAAGTCTTCCGAACGGCTGTGTGCATCCTAGTTATGCAGAGGCTGGGTGTAATTACTTATTTTGAGTAATGAAAGCACCCATTTTTTTTAAAAAAAATACATCTAAAGCGTACCTGGTGTCTTGAGCTCTGGAATGGCACTGCATAAATGTACATAGAAAATGTCAGGGAATCAGCTGGTTGGTATTCCGGCAACTTTTATAAGAGAATTTGCATTCGGCAGATTTTAGACAAAAAGATCCATAATGTTTTCTCCCTGTAATATCTCTATTTAAATGATCACTTCTTACGTGTGACATATTTGGACGCCGCGTCGGCTGCATAATCTCTCAACTCCTGTTTCAGCTGGCTCGGGTCCGCTTCGACGTAGATCGCACCGTACTGGTTGATCCCCACGAAATCGAACGAACCGCGCACCGTCGCCGACTCCTCGGCCGTCAACGCCGGCAACCTGGACCCGGCGTTCCTCCTCATCACCGGCGGATAGTCGCCGTACACCAAAGGATGCATGAACCTATTATTTGGCACTGCCATGGCTTCAGAAATATGCAAGACGTACATTTCGGAGTACAAAAGATGCATCCAGTTTGAAGTCACAGAAGAATTGAATCGGAACGAGTGGATCAGAGATTTACCATCCGAGTGTGAAGTCATTCATTCTTTCAGCTGCTGCTACATCCTCTGGTTTCGGTGTTGCCGGCTCATACCACCAGGCGAGCAACGTGAGCCCAATCCGTCCACCTTGCTCAGCCTACAAAATACGAATTCATTAGCAGGAGATCAGTTCACATGAATGGAATCCCAAAGAGAAGATGTGTTGAGTAGCAAACCTGGTATTTGCGCCTATAGAGGGACACCATGGAGGCGTGCGCGAGCAGCAGGTGGTGAGCGACGACGTACGGCTCCGTCGAGGAGTTTCCCTCGGCGCAGGTGGTTCCGGGCGGGAATCCGAACGGGGACGAGCACCGCCGTGGTGGGAGGTAGCCCATGTCGTAGCCACCGAGCGGCTCGATGTTAGGCTCGTTCACGGTGGTCCAATGCTTCACCCTGTCGCCGAAGCTCCTGAAGCACACGTCGGCGTACGCCGTGAAATCCTCTCTGCATTCATGGCGGCTCCACTCGCACGGTCAGAGTTAATTCAGAACAGAACAAAGTAATCAAGCTAGGTAGTACATGATCCTAGGACTGAGCAAGCCATTGTATTCATCTTGAAGAGCCTGAGGAAGGTCGAAGTGATAGATCGTGATGTGAGGTTGTATTCCTGCAATGCGATCACGAGGTCAAACGTTGGCGTTTACAGATAGCCTGTCCAAACTGAAGAAACAAACCAAATTAGGATTACCGTGTTTGAGGAGTTCATCTACAAGGTTGTTGTAGTATTCTAACCCCTTCGGGTTTACGGCTCCTCGCCCATCTGCAGTTACACATGTACACAACTATAAACTCCTCCAAACAAGGCCGAAGACATGATTGGTTTATGAGAGTACCTGGAATAAGCCGTGACCAGGAGATGGAGAACCTGTAGGCGTCCAGGCCCATCTCATGCATGAGCTTCACATCTTCCTGCAATTGATCGATGACCATCAGCATAGGTTTAGAAAACAGACCTTCCCCTTACTGACCTGGGATTGGAAAACATGCCTTGTACTTGTGGTACTGATCGGCAGCCACGTCTGCCGTGGCATGGTCGAATGCATAGCCTTGGAGAGCACAGATATAGTAGTACTACTTATTAGAAACAGAATTGCATGAACTTCAGAAGGCGAACTAGATTGCTAGGCGATGCTAACCCTGGTGCGTGTGTGTGTCCCAGATGCTCGGCTTCTTCCCGTCCTCTGCCCACGCGCCTTCAACCTGCCCAAGAACATAATCTCTGAGTTGCAGTTGCAGTTGCAGAGCTAGTGAATTACTGCAACAGACTACGACTGCATCATCGATCTTCATCGGCTTTTGCTGCGAACCTGGTAAGCCGACGAGCCTGCTCCGAAGACGAACCCCTCCGGAAAGTCATGCCGGGTGATCGCCGTCGCCGAGACGAGCTCGAACAAGAGGACGGCGAGAAGCGAGCGCAGGCGTGAACCGCTACCACGGCTCTGTTCCATCGACAGGGCGTGTAAACCGCCGCACTGCTGCTGCAATGCGGATGTGCGGTGCAGTGGTCAGGTGGATGGAGGCTATGGAGCGGGGGGACGACAGCCGGGGCCAGGGAGAGGGAGCGGTGAGAGGGAGAGGCACCGCTTGGCTCGCTTGGACGGGCGTAGTCCAGCCGAAGATGCGCGCTTCCCGTCTCCGTCATGTTTGAAGATGCCTCGCCATTTCAGGATACGGCCAAGACCGTCCATAGGTTGCCATTTTCTGGACACGTCGCAGCCCGTCCGTATGATGATTCTGCCACTGCGAGTCTTGTGAAGTCGGTAGGTCATCGGTTCGAAAATTTTACACGATAAGGGCCCTTGCCCTGGTTCCATTTCCATATAAAAGAAACAAGCGAGTTCGTTACAACAAAAACTAAGGAAAAGGAAAGATAGTTCTGCTGAAACTTTTTTTTCTCAAAAATGGGCGCGTTTATTACTCAAACAAGCAATTACATCTGGCCTATGCATAGCTAAGATGCACATAACCGTTCAAAAATCTCAAGATCTCACAACGAAAATGAAAAAAGACGAAATACATATCAATGTTGAGCAATTGTAGATCGCCTAAGGTGAAGGTGGAGGACCAATCCGTAGTTTATGCGGCCACCCATATAGGGAAAAAGTATCCCTCGCTGTAACCTCCAACCGTGTACAGACCTCCATAAATAGGTCCCGATGCTCCATCCGCTGAAGAGGTGACCATAAACAGAGAATACCTGTACATCTGTAGATAATCTGGAAGAGAGAACAATTTTTATCATTAAATTTTTTGTCATTTCTACATAGCCAAATTGACCATATAATGGCCAACGCTCCCACCCTAATAAGCCTCCTAAACCTTTAGATCAATACCATGAAGCCAGTTTCCGAAGATATTGGCAACGCTAGTCGGAGAATACAGGCTAGACGCTACTTGAATGAGTTCTGCTAAAACTTAAAGAACAACAAGTTCAAAAGCACTCTGGTCAACTAGTCCTTTGCCAAAGCAAAAGCTAAAACTACACTATTACTAGCTTGGAAATCACAGCCCAACGGCCTAAAACCCTTCCAGCACCTCTACCGCCGAGAGTCCCCCAGTGACAAGGGTATAGCTAATAGAGCCCGTTATTTGTGTACCCCTGAGGCCCGTTAAGATTAGGCTCAAGTATAGTCATAGTCGAAATACGAGTCAATGTCGTATACAGACACTGTAATTTATATTGGACCCGACCGGTTCCTTGAGACCTGGCCACCTATATATAGGGGCTAGGAGAGGCCAGCTAGGGACAGATTGAGATTAAGCCAAGTTCACCGTCACGTTTATTCTCAATACACGCCTTGTTTAACTGATCTTTACCTTCGAGTTCATCCGATGCCATATTCCCCCGATCCTAAGTCCCTCATCTTGGACATTTGTCGAGTTAACCCTCGTCAATTGGCGCCAACCATGGGGAGCCGGGGCGTTGGAGTCATGAATTCGACGGCTTTTTCGCTTCTAGCCAACAGCAATCCAGAAATCGACAGAAACTAGGAGATGGAGCTAACAATCGGAAGCCTGAACTTTCGCATCAGATCTTTGGGTTCGATTCGCCTTTCAGATCCGGTGAAACCGGATCCGTCGGCAAGAGAAACCAAGACAGTAGCAATGTCAGAATCATCAGTGGGCTCTTCCAGCGAGGTAAACTCGCCGGTCAGCTTTGCAACAACGGAAGATTCAGAAGGAAAAATTGAAGAACTCGACGAAACCATGGGAAACATCAACTTAGAAGGAACAATGGATCAAACATATCTTAGTCAAAAGGACTTCAGCACCCGAAGCGGTGGCGTCTCCAGCAATATACACCAACTATGTGTCATCATCACTGAAGCAGCAGAAGAAAACGATGATGCAGACAATGCAGCAAATCATGGTACGGAGGTACCCGCCAACTCAAGAAGAGAATTTTTGATGGGGTATCAGTATGCCCTGCATCAGCACAAAAAGAAGCTGCGGGAGGAAAAAGACGAGTCCATGAGAAGTCAAGAAAACAATAGTGTATCATGTGGAGCATACTGGGACGAATACAGTGAAGCATCGGACTCATGCAGAGAGAAACATCGAGAGCCAAAGCACAATAGAAGGACAACAGCACGAGCAAGGGAAGAGAACCGTGCAAGAAGCATAAGCCCATAGCCATCACACGAAGAGGAGGATTTTGTGCCAGAAACACCAGAAGCAGTACTAGTAGCAGCGTAGGCGTATCTACTAACTACACAACCGGAACCCGGAGATCCACAGGAGTGAAGGGTTTCGCAGCATAGAAAACAAAAATTTCCTACGGAAGCGAACAAGAAAGCCAAGATCTAATCTAGGAGATGTAATCAACGAGAGAGGTAGATGAGATCTTCATACCCTTGAAGATTCGCACAGCGGTAACGTTCAAAAGAACGTGGTTGACGTAGTCGTACTAGCCTTCTCCTCCTCGCGATCCGATCCGATCCTACGCCGCAAGTGGCGGCGCCTCCGAGAGTTGCACACGTACAGCGCACCAATGACTCCGCCTTCCCGGTCCAGCGAGATATGGTGGAGTGGTAGTTGGGATCAACAACACGACGGCGTGGTGTCTATGGTGGAGAGTATACGCCGACAGGGCTTCGCCTGTTTGCGTGGTGGAAGAAGAACGGAAAAAGAAGGCTTCAGAAAGCGGGCAGCGGCTTCGCAGAGAACTAGTTTTTCTTACTACTCAACCGGCCGCGCGCCCTGTCCTTTTATTAGCGGTCGACGCAGAAGCAGCCGGCCTCTTCCGAGTCGAACTCGTGACAGAGTCCCAGCCGAACACGCAGCAGCCACCGCTATGATTTCATGCGACGTGGGCGAGCCAGGGAGCTGGGCTGCTGCTGCTGCTGTGCGTGCGCGCCAGGCATGTGCGGCTGCTGTGCGTGAGCGCGCAAGCCATGCATGCATGCATGCATGCATGCTTCCTCCTTTTTTTTTCTTCTCTTTATTTATTTCTTCTAAATAAATACTGCTTAATATTTATCAATTCTCATAACTGATAAATACTAATATTTTTCCACCCGGAACAATTCCGTAACTTCTGAAACAGTTTCACATATATCCCGAAATTACCCTAGCGCTGATGCACGTTAAGTGTGTGACCCTACGGGTTCGAGAATACGTGGACATGATCTCTATCAATAATCAATAGCGGGATCTGGAAATCCATATTGACTCCCACGCACTCAGCGATGATCATATCGGATGAACCACGATGTCAGGATTCAAGCAATCCCGTATTTGTATTCCCTTCGTCTCGCGATATTTTACTCGCCCGAGATTCGATCGTCGGTATCGGCATACCTAGTTCAATCTCGTTTACAGCAAGTACTTTACTCGTTCCGTAATCCGATATCACTTTGTGATTAACTCTTTAATCACGTGCTTGCAAGCGGTGTTGATATCGATTACCGAGTGGGCCCGAAGTATATCTCTCCGACTTGGGAGGGACAAATTCCATCTCGATACATACAACCCAACAAGTACTTTCCGATCACCTGAGAGACACCTTTATTATCACCCTCACATAGGATGACGTTTGATGACTTCAAAGCTTTCTTCCGATACTAGGGAGTTGTATTATCTCATGGTCTAAGGAATACAATACATGACATAGGAAAAGCTTCGCAAAGATGAACACGATGACACGATCTAATTGCTCTGCTTTATTTGGGTCTGTCCATCATATCATTCTCCTAATGATATGATCTCATTATTAATTGACAACACATGTCTATGGTTAGGAAACCTTAACCATCATTAATCAATGAGCTAGTCCATAGAGGCGTACTAGGGACACGGTGTTGTTCACAAACCACACAAGTATTAAAGTTTCCATTTAATACAATTCTAGCATGGAATATAAACATTATCATGAACAAGAATTATAATAATAACATCTTTATTATTGCCTCTAGGGCATAATTCCAACAGTCTCCCACTTGCACTAGAGTCAATAATCTAGTTTACATCTGGCAACAATCTAACACCCATGGCATTAAGGTGCTGATCATGTTTTGCTCGTGGAAGAGGTTTAGTCAACGGGTCTGCGACATTCAGATCCGTATGTACTTTGCTAATCTTCAGATCTCCATCTGCTATATAATCTCGAATTATATGAAATCGGCGATTGATGTGCTTGGTCTTTGGATGATATCTTGGTTCCTTAGCTAGTGCTATGGCGCCAGTGTTGTCGCACAATATCTCCAGTGGGTCCAAGGCATTTGGAACCACACCAAGCTCAGTGATGAAGTTTCTGATCCAAACTCCTTCACTTGATGCTTCCGAAGCAGCCATGTATTCCGCTTCTGTTGTAGATCCCGCGATCACGCTTTGCTTGCAGCTTCTCCAGCTCACAGCTCCACCATTCAAAATATAAACGTATCCTGTCTGAGATTTAGAATCATCCGGGTCGGTGTCGAAGCTAGCGTCGACGTAACCTTTTACGACGAGCTCCTCGTCACCTCCATAGACCAAGAACATTTCTTTAGTCCTATTTAAATACTTTAGGATGTTCTTTACGGCTGTCCAGTGTTCCACTCCTGGATCACTTTGGTATCTGCTCGTCAAACTAAGAGCATTGGACACATCCGGTCTAGTACATAGCATGGCATACATGATAGAACCTATGGCCGAGGCATATGGTACTTTGCTCATAGTTTCTCTATCTTTTACCGTAGCTGGACACTGAGCTTTGCTCAATATCTTACCTGACAACATGGGCAATGAACCTTTCTTTGCTTTATCCATTCTGAACCTCTTCAGAACTTTGTCCAGGTATGTACTTTGGCTTAATGCTATTAGGCGTCTTTCTCTATCTCTATAGATTTTGATGCCTAATATATAAGCAGCTTCCCCTAGGTCTTTCATTGAAAAACATTTATTCAAATAACTCTTCACATCGTTAAGCATACCGATGTCATTTCCAATAATCAATATGTCATCCACATATAGTACTAAAAATGTCACCGAGCTCCCACTCACTTTCTTGTAGATACAAGCTTCGTAGCAATTTGGAACAAATCCAAAACTCTTGATCACTTGATCAAAACGAAGGTTCCAACTCCGAGATGCTTGCTTCAGTCCATAAATGGAACGCTGAAGTTTGCACACTTTATTAGCATCCTTAGGATCGACAAAACCTTCGGGCTGCATCATATACAACTCTTCATCAATGTTGCCATTGAGGAACGCAGTCTTGACATCCATCTGCCATATTTCATAATCATGAAACGCAGCAATTGCTAATAAAATCCGAATGGACTTAAACATCGCTACGGGAGAGAAAGTCTCATCGTAGTCAACACCTTGAACTTGCCGAAAACCTTTTGCGACAAGCCGAGCTTTATAGACAGTAACATTACCATCCGCGTCCGTTTTCCTCTTGAAAATCCATTTGCACTCAACGGCCTTACGGTCGCTAGGAGGGTACACCAAAGTCCACACTTGGTTTTCGCTCATGGATCCCAATTCGGATTTCATGGCCTCTAGCCATTTCTCAGAGTCTGGGCTCATCATCGCTTCCTCATAGTTTGCAGGTTCGCTGTTGTCTAACAACAAGACGGTTAAGACAGGGTTGCCGTACCATTCAGGAGTGGCACGTGACCTTGTCGACCTACGAAGTTCAGTAGTAGCATCGTTCGAAGTTTCATGATCTTTATCATTAGCTTCCTCTCTTGTTGGTGCAGGCGGCGCCGGAACAATTTCGGGTGCTGCGCTACTCTCCAACTCGAGAGAAGGTTCAATAACCTCGTCTAGCTCTACCTTCCTCCCACTCACTTCTTTCGAGAGAAACTCCTTCTCAAGAAAGGATCCATTCTTAGCAACAAACACTTTGCCTTCGGATCTGTGGTAGAAGGTATACCCAATCGTTTCCTTAGGGTATCCTATGAAGACGCATTTCTCCGCTTTGGGTTCGAGCTTGTCCGGCATCAACTTCTTGACGTAAGCTTCGCATCCCCAAACTTTAAGAAACGACAACTTAGGTTTAGCACCAAACCACAGTTCATACGGTGTCGTCTCAACGGATTTAGATGGTGCCCTATTTAAAGTGAATGCAGCGGTTTCTAATGCATAACCCCAAAATGATAACGGCAAATCTGTAAGAGACATCATTGATCGCACCATATCTAATAGAGTTCGATTCCGGCGTTCAGACACACCATTGCGCTGTGGTGTTCCGGGTGGCGTGAGTTGCGAAACGATTCCGCATGCTTTAAGATGCGTGAGAAAATCATAACTCAAATACTCACCTCCACGATCGGATCGCAGAAATTTAATTTTCCTGTTACGATGGTTTTCCACTTCGTTCTGAAATTCTTTGAACTTTTCAAATGTTTCAGATTTATGTTTCATTAAATAGATATACCCATATCTACTTAAGTCATCAGTAAAAGTGAGAAAATAGCGATATCCACCGCGCGTCGAAATACTCATTGGTCCGCACACATCGGTATGTATGATTTCCAATAAGTCCGTTGCTCGCTCCATTATTCCGGAGAACGGGGTTTTGATCATCTTGCCCATGAGGCACGGTTCGCACGTGTCAAATGATTCAAAATCAAGAGACTCCAAAAGTCCATCAGAATGGAGTTTCTTCATGCGTTTTACACCGATATGACCTAGACGGCAGTGCCACAAATAAGTTGGATTATCACTATCTACTTTGCATCTTTTAGCCTCAATGTTATGGATGTGTGTTTCATTGCTTTCGAGATTTAGAAGAAATAAACCATTCAAAATAGGTGCATGACCATAAAAGATGTTATTCATATAAATAGAACAACCATTATTCTCAGATTTAAATGAATAACCGTCTTGCAATAAACATGATCCAGATATAATGTTCATGCTCAACGCAGGCACATAATAACACTTATTAAGGTTTAAAACTAATCCCGAAGGTAAAACTAAGGAGAGCGTGCCGACGGCCATCACATCAACTTTTGATCCATTGCCAACTCGCATCGTCACCTCATCCCTTGCTAGCCGCCGTCTATTCCGTAGCTCCTGTTTCGAGTTACAAATATTAGCAACTGAACCAGTATCATATACCCAGGCACTACAACGAGCGCTAGTAAGGTAGACATCAATAACATGTATATCAAATATACCTTTGATGGTGCCAGCCTTCTTGTCCGCTAAGTACTTCGGACAGTTGCGCTTCCAGTGACCCTTGACCTTGCAATAGAAGCACTCAGTGTCCAGCTTAGGTCCAGACTTGAGCTTCTTCTCAGCAGGGGCAACGTGCTTGCCTTTGCCTTTCTTGAAAGATCCCTTTGCACCCTTAGCTTTCTTAAAGCTAGTGGTCTTGTTGACCATCAACACATGATTGTCTTTCTTGATATCCACCTCCGCAGCTTTCAGCTTAGCGAAGAGCTCAGTGATCGTATCAGTGGAACCAATTTGATTATGAGTAACTACAAAACCTTTGTAGCTAGGAGGGAGTGATTGCAGAACTCTGTCAATCTTAAGCTCCTCTGGAATCTTGCAGTCCAGTTGCTCAAGGCGTTGAGTGTAGCCCGACATCTTAATGGCGTGCTCACTAACGGAACTCCCTTCCTCCATCTTGCAGTTAAAGAACTTCTCAGAGATCTCATATCTCTCAGAACGGGCCTGAGTCTGAAACATCGTTTTCAGTTCCTCAAGTATCTCAAAAGGCCCGCGGTACTTCTCAAAACGATTTTGAAGTTCCGGTTCCATAGAAAACAGCATGGTACTCATAATCGCATCACAATCATCTCTACGAGCATTGAAGTCAGCAAGTTCTTCAGTTTTCGCAGTTGCAGCAGGGGTGTCACCTAGCGCTTTGTCAAGTACATAGGCTTTTTGTCCGCCAGCGAGTATGATTCTCAGATTGCGGAACCAGTTGGTGAAGTTAGACCCATTGTTCTTAAGCTTTTCTTTCTCAGCAAACACGTTGAAGTTGAAGTTGGACTTAGCCATTAGATCTACAACATTGCAAGTACAATTTTAGACTATGTTCATGATAACTAGTTCAACTTAATCAAATTACTAGATGAACTCCCACTAAATTCAACATCCCTCAAGTTGTTTAGTGAACACGATCCAAATTCACCACACCTAATCCGATCTTCACGAGAAGAGATATGGTTTCAATGGTGGACAACTCAGTGTCGATCATATCATTTATATGACTCATGTTTAACCTTTCGGTTCGTGTGTTCCGAGGCCATGTCTGTACATGCTAGGCTCGTCAAGTCAAAACCAAGTATTTTCCGCGTGTGCAAAACTGGCTTGCACCCGTTGTATGTGAACGTAGAGTTTATAGCACCCGATCATCACGAGGTGCTTGAAAACGACGAACTTTCGCAACGGCGCATACGAGGGGAGAACACAATTTTATCTTGATCTTTAAGTGAGGAATCATCTTATAATGCTACCGTCGCGATCTAAGCAAAATAAGATACATAAAAGGATAAACATCACATGCATATAATTTTATGTGACATGGTATAGCCAATCTCCGCGCCATGATCTCCATCTTGTGCGCGCCGGCATGATCTCCATCACTCCACCATGATTGCCTCCACCACGAATAGCAACTACAACTATTGCTAACTATTTAGCGATAAAGTAAAGCTATTACATGGCGTATAAGAAGTTGACACGCAGGTCATACACAATTATAAAGACAACCATATGGCTCCAGCCGGTTGTGAACTCATCGACATGCAAGTCGTGAAAGATTACAAAACATGATCATTGCATACAACTCAATTCATACACATCATGTCTTGGGCCATACCATATCACAAAACACTCCCTGCAAAAACAAGTTAGACGCCTCTACTTTGTTGTTGCAAGTTTTACGTGGCTTATGGGAGTAGCAAGCTAAGAACGATTCTTACCTACGAAAAGCCACAACGGTGATATTATGGTTGCTAACATCCGATGTAAATCCCATGACTACTATAGTGAGAGAAACTGGCATCCACCAGCCGCATGTATGGAACAAGCCACACGTCAAGTGCGGAGCCGGTCTCGCGAACGCGGTCGCGTAAAGTTGGCCTGGACCGCTTCGATCTCACTATACCGCGCCATAAGAAATACACAACAAGAGGTTTGCAACAGAAAACATCAACGCCCGCAACAAGCATGTTGCGTTCTACTCGTGAAACACATCTACGCATAGATCTGGCTCTGATACCACTGAAGGGTTTCGCAGCATAGAAAACAAAAATTTCCTACGGAAGCGAACAAGAAAGCCAAGATCTAATCTAGGAGATGTAATCAACGAGAGAGGTAGATGAGATCTTCATACCCTTGAAGATTCGCACAGCGGTAACGTTCAAAAGAACGTGGTTGACGTAGTCGTACTAGCCTTCTCCTCCTCGCGATCCGATCCGATCCTACGCCGCAAGTGGCGGCGCCTCCGAGAGTTGCACACGTACAGCGCACCAACGACTCCGCCTTCCCGGTCCAGCGAGATATGGTGGAGTGGTAGTTGGGATCAACAACACGACGGCGTGGTGTCTATGGTGGAGAGTATACGCCGACAGGGCTTCGCCTGTTTGCGTGGTGGAAGAAGAACGGAAAAAGAAGGCTTCAGAAAGCGGGCAGCGGCTTCGCAGAGAACTAGTTTTTCTTACTACTCAACCGGCCGCGCGCCCTGTCCTTTTATTAGCGGTCGACGCAGAAGCAGCCGGCCTCTTCCGAGTCGAACTCGTGACAGAGTCCCAGCCGAACACGCAGCAGCCACCGCTATGATTTCATGCGACGTGGGCGAGCCAGGGAGCTGGGCTGCTGCTGCTGCTGTGCGTGCGCGCCAGGCATGTGCGGCTGCTGTGCGTGAGCGCGCAAGCCATGCATGCATGCATGCATGCATGCTTCCTCCTTTTTTTTTCTTCTCTTTATTTATTTCTTCTAAATAAATACTGCTTAATATTTATCAATTCTCATAACTGATAAATACTAATATTTTTCCACCCGGAACAATTCCGTAACTTCTGAAACAGTTTCACATATATCCCGAAATTACCCTAGCGCTGATGCACGTTAAGTGTGTGACCCTACGGGTTCGAGAATACGTGGACATGATCTCTATCAATAATCAATAGCGGGATCTGGAAATCCATATTGACTCCCACGCACTCAGCGATGATCATATCGGATGAACCACGATGTCAGGATTCAAGCAATCCCGTATTTGTATTCCCTTCGTCTCGCGATATTTTACTCGCCCGAGATTCGATCGTCGGTATCGGCATACCTAGTTCAATCTCGTTCACAGCAAGTACTTTACTCGTTCCGTAATCCGATATCACTTTGTGATTAACTCTTTAATCACGTGCTTGCAAGCGGTGTTGATATCGATTACCGAGTGGGCCCGAAGTATATCTCTCCGACTTGGGAGGGACAAATTCCATCTCGATACATACAACCCAACAAGTACTTTCCGATCACCTGAGAGACACCTTTATTATCACCCTCACATAGGATGACGTTTGATGACTTCAAAGCTTTCTTCCGATACTAGGGAGTTGTATTATCTCATGGTCTAAGGAATACAATACATGACATAGGAAAAGCTTCGCAAAGATGAACACGATGACACGATCTAATTGCTCTGCTTTATTTGGGTCTGTCCATCATATCATTCTCCTAATGATATGATCTCATTATTAATTGACAACACATGTCTATGGTTAGGAAACCTTAACCATCATTAATCAATGAGCTAGTCCATAGAGGCGTACTAGGGACACGGTGTTGTTCACAAACCACACAAGTATTAAAGTTTCCATTTAATACAATTCTAGCATGGAATATAAACATTATCATGAACAAGAATTATAATAATAACATCTTTATTATTGCCTCTAGGGCATAATTCCAACAGGGAGCACATGCATCAAGCAGCAATAAAAAGTCTTGGGTTAGTAGAAAATAGGTTAAGGAAACATTCTACAGAGAAGAAGTCGACATGTTACGAGGATAAGGGAAAGAAAAAGCATAAAGTACCAATCCTCGCAAAGCCAAACATGTGACTCATTGGGCGACGAAAAGTGCAAGGCACTGCGGGGAGGATGCAAGGAATATCATAGCACAAACAAGGATGAACAAAGCACACTATGCGTGGAAGGAAGAAAATTATGAAGATGGTGAAAAGGAGATGGGCGCGCTATGCTTTACCCGAAGGGTTCGCAGAATGCGAGTACCCAAAGAATTTAAATTAGGGATTTCTATTTTCGTGCCCTTGGGTCCTTAGTTGTACTCAGTTTTCCCCAGCTCCTTAGTTTTTCCTCAGTTTTCCCCAAGCCCTTGTCTGAAACCCTCACAAGGAGCTCGGACGGGAGGAATCCCGTTCAGTTGACCATTCCGTGCTGACGAGTGGGGCCGCATCGTGTGGGGCTGGTAGAAAGGGACCGCGTGGGACAGGACGAGACCGTGTTTGGTCATACGAGCGGAGCTGGGGCCGTAGCGTGTGGGGCCGTAGCGTGTGGAGGCGTGTGGGTCCAGGACATGGGCACGAGTGGTTTCTGTCTCTTTCGCCCAGATTAGCAGTTTTCAATGCACCTTTTTCCTCTCTCTCGCCCGATCTCATTCATTCTTGATTGCCCAAATTGGTAGCAAATCTAGAGCAGCTTCTCCTTCTGTTTTTAACGCCATTTATTTCTTTATGCCTTCGTTTTTACCCAATCAGGTACTCCCTCCGATCCATATTACTCTTCACTAATACAGATGTATCTACCACTAAAATGTGTTTAGATACAACCACATTAGCGAAGAGTAATATGGATCGGAGGGAGTAGGAAATCTAGGGCACAAATCCAGAGAAAATATACGATAAGCTGCATACAGCAGCCAACATAGCATAGATATATTCACGATAGATCCAATAGTACTACCGATAGATCCAACATAAGCTACATTTTACATGAATTTAAGCTTGGAGGCTGCACAAGTGAATCCCAAGTGCTTTGTGTTTGGCCATGAACGCATGCACGTTCACGGTCGTTCCAACTCTAGCGCCGCCAATGGCTCTGCCAATAGATTCAGCATGGTTCACCAGGCAGTTGAAGTCGGTGGCGCGGAGCCTCCTGTTGCAGAAGGAGCACCTATAAATGCCTCGAGCAAAGTGGCCATCATAATGGCCGGACTGCAGCCTCCTGAGGACATGACGAGTCTTGGTGTGGAAGGACTCGTCGTCGCTGTCGACGTCGCTGCTCTGCACCTGTCACGTAGCACCAAAGATCGAAAAATACGGAGTCAATTGCAGCGATGATGGAACAGAGAGTGAACAAAAGATCATGCATGATAATATGGGCACGAAAAAAAGAGGTAGCCTCAGTTACATTGGACACACTTATATCCAGGATTTGAGTCACTGGACCAAAGATCATGCACAACAAATTTGTACACACCAATTGTTCACTGACTAAACCCTGAATCAATTTGTGCCCAAATATTCATCATCATCGGCACAAATTAACCGGATGGGATTGATTACTCACATAAGTTAACCGAATCTTAAACAAAAGCAAATCACAAACACTAATAACGCAAGATCTAGAACTAGGAACAGACGAACCCTAATAACGCAAGATCTAACACAAAAGGATTGAACTAGGAACAGACGAACCCTAATAACGCAAGATCTAACACAAAAGAATAGAACTAGGAACATACGAACCCTAATAACGCAAGATCTAACACAAAAGGATTGAACTAGGAACAAACGAACCCTAATAACGCAAGATCTAACACAAAAGGATTGAAATAGGATAAGAACAAGGGAACAAAGGGTTACCTCCGGCTCGTCGTCGACGATGCTGGTGTCGTGGGGGTTCTCCGGCGCGACGTACGGCACTAGTTCATATGGGTCCCAATCGACGGGGGCCTGGACGGGGGCAGCGGCCGATGCGCCGACGGCTGATGCGCCGGCGGCTACGTCGAAAGCAGCGACGGGGGCCTGGACGGGGGCGGCGACCGATGCGCCGGCGGCTACGTTGGAAGCAGCGATGGGGGCCTGGACGGGGGCGGCGGCCGATGCGCTGGCGGCTGATGCGCCAGCGGCTACGTCGGAAGTGCCGACAATGGGCATCTCATTCTTCTCCATCGCCGGGGTTTTTTCTTCGGGGTTTTTTCTATGCGAAGTGGAGAAGATGATGGGACAGGAGAGGCGGTTGCAGTGAGAATGAGAGAGTGGGCGAGCATCGAGGGAGAGAAAGAGGGGCTCTATAAAGACAAAGGTGGCGTGTACCGCAACACACGTCCGCTATGCACGGCTACAGCATGCACCGCGACACGAGGCTAACCCTGGGACGTTTGGTGTACTCAGTTCTAACCTCGGGCCTTATACAGAAATTTTATCTGTACTCAGTTTTCTCCTCAAGTACTTAGACTGGCAAGTGCAATATACTCAGTTCTACCCTCAAGTAGCTGGTCAACAGAGAGTCAACAAATGAGATTAACATAGCTAATTGAGTCATTTCATGCGCAAAAAAATCCAAAAAAAACATAGTGGCACCTACTCATGGAGTCTTCCTACGCAACCTGCCACCTAGGAAACCTTAACAAACATAGATAAATCAAGTTTTACCACAAATTGCCACTTCTCAGAATCACTAGTAGCTATGAAGATGCATGGTTTTCCACTCAAACCCCTTTGCAAAACATCTTCCCCAAAACATAGTTTGTCTAAATAAGGCCATAATTGTCACACTCATATATATTTGAATTGCAAATAATTTGATGTAGCCCAATATGAATTATATTGTACAAAACACGCATTTTTCATTTTGTAATTCTTTTGTTTGAATCCCTTAGTCTATTTACTATTTACGTGCCCTTGGTTTCTTAGTACTACTCAGTTTTGCCCTCAAGTACTGTCACAAATGCTCACAGAAGCCCAAACTTATCCTGATTGGTTGAGCCATTGTCACACGGATCGACTCCACCAACCGTTGATCCACTGATCTAACAGGCAGTATACCCCTCTCCGTCTCTTCGTGGCCACCCCTCTCTCTCTCTCTCTCTCTCTCTTCGTGGCCACCCCTCTCTCTCTGTCGGTGGACAGTGCCACCCCTCTATTTATGTGCAATAACGAGTTTGCCACGTAACTATATTCCCTCTATTTATGCATTATTTTCCACGATCTAAACATGTTAAACTAAAAAGTGGTATATATTTGGTGTAAACAAGAGACATACATATTTGCGGATTTCGGTGAATGCATTATTTGTCACCCCTCTAACAATTATCAACTCTCTTTAGCATTCCTTTTCTTTTAGGGAATATAGTTTGGAATATAGTTTGTGGTATAATTTTGGTATAAACATGAGGCATACATATTTGAGGGATTTCGGTGAATGGATTATTTATCACCCCTCTAACAATTATCAACTATCTTTAGCATTCCTTTTCTTTTAGGGAATATAGTTTTGGTAATTTGAAATGGCCCAAAAGTGGTATCATTTTGGTAGAAACATGAGACATACATATTTGGCATATTTGGGGGATTTCGGTGAATGGATTATTTATCACCCCTCTAACAATTATCAACTATCTTTAGTATTCATTTTCTTTCAGGGAATATAGTTTTGGTAATTTGAAATGGCCCAAAAGTGGTATAATTTTGGTAGAAACATGAGACATACATATTTGGCATATTTGGGGGATTTCGGTGAATGGATTATTTATCACCCCTCTAACAATTATCAACTATCTTTAGCATTCCTTTTCTTTTAGGGAATATAGTTTTGGTAATTTGAAACGGCCCAAAAGTGGTATAATTTTGGTAGAAACATGAGACATACATATTTGGCATATTTGGGGGATTTCGGTGAATGGATTATTTATCACCCCTCTAACAATTATCAACTTTCTTTAGCATTCCTTTTCTTTTAGGGAATATAGTTTGGGATATAGTTTTGGTTATTTGAAACGTCCCAAAAGTGGTATAATTTTGGTATAAACATGAGACATACATATTTGTGGGATTTCGGTGAATGCATTATTTGTCACCCCTCTAACAATTATCAACTATCTTTAGCATTCCTATATTCCCTAACACTTATTTTTTTTTGGTAATTTTGGTGAATGCACACACTAACTTTGAAAACAACTACAAGTACATGTAACTGAATAATGGATTTGTAACAAGGGATCCCTTGTAACAAATTCTAGTGCCTGATGAGCAATGATAGGAATCCGATCGTAATTATACAACAAAAAAAACAACCAGCCATCAGATTAGCTTGCTTCTTCAACTCGATCAGCTGCTTTAACTGCTTGTTCATTTTCTTCAGTTCTTCCTTCACTTCCACCAGTTCTGCATTGGGAGCATTAGGCATAATCGGAACGGATCCTCTCTCCGCCGCATTCTCTACAGCAAGTCTCCCCCCTCCCAAATTGCGCTCCCCAATAGCGCCAATTGATTCCTGCAATTTAAGCCTCTGAACGTACACATCGATCCACTCGAAATACCTGCATTTCTTCAGGATCTGAAAACAACAACGTGAACCCTAAATCCCAAATTCGAGGGAATTACAAGAAAATCGAGAGAAAACAGAGCAATTGAAGCGAGATCTAACCTTATCCCCCTCTCTATATGGCAAGCTCTCGCATGCAAGGAACTCACGTCCATGGTTGCCGTTGTCGTCCGTCTTACAGATCGACCGCTTCAGAGGCTCCTGGCGTGGGTAGTCAGGGTATCTTGTCAAAGGCACGGGTCCATACTGCGGCCATGAAGAACGGGAGGTCGAAGAGAAACTAGACATCACCCGCCTACCGGAGAAGGTCTGCCGCTGGCGGAGAAGAAGAACAATGGGGCGCGGGGAAAGAAAGGGGAAGCAATGGCATGGGCACGGGCGCGGGGCTGGCTCGGGCTCCCATTTTGCAACGGTCACCTGGGTAAGCTGTGGGTCCGGCGCGCTAACGTGGACAAGTTGTGGGTCCCACGATGATTTGGATAAGTGGAGACGTGTCCACTGCGGGGCACCAATAGTGGCCCCACTTGCCAGCACCAACCAACGGTCAACTAAACGGGATTCCTCCCGTTCGAGCTCCTTGTGAGGGTTTCAGACAAGGGCTTGGGCAAAACTGAGGAAAAACTAAGCGGCTGGGAAAAACTGAGCACAACTAAGGACCCGAGGGCACGAAAATAGAAATCCCTTTAAATTACCACACGATCAACAAAAGTACGATGGGTCGCAAAAACATAGATTGTGGTTATCAAACTACCTTCAGGCAGTTCAAATACTCGGAGGAACAAGAGCAACGGCGATGAAAACTTTGCAATTACACCTCACCGGTGCAGCACGGTCTTGGCTAAGCACTTTACCCAACGATTCCATCGGAAGTTGGGGCGAACTAGAAAGTCAATTCGCAAGAAATTTCTGTTCGACATACAAACGTCCAGCGTCACTAGAAGAAGTCAAATCCTGCATGCAGAGAAAGGGCGAAACCCTACGTTCATACATACAACGATGGAGTATAATAAAAAACTCCGCGGAAGACGTCTTCGACGAGCGGGCAGTAGATACTTTCTCGGCTGGCCTTTGCCGTTCGAATCTCGTGGAAGAATAAGGGAGAACAAGGCTTAAAATAGTGTCAGAATTAATAGAGATAGCAAGCAGATTCGCCGATGGAGAAGACGCTTACAACAACAAAAAGGCGCGTTCACCAGAAGTCGACAGAGCAAGCAGGCAAAGGCGCAGGTCTCGCAACGAGGATAGCCGCACAAGACGCAACCAAGTAGCCGCAGGATACAAAAGAAGGAATGAGGAAGGCGACGAGAGCAGGGAGTACCAAGACAAAAACAGTCGCGGACGAGAAAGGGTAAAATATTCTGGCCCATTGGCGGAAGACATGCTTCATGGACCTTGCCGCATCCACTATGCGTACTTAGATGGAAAGAGAGTTTCCAACCACTTGATGAAAGACTGCAGAACATTCCTAAGGTTAGAAGATGCTCTGGAGTTAAGTCAAGAAGCACATCGAGAAAGTACAACCACAAGTCAAGGATATCAAGTGCAAAATAATGCAAGACATCTAGAGTCGAAGGTGTACATATCCACGATGATCCAGCCTATACTAAAGTCCAAAAAAGAGCAGACAAGCATATCAAGGTAAGTAAACTTAGCAATATCATCGCCACCAGCCACTACAGAGTATCTGCGGTGGTCCGATCAGCCAATCAGGTTTAGTAGAGCAGATCACACAAGGAAAGTACTCAGGCCAAGACACGTGCCAATGGTGTGGAAGGCACAAATAGGCGGATACGACATTGGGCGAGTATTTATGGATGTAGGCAGTGGCATAAACCTAATATACGCAAGGACTCTAAAGGCAATGAGCATCTCCTTGGAATGGTTGAAGCCAACAGATTGCTCTTTTCATGGAATAGTACCAGGAAGCGCAAATCACCCCCCTGGGAAAATTGAACTTGACATTTGTTTTGGTGACAGCAGCAATTTCTACAGAGAGAAGCTAGAATTCGAAGTGATGGACTGGCCCTCACAATACCATGCAATCCTGGGATGACCAGCATTTGCAAAGTTCATGGCAGTTCCTCACTATGCATATCTAACACTCAAAATTCTAGGACCCAATGGGGCCATTACAGTACAAGGAAGCTTCGAAGTATCCAATACATGCGACAAGGAATTCAATAGGATGGCGCAAACCTTCGGCATGACAGGCGAATATGCAAGACTCAAAGGCGAAACCGATCACAATGTACTACCTAACGAGGGTTAACTCGACAAATGTCCAATATGAAGGACTTAGGATCGGGGGAGTAGGGCGTCGGATGAACTCGAAGGTAAAATCGGTCAAACAAGGTGTGTATCGAAAGTAAACGTGGTGGTAAACTTAGCTTGCTTTCAATCTGTCCCTCACCGTCCTCTCCTGGCCCCTATATATATGTGGCCAGGTCTCAAGGATCGGGAGGAGTCTGACACAGATTACAATATCGACATACGACATGAACTCGTATTTTGACTAGCATTACAATTGGGCCTAGCTTAATGGGCCTCAGGAGTACTTAACTGACGGGCTCTATTATCTATACCCTTGTCAGTAGCCCCCGAGATTCTACCAGAATTGTAGATTCGGGTTGAATCTCAAATCTTTATTTCTTCGACTTGATCAATCTTTCGACTTCTTCTTCCTATATTCAAAAATAAACGCTTTTCATTATATCATTTCGCAAGGAGTTTTGATGAACAAGCCTGACAACTCTGAAGGATCAAGAGGCCAGTTAACTGCCGGAACAGATACTTGTCACCTACTTCAAATTCAATCCCCTTGGACTTGAATTCGGGAAACCGGTCAAACCCATTTTTTGCCGCATTTAGGACTTACAAAGAATGAGTCCCAATGGCTCTCAGGGTACCCAGTGCGTCCACCGGGATTTTCTTCGCGTCGTAGACACAGATAATTTTTAGCAGAGTGCATCCATGTGCGTATACCAGGCCACACAAGATAGATCCTGGGGTCTTACCTTCATGATATGTTTCAATCATGGCATTCGAGCTTTGTCACGATGACGCAACTCGAGAATCATATGTCGCAGCCTTGTTTGACTATTTCAGTTCTAAAAATATTCGGGTTATTCAACCTTGATTAATATAAACTCCCTCCCGATGGGAGTAATGACGCTGTCCAAGTCTTCTTTCGCCTTCTTTGCTCTCTTTATACATGTACAAATATCATCGGGTGCGCGGCTAGTGCTCCTGATGGGAGTAGCCCCCGAGGCTATAGTTGAAAACTTGTTTCGAGTATAGGCTCAAATAAATCGTCCCTTATTTTGATCATCAGATAATAGCTTATTTGATAATATCGTCGGGTGCGCGGCCAGCGCTCCCAATGGTAGTAGCCCCCGAGGCTATAATCGAATATTTTCGGGTATAGACTCAAAAAATAAGTTTTCTTCCTTGATGCCTCTGTATCTTTCATAACAATTTTTTGTCGACCTCCTTGGTCATCATCAATATGCAAAATGTCATACCAGACTTTTGCTGAATTTTTCCTATGAGTGTCCATAACTGTCATGTTCTTATTTTCCCGTTACTCGAATGCTCGTGACATCATTAGTAGAATCACTCTGTATGTGATTTGACTGGGCGCTGACCGTTGTTCGTGGGCAGTGCGGTAATTTTATAGTTTTCCTTCCCGTTAGTGGGTTGCCGTTTTCGCTTCTTGCGCCACGTCTCAGCCCACGTTCCTTCATCAGGAAGCTTTATAAGGGGAAGAGTGGGGTTTTTACTGTTTACTAGTTCCTCACTTCTTCCGCCGCCACCATTGCTGCAATCCTCGTGCGCTTTTGAGCTCCTGCACAGCCCCCGCGCATAACTCATAGATGCGCGTCAAGAGCCTTTCCCACAAGTATCAGATGGGAAAGAAGAAGATCACCAACTCGTCGACTGGCTGGGTGCCGTCGGAATTCTCGCAAACCGATCTCACCAAGGCCCAGAAGGATGGTCTCATCGCCGGGGACCAGGTCGTCTTCCCCAGCACCGAGCGCATCCCCAAGCCCCTGAGCGGCTACCGGGTGATGTTCCTCGCCTTCCTCTTGCGTGGCCTTTCTTTCCCTGCCCACAAGTTTCTCCGCGGGCTTCTCTTTGTTTACGGTGTGCAGCTTCACCAGGTCACACCAAACTCGATTTTACACATTGCTTGCTTTGTCACTCTTTGCGAGTCTTTTATGGGGATCGAACCCCATTGGATTCTCTGGAAATTTCTCTTCCGCCTCTGCCCTAGTGTTGCTTTGTTGAAGAAGCCTGAGCTAGGCAGGCTGTTGTTTCCGCTTGCACTGAGGTTCATTATTTGGAATTTACCATGGCTGCCTCAGTGTAAGGTTGGAAGAAAAAGTGGTTTTACATCAAAGACCAGAAAAACTCTTCTTCTGACCAATACGGCATTGCCCCTTTTGATGCCAACCAAGATCTGAAGAAGTTATCATCGTGGGATTTGCCTCCCATGGAAGCTGAGATGGAAGACATCAAGCCACTGCTAACTCGCATCTAGGCTCTGAAGAGGGGAAGTGGGGGTGCGCTGTCAGGGACTTAGCTGATGTCGTTCTTTCTACAACGGCGAGTCCAGCCTCTTCAGCATCGCATTTCCAAACTTTGGTCATATTCTGGCTTGAAAGATTCTTCTCGAGTGTATGAAGAGGACATAGATAAGAAGGATCTCGACAAGCGAGTCTGATCTCTGACTACTCTCACCAAAGATCATGACATTCCAGCATTAGCCGCTGATTTCTTCGACTTCGAGTGTCCCTTGCCTTCGGTACACGCGTTTTCACTCACGGATTTTATTCTCCTTGTTCTTGTAACGTTGCTACTTTGCTGATAGTTTTGTGACTTTATTTTTTGTAGGGCCATCAATTCCTTGTTTCTCGTCCTCCTCTACCAGAGGAAGGACCTATTCAGGCTGATCCTATTTCTGCTACGTCCGAAGCCCCTGAGGCCGAGGAAAGCCAGGATGGAGATGACGCCGAAGATTCACTGGAGGGAAGTAGCTCGACTACGTCGCCTCCTCCTGCTCATTCAGAAGATCCTAGTCTCGATAGGAAGAGGAAACATGTTGAGGAGCTCATTTCTTTGAGTACCTCTGCTTCCAAGGCTGCTATCGGGGAGCCTTCTGCTCCCCATGAGGATGAGGAACTTTTTGACCTCTTAGACTCATGAGTTTTTGATGACTCGAAATTTTACCTTGTACTCACTTCCCTTTTTCCGACTTATGCGAAGTCTTTGCTTTTTATTCCTTTTGTAGTGACAACGAGAACCTGAAAAAGGATGCTGCCACCACTCCTTCTGTCGAGGCTACTGATGCCGATGAACCTTCTTTCCAAGAGGCTGCTCCGGTGGTGAAGTCGAAAAAAACTCCTGCTAAGAGGGTCTCCTCTTCTCGTGGTTCCAAGCGTCTGAAGAAGGCGACATATGCCAGTACTTCCCTCAATGCCCATCGACCAACGAGCTCTTCTGACGATGTAAGTACTAATCCTGGTGTTTTGCTTTGTTCATTGCTTGAACTTTCCTACTCATGTCTTCCTTTTGACAGATTCTGATGAAGAAATTCGTCTCTTTGGGCACTGAATGTGTCGAATTTTTGAAAGCTGCTCGAGCTTCTCAGGGTAATCTTCTTTCCTATGTTGTGTCTTCTACCTGTCTTGTGTGTCTTTCTCCGTTTCTTTATTCGACTTTCTTTTCCCTTTGCCATGCTGCAGATGCTTTGGCGATGGCCAATGCTCGCATAGCGTCCCTTGAAGCCTAACTCGAAGCTTCCCAAAAAGCCTGGGATGTTGCCACTGCCGCTAAGGCCACTGCTGAGAAATCTGCTAAAGCAGCAACGACCAAGGCGAAGAAAGCGGAGAAGGCACTTGCTAATGCTAATCAGGGGCGCATTCAGAGAGAGGAAGCCATCACTAAGCGTTTGAACCAAGTTTCGGCTCTTGCTGGTGGTAAGTATCTTTCTGCTCTTTTCATTGTCTGCTTGCTCATCTTGCTGATGGTCACTTATTTTCCTTTTTGTTTCTGCTTGCAGAGAAAATTGGGGTATCTTTGGCGCCATTGCAGCCAGTTGATGAAGATCCTCTCATGGCAGCGGTGAATTTGCTTGAGTTGCACTGGATATCTGTCCAGGAAGTTCTCGAGCTGACTCGCCGCGTGCTAACGCAGATTTTTGTCAGGTTGTGGCCGAAGAAAAAGGCTGATATGCCCACTGATGATCTCAAGAAGCTTGCCGCAGTCTTTGACACCGCTGAAGATCCTATCTTGTCGATGAAGAGCCGATCGGTGAGGCGAGGCACCGAAGGGGCTATTGCTCTTGCTTACTCGCACGGCGAGGAGGTTAATTGGGAGAAGGTTAGCTCTTCTCGTGGTTGACCTCTTTCGGAGCTGCTAGGTTTCTTTGAGAAGGCGAAGAAGTATGCGCTAGGCATCGTGTCGATTATCACCCCCTCGACGGCTTCTTCAACTTCTACACCAGCTTCTTTGACTCCTGCGACAAGTGGGTCGATGCCTCCACCAAATGCTGGTGCTACCTCTTCCGCGCCTACTTCTGCCACGGAGCCTAATGCTGAGGTGGCGTAGACTTAGTCTTCCCTTGTAGTCTTCATTTCTTTTGGTGTAGTGAACTTATTTATATTTTGCCCGAGAACCAATCAGAGGACTTGTACTCTTTGTAAATACTTTTCCTTTATGAAATGTCGTGCTTGATTGAGTTTCTGAGATGTTTTATTTTTCTTTCTGTTGGCTTCCAACCTATGCATGCTGGTGGGTCGCCAAGTCGTGGTCGTGACTCACCGCCCGCCAATATGTTCGACTCCGGCGCTCCTTCGCCTCCTCGTTCTTCTTGTCGATGTACTGAATATTCGTCGAGGATTTCGGACCTCGAAGGGCGTTTATATTTGATGAAGCGTCAGGCAACGATTGCTTTGGACAAGGCCAGCAAATCTTGCGGCTTTATGAAATAGATATCCACTCTTGAGGATAAAGTGTCGGGTCTGGTGGCCAGAATCGTGCATCTTGAAGAATGCGACTCCTTTCTTGTTAGTATCGTTGAGTCTGTCTGTGAGATGTTGCGATGTAAGGTTTCTTGCAGCCTTTCTCTTTTTCCCATCACTCCACTATTGTGGGTTAATATTCTTTTGTGCCTCAGGTACTTGCCTAGACCTCGTTGGTGAAACGCATTGGGTTTCTGAATGAACTGCGGCTCTCGAGAAAGCATCACAGGGAACTAACAGTTTGTGGTCTGATCCCCGGTGCCGTCGTGCCATTGTGCTTCTTCAAGATCATGCTCAGCATATTGGGGAAGCAGTTGATGGTTGTCAGACATCTTTGACAACCATGTACTCTGTTATGCTCCCTCGCAACCCACTGCCGAGGGATTTTAGACTGTTTCTCGAGACCTTCAGGACAAGCCAGCGGGTTCATCTTTTGATAAAGCTCAATTTGATTGCTGGTGTGAATTTTGCCCTTGGATGGATGCGAAAGTGGCATCCAAGGCTTAATTACAACTCGATGTCGGAAGGGTTGCCTCCAGGGCGTGCTACACTTGGTGTCCATATGGATGCCACGCTGCAGCCGGCGAGGAGGATTATTTCAAGGTTACTGCAGGAGGACGCGAGGTTTTTCCGCGAGCATCACTACTTGAACCCATTCAACGTGGATGACTCAGATCAGCCAGCAGTGTAGCATGTTGTTGTGTATATGCTTTGTATGTAAGACTCAAAAGTTCCTGTTTTCTGGGTTTTCTTGCCAGAAAATTTCTCGAGGCGTTCCTTGCTTAGTGCGTTTGCCGCGATTTCGTTTGAGATAATGGAGACACGTAAACTCGAATAGGAGGAACTTTGTCTTTATTTGTGCTTATAATGTAAGATACATGGGGTGTCCCAAGAGATCTGGCCAATGACCTGTGTTCTGGATCTAGAGGGCATTGCCCTAGAATAACTCGTGGCTTTTACAGCCTTATTTTTCTACTTTACTTTTTTTGGCGTACTTGTTGCCTATGTCGCCGAGGTCTTTTCTTCTTCTCCTGTAGGTTTCTCTTGGTCTGACGACTATACCCATGGTTTTTTCACCTCTGGATCTGCTGGGTGCCCTTCGAGTTGTTGTGCGGTTCCTGTAGTCACACTTTTTGCATTGTCTTTGGGTTCTCCGTAGTTTGCCATCATGCCGAAGTTTTGGGCCATCTTGTGAAATTCCTTGTCGCATAGATCCGATAGCTCGAAGCTTCCTTTTACTGTGATAATTCCATTGGGTCCTGGCATTTTGAGTACCAGGTACGTATAGTGAGGTACTGCCATGAATCGCAAAAACGTGGGTCGCCCGAGGATCGCGTGATATTGTGATGGCCAGTCCATGACTTCGAAGTCGAGCTTCTCTCTTCTATAGTTTTGTTGATTCCCGAAGCAAACATTGAGTGATATTCGACCTAGTGGATAGTTAGCGCTCCCTGGGACGATTCCGTGGAAGGAACAGTTAGTTAGTTTCAGGAACTCTAATGAAATGTGCATTGCTCGTAGAGTCTTCGTGTATATAAGATTTATTCTGCTTCCTGCATCCATAAACACTCTGTCAACGTCGTACGTCCAATTTGGGCTTTGAGTACCAGATGCGCATTTCCTGGCCAAGGTACTATTATGGGTGATCATCCCTGTTGAATTCTATGGGTTGCTCCGACCAGTGTAGATATTCCGTTGTTGCTGGAGGCGAAGTTACTGCTAGGTTAACTTGGCGAGTTATGCTTTTCTCCTCTTTGTTCGACTTTGGCATTGGTTGTATCATTGCTGTGATGTGCCCCTTAGATGGAACATATCCTCCGTCATTGTCATGTCCCTGGTTCGGCTGGTCTTGACCTTGAGGAACTCCATTGTTTCCTTGTTGACTTGCAGGCGTGTTATTTGTGCTCCCTTCGTATCCTTGCCTCTTTGCTTCGGCTTGCTTGTTCAGTGCTGCCTCCTGGAGTTTCAAGAACGTCGTGCAATCTTTCATCACGTGTCTGGATACTCGTTTCCTATCAACAAATGCAGAGTGTATGTGGCATGGTCCGTTTCGCATATCCTCTGGTGATGGGTTGTACTCTCTGAGTTCTTTTGTCTGAAATTTTTTGCTGCTCCCGTAGTCTTCTTTTCCGTAGCTATGGTATCCCGAGCTTCTATGGTCGCTCCCTTGGTAACTATTGTCTTTGTACCCTATGGCTACTTGGCTGTGGGAGCCATAGTTGTCGTAATTGCAGGATCTCCTCCTTTGGCCTCCATATCTGTTTCCTCTATCATCCTCTGGTGATAGTGTCTGTTTGTTGTTGCACGCATCCTCTCCATCTGCGAACCTGTTTGCTATATCCATTAAATCTGATACTATTTTCGGCTTGATTCTGCCCATCTCTTCGACTAGGTCTCCTCGCTGCAACCCAAGTGTGAATGCATCTATTGCTCTTTCGTCTGAGACTTCGACTACTGAATTTTTGATAGTGCTCCACCTTTGGATATACGCCCTTAATGTCTCATTGCGTTGCTATACGCAAGCTTTGACTTCTTCTATGGACGCTGGCCACTTATATGTCGATTTGAAGTTGCTCGTAAATTGCTTTGTGAGCTCCTCCCAGCTTCCAATTGTTTCTTTTTCTAATTTGCTCAACCATTACCTTGCTGCACCGGTGAAGTGTAACTGCAAAATTTGCATTGCTGTTTCCTTGGTTCCTCCCAGTATTTTTACTGCTTGCAGATAATCCGAGAGCCATGACTGTGGCTGCTGAGATCCATCATATTTTTGCTAATCATGGGGTAGTTTGAAACCCTTGGGTACTGGCGTGGTGCGAACCCTTTGAGTAAAGCATGACACCCCCATCTCCTTTTTGTCATCTTCGTAGTCATATGCTTTGTTGGGAGTCCTGGATCTTCGGGTTCCTCTATGCTTCAGACTTTTATGTCGTCTTGGTGATGGTGTTCTAGATCGTCGACTGCCACTTCTGTACCGAGGACTGTCGTGACAGCGTGGTGATCTTGGTTTATGGGTTCCTTTGTTGCGGTACGCCTCCTCTTCTTTTGCTGATAATTTATTGTCTACCATCTTCAATCCTTGTAGTGCTGCCCGGTGCATATGTTCCCTTGGGTCTCCTGGATTTGGTCGTGTTGTGTGCAGGTATGCTTGATCTGCCACCAGTGCTGCTTCAGGTGTCTTTGGTATAATGTTCCCTTGCTCGTTGACCGATAGGAAAGACGAGTCGAGGTTTTTGGAGAGGCTTTGCCTTTCTGAGTACTCAAGGTTTTCGAACCTTGATCCATGTCGACGATGCCTTTTGCTGTTTGTGTATGACGCGTCGCTACGTGCTTTGTGATAAGCTTTGCTTGCTGCAATGACTGAGTCTCTTCTCTTCTGTATTTCAGTCCTCTCATTTGCTAGTTGCTTCGACTGCTGTCTTAAGGCGTAGTGATACCCCAAAAGCATATTCTTGCTGGCGTTTGTTGGTATTGGCGTGCCGTGCTCCACGGCTATTTTGATTATTCTCCACTCGTCGATTGATAGTCAAACTTTCTCCCTAGTTGCCAGGGAATCTACAGTTTCTCCTTCTGCCAGGTAATTTGCCCCTCTATTTACGTTTGCTGGGTTGCGCACTGGATTGTTGTTTTCGTCGAGCTCTTTTGAGTTATCCCCTATAATGGTGAGTACTTGGTACCGATTGTCGAACTTGCTAGTGAAGCTTGAGAAGATTGAACTGTCATCTTCATGAAGCTCTAATCCTGTCTTCCAGGTGTCTGTTGATTTGTCTGAAGTATCGTCATGGCAGATCATGAGGTCTTCGAGCTGCACTTCTAAGTCAAAAATTTCCATGGTTTCGTCGCCTTCTGTGATTTTTCTCTCTTCTGTTTCTGTTTCTGCGAAGCTGACCGGCGAGTTTACCTTGCTGGAGGAGCCTTCTGATGATTCTGACATTGCTATTGTCTTGGACTCGCTTGCCGACGGATCCGGTTTCACCGGATCTAAAAGGCGAATCGAACCTAAAGATCCGACGTGAAAGTTTAGACTTCCGATCGTCAGGTCTATATCTTTATCCATACTCTCGAATATTTGCGTGAAGTTTGACTGGTGAGGTTGAAAATTGACGATCCCGAAAGATATCTGGTTTTCGTCGACTTCTAGATTGCTGTTGGCTAAAGGCGAAAAAGCCGTCGAATTCATGATTCCAACGCCCAGAGTCCCCACGGTCGGCGCCAATTGACGAGTGTTAACTCGACAAATGTCCAATATGAAGGACTTAGGATCAGGGGAGCAGGGTGTCGGATGAACTCAAAGGTATAATCAGTCAAAAAGGTGTGTATCGAAAGTAAACGTGGTGGTAAACTTAGCTTGCTTTCAATCTGTCCCTCACCGTCCTCTCCTGGCCCCTATATATAGGTGGCCAGGTCTCAAGGATCGGGAGGGGTCTGACACAGATTACAATATCATTATACGACATGAAATCGTATTTCGACAAGCATTACAATTGGGCCTAGCTTAATGGGCCTCAGGGGTACTTAACTGACAGGCTCTATTATCTATACCCTTGTCACTACCCGACGTTGGTTGACCAGGCTTTCGACGCAACGTAAGATTCCAAGAAAATTCAGGTTCACCCTGCGGACCCTAACAAAACCACTTCCATAGCAGTAAACTTGGACCCCGCATAGGAAAGCGCGCTCATCGAGTTCCTCCGTGAGCGCTGAGAAATCTTTGCCTGGTGTCCTTCATACATGCCAGGGGTTCCCAGGGAACTCGTCGAGCACACACTAAATGTGGATCCACAAGCAAAGCCAGTCAAGCAACCTCTGCGACGGTTCGATGAACCCAAAAGAAAAACAATAGCAGCTGAGCTACACAGGCTAGAAAACGCAGGCTTCATCAGAGAAATCAAAGCATCAACTTGGGTGTCTAACCTAGTAATCGTCCCCAAGAAAAATACGGACGTACAAAGAGTATGTGTCGACTACACATCTCTCAACAAGCATTGCCCTAAGGATCCCTTTCCGCTATCTTGCATCGATCAGATAATCGACTCAACAGTGGGGTGCGCGAGGCTTTCCTTTCTGGATGCATACTCCGGCTACAACTAAATCAAGTTGAAGAAAGAAGACGAGGAAAAAACAGCTTTTATCACACCATACGGCGTTTTTTGCTATCAAGTCATGCCCTTCGGCCTCAAGAATGCAGGAGCAACATATCAACAGATGATGCAAAATTGCCTCGAGTGTCAAATAGGCCGAAACATCCAAGTCTACATCGACGACATGGTCATCACTACAAGAAAGGAGGAGTCTTTAATCAGCAACCTGTAGGAAACCTTCGACAACCTCAATAGGTACAAGCTCAAGCTTAACCCAACAAAATGCTCTTTTGGCGTATCCATAGGGAAACTTCTGGGATTCCTAGTATCAGCAAGAGGAATAGAGGCAAACCCAGAGAAAATCCAAGCAATACTAACAATGGGGAAACCAGCAAAGCTTCACGACGTACATAAACTCGCAGGACACGTAGCAGCATTAAGTCGATTTGTCGCACGATTAGGAGAAAAAGCCCTCCCTTTTTACGCAGTCATGAAAAAGTCAGGTAGCAAATTTGAGTGGACAGAAGAGGCAGATACAGCCTTTGCGTAGCTGAAAAAAGTGCTTTCCACACACCAGTGTTGGTCGCATCGAAAGAAAGAGAGCCACTACTATATATCGCAGCCACACATCAAGTGGTAAGCACAGTACTAGTAGTCGAGCGAAGTGAAGAAGGAAAGGCGCACGGAGTCCAGCGGCCAGTATATTTCCTCAGCAAAGTCTTGTCACCAACAAAGCAGAGGTACCCGCATTACCAGAAGCTTGCGTACAACGTGTTCACAACAGCATGAAAACTACGACAATACTTCACGGTGCATCCAATCATAGTGGTAACGAAGCCCCACTATCAAATATATTGAACAACCCTGAAGCAACAGGACATGTCTCCTTATGGGGAATCAAACTATCTCCCCTGGACATCATGTATGAGAAAAGGAAAGCAATCAAATCCCAGGTGTTGCCAGATTTCACAGCAGAGTGGCTCGAACTACAAAACACAGGACCACCTGACCTGCCAAGTGTATGGACAATGTACTTCGATGGGTCAAAAAGGGTCCAAGGCGCATGAGCAGGGGTAGTCTTAATATCACCACAAGAGGATAAGCTAAAGTACATATTAAGGATGAGTTTCCCGCAAGCTTCTAACAATGAAGCCGAGTATGAGGCCCTACTTCATGGAATGAAGATGGCCAAAGCATGTGGAGCAACTCGAATGAAAATATTCAGGGACTCGAACCTTGTCGTCTAGCAAGTAATGAATCGATGTGATGCCATCAGCGACAACATGATGGCATACATGAATTTGTACTACTATCTAGAAGGAACTTTTGATGGGTGTGAAGTTTCACACATAAGCAGGGCCAACAACGAGGAAGCCAATAATCTAGCAAACATCGGGTCCTAGTGCCTTCCTATACCACCAGGAGTTTTCTGGGAAGAAATCATCGAGAGGTCAATAAAAGGCAGCAAAAGTTCAACTCTAGGGGAACCAAGTCAGCATCCGGCGACAGGCTCGGGGGCTGGCAAGCCAGGAACAGAAAGTACAGCAGAACCAGAGGGAGTCATGATGATCGAAGAAACTTGGATGCAGCCATACTTAGCATACATGATGAATAAGACACTACCCGAAGATACAGTCGAAGCACGAAGGATAATACGACGATCCAAAGCTTTTGTCATACTACAAGGGAAGTTATATAAAAAAAGTATAACTGACATATTGCATCGATGCGTCACCCCTCAAGAAGGGCAAGACATATTAAAAGACATCCATGCAGGAGTTTGCGGACATCATGCTAGCAGCAGAGCTATAGAAGCCAAGGCTTTTCGTGCAGGATTCTACTGGTTGACAGCCATCGAAGATGCAAAAGACATAGTCCGAAGGTGTGAGGCTTGTCAATGATTCACGTCCAGACCGCACGCACCAGCAGCAGAACTTCAGCCAATACCACTGTCCTGGCCCTTTGCACAATGGGGTTCGGATATGGTAGGAAAATTGCACAAGTTATGGCCAATGGGGCACGTCTACATGTTGGTGGCAGTAGACAAATTCACCAAGTGGGTAGAAGCAGCCCCAGTAACAACTCAGGATTCCACAGCAACAATCAACTTCGTCAAGTCAATAGTATTTCGCTTCGGAGTACCGCACAACATCATCATAGACAATGGAATAAATTTCACATCTAAAGAGTTCAACAATTATTGCGAAAGTATGGGAATCAAACTAAAGTTCGCATCCGTTGCACATCCCAAAATAAACGGGCAAGTCAAGAAAGCAAATGGCTTAATATGCAATGGAATAAAAAAGAGGCTATTAGCGCCCCTGGAGAAAGTCAAGCACGCTTGGGTAGATGAGTTACCCTCTGTGCTCTGGAGTCTGAGAACTACGCCTAATGCGGCTACCCAAGAAACACCTTTCTTTCTGGTCCATGGTGCAAAAGTCGTGCTTCTAGTCAAAATTACTCATGAAGCCCCAAGAATTGCGGCTTACGATGAAACGACTTCTACAAAAGCACTTCAAGATGACATCGACACACTCGACGAAGCAAGAGATGTAGCACTAGCTAGAGCTACACAATACCAGCAGTGTCTATAGAACTATCATAGTAGTCAAGTTCGCCCCCGATCTTTCATAGTAGGGGATCTAGTCCTATGACTCAAGCAGGATGGCCATGGCAAATTAGAGTTCCCATGGGTGGGACCTTACATCGTCACAGAAGTCATCCCAGGAGGAGCTTATCGACTACAAGACAAGAAGATGGGCAAAGATGAGAGCAACCCACTGAATGCAGAGCAGCTCTGGCGTTTTTACGCATGGAAGATGTCACTGATAAACAAGCACGACGACAGCAACAGAAAACTACGAGTTATGACCCTATAAACCCAGAACATGAGGCCATAGGTCGGGTTTCTTGGGTCAACTCGACGATATGTAGAATATGTCATGATTTTCCGCTCGGGGGCTTCAACCCTCGAGCCGTTATAAAGAAAATAGCAATATTACTAAGATCATGTATTCATGTTTTCTCACGATTTACTACAAGGTTGTTCACAACCCTATATTCGACAAGGAAAACGTGAAAGCACATCGACTCTAAGAGAAAACACACCTCGGAACGCTGATAGTTCCTTTGGTCTATTACTGAACATGATAACATAAAGCAATGTTCATCATACATATTTATTACATAAAGTGGGCTGAAGGAGCACAAGTCAAAATGATTACATCAAGAGGAAAGCAACATCTACTGGAAGTGCACTTCGGCTTCATACTTCCTCTGGCGCTGTGTGCAGTCGAAGATCTTCACGTCAAACTTCGACGTACCACAATGGTAGTCGAAGAGCATGAAAAAACCCTGGTGCAGCTCATGGTCCTCCGCAAATTGGGGCCAGCCACCCCTAAAGTACATCTCACCACGGCCATCATAGTACACCTCCACTTCATACGGAGTTCCTCCTCTAGATTCTTCGCGGAGGATAGCCTCACAAAGCTCGCGCCTATCCATGAACTGAGTAAATTTCAGAGGAACACACTGCTGCTCATGGCATTGAGCACCAGCGATAACAAAAAAGGAGAAAGTTTTGACAGGAGGAGGAGGAGAGGCATTGCGAGGAGCAGCGATTGCATCCTGGGCAACAGCGAAAGATGGCTTGGGCTTGTTCTTACTTCCCAAGGGGCGGCCGGGGCGCCGCTTCGTGGATACGGACGACGATGAGGCCACTAGGGAAGCGTCCTTCAGTTTGTTCTTACTGCCGCGTGGACGGCCGCACCCCCTTTTCTCAATCACGACACCGGTGTCCAGATCGACAACACCGGCATTCGCCATTGGAAGGTTTTGCTTGGCAAAAAGAAACCCTAGATGAGATTTGGAGGAGGAAGACGATGCGGCGGAGAAGGCTCACGAAGAAAGGATTAGGGTTTTCCCTGGCAAGTTGGCGTATCTTATTTATAAGTAACCCTTCGTGGGCCTTTATAAATTACAGGTCCAATTAAAATTACGGGCTTTGATGTTTCGCCCAGAAGAGAGAAAGTAACAGCAGAAAAATATATAAAGGAAGAAAAGAAGAGATTCGCAATCCTTCAAGAAAAAAAGGCGGTGCAGAAGAAAATACTTGAGTTTATAAAAGGCTGCAAGCACCCCCTTATAGCCTCGGGGGCTACTACCATCGGGAGCGCTTGGCGTGCACCCAACGAAATTAGCAAAAGAATAGTACAGCTGGGAAGATGACAAGACAGTATATTTGAGCCTATACTCAAAAAACTTTCGACTATAGCCTCGGGGGCTACTCCCATCGGGAGCACTGGTCGTGCACCCGATGACAATGGACAACGTTGGTTAATGATCAGAAATATCATCGACTAATTTGTCGACAAAAATCTTTGACTGTATTGTCGACAAAATAACATCGATTACTCCCATTGGGAGCTATTCACGATTATTTGAAGGAAAAACAACTCGAAGATTTTTCACATTTCAACAGTCAAACAAGGCTTGCAAGAAAAATTAATGATTCTCAAGCTAAGTCACTACGACAAAGCTTGAATGCCGTGGTCATAAAAGATCATGAAGGTAAGACCCCAGGATCCGTCCTGTGTGGCCTAGTATACGCACCTGAATGCGCTCTGCTAGTAACTTTCTGTGTCTACGACGTGAAGAAAATCCAGGTGGACGCACTGGGTACCCTGAGAAATACTGGAACTCTTTATTTGTAATTCCTAAATGCGGCAAAAGATTGGGTTAGACCAGGTACCAAGCTCAAGTCCAGGGGATTGAGTTTGAAGCAGGTGACAAGTATCTGCTCCGGCAGTTAACTGGCCTCTTGATCCGTCAGAGCTGCCAGGCTTGTTAGCCAAAGTCCCCTCGCGAAATAATATAATAAAAGTTGTTTCATTGAGTATAGACGACAGTCGAAGAAAAGAAGAAGGCGAAGATTGATCAAGTCAAAGATATGAAGATATGAAGATTTGAGATTCAACCTGAATCTACAATTCTGGTAGATGACAAGGGTATAGCTAATAGAGCCCTTTATTTTTGTACCCCTGAGGCCCGTTAAGATTAGGCCCAAGTATAGTCATAGTCGAAATACGAGTCAATGTCGTATACAGACACTGTAATTTGTATTGGACCCGACCAGTTCCTTGAGACCTGGCCACCTATATATAGGGGCCAGGAGAGGCCGGCCAGGGACAGATTGAGATTAAGCCAAGTTCACCATCACGTTTATTCTCAATACACGCCTTGTTTGACTGACATTTACCTTCGAGTTCATCTGATGCCCTATTCCCCCGATCCTAAGTCCCTCATCTTGGACATTTGTTGAGTTAACCCTCATCACCCAGTGAGCTCCCCATGTCTTCATAGAAACCATATGGACTGCGCCTGCTTCCTTAGGATGAGCCTTGATGTACTCGAGCATAGCCCGACCGCCATGGATCGTCGAGGAAGCCATGGCTCTCCAGGAAGTGGTCCAGATGAAGTCGCCACACGCCATGACTGGGTAGATGTAGTGGTTTTCTGAGCTTCGGAAGCAAGCGGTCCATGAATTGACCGCTTTTCCCCCTTCCAGCTCCTTGAATGACACTTTCCACTCTTTTAAGAATGAAAGCACCAGGCGCCTTAAAGACAAGATTATTTCTATTGATCCATAGACCCCACAAGACTGTAGTGGTAACTAGATTAAAATGCGGGATTTTTTTAATTACATAACCACTTGGATGAAACTGCTTTAAAGTTTGTAATATTTATATCAAAAACTTCAGCAAGATTCTCCCAAAGTAGTCTAGCTACCACACACTCAAACATGATGTGTTTGACTGATTCAAATTCCTTGCACATTTCACACTCCAGAGGTTTCACCATGTCCCTAATCCTAAGATTATCCTTAGTCATTATCTTATTTTGGGAAAACAACCACATAAAAACCTATATCCTTGGTGGAATTTTGAGTTTCCACATAGGAGGAAAGTAAATGGGTTTGATTTTTTATCAGGATTGTTTCCTTTTTCTCGAAATGCTTGATTGTGTGTTTCGAAAGCAATGCATAAGAGTTAAAAATGTCAAAGAGGGAGATGCAAATACTAAGTGTTTCCATCGAAAGGTGAATGCAAGGAGGCAGAAAAACCATATTCACCGCATTTAAAGGAATGGTGGGTGGGTCACCGACTAGGGGCAAAAGGATGGAGTCATTAATGATCATTTCTCTTCGCCATGGGAAAAGGGCAACCACGCCTCAGTGATCTCAATTGGACAAATTTTAACCTTGGGCCGTGGATTTGGATGGCATTGATGAACCGTTCAGAAAGGAGGGAGTGCTTCAAGCAATCAAGCAAATGCCTTCTGACAAGGCTCCCAGCCCCGACCGGTTTACCGGTGCCTTCTTCAAAAGATGTTGACATATCATTAAGGGCGATGTCATGAGAGCCATCCATCAATTCAACAACCTTCACACCTCTCATCTTCAATGGATCAATTCGGATAATATTATTCTATTGCCTAAAAAGGATGGGGCCAAAGAGATTCATGACTATAGGACGATTAGCTTGATTCATGTCATTGCGAAGATCATCACCAAAATTATTGCCTCCGGCTTGTGCCGCTGATGAATGACCTTGTTTCCAATGTGCAAAGTGCCTTCATTAAGAACAAGAGCATCCACGACAACTTCATGTATGTGAAGAACCTTGCAAGAAGACTTAAATAAGAGCAAGATCCCCATGCTTCTCTTCAAGCTCGATATCCGCAAGGCATTTGACTCCATTAGATGGGAGTTCCTCATTGAGCTCCTGAAGAGGCATGGTTTCCCTCCGTTATTCCGAGATTTGATTGCCGCGTTGTTGTACACTTCCTCCTTGAGGGTCCTTCTCAATGGCATTCCCAATACGCCCATCAAGCATGGTAGGGGGCTTATGCAAGAAGACCCGCTTTCACCACTTCTTTTCATCCTTGCTATTGATCCTTTGCAACGGGTCCTTGAGTTGGCAACTCAACACAACCTTCTAAAAAATATTCGGGGTAGAAGACCTACCATGAGAAGCTCCCTTTATTCGGATGATGCGGCAATCTTCGTGGCTCCAAAGAAAGAGGACATTCAAAATCTTGCCTCCATTCAAAAGGATGCTACACCGCCGACCCCATGCCGCCGCGGAATGTCCAACAAAACCGTCGCTGGGGCAAGTGCACTGCACTAAATCTTTCTCCCTAGGGACACTTGCCATGAAGGTAGGCCACTATTTGCTAGCAATAGTGACCACTGCTGACTCTGATGTGGGGCGTTGGTGCTCCGAGGGTGTAGTGCCACGACCACTTACTGTAGAGGTAAGCCGAACCTACTGCAAAGGGCGACCTCTGTTGTTGCCGACGCGGTCGTTGGTGCTGCTAGGAGATGTATAAAGCATGCTCATGGTTGGGTCTTCTTGTTCATTCTCCAAATAAATTTGTAGTTTTGAATATGGATTTATTTTAGATCACAAGCGTTGTATGTGAGGACACTTATGAAACACCATGGCTGTAAGGGCATACCGCATGTTGCCTTTAACAAACAACATCACGTGATCAAACATAATTGAGGATGAAAACATTTGATGATAGAATTAAAAAACATGGGTACATCTAGTAACAAATCAAACTAAAAATCGCAATTCATAGATGCATGTGTTCACCGATGCTGAAGGAAAACATCAACAAACGCACCACTAAAATCAGACTCAAAACAATGAAACACCGACCACACTTGTTATCATAATAGGTTGTGTGAGTGCATATTACTACTAATTTGCACCAGAGAATACACAACGATGGATCAAGATACCTAAGGCCAAAATATCACTAAATCAAAAAATGAGGAAAACACCACGGAGAAATGTTGTAGATCCGCTACAACTCTTTCGTTGGACCATTGCCGCCTACCGGACATTGCTTTTAATGCACCATCGCCGCACACCCCCATATTAATCCCTGCCTCGAATCCCCTCCTCCCTCCCTCCGCATGATGCGACAACCATATGTGGATGCCGACGAAAAAAATTGGGGCGAGGAGATAAAAGGAGAGGCCACGAGGAGAAAATAAGAATTGTGAATTTGCACACGAAGCCCCCCTCTCACTCAAATGCGCTGGGCGCATCTCCTGAATTTTGAACAGTCACACTTTTTGTCGCTAGGTGTAAAATCCCAGGATGTGAGGCTTGAAATTGAGAGAACACAGAAGTGTGCATTGCATTCATGCATAGAAAATCCGGGAAATTTTTGCGCTTTTAAATAAAACTTGCCAAAGAGATTGAAGCTTCTCTTGAGTTGATGGAATTGAAGTAGCTCATCGACTGTAGTGCGATAAACTTCAACATGACCTTTGTTAACAACCTTGTTTTGGGTAGAGATAATAACAACAATCAAAGGAGATGAATGTGAGGCAGGATTAATATGTTAACACATCATTTTAGGACCTTATAACCAATTCTACCATGATCACCATGGTATTTCTTAAACCTAAATCATTGAAGTCATTCCTAGCTTAAAGGAAGACAACACGAGTCTTACCTTGACTCTTAATATACTTTGTTTTCATATCTTGATGAACATAATCTTTCCCATCTAAGTCTATTTAGCTCCAAGACAAGAGGAGGGAGTCTATATCAAATCAAGTATCATTCTCATCTCTTAAGATGATACTTTAGGATCTAATCCACAAATTCAGAAGAGGGAGAGACTAACCTAGTACCAAGTTGATTAGAGGAGTTTACAATAGAGTTTAACTACTTAACTAATTATCCAGTACTTCTGGGTATTATATAATTCACTCTTAAACTTGTTACCAAAATTGGTAAACCACAAGGTCTAGAGTGCATAAAAGCCACCCATTCTTATTTAAATCATAACTTATTAACTATAAGAGATATAACAAAACTAAGCTCATTTACATTACATTAAATAGTTCAAACTATCTGAATAAAAATAACTATGACCATTTTGAAACTCTTATGATCATGCCTGGTGAAATCAAATCAAATCACTTAAAATTTGAACATGACCTTTGCTAACTTTGGATATTTTGGGCACAACTGATAATAGGAACAAATAAGATATGACAATATGCATAATTCACAATAACAGGATCATTTCAAATATGAACTTTGGAAGTTAAACTTCCAAACAATTAATACAACATCAATTGATAACAATTCAATTATGGATTACAAATATGTATAAGAATATGAATTGATTCAGCCACAAGTCCACTTAGTGCCAAATGCCACTTGGCTGTCCAAAATAAAGATTATTAGAGGATAATCATTATGCCACCTAGGATAGTTATCCACCTGAAAATATCTTTTCTATACTTGAACTCCAAGTAATGCTCATAGTTATCCACTTGAAAATATCTTCCTTTACTTGAACCCCAAGTAATGCTCATGCATGAGAGCTTGACAACAAGTAGCTTACTCACCTTGCTCAAACAAGAGTCATCACTTGAGGTGTCAACTTGTGGTGAGCCTCAAGATACTATAAAAGGAACCCCTTGGCATCCATTTTGACACCATAAAATCATGGTAGGAGGACACCAACGAATTTGGGCCTTATCATACATTAGACAGGGCCAAGAAACACCACCATCACACCAAGCAACACCACCATCACACCAGCAACACCACCACACAATCCACCCTGCTCATGAGTTGAGCAACAGGGCAGGATTCACCACCACCAGCACAACCACAAGAACCAAACCAGCAAGACCAAGACCAAATGGTTACTTAGTTCAATTAGGAATTAGGTCAAGCAGCTAGGAGGTGCAGGCATGCCACAAGACGCAGGTTTATCAGAATTCCTAAAGAACAAGCTTCACAAGACCACCAGGTTGGTCTAGTATGAGAGGAGAGAAGTGTAGTTATTGGGAAAAGGGAAGAACTCACCATAAAGCAAGAGAAATATATGCCTCTGATCTAAAATATTTAATTGTGTGAATGCTTATATAGCCTAGCATGCTAAGATAAATTAGTAAACACTCTAATACCTCACTTACACATTATAGAGATGCATCTTTGCATATAGCCAAATCAAATAGATACCCATTGTTAAGGAAACCATATGGACAACCTTGCTTTGTATCCAAGTTTGCATTAGGCAAGTAACTAGATATGTGGGAGAAGACCACAAGTTTATATCTTGGATGGTGGTTTAGACTTGAAGCTATGGCACATTAGTCTCATCTGAGGAGTGAGCACTACTTTCTTAATTAGCGTAATTCAATCATAGCAAACCCCATTTCCTTTATCTATCCATGTGGGACATATTCTAATATTCCTAATTTATGCATCCCCTTGTGATCTTGAGTAAAACCCTAGAACCACATCCTATAATTTAACCTATGAATTATGTCCACACCATAAACATTCCTAATATCAACCATATTATTTATTCAGTGATTAACTTGAACATGTTAATATGTGCATGAATCTTGATATCAAATTAAGAGCATCATGTTCATAGATACATATACCTAACTAGGAAATCCAATGCTAGAATTTATTATAAATAATAGTTCTCCTTTCATTCAGATACAAATATAGTGTCTATACACTCTTAAGAACAAACACTAAAATGGAATCTTTAAAATCATTTCTAATAAGACTCCTAATAAAATCTTAATAGATCCAATTGTATCATGTGCAAATCCACCTAAACATTATATTAGTACATCATATTATTCCATAAGGAATACTTGGGGAAATTTAGAAAAAGTCCAAAATCCAAAACCTGCAAAAACAGATTCAATTATTAGCTAGAGAATTCAAAACAGAAAATAGAAAATGGAAAAAGAAATGAAACAGAAAAAAGGGGGAAGACCGGCCAATGGACCGAAGCCCACCAGCGCGGCCCAACTAGCCAGTCCACCGGGAGCCCAGGTCGCTTACCGGTTCGATATCAACCGACAGGCGGGACCCATCGGGGAGGCATCGTCTTCAACCTCCCGATCCGGGGAAGCAGCTCGGTGGCGATCTCCCGATGGTCGTCCGCGTCAAGATCCACGCCGCCGCCCTCCAAGGCCTATAAGAAGCCCCGCGCCACCGCCAAACCCTAGCCCCGCCTCATTTCCTCTCTCTTTCATTCTATCTGTAACATTGCCAAAACCCTAGCTCCGGCGAGCTTCGACACTGCCAGTACAGGCACCCCGGAGCTACGAGGACTAGCTCTGAAGCTCCTTAATGACTCCTTCGTCCTCCTGTTCAAGCCAAGCATGCTAGGAAGCCTCCAATCGGCGCCGACGAGCTCGGCAACCCGATGACTGGTCGCTGTCGATCTCCTCTTCCTGACCACCTCCGGCCTCGCTATCAATCTCTACAGCTTTGTGGTGAGCTTCTGGTTCTTCCCATGTGCTCCATCGCCTCCACCTCGGTTTGTAACGTTCCCGCATCAGTCACCGTTGAACTCCGCCGCTCGGACTCACCGCCGGCGATGTTCCGATGACCATTTAGTAGCAGCGACACCACCAGTAGGTTCGCCTTGATCTTCTGCTTCGAATGTGCATCACCGCGCGTCCAAATTCGCGTCGAGTCATCGAATCCGTGGTCGATCTGGGAGTTCTTGAGTGCTGACGTCATCACCGGGTCCCACCGGCAGGTTTGACTTGGTCTCTGCCAGGGTGGCATTTGACCTAGCCCATGGCCCACAAGTCAGCCTAGGTGGCTAGATCCAGACTCGGTATGAAAAGTTTCCTGTTAAATAGAAATATCAGAAAATATTAGAAATTAGAAAAATCATAACTATTTCGTTTTAAATCAGAAAAATACAAATGATATACCAAAATGATCACAATAACATAATCTATCTATTTAGATTATAATCTTGCATGCTTGTGTGAAATAATTTTGAACTAAATTTGAAAGCTTGCTTAAGTAGTATTTGAATTTTGAATTCAAATCCAATTATAATAATTCAAACCAAGTATTCAAATACCAAATAAAAATTTGAGTACTTCAATAGTGTTATTCCAATTAATCTTTTGTTATTATTAAATATTAATCCTAAAACTTTACTATTAGGATTTTAATCCCTAAAATGATTTTTCTAAAACAAATCTAATATAGTAAAATTTGGAAAAAAATCATAAACTTGTATCAGAGTTATTTCTTAACTCTAATATTTTTATTTCAACTATTGTTTCAGTAAAAGTTAAATTTAAAACTTCTAAGTCAATTTTAAAACATTAAAATTTGACTTAAATCCTAAAACTATTTTCTTAAATGATAAAAAATTAGGATAACTCTTATATAAGCATCAACTTGAGTTTAGACTCTATTTTCAACTATAATCCACAAATTGAACATTGTTCACTTAAGATTCATATGCCATTATAAGTAGTACTTAACTCGAAGTGGTAACCATTTTAAGCTATGCTTCAAACCCTAACCAACTAATTAAGTGCTAATCACAACATGCTTCACTAAAACTCTTCCAATATTGTATAAACCTTAACTTGTTTCCTTGATGTGTTCCACTTACTAACCATTCCTTGATTACAATAGGACTATGATAAACCCTAGAACCCTAAACCTTATCTATAGTACTTAAATTCACCAAGTAGTATGTTTTTCAAAAGTTATTATTTTAAGAACATATCAAATAAGCATTTCACCAAACCATAGACTTTCTAAATAACAATTGCTTAGATAGGTTAAGATTGTTGTCAACCCTAAACTAATGAATGATGTTATGTAATATGCTTACTTCAATCTTGCATGTCCATGATTAACCAAGTGATTGCTAATTATAAGATACAACTTAAAAGTGTTACCTTCATGTCTTCACCATTAACCATCATTCCCTTGTAGCAAGGAATGATTATAAAACCCTAAAATAATAGCTCTTGTTAAAGTCTTATTCTTTTAATAGCACCTGATAGTGATGTAACCTAAAATGCTTAACAACCATGTTATGGTGTGATTTAGAAGTGCAACACATCATAAATAAATCACCATAACTTAATGATAACAAATCATCGGGGTTAGGTTACGCTTAGAGTAATGCATATCATGCTGCAGATTTCTAACATCATCCCTACCGGATGATGACTGCTATTTCAGAATTGGGATTTCTGTCGTATCGAAGACCTTGACTCGCATAATCTTGCGGTCAAAAAGGAAAGTTCACTCTTGCTCATATCTCTTGTTTACTTTTAGCAAATTACTTGCAAATATACCGATGGTATTATTATTACTGCATTCAAAGTAAAAGGCTTGTTTTTACTAATGAATATTGATGGGGCCAAGTCGATGGTGTATGAAATTAAATGACCGGCCAGTTGGAAAACCCCAAGAGAAGGTTTTGATGAATATAGCAGCAAGTTTTCCCTCAGTTAAGAAACCAAGGTATGTCAATCAGGAGAAGAGCAGACAATACGACTGAAGGTGATGCGGACTGGCTTAGCGACAGCTTCGGACAATTTATATATTGCAGATCGTCCAAGCTTTGCTTTGCGAGCAGCAACGTGGAACCTACACACAACACAACCAAATACTTTGTTCCCAACTTGCGATGAGGTTGTCAATCTCACCGGTTTGCTTGAAACAAAGGGTATGAGCGTATCGAGTGGAAAGTGATAATAGTACGCGAGTAAAGTAAACAGTGCGAGTAAAGTAAACAGGTGATTGCAATATGATGGAAATAGGACCGGGGTCCATAGTTCACTAGTGGTGTCTCTCCATAAGATAAATAACACATGCTGGGTAAACAAATTACAGTTGGGCAATTGATAGAATAAAGATAAACGTGATATGTCAAGAAGATCACTATGCGATTTACTCTGGGCATTACAACAAAATACATAGACCGCCATCCAACTGCATCTATGACTAATAATCCACTCCCGGTGATATCATCTGAACACCCCATGAGTATTAAGTTGCGAACAACAGATAATTGCATTAAGCAATGTGTGTAATGTAAACAAAGCATATGCCCTTGAGCATATGAATGTTGTTTTCTCCCTAGTAGCAACAACACATCTACAAGCTTAGAGGTTTCTGTCACTCCCCCAGATTAAATAGAGGCATGAACCCACTATCGAGCATAAATACCCCCTCTTGGAGTCACTAGCAACTACTCGGCCAAGATAGGTACTAACAACGGAGAGCATGCAAGATCATAAACAACATAGAGATAACATAAGATATATTTTAGTATAGCAACTCAATCATGTAACGACCCAAGATTTTATCAATTTTTGGGGGAATTTTTTTGTTTTTGTTTTGCTTGAAATGATTGAAATTTCGCAGGGATTTAAAACTTTTTGAGTCTATTTGAAAGCTTTATTAGAAAACTATTTTAAACCTTCTATTATTTTCCTGAAGAACTTCTTTGAGAAGTATCAAGTATCCAAATGCTATAACCTATGCAAGCTTGCTTGCAAAAGAAATGTCTTACAAAATGATTTATAAAGTTTTTATGCCAGAGGAATGTTTGAAAAATATATTTCAAAAACTATTTGTGTAAACTTTATTCTCTAAATTTAAAAGGATTATTTTAAAATCCTATTTCTACCTTGGTGTATGCAAATAAGCCCTTTGGCTAACTTATAGAGTTTTATTTGGAAATTAGTTTTATTTATGAAACCCTGTTTCTTACTGTCTTAGAATGTTAATTTTATTCTTAGAAAACTTTTGCAATTGGTTTGAAGTCATTTGATTTTAAAATGCAAAATCTACAAAGGAAATAAGAAATCAGAAAAAGAAAAGAAGAAAATAAAATAAAAATATGAAACTGGGCCTTGGGAACCCATTCGGCCCAGTAGGAGAAGCAGCCCGCGGCCCAGGAAGCCCCCCTCCCCGAACCGGTATGCTCTCCCGCCCTCACCTCGCTGACAGCACGGGCCCACACGTCGGGACACCTCAGCGTCGTCTTCCTCGCGTTAACCTCGCCGGAGACCATTTCCTCCCTCTGTTAATTCTCCCCCATCAATTCCCGATTAATTGCCGGCCGTTTCTTCCCCGAACTGAGCCTATAAGTAGCCCGCACTCCCCTCTACCTTCTCCCCCTTTTTCCCCTCCTGCATCGCCGCAAGGCTGACAAAATTCGTCGCCGGACCACGACGTACCTGCGGGCATCTCCGACGAAATTCGGCGTCGTCGGTGAACCTCGCTTCCCCTCCTCTTCCCTGCGACCTTTCCCTCTCTCCGGAGATTCCCCCTGATGTTTCTTGTGCCGATTTCTCGCAGGGAAACGTGCAGAACCACCCCAGGCTGAAGCTCCCTCCTGCAGTGAGATCTCCGACGGGCAACAGTGGGCGCCACCGACCACCTCGACCCGTCACACCTCGCCACCGTACTCACCTCGATCTCCCGCATCTCGTCCTAGCCTCGCCGCCGTTCAGAAGTGGCCGGAGCAAGCTCGCCGTCACCTTCCAGTGCCGCCCTCACCGGAATCCTCGCCGGAACCCTAGGTCTATGGTGAGCTCCTCTCCCTCTTCGAATCCCGCCGTTCGATTCAGATCCGTTGCCCCAGAACTCATCACTTAAGTGAAGGGGTACGAGCAAATCCGGTGCATCCAATCTCCATAAGATCCAACGGTTACAAACCGTGATCCGCCCGAAAGGGTACCGGCCAATCATAACAGAGCACGTGGCAGCCTCTGGTTAAAACAGAAACTCGAATTAGATTTTGAAATCAGATTTGATCCAAATCTTCAGAAATTCATATCTATTGTTCTGTAGGTCCAAAAATAGCAAATAAAATACCGTTGGAATCCTTAGAACATCTAGAATCCAGCAGTACCATAAAATCTTATATTTTATGGGTTCAATTTGAAACTATTTTCAAATTGGAATCAAACTCTTTGTTAGCATGATTAATTCATATCTTTTGAACCAGATGTCCAAAAATTACAAATTTGTAGTCTTTGGATTCCTCTCAACTTGTAGAACATCATAGGATCAATAAAATCCAAATTTGATACGTGCACACACTTTGTGCATTCAAATCTATCCAAATCACTAATTGGATCATAGTTTGAATTCTATAACTTATTTTAGAATGAATCCACTTGCAGTGACTTTGTTTTGCTGCAAGCTATCCAGTAGCATCACTCCCATAATTTATTGAACCATTTCGCAATTATTCAAATTCCAACATGAGGATTTGAGTAATTTCCACTATAGAAATAAACCTATTCCTTTTCAGTAATGTTTCTATCTATTTTAGCAAATCCTATGATCATACCTAGCCATCAATGTTATCTAATCAACATCTTGATCAAGATCATATCTACTTAGACCTATCTTGTCTAGTTCACACATATTCAAATTACAATTGTGTTGTTTGAGTAAAGTGTGATACATCTCAATCATAGATTCTATTCTTGCTATCTTGTGGTGTTGATCTAATCAACATTATAGCACCTATCCAATACTCCATGCTCCTAGAAACCTTAAACCATAATCTCAAATGTTATCTAAACATACTCAATCATCTGCCCACTTGATCCTGATTTCATGTGTAGAACTATTCAATTAACAAATGAGTTAATTGAGTAACTCAATGATTCATGAATCCTAGCCTAAGCTTAAGTGTAATATATACTATCTAAGAATAATTGTTATCACACTTATTCAATAGTATTGCTATTGCACTATTTTGTATCTTATGTGATTTACCCACATGATATATTCCAAGATTCAATATGCTTTGGTAAAGCATAAAGACCTCACTCATCATATATTGTCTAATTCATATATATTCAAATTGCAATTGTGCTACTTGAGTAGAATATGAATTCATCTCAAACCTAGATTTTGTTAACTGTGGAGTTGTTATAACCCATACCATAGTATGTGTTATACACCATGTTGATCAATGAACCATTTGAGCCATGTCCTCAAATATCAATCATTCATGCCCAATGCCTATGAGTAACTTACACAAATTTGAGTAAGTGTTGTCACACTTTATTCAATATTGTTTTGTTGCACTATTCTATACCTATGTGAATATATTCACATGAGATTATTCTAAACTCTATTCATACCCAATCCAATGCCTACTTAATCTTGTCTCTATGTATTGAACTATTCAATTTACAAATGAGTTGATTGAGTAACTCAATACTTCATAAATCTTTACCCAATGTCTAAGTGTTATGCATACTATTTAAGAGTAATTGTTGTCACACTTACTCAATAGTATTGTAGTAGCACAAATCGACTCTTGTGTAATTTATTTCACATGAGCATTTCCTAAAACTCTTATATGCTTTGATAAAGCATAAAAACTTCACCAATTATATTTGCCAAATCCATTTCTCTTTCATATCATATTGATCTTTCCCAACTAAGCTCTCAAATTTATATCTCACAAATCATGATACTTTACCATATCTTTCTATCATAACATCTCAATAAATCTAAATTGTTAAACAAACACCCTTCAATTGTTTGATTTGTTTGATTGTATTTGTATGGATTGTTTATGGTATGCTATTTCTTGTGCTATAGTTGGTGCGAAGAGCTGCGTGCTTAGTTAAGAGAAGTGAAACATCGTGATCTTCAAAAAGGCAAGTGACACACATGTTTCCCTCACCCATTTTACTTATGCATTAGTTGTTCACCTCTTGTAGTATGCATGATAGGTGTTTTACTCAACTGTTTTTATCAAATGCTTAGATCCTAGTAGTGTGTAGCTATCCCTCAAACCCCACCTGATAGGATGCTAAATACTTTGTTAATATTGATGCCATGCTAAGATCACTTGAAAAGTGTTTTGTGAAAAGTTAAGAACTTCAACTAAAATGAAACACCTGGGTGGAATGGCTTGATAAGATGAGGCGAGGTAGGTGGGTTCGGGGACGCAAGCCTCATAAGAGGATGTGGGAACCGAATGCCGCTCGGGATGGCCACCCAGGAATAAAGAGATGGCTATGTCTTCCATGCTTATTGTACTTCCAGTGCAGCCTTATGACATTATGGGCTCTATCTTGACTGATTAGAATGTGGGAGTGCAACTTGTCGGCAAGAAGTGGTGGTAGTCAAATTATAGGTTGGGAACGGTGCTTGCCAAGTTAGTTGTCCTCTCCTTCTAAAAGGTCTCGTTTCATTTTATGTATGGGCATAAAATGAATCGTAAGGTGAAAGTGCACAACCCTTGCAAGGTGTCTAAATCTAATCGATTAGCCGTGTCCTCGGTTATGGACAATTGAGTCTCTAGACATGGAATGTACGGAATAATCTCATCACCGATTTTGAATTACTAAAATCTGTCTAGAAACCTCTAGGTAGGAACTAAGGACCATACACTCCGAGGGGTGGTGGTGCCTGAGGTTCCAAACTTTGTTGAGTTACGCCCAGAACTACATACCGGCCAGTATGTAGTGTATGGGGGTTACCTTGACCCTTGAAAATAAAATGTTGTAAGAAAGTATTAAAATGGATTATAGGATAAAATTGGCTTTATGCAATCAGCCTATGAGATCCACCAGCCAAATGTCATGTAGTATAGTCTTTCCACAAATGCCACCAAATATGTGTCATTTGCCAGTACATCATCGTACTGACCCCTCTGGGGCTGCATATTCAAACGTGCAGGTTTTATTTCGAGTGAGGAACCAGGAGTAGGATCTCGAGACTACATTCCAACATGTCTGCCTGTGGCACGTGATGAAGAATGGAGGCTCACTGCAACTATGCTTTATGCTGTGTACTCGTAAGGTTGAATACCTATGTAACTGGATTTACGTTGTAATATTGATGCTATTGCAATGATTACTTATTTTGTACTGTGGTGCTATCTACTGATCCAGGGAATGGCACAGATACACAGGAGTTCTGCCTTTAGTAAAAGGCGGGGCGTTACAGAATGGTATCAGAGCATAGTGTTGCCTGTAGGATCGAGACCCTAGGTTTGGAATTAGAAATAGGAAGACCCTAGGATAAAATTCTCTATCTCATCTTACTTCTATTTATTAAAGAAAGATGTTTGCACTTTGAACTCCTAGTATTCTCTCCTACTTCCTCTCCAAATGTTTCCTAATACTATAGCTGACCCTACCCTGAAATCATCAACAAAGGATAGAAGATCACAATGTGCCAGAAGCGTGAGACTGATACTCCATATATTTCCTTGACTCAATATAAAGGAACTTGGAGAATGACTCAAATGGAGACTTCATAATACTCAGCAAGACCTCAAAGAAGAAAAGGAAGACACCACTACATTGAAGGAAACCATAAACCAACTTCAAGGTGACATGGAAAAGTTGGTATCTGAACTTAGTGTTCAAAGAGACCTCATCAAAATCAAGGATGAACAGATTGCCAATCTACAGAAGAAGCTGGACCAGAACAATGGATCTGCTTAGAAGAAAACCAAGAAGCTTTAGTTGGACTTCCATTTAGGAAATTCTAATAAGCAACGACGTGTAATAAACGTTATGGTCATACCGACTTGTGGATGATCGTACCTTCCCGTTTGTTTGAAAACTAGTTTGCTTGATACGATAAATGTTTGTTAAATATTGCTTGTAGGATAAATTGTTTTGATCTGTTTTGTTTTGGGTAAGATTTTCTTCCTTAGATCCCTTCTATCTAACTCTCATCTATGCTAAGACCTACACTTGTCCCAAAACCCAAACCAAAGTTTTCTCAACGACAGAACAACTACAATGACCCTCAGTTGGAGATAAGGATACAGAGTACAACAACAAGAGGTAGTGTTTCGAGTACAAGAGACTGAAACATTACGCAAGAGAGTGCACAAAGGATGATACCCCAAGACCCCAGTAAGCTAGGATGACTGAAGGATACCACGCAAACAATAAGAAGACACCCCAAGGTGTAACTAATGTGGAAGTAATACTATTCAACCACCTCTTGAAAGATGGAAAGGACAAACAGAGCAATGGAAAGAGCAAACAGAGCAATGGAAATAGCAAACAGAGCAATGGAAAGGATTTTATTCCCTCTTGAATGGCAAACCAAAGGATCTGCAACTTAAGGATTATTGCCATGAGCTTTGTTGAAAACCTCTAGCTAGGAACGATAGATTTTGTTTTCAAAATTCAAAATAGAATTTGGGAACTTGGTTCCAAATCCAACAAAACTTTTGTTTAAAAGCTAGTGAGGTTGACCAAGAGTTAGAATGCGAGATGCACCAAACCAAATGCAAGGTAATGATTGGGTGCGACATGGATTGGCCCCCATGACGACTACTCATATTGTTCGCTATTGTTATGAGGAATGGTGAATCTAGAGAGACATACCTACATGAAAGACGACGTCGTTAAACCGTAACCCTAGGAGGATAGGATATTACATCCCTTATAGTGAGCCAGTGGCCAAAACGTAGGAATACGGTGAGAACTTGGACTTTGAACGACTACACGAATCAGAAACGTGTTGCTCAGTGGATTTGAAGACGGAGACTGTTCAGCTTCGGCTACTGCCTATTCAGTTCACCTTCCCCGACTCTTTGTTTCGACTCCTCCCCTGAGCCTATAAAAGAGAGTTCGCTCCTCTCCAGAAAGTCACAACAGAGACAACCACCACTACCTATGAGATTGCCTCCTGATTCCAAAGCTTTACGCCACCGAAGTCTATCCCATCCCGACCTGCGATGTTATGAGGCAGCTCTCCAAATCCATGGGACTATTTTTCTGCCCATGAGAGCTTCGTTAGATCCCTTTTCCCTGAGAAAGAGTTCATCTTCGAGATATGATCAAGTTGATCAGCGCCTTCCAACAACTATGAAGACGGTTGCTAAAGGAATTCTTAAGGACCATCTGGTACCTGTGGTAAGTAGCACGACTTGCTCCAGTAACTTGAATGGGTTCAACAATGCTGGTTATAAGGTGACCTTCCATCCCTTAAAGGTGCCAGTACCTCTTACAGAGTCCACCTTATTTACCCCTATGAAATGCATGAGAAGACTACAGAGAGATGCCATCCTAATTCATTGGGATGTGTGGTCTCATCATGTTCGTGGGGCAAGCATGCCGCACTTGACACTGAGTTATCTTTTGAGATTCTGTAATGAAAATCAGCCAAAAAGGCAACAAGGAGTATGGCGATAGCCTGTATGCTGTCATGGCCTTGGTGAGGACCGACCAAGAAGAGGCTAGGTACACATTCTTAGATGATGTGGACTACCTTGTTGATGACAACGCAATGGATGATATCTGCTTATCACCAGAATTGGATGGAACCCTTGGTGTGCCCGCTTTTGAACATAGTTGTGGATATCAAAACTTCCGAGAAGAGCGATTCAAGGAAAATGACACAACAGTGAATGCAAGCTGGGAACAAAACGCAAGTGCCTAAGGAAGCATCAAGATACCGCCAAGAGGAATTTTCTTTTAAGGGTGGTAGCCACCCAGATACCTAAACCCAAATAACCTAATACCTACTTTCTTTCTAGCCTCTCCAATCTCGGGGACGAGATTTCTTTAAGGGTGGTAGTCTGTAACGACCCAAGATTTTATCAATTTTTGGGGGAATTTTTTTGTTTTTGTTTTGCTTGAAATGATTGAAATTTCGCAGGGATTTAAAACTTTTTGAGTCTATTTGAAAGCTTTATTAGAAAACTATTTTAAACCTTCTATTATTTTCCTGAAGAACTTCTTTGAGAAGTATCAAGTATCCAAATGCTATAACCTATGCAAGCTTGCTTGCAAAAGAAATGTCTTACAAAATGATTTATAAAGTTTTTATGCCAGAGGAATGTTTGAAAAATATATTTCAAAAAATATTTGTGTAAACTTTATTCTCTAAATTTAAAAGGATTATTTTAAAATCCTATTTCTACCTTGGTGTATGCAAATAAGCCCTTTGGCTAACTTATAGAGTTTTATTTGGAAATTAGTTTTATTTATGAAACCCTGTTTCTTACTGTCTTAGAATGTTAATTTTATTCTTAGAAAACTTTTGCAATTGGTTTGAAGTCATTTGATTTTAAAATGCAAAATCTACAAAGGAAATAAGAAATCAGAAAAAGAAAAGAAGAAAATAAAATAAAAATATGAAACTGGGCCTCGGGAACCCATTCGGCCCAGTAGGAGAAGCAGCCCGCGGCCCAGGAAGCCCCCCTCCCCGAACCGGTATGCTCTCCCGCCCTCACCTCGCTGACAGCACGGGCCCACACGTCGGGACACCTCAGCGTCTTCTTCCTCGCGTTAACCTCGCCGGAGACCGTTTCCTCCCTCTGTTAATTCTCCCCCATCAATTCCCGATTAATTGCCGGCCGTTTCTTCCCCGAACTGAGCCTATAAGTAGCCCGCACTCCCCTCTACCTTCTCCCCCTTTTTCCCCTCCTGCATCGCCGCAAGGCTGACAAAATTCGTCGCCGGACCACGACGTACCTGCGGGCATCTCCGACGAAATTCGGCGTCGTCGGTGAACCTCGCTTCCCCTCCTCTTCCCTGCGACCTTTCCCTCTCTCCGGAGATTCCCCCTGATGTTTCTTGTGCCGATTTCTCGCAGGGAAACGTGCAGAACCACCCCAGGCTGAAGCTCCCTCCTGCAGTGAGATCTCCGACGGGCAACAGTGGGCGCCACCGACCACCTCGACCCGTCACACCTCGCCACCGTACTCACCTCGATCTCCCGCATCTCGTCCTAGCCTCGCCGCCGTTCAGAAGTGGCCGGAGCAAGCTCGCCGTCACCTTCCAGTGCCGCCCTCACCGGAATCCTCGCCGGAACCCTAGGTCTGTGGTGAGCTCCTCTCCCTCTTCGAATCCCGCCGTTCGATTCAGATCCGTCGCCCCAGAACTCATCACTTAAGTGAAGGGGTACGAGCAAATCCGGTGCATCCAATCTCCATAAGATCCAACGGTTACAAACCGTGATCCGCCCGAAAGGGTACCGGCCAATCATAACAGAGCACGTGGCAGCCTCTGGTTAAAACAGAAACTCGAATTAGATTTTGAAATCAGATTTGATCCAAATCTTCAGAAATTCATATCTATTGTTCTGTAGGTCCAAAAATAGCAAATAAAATACCGTTGGAATCCTTAGAACATCTAGAATCCAGCAGTACCATAAAATCTTATATTTTATGGGTTCAATTTGAAACTATTTTCAAATTGGAATCAAACTCTTTGTTAGCATGATTAATTCATATCTTTTGAACCAGATGTCCAAAAATTACAAATTTGTAGTCTTTGGATTCCTCTCAACTTGTAGAACATCATAGGATCAATAAAATCCAAATTTGATACGTGCACACACTTTGTGCATTCAAATCTATCCAAATCACTAATTGGATCATAGTTTGAATTCTATAACTTATTTTAGAATGAATCCACTTGCAGTGACTTTGTTTTGCTGCAAGCTATCCAGTAGCATCACTCCCATAATTTATTGAACCATTTCGCAATTATTCAAATTCCAACATGAGGATTTGAGTAATTTCCACTATAGAAATAAACCTATTCCTTTTCAGTAATGTTTCTATCTATTTTAGCAAATCCTATGATCATACCTAGCCATCAATGTTATCTAATCAACATCTTGATCAAGATCATATCTACTTAGACCTATCTTGTCTAGTTCACACATATTCAAATTACAATTGTGTTGTTTGAGTAAAGTGTGATACATCTCAATCATAGATTCTATTCTTGCTATCTTGTGGTGTTGATCTAATCAACATTATAGCACCTATCCAATACTCCATGCTCCTAGAAACCTTAAACCATAATCTCAAATGTTATCTAAACATACTCAATCATCTGCCCACTTGATCCTGATTTCATGTGTAGAACTATTCAATTAACAAATGAGTTAATTGAGTAACTCAATGATTCATGAATCCTAGCCTAAGCTTAAGTGTAATATATACTATCTAAGAATAATTGTTATCACACTTATTCAATAGTATTGCTATTGCACTATTTTGTATCTTATGTGATTTACCCACATGATATATTCCAAGATTCAATATGCTTTGGTAAAGCATAAAGACCTCACTCATCATATATTGTCTAATTCATATATATTCAAATTGCAATTGTGCTACTTGAGTAGAATATGAATTCATCTCAAACCTAGATTTTGTTAACGTGGAGTTGTTATAACCCATACCATAGTATGTGTTATACACCATGTTGATCAATGAACCATTTGAGCCATGTCCTCAAATATCAATCATTCATGCCCAATGCCTATGAGTAACTTACACAAATTTGAGTAAGTGTTGTCACACTTTATTCAATATTGTTTTGTTGCACTATTCTATACCTATGTGAATATATTCACATGAGATTATTCTAAACTCTATTCATACCCAATCCAATGCCTACTTAATCTTGTCTCTATGTATTGAACTATTCAATTTACAAATGAGTTGATTGAGTAACTCAATACTTCATAAATCTTTACCCAATGTCTAAGTGTTATGCATACTATTTAAGAGTAATTGTTGTCACACTTACTCAATAGTATTGTAGTAGCACAAATCGACTCTTGTGTAATTTATTTCACATGAGCATTTCCTAAAACTCTTATATGCTTTGATAAAGCATAAAAACTTCACCAATTATATTTGCCAAATCCATTTCTCTTTCATATCATATTGATCTTTCCCAACTAAGCTCTCAAATTTATATCTCACAAATCATGATACTTTACCATATCTTTCTATCATAACATCTCAATAAATCTAAATTGTTAAACAAACACCCTTCAATTGTTTGATTTGTTTGATTGTATTTGTATGGATTGTTTATGGTATGCTATTTCTTGTGCTATAGTTGGTGCGAAGAGCTGCGTGCTTAGTTAAGAGAAGTGAAACATCGTGATCTTCAAAAAGGCAAGTGACACACATGTTTCCCTCACCCATTTTACTTATGCATTAGTTGTTCACCTCTTGTAGTATGCATGATAGGTGTTTTACTCAACTGTTTTTATCAAATGCTTAGATCCTAGTAGTGTGTAGCTATCCCTCAAACCCCACCTGATAGGATGCTAAATACTTTGTTAATATTGATGCCATGCTAAGATCACTTGAAAAGTGTTTTGTGAAAAGTTAAGAACTTCAACTAAAATGAAACACCTGGGTGGAATGGCTTGATAAGATGAGGCGAGGTAGGTGGGTTCGGGGACGCAAGCCTCATAAGAGGATGTGGGAACCGAATGCCGCTCGGGATGGCCACCCAGGAATAAAGAGATGGCTATGTCTTCCATGCTTATTGTACTTCCAGTGCAGCCTTATGACATTATGGGCTCTGTCTTGACTGATTAGAATGTGGGAGTGCAACTTGTCGGCAAGAAGTGGTGGTAGTCAAATTATAGGTTGGGAACGGTGCTTGCCAAGTTAGTTGTCCTCTCCTTCTAAAAGGTCTCGTTTCATTTTATGTATGGGCATAAAATGAATCGTAAGGTGAAAGTGCACAACCCTTGCAAGGTGTCTAAATCTAATCGATTAGCCGTGTCCTCGGTTATGGACAATTGAGTCTCTAGACATGGAATGTACGGAATAATCTCATCACCGATTTTGAATTACTAAAATCTGTCTAGAAACCTCTAGGTAGGAACTAAGGACCATACACTCCGAGGGGTGGTGGTGCCTGAGGTTCCAAACTTTGTTGAGTTACGCCCAGAACTACATACCGGCCAGTATGTAGTGTATGGGGGTTACCTTGACCCTTGAAAATAAAATGTTGTAAGAAAGTATTAAAATGGATTATAGGATAAAATTGGCTTTATGCAATCAGCCTATGAGATCCACCAGCCAAATGTCATGTAGTATAGTCTTTCCACAAATGCCACCAAATATGTGTCATTTGCCAGTACATCATCGTACTGACCCCTCTGGGGCTGCATATTCAAACGTGCAGGTTTTATTTCGAGTGAGGAACCAGGAGTAGGATCTCGAGACTACATTCCAACATGTCTGCCTGTGGCACGTGATGAAGAATGGAGGCTCACTGCAACTATGCTTTATGCTGTGTACTCGTAAGGTTGAATACCTATGTAACTGGATTTACGTTGTAATATTGATGCTATTGCAATGATTACTTATTTTGTAATGTGGTGCTATCTACTGATCCAGCGAATGGCACAGATACATTGGAGTTCTGCCTTTAGTAAAAGGCGGGGCGTTACAAATCATAACACCAATATTCATTGGATCCCAACAAACGAAACATGTAGAATTACATAACGGTGATCTCAATCATGTAGGGCAGCTCATGAGATCTAAACATGAAGCACATGGTGGAGGAGACAACCATCTAGCTACTGCTATGGACCCATAGTCCAAGGTAGACTACTCACTCATCGCTCCGGAGGCAAGCATGGCGATGAAGAAGACCTCCGGTGGTGATTCCCCTCTCCGGCAGGGTGTCGGGAAGAGCTTCTGGACCCTCCCGATCTTCGGGTCGATGGCGGCGGTGGATTGCGATGTGTTCTGGAAAATTGATCGGGGCCTTGGGTTTTTTCCGTCGGGGGGTCTTTATAGGCGAAGGGGCATCGTCAGAGGTGGACCGAGGCGACCTCACACGTAGGGGGCGCGGCCAGGGCCTGGGCCACGCCGCCCTGGTGTGTGGGGCCCTCGTGGCCCCCCTCCGACTCCTCTTTGGATCTCTGGAAGCTTACAGGAAAAATAAGACTTCAGGAACTTGTTTCGTCCAATTCCAAGAATATTTCCTGTGTAGCTTTTCTGAAACACAGAAACAGCAGAAAACAGGGAACTGGCACTGTGGCGACTTGTTAGTAGGTTAGTTCTGGAAAATGCATAAAAGTGCCACGAAGTGTAATGAAACAGTAGGCAAATGGTGTAAAAACAAGCATGGAGCATCAAAAATTATAGATACATTGGAGACGTATCAAGCATCCCCAAGCTTAACTCCTGCTTGTCCTCGAGTAGGTAAGTGATAACAAAAGAATAATTTTTGAGGTGACATGCACCTACACAATCTTGATCATATATGTAAGCATTGTGAGCTGGGATCATAAGAACTTAAAACATGGGCATGAAAGATATAATCTTGACAATAGAAACTTAGCAACCATGTTATAACATGCAAATGAACACAAACAAAAGATCATGAAAATGAAACAATGAAAGTCAAACGTGTGTTCAAATCATAAGGAAAAACATACAAATGGTTTTCAGCTTGTCCTTCATGGAGAGCAAAACATAAATGCATAGATCACCTTCACGTTTAAGAGGGCGACTAGATACAAATAATTTAAGAACAAGTGAAACCAACAATATGAATCAATCAATGAAAACTTTGGGACAATGCACATTATACTAAGAATGACAACTTTGCTCTCTTAATGGTGCATAAAGATAGAAGGTGGTGACTCAACATGAAAGTAAAAGAAAGGCCCTTCGCAGAGGGAAGCAGTGATTGCAAGTTTTATAGACCTTCAAAAATTATGTTACTTGCCGGCTTTGAGCTCTCATTGCCCCCATCATAAGCATCTTGAATGGTTAAAGTTAATGCGAGAACAATTATGATGCATATGCTTGACAAATCATAAGTCGAAAACCTCGTGCCCCGTGAATACGAGTACCCAAACCTCATGCTACTTTACTTAGAGTCCCAAGCAAGGCTCTTGTCATTGTAAGTATATATGTATCATCGAGAACCGCCAACGGGGTGCCTCCGTGCCCGATGACATGGAACAAGCCCACATTAAAATGACAGGACAAGCAGACAATGAACACCTCGACATCTCTTTTATTTACCATTTGTTTAGCTTTTTATTTTGAGATGCGTCGTCGAATGTCCACCATGGGTATGCTGCAAATTTCCACCATGAATTATGCATGGCTTAGATTGGCGGCCCAGGCATTTCCCTAACACATATACAAACTCCATGATCCCCGCAAGATTCCCAATTCATTTCACACTGCGGGCATCCATAAACAAAAGATCACGATATCAACTTAAATAAGAAGTGCAATGTTGAAAGCTTGCCCCATGACAGCATGGTTGGGCTAGTATCCAACTTACAACTTGCAAGCATAACAACTCAACATAAGAGACCACAATGTCAAATTTTTAAGAACATGAAAAAGTAAAGTGTGCCTTTCGGTTCGTGAGAGCTTTACTAACCAATTTTCGCATAACATTGGTAAGAGTTTAATTTGAAGAGAAAATAAAAGCAAGTCAAATTTACTTGGAATAGCAAATTGCTAATAGGTATGTATGGTGGACACTTTGGCAAAACTTGGTTTTTAGGAGTTGGATGCACGAGTAGAGCTCATACTCAGTACAAGGCGAGGGCTAGCAAAAGACTGGGAGCGACCAACTAAGAGAGCAATAATGGCCATAATCATGCAAAGCGACAAAGCGACATTAAAAGAAGCATAAGATGGCATCAAAAGTCAAAAACTAAATAATCATAGAGGCTATTGGCGACTTTGTAAGAGTCTAACATGTGTGAGCATACGCCAAGTCAACCCAAATAAAGCATCAAGGAGAAAACCAAAATAATGATTCCAAACAATAAAAACAACGCATGATTTTTTCAAAGGCTCATTAAGCAATCTCAGTTATTTGAGATAAGCCATGCTACAGAAAAACCACTAAGCATACTATCAAAAAGACATCAAGCATGACATGAAAAAGCCTAAGCCGCAGTCTACACAAGCTCCTTCTTGTACCACTTTTTTGCATAAAGCTTTTTCTCTTTTCCAACACCATTTGAACTTTTTTAAGACACCTCTTTTGATGAAAACCAATAATGATCAGAGGCAAAAATACACCTTGATGAAAAGATATGACAAGGTCTGAACGAAAATCAAGGAGAAAACGAAAACCAAAAGCAGTAGCAGAAAAAGAAGAACACTCGGTTTTTGATAATAATGAAAACTAGAGCGTTCTTTGGCAAATGAAAAGCAATGCAACTTCTCCAAAGGAAATTTGTTGGGGTCCAACCATTTATTGCAGCAAAGAAAACTAAACTAACTAAGAAAACTAAAACAACTGACTCTCCAAGAAAAACACATAGTGCATGAAGCAATAAAAATATAGTGTCTTGAAAGGTGACCTGATTTTTGCCGATGAAGAAGGGGTGCCTCGGGGGCATCCCCAAGCTTTGACGCTTGTACTTCTTGGATATTTCTTAGGGTGATTCATGGGCATCCCCAAGCTTGAGCTTTTGTCCATTCTTCAACTCATCTCATCATTCTCGAATCCCTACACTTGAAAACTTCCTTCATACAAAACTAAACACAAATCTATTAGCAACATTAGTGTAAGCATAACATATAATCAACCTCTTTTTTGCTTCAGGTTTCAACCCAAAACCACCACATATAAAGTATATACTACTGTAGCAACTTCCCCAAAAGTTCCGTGATCAAAAGAACTCAAAAGAAAGCGATAAAGCGGCAAACACAAATATTGGCAGAAATTTGTCAAAACAGAACAGCTGACAAAGGTCGAATTTTTGAGGGGTTTTCTGTTGCTCAAATCAAAAAGTGTTCAACTAACGAAAGTTTGGATATAACCTGGGGCATATGCACAAGACATCGCAGGTCCAAAAGATATATAGAGAATTTTCACGAATTTTTACGGTGCAGCATCGAAAACAGTTTTAGGACAGCAACATCCCGAAATCTTTACCTCACTCAAATTAGAGGCTTCTCTTGGCACAAAAACAAAATAAAAAGGATAAGGAGAGGTCATTACAGTAGTAATGACTTCCAAGACTCAAATAAAAGAAAAAGTACTGAAAATAAAACATTGGGTTATCTCCCAAGAGTGCTTTTCTTTAACGCCTTTGAGCTAGGCGCAGAAAATTGCGAATCAAGTAATATCAGAAGGAGCATTAAGATCAACTGCAGAGGTCTTGTCAATAAGGCATTGTATTTCATCCACATAAGTTTTAGAATACCCTTTGTGATAACACTTTGGTTCACTAAAAGGATTAAGGCTAGCAAACCTGGCTTCTAACATGTGAATTAAATAAGTAGAAGCAACTTCAATACTAGGAGCTAGCTCAACCAAAGACTTTTCCTCAACTTTTTTATGCATACTAATGTGATTAAAGAACTGCTCAATGTTATCTTTCCCAATAATTGAACCACTACCTACTGAGAGGTCCTCCAAAACATACATAGGGAACAACATAATGAACTAGAAGTAAAGAAATAACAACTACCAAGGATTCTAATTTTTTTGGGTTTTTGATAAAACGATGCAAGTAAAAATAAATAAAGTAAAACAAAACAATAAAACAAAGTAAATGATGTGCGTGCGAAAAACTCCCCTTGCAGAGGTCTTCCACTCTTCCCCGGCAACGGCGCCAGAAAACTTGATGGGGCCAAGTCGATGGTGTATGAAATTAAATGACCGGCCAGTTGGAAAACCCCAAGAGAAGGTTTTGATGAATATAGCAGCAAGTTTTCCCTCAGTTAAGAAACCAAGGTATGTCGATCAGGAGAAGAGCAGACAATACGACTGGAGGTGATGCGGACTGGCTTAGCGACAGCTTCGGACAATTTATATATGGCTCCTCGTCCAAGCTTTGCTTTGCGAGCAGCAACATGGAACCTGCACACAACACAACCAAATACTTTGTTCCCAACTTGCGATGAGGTTGTCAATCTCACCGGTTTGCTTGAAACAAAGGGTATGGGCGTATCGAGTCGAAAGTGATAATAGTATGCGAGTAAAGTAAACAGGTGATAGCAATATGATGGAAATAGGACCGGGGTCCACAGTTCACTAGCGGTGTCTCTTTATAAGATAAATAACACATGCTGGGTAAACAAATTACAGTTGGGCAATTGATAGAATAAAGATAAATGTGATATGCCAAGAAGATCACTATGCGATTTACTCTAGGCATTACAACAAAATACATAGACCGCCATTCAACTGCATCTATGACTAATAATCCACTCCCGGGGATATCATCCGAACACCCCATGAGTATTAAGTTGCGAACAACAGATAATTGCATTAAGCAATGTGTGTAATGTAAACAAAGCATATGCCCTCGAGCATATGAATGTTGTTTTCTCCCTAGTAGCAACAGCACATCTACAACCTTAGAGGTTTCTGTCACTCCCCCAGATTAAATAGAGGCATGAACCCACTATCGAGCATAAATACCCCCTCTTGGAGTCACTAGCAACTACTCGGCCAAGATAGCTACTAACAACGGAGAGCATGCAAGATCATAAACAACATAGAGATAACATAAGATATATTTCAGTATAGCAACTCAATCATAACACCAATATTCATCGGATCCCAACAAACCAAACATGTAGAATTACATAACGTGATCTCAATCATGTAGGGCAGCTCATGAGATCTAAACATGAAGCACATGGTGGAGGAGACAACCATCTAGCTACTGCTATGGACCCATAGTCCAAGGTAGACTACTCACTCATCGCTCCGGAGGCAAGCATGGCGATGAAGAAGACCTCCGGTGGCGATTCCCCTCTCCAGTAGGGTGCCGGGAAGAGCTTCTGGACCCTTCCGATCTTCGGGTCGACGGCGGCGGCGGATCGCGATGTGTTCTGGAAAATTGATCGGGGCCTTGGGTTTTTTCCGTCGGGGGGTCTTTATAGGCGAAGGGGCATCGTCAGAGGTGGACCAAGGCGACCTCACAGGTAGGGGGCGCGGCCAGGGCCTAGGCCACGCCGCCCTGGTGTGTGGGGCCCTCGTGGCCCCCCTCCGACTCCTCTTCGGATCTCTGGAAGCTTTCGGGGAAAATAAGACTTCGGGAACTTGTTTTGTCCAATTCCAAGAATATTTGCTGTGTAGCTTTTCTGAAACACAAAAACAGCAGAAAACTGGGAACTGGCACTTTGGCGACTTGTTAGTAGGTTAGTTCCGGAAAATGCATAAAAGTGCCACGAAGTGTAACAAAACAGTAGGCAAATGGTGTAAAAACAAGCATGGAGCATCAAAAATTATAGATACGTTGGAGACGTATCAAATATGAATAGTGGTTTTGACCGTAATGGTTCTTGCCCTAGGATGGTGGGCAGTGGGACCATGGTATGAGTATGGTGGAGGTCCCACTGCAACTGGAAAGTTCACCTAGGACTAATAACAAATGTCGCCAGTGATTCTAGCGCCGTAAATAACGGTCAACCATGAGATCTGGAATGGGATGGAGAAGTCAGCTGTATCTTTTCCCTCTCGCATGCCAATGGATCAGTAGCGAGGGTTGTCTTGCCTAGGCTACTATACTGTAAAGGGGGGAAATGCATTTCCTGCCAGTCTACCTATAGTATAGGGGGGCAGACTTGCTAATTGATCTATGATGGATTGTAAGAGTCATCCGGATCAGTCTACCATATTGTATAGGGGCGGGCATAAGTGTCCGAAAGGACCAATGCGCCAATCAGTCTACATATGTGGTATAGGGGAGGATGGACTTACAAAAGGGTGGGTCTTCGGGGTTGCGGAGAAGAACAGTGATTGGCTTGGATCACAAGACTGGGCCCCATACCAAGGAAGTATGGATGGGAAAGATCGCCCGGTTGTGCAGCAAGGCTTCGATCTCTCATGGGTACAAGTGACCATCTCTGGAGAGTGTAAGAAAGTATCAAGATACTCCCTATTCCAGGAAGGAGCTGCGAATGCGGCAGGAAAGGAGCCCATCGAAGCTCTAATCAACCTGTGAAGGCTGACGGACATAGTTCTTCTGAATAAAAGCAACCTCTTGAAGAAATGTTTACGAAAACTTTCATTGCCAAACGACTCTTTGGGTCTAAGGCTGTAGATAGTGCATAAAACACCTTATTCCTTATATGAACTTGCTGGGTAACGCTCATTACTCACCCCACTCCCTCTCAACCCTTGCTTAGATTGGAGGCAACATAGAAGGCAACCTCGAGACATTGAATATGAAGATGAAGCCTACGATCAACGCCAGAATTATCAATAAAGTCAATGACTACGCCAAGCTTGGAGGAAAACTAGAATAGGAATAGAAGGGACCCAATTCCCTACTCCTACAACCTCAGTAGTTAGGATACTTCTGTAGTTCTGTAGCAAGCCAACTGCATTAGTTGTAGCTTTAGTTTAGTCTTCTAGTTGTTCTTTCTCGATTGTAATCGCCAGAACTAAACCTCTCCCTGTTGAGGAGGTTCTGAAGATCTTTTGTATGCTGAAAATTGTAATCCTATAGACATACCTTGGACCTGCGATGTTTCTGTTGTACCACTCTGATCGATGTAATACTAGTGAGACGGTGTTTCATTGGTGTTATGTCAATGACTTGCATACTACACATGCAGTGGTATGCTGGGTCACCGCAGTTGGTATTAGAGCAAACGCTTTGACCCTAGGATTAAAACCCTTTAATAGGAGACCTGTAGGTTTGGTAGTGACTATAGGAAGCCATCTTACCTGAACCAATTCTTCTTATGACTTGAGATGGATATTCAATAAAAGGATACTCCTGACACACTTGAGTCAAATTTCTTACCTGTTATTTCTAAGTGAAGTTAGATATCTTGTTCCATACCAAGTAGTTATGACATCATTAGAGCCTTATATAATGGATGGAAGTTGATCATAATTGGTATACAATACGTGGTAGTCCAAAGAGAGGATACAACCGGAATGGGAACTATCCTATTGGAAGAAGTATACCAAGGTCGTCATGTTAAACTTGAGTCATCTGAAACTGTAGTAGGATGATGTTAAGTGATGAAGTGAAGTTATATGAGGTAGAAGGACCCCGAGTTAAGTCATCTATGTGGATACTCAAGAATTCCATATACAAGTAAGAAGTACCCATGGTATAAAGCCTGGAGCATGTGAGATTCACATGAGAATCTCTACATGATGGAGTGAAACCTTATAGTAAAACCAGCAATTCCTTGCTGATGAGGAAGATGCTCCAGGAGAAGGATGAATGAAGTGTTCCAAACTATGGTAACTAGGCTAAATATGAAAGAACCGTAGCCCTAGTTGGAATAGATTGATCAACACACAATGAAGAACCCCATGAACATCATGGAGTTGTGTGAACCATACTCAGTGAAGTAGGTGTTTAGAGCAGCTATGCTAGAAGTTTAGAGAGATTATGTGAGGATAATCTTCAATAGAATGGAAGGTAAGTTATAGAAGGATAGAAAGGCACATAAAGGTCAGCTATAAAGACTCACAAACCCCTTTTGTTCAAACTTATTTGATTGCAATTAAGCAGTTAAAGTAAATGTTGATACAAAATAGTAGTCCACCACTATGTGCAATATAGCACGATATAAACCTATATTACTTGGCGCTATAAAGTACACATCTAAGCCTGAACTTTAGAGATGCTTTACTCAATGGGCTTATGATGATGTATGTTGCTAGCACACATTTGGATTTTTCTTGGATCTTTATTGTGTGACTAGATCCATACATGAAGTTTAACTTTGATATGCAAGTGCATGTTGCATTATCAAGTTCTTACTTCATGGTATTGGTCTAGAGGGTTAAAGGATTCAAGTGAGGAAGAGGCGAATTCCTAAGGAAGTCAAGACAAGGATGAAGAAATTACAAGCAGAAGGAGGCCAAACAAAAAGGGAATGTATGAGAAGACACCTGTAGATGGTGTATTTCTTGCAATACAAACCCTAGGAGAAGAAAAATTGATTAAGAGATACCACAGTTGGTAGCAAAAGGGTTGAGAAAAGTATTTATACACATTCATGGAAGTATCATGAAGTGGTAGAAGTATGAAGTATTGGAATTTAGCGGAACTCTAAGTTCGTAAATACTAGATTCTAACACCAGATCATGGAGTAGAACCACTAATTAGGTTATCTACAGTTGAGTTTGAGGTATTTGAGCTCGTTGTTATGCAGCCTTGGTTATGCTTAGTACATCACGGGTCGATTGAGGTGTTGTAGTACCGATGATCTATTCCGGTATTGCCTGCTGCTTTACTCAGCCTAGGAGTGGTAACCCCAGTAACCCTCGTTGCTAGCGTGACTAAGACACATAACATTTTTGTATAACTTTGATCCCTAGTCCCGAAATCTTGAATTGTAGATTGGTGGTTAAGACGTTAACCACATCTTCTCTTATCTTAGAGTGTAGTCTTTGTCTACGGACCAAGACTTGTGAGGTTTTCATGTACTAATGATCCGTTGAAGCCGTCGGTTCGATTGTATTCCTATTAGCTCTTATTTTGCTCAATATATACAATTGCCTGTCGTGGATGTCCTCCGGTACAAGAGAAACTCTGCCGGATTTCTCCCGTGGCATTGTATATACCCTACCGTCTGAATTAGGGTAGGTAACGATGGGAAAATCCAATTCTCATCAGCCTTTAGAACTTTTGGGAATGTGCATACCTCCAAGGGTGGAATAGAAGCCCTACCTAGACACATAAACGAAGAATTCATACCGGATATCCATAATTGTGTGGGTACACCGTAGATTTCTTTGAGAGACCTTTAGGAAAGCCTAAGGGGGAGAGTAAGCCACAAGTTGATAGAACTAGACCAAATCAGTTGGCGTAAGAAGGAGGTCTAGACTAAGATGAGATTAGCCTTATTTCCATAAGGTGATGTCGAGGTACTGTATTGATACTTGCCTCGGAAGTTCATCAGAATGGAAATTGAGGTTTATACCTCATGGAAGCAACAACTAGACTTTAAACTTGACCACAAGGAGTAATTAATACTTTTAAGAAGCAGAAATTTGGGGAGAAACCAAAGATGATGGAAGTTGGATGAAGTATATTTGAACGACACTTCCCTAAGATTCACCGTAGCTCCATTGGGAGAGCAGTGAAGGAGTTAGACAATTATGGACCATGAACCACCATTAGTATAACCACAGTTGAACTTTTCAAGCGTAGAGGACCAAGATCAAATTTTTGAAGGTGAACCAAAACCCTAGATTGGATAGACTAAATGAGTCCAATCCATTCCTTAGAACTGAATCTTTAGGTATGCCTATACCTTAACGGACCTCTTAATATTATTTTGAGCTCCATGAAACCTTATTTTATAGACAGTAATTAGTCTATTGATAGAAAGTTGATACTCGAGTGCTGAAACCTAACCAAGAATAGTTTGTAAAACTAAGTAAACTAAGGTGCCAAAGACTATTAGATTCTTCAAGAGTGTCGGAAGACAACATAGGATTGATTCTAGTGACAATTGTTTAGAGTCAGACAAAGAGGATTCAAGGGGTACTCTGAATGAAGGGATATGATCTATATCCAATCAATTGGAGAAGGAGTTGCGAGCTAGGTGATGTCGAGGATAAGCTTAGCCTAAACGTAAGAGAGTTCAAACTTTGAGGATGAAATTGATTTTAAGGGGGAGAGTCTGTAACATCCCAGGATGTGAGGCTAGAAATTGAGAGAACACAGAAGTGTGCATCGCATTCATGCATAGAAATTCTGGGAAATTTTCATGCTTTTAAATAAAACTTGTCAAAGAGATTGAAGCTTCTCTTGAGTTGATGGAATTGAAGTAGCTCATCGACTGAAGTGCGATAAACTTCAACATGACCTTTGTTAACAGCCTTGTTTTGGGTAGAGATAATAACAACAATCAAAGGAGATGAATGTGAGGCAGGATTAATATGTTAACACATCATTTTAGGACCTTATAACCAATTCTACCATGATCACCATGGTATTTCTTAAACCTAAATCATTGAAGTCATTCCTAGCTTAAAGGAAGACAACATGAGTCTTACCTTGACTCTTAATCTACTTTGTTTTCATATCTTGATTAACATAATCTTTCCCATCTAAGTCTATTTAGCTCCAAGACAAGAGGAGAGAGTCTATATCAAATCAAGTATCATTCTCATCTCTTAAGATGATACTTTAGGATCTAATCCACAAATTCAGAAGAGGGAGAGACTAACCTAGTACCAAGTTGATTAGAGGAGTTTACAATAGAGTTTAACTACTTAACTAATTATCCAGTACTTCTGGGTATTATATAATTCACTCTTAAACTTGTTACCAAAATTGGTAAACCACAAGGTCTAGAGTGCATAAAAGCCACCCATTCTTATTTAAATAATAACTTATTAACTATAAGAGATATAACAAAACTAAGCTCATTTACATTACATTAAATAGTTCAAACTATCTGAATAAAAATAACTATGACCATTTTGAAACTCTTATGATCATGCCTGGTGAAATCAAATCAAATCACTTAAAATTTGAACATGACCTTTGCTAACTTTGGATATTTTGGGCACAACTGATAATAGGAAGAAATAAGATATGACAATATGCATAATTCACAATAACAGGATCATTTCAAATATGAACTTTGGAAGTTAAACTTCCAAACAATTAATACAACATCAATTGATAACAATTCAATTATGGATTACAAATATGTATAAGAATATGAATTGATTTAGCCACAAGTCCACTTAGTGCCAAATGCCACTTGGTTGTCCAAAATAAAGATTATTAGAGGATAATCATTATGCCACCTAGGATAGTTATCGACCTAAAAATATCTTTTCTATACTTGAACTCCAAGTAATGCTCATAGTTATCCACTTGAAAATATCTTCCTTTACTTGAACCCCAAGTAATGCTCATGCATGAGAGCTTGACAACAAGTAGCTTACTCACCTTGCTCAAACAAGAGTCATCACTTGAGGTGTCAACTTGTGGTGATCCTCAAGATAGTATAAAAGGAACCCCTTGGCATCCATTTTGACACAATAAAATCATGGTAGGAGGACACCAACGAATTTGGGCCTTATCATACATTAGACAGAGCCAAGAAACACCACCATCACACCAAGCAACACCACCATCACACCAGCAACACCACCACACAATCCACCATGCTCATGAGTTGAGCAACATGGCAGGATTCACCACCACCAGCACAACCACAAGAACCAAACCAGCAAGACCAAGACCAAATGGTTACTTAGTTCAAGTAGGAATTAGGTCAAGCAGCTAGGAGGTGCAGGCATGCCACAAGACGCAGGTTTATCAGAATTCCTAAAGAACAAGCTTCACAAGACCACCAGGTTGGTCTAGTATGAGAGGAGAGAAGTGTAGTTATTGGGAAAAGGGAAGAACTCACCATAAAGCAAGAGAAATATATGCCTCTGATCTGAAATCATCTACTAAAAACATATACATGGTCCAGGGGCATATCACATACATCTAAATGATCATATGAGCACCAAGAACAAACAAGTAAATTTATTAGGAAGCAAATCAAACCCAGAAAATGTAGAGTAGCTATTCATATCATGCATATGTCTGTACCAAGAAATCACTATCAACTCATGCATATTATTCATACACCTACACTTGCATAACAAAGGTTAGAACACTATCTTTAGCTGCCATTAGTTAGTGAACACACAATAGTTAATTGTGTGAATGCTTATATAGCCTAGCATGCTAAGATAAATTAGTAAACACTCTAATACCTCACTTACACATTATAGAGATGCATCTTTGCATATAGCCAAATCAAATAGATACCCATTGTTATGGAAACCATATGGACAACCTTGCTTTATATCCAAGTTTGCATTAGGCAAGTAACTAGATATGTGGGAGAAGACCACAAGTTTATATCTTGGATGGTGGTTTAGACTTGAAGCTATGGCACATTAGTCTCATCTGAGGAGTGAGCACTACTTTCTTAATTAGGGCAATTCAATCATAGCAAACCCCATTTCCTTTATCTATCCATGTGGGACATATTCTAATATTCCTAATTTATGCATCCCCTTGTGATCATGAGTAAAACCCTAGAACCACATCCTATAATTTAACCTATGAATTATGTCCACACCATAAACATTCTTAATATCAACCATATTATTTATTCAGTGATTAACTTGAACATGTTAATATGTGCATGAATCTTGATATCAAATTAAGATCATCATGTTCATAGATACATATACCTAACTAGGAAATCCAATGCTAGAATTTATTATAAATAATAGTTCTCCTTTCATTCAGATACAAATATAGTGTCTATACACTCTTAAGAACAAACACTAAAATGGAATCTTTAAAATCATTTCTAATAAGACTCCTAATAAAATCTTAATAGATCCAATTGTATCATGTGCAAATCCACCTAAACATTATATTAGTACATCATATTATTCCATAAGGAATACTTGGGGAAATTTAGAAAAAGTCCAAAATCCAAAACCTGCAAAAACAGATTTAATTATTAGCTAGAGAATTCAAAACAGAAAATAGAAAATGGAAAAAGAAATGAAACAGAAAAAAGGGGGAAGATCGGCCAATGGACCGAAGCCCACCAGCGCGGCCCAACTAGCCAGTTCACCGGGAGCCCAAGTCGCTTACCGGTTCGGTATCGACCGACAGGCGGGACCCACCGGGGAGGCATCGTCTTCAACCTCCCGATCCGGGGAAGCAGCTCGGTGGTGATCTCCCGATGGTCGGCCGTGTCAAGATCCACGCCACCGCCCTTCGAGGCCTATAAGAAGCCCCGCGCCGCCGCCAAACCCTAGCTCCGCCTCATTTCCTCTCTCTTTCATTCTCTCTGTAACATTGCCAAAACCCTAGCTTCAACGAGCTTCGACGCTACTGGTACAGGCACCCCGGAGCTACGAGGATTAGCTCTGAAGCTCCTTAATGACTCCCTCATCCTCCTGTTCAAGCCAAGCATGCTAGGAAGCCTCCAATCGGCGTCGACGAGCTCGGCAACCCGATGACTGGTCGCCATCGATCTCCTCTTCCTGACCACCTCCGGCCTCGCCGTCAATCTCTACATGATGAGGGTTAATTCGACAAATGTCCTAAATGAAGGACTTAGGATCAGGGAGATAGGGCGTCGGATGAACTCGAAGGTAAAATCAGTCAAACAAGGTGTATATCAAAAGTAAACGTGAGGTGTAAACCCGGCTTGCTTTCAATCTGTCCCTCACCGTCCTCTCCCGGCCCCTATATATAGGTGGCCAGGTCTCAAGGATCGGGAGGGATCTGATACAAATTACAATATCGATATACAGCATGAACTCGTATTTCGACTAGTATTACAACCAGGCCTAGCTTAACGGGCCTCAGGGGTACTCAACTGTCGAGCTCTATTATCTATACCCTTGTCAGTAGCCCCCAAGATTCTTCCAGAATTGCAGATTTGGGTTGAATCTCAGATCTTAAAATCTTCGACTTGATCAATACTTCTTCTTCATATCTTCGAATCTTCGACTTGGTCTTTCGACTTATCTTTTTATTATAATGTCTTGCAAGGGGTTTTGATGAACAAGCCTGACAACTCTGATGGATCAAGAGGTCAGTTAACTGCCAGAACAGATACTTGTCACCTACTTCAAATTCAATCCCCTTGGACTTGAATTCGGGAAACCGGTCAAACCCATTCTTCTGCCGTATTTAGGACTTACAAAGAATGAATCCCAGTGGTTCTCAGGGTACCCAGTGCGTCCACCAGGATTTTCTTCGCATCGTAGACTTGGATAAGTACCAGCAGAGCACATCCATGTGCGTATACCGGGCCACACAGGACGGATCCCGGGGTCTTACCTTCATGATATATTTCAACCACGACATTCAAGTTTTGTCGTGATGACGCAACTCGAGAATCATATGTCGCAGCCTTGTTTGACTGTTTCAATGTGCAAGATATTCGGGTTGTTCAACCTTGATTGATAAAACTCCCTCCCAATGGTAGTAATGATGCTTCCCAAATCTTCTTTCGCCTTTTGTTTTGGCTCCATTATTCATAAAAAACATTGTCGGGTGCGCGCCCAGCGCTCCCGATGGGAGTAACCCCTGAGGCTATAGTCAAAAAATCTTATTTCAAGTATAGGCTCAAAAGACACTGTGCCTTCTTTTATTTCGTCATATCATAGCTTTACTTAATAATATCGTTGAGTGCGCGCTCAGCGCTCCCGATGGTAGCAGCCCCCGAGGCTATAGTCGAATATTTTCGGGTATAGACTCAAAGAATGAGCTTTTCTTCTTTTGATCTTTTTGTACCTTTCACGTTGATTCTTCGTCGACTTCCTTGGTCATCATCAATACGCATATATGTCAAACCAGACTTTTTCATGAATGTTTTCCACACTAGTGTCCACCACTTGTCATACTCTCATTTCCTGTTACTCGAATTCCCATGACGTCATTAATATAATTACTTTTACTTGATGCTGACCGTTATCCATGGGCAGCGCAGTAATTTTGCAATTTTCTTGCCCATTAGTGGGCTGCCGTTTCCACTCCTTGCGCCACGTCTCAGCCCATGTTCCTTCACCAGGAAGCTATATAAGGGGGAGAGTGGGGAATTTACTGTTTACTAGTTCCTCGCTTCTGCCGCCGCCACCATTGTTACAAACCTTGCACACCTCTGAGCTCTTGCACAGCCCCCATGCACAAGCCGTAGATGCGCGTCAAGACTCTTGCGCAGAAGAACAAGATGGGCAAGAGCAACAATGCGAACTCCACGACCAGCTGGGTGCCTTCTGACTTCAAACAGAAGGATCTGGAGAAGGCCCAAGCTGATGGCCTCATCTCCGACGACGATCAGGTCGTCTTCCCTAGCACCGAGCGCATCCCCAAGCTCCCGAGCGGCTTCCGGGTGATGTTTCTTGCTTTTCTCTTACGCGGTCTTTCTCTCCCCGCCCACGAATTCCTTCGTGGCCTTCTTTTCGAGTATGGTGTGCAGCTTCACCAGCTCACACCAAACTCAATCCTCCACATTGCTTGTTTTATCACCTTTTGTGAGTCGTTTCTAGGGATCGAACCCCATTTTCTTCTCTGGAAATTCCTCTTTCGGCTCCGCCCCAGTGTTGCTTTATCAAAAAAACCTGAATTGGGCGGAGCTGTTGTTTCTATCCGTGCTGAATCTTAGCACCTGGAGTTTTTCATGGCTGCCTCAGTGCAGGGTTGGAGGAAGAAATGGTTTTATATCAAAGACCAGAAGGTCTCTTCCTCTGACCAGTACGGCATTGCCCCTTTTGATGCCTCTAAAGAAGTGAAGAAATTAGCCTCGTGGGACTCGCCTCCCACGGAAGCTGAGATGGAGGAAATCAAACCACTTCTAGCCCGCATCCAGGCTCTGAAGAGTGGTAAAGGCGGTGCGCTTTCGGGTACTCAACTTATGGCATTTTTCATGCAACGTCGAGTTCAACCTCTTCAGCACCATCTTTCCAAACGGTTGTCTTTTTCTGGCTTGGGGGAGTCTTCTCGAGTATCTGATGATCTTCTGGAGAAGAAGGATCTCGACAAGCGGGTGAGGGCTCTTACTACTCTCACCAAAGACCATGAGATTGCGGAGTTGGCTGCTAGATACTTTGACTCCGAGCACCCCTTGCCTGCGGTATGTTTGCTGTCTTTATTTACCTTCTTTTATCTTATCATTGTTTTGCTTATAACTCTCGGCTTGTTTTCCTTTCAGGATCACCAATCCCTTGTTTCTCGCCCTCCTCTTCCAGAGGGAGGGGCCATTCAAGATGTGCCTATTTCCGCTGCCTCTGAAGCCCCCAAGGCCGAGGACAGCCAAGATGAAGATGAAGGCGAAGATTCACTGGAAAGGACTTGTTCGACTACGTCGCCTCCTCCTGCACTTTCCGAAGATCTTGGCATTGACAAGAAGAGGAAACGTGTCGAGGAGCTTGCTTCTTCGAGTGCCTCCGCCCACAAGAATGTGGCCAGGGAGGCCTCTGCTCTAGAGGATGAGGAAGAACTTTTCGATGCCTTGGACTCGTGAGTTTTTGCTGACTCGAATTTTTATTTTTACTTGCTTCCTTTCTTTTGACTTACGCAAAGTCTCTGCCTTTTTCTTTCCTTCATAGTGACAACGAGAACCCGAAGAAAGATGCTGCCACTACTCCTTCTGTTGAAGCTATGGCCGTCGATGAACCTTCGTTGCAGGAAACTGCTCCGGTAGCTAAGTCTTCAAAAGCTCCTGTTAAGAAGGTCCTCTCTACTCGTGGTTCCAAGCGTTTGAAGAAGTCGACAGACGCCAGTGCTTCCCTCGAGATCCATCGGTCCATGAGCTCCTCCGATGATGTGTGTCTTGATCCTGGTATTTTTGCTTTTTGTTCCTTGCGTTATCTTCATACTCACGTGTTTTTCTAAACAGATCTTGATGAAGAAATTTGTCACTTTGGGCACTGAATGTGTCGAATATTTGAAAGCTACTAGGGCTTTTGAGGGTAATCTTCTTTCCTATATTTTGCTTGTCTCGAGTGCCTTTCTTTGTTTCTTTATTTGACTTTCTTTTCCCTTCTTTGGACTGCAGATGCTTTGGCGGCAGCTAATGCTCGCATTTCGTCTCTGGAAGCTGAACTCGAAGCTTCCAGAAAAGCTTGGGATGCCGCCACTGCTGCCAAAACCACTGCTGAAAATTCCAGTAAATCAGCATTGGCTAGGGCGAAGAAAGCGGAGAAGGCCCTTTCTGACGCTAATAACGAGCACATCCAGTGGGAGCAGGTCATGACTGAACGGCTTAATAAAATGTCTGCTCTTGCTGGAGGTAAATATCATGCTTTCCCTTCTTTGTCGAGTTGCTTGCTCTTATGCTTGCTGATGATTGCTTTTTCGTCTGTCTTTGTTTCCTTGGTTTTGTAGAACATATTGGGGTCTCTTCGTCATCTTTGCAGCCAGACGATGATTCTCTCATAGCTGCAGTTAACTTGCTGGAGGCGAACTAGATTTCTGTCCAGGAGATCTTTGAGTTGGCTAGCCGCATGCTCATGCAGATTTTCGTCGGGTTGTGGCCCAAGCAAAAAGCGGAGATGCCAGATAATGATTTGAAGAAACTTGCCAAGGCCTTTGACACCCCCGGTGATCCTATCCTTCTTATGAAGGGCCGCTCCATGAAGCGAGGTGCCGAGGGGGCCATTGCGCTTACTTACGCACATGGCGAGGAGGTCAACTAGGAGAAGATGAGCTCTTCCCGCGGTCGACCTCTTTCGGAGCTGCGGGTTTTCTTTGAGAAGGCGAAGAAGTACGTGCCAGGCATCGTATCGATAATTTCTCCTTCGGCGGCTTCTACGACCTCTGCTACGCCGGTTTCTTCGACTCCGGCAACAAGTGGATCCATGCCTCCTCCCAACGCTGGTGCTACCTCTGCCACGCCTACTTCTGCCATGGAGCATGATGCTGAGGTGGCGTAGACTTAGTCTTCCTTTGTAATCTTCATTTCTTTTGCTATAGTGAACTTCTAGTTATATTTTGCCCGAGAACTAGTCAGGGGGCTTGTACTCATTGTAAATACTTTTCTTTTATGAAATGTCTGGCTTAAATGGGGTTTCTGAGATGTTGTTTTCTTCTTTCTGCTTGGCTTCCAGCCTGTGCGTGCTGGTGGATCGTCGGGTCGTGGTCGGGCTTCACCTCCCGCCAATATGTTTGACTCCAGAGTTCCTTCGCCTCCTCGTCCTTCGTGTCAGTGCTCTGAACACTTGTTGAGAATTTTAGACCTTGAAAGCCGTTTATCCTTGATGAAGCGCCAGGCACAGATGGCTATGGACAAGGCTAGCAAATCTTGCGGCTTTATGAAACAGATATCCATACTGGAGGATAAGGTGTCGGGTCTGATAGCGAAATTGTGCATCTTGAAGAATGCGACTCCTTTCTTGTTGGTATTGTTGAATCTGTCTGTGAGATGCTGCAATGTGAGGTTCCTTGCAATCTTCCTCTTGTCCTTTTTACTCCATTTATTGGTGGCTAATGACTTCTCATTATCGCAGGCACTTGCTTGGACTTTGTTGGTGAGACACGTCGGGTTTCTGAACGAATCACGGCTCTCGAGAAATCATCAGAGGGAGTCAAAAGTTTGTGGTCTGATCCCCGGCGCCGTCGTGCTATTGTGCTTCTTCAAGATCGTGCTCAGCACATTGGAGAGGCTATTGATGGTTGTCGAAGATCTTTGACTACCATGTATTCTGTCATGCTCCCTCGCAATCCTCTTCCTGGAAGCTTTCCGCAGCTACTCGACGTTTTTAGATCTAGTCAGCGAATTCATCGACTGATAGAGCTCAACTTAGTGGCTGGCACCAATTTTGCTCTTGGTTGGATACGTAAGTGGCATCCAAGGCTTAATTATAGTTCCATGTCACTAGGTTTGCCTCCAGGGGGAGCTATGTTGCGAGTCCAGATGGATGCTACTCTTCAACCAGCACGGATGCTCATAGCTAGGTTACTTCAGGAGGATGCCGCATTTTTCCACGAGCATCATTATTTAGATCCTTTGGGCGTAGATGATTCTGATCAGCCACTGCTGTGACATTTGTATGTTTTTGTGTGTAGAATGCGAGAGTTTTTGTTTTCTAACTCCTTTTGTCAGAATTTTTATTCTCAGAGCGTTTTACCTTTGTGGATTTCGGTGCGTTTGCCACAATTTTTGCTTAAAGATGCGTAAACTCAAATAGGAGGAACTTTTGTCTTTATTTATGCTTATGATGTAAGGTACATAGGGTGACCCAAGAGATCTGGCCAATGTCCTGTGTTCTGGATCTAGAGGGCATTGCCCTGGAATAACTCATGGCTTTTACAGCCTTATTTTTCTACTCTACTTTTTGTTCGTCTTGTCGCCTATGTAGCCTGAGTCTTCTCTTCTTCTCCTGCAGGTTTCTCTTGTTCTGACGGCTGTACCCGCGGTTTCTTCACTTTTGGCTCTACTGGGTGTCCTTCGAGTTGCTGTGTAACTCCTGTAGTCGCGCTTTTTGCTTTGTAGTTGGGTTCTCCGTAGCTTGCCATCATGCCGAAGTTTTGGGCCATCTTGTGAAATTCCTTGTCGCATAGATCTAATAGCTCGAAGCTTCCTTTAACTGTAATAATTCCATTGGGTCCTGGCATTTTTAGTACCAGATAAGTGTAGTGAGGTACTGCCATGAATCGCAAAAACGCGGGTCGCCCGAGGATCACATGATATTGTGACGGCCAGTCCATGACTTTGAAGTCGAGTTTCTCCCTTCTATAGTTTTGCCGATTTCTGAAGCAAACATTGAGTGCTATTCGACCTAGTGGATAGTTTGCACTTCCTAGGACTATTCCGTGGAAGGAGCAGTCAGTTGGCTTCAGGAACTCTAATGAAATGTGCATTACTCATAGAGTCTCTGTGTAGATCAGATTTATTCCGCTTCCTGCGTCCATGAATACCCTGTCGACATCGTACGCCCCTATTTGAGCTTTGAGTACCAAAGGCACGTTTCCTGGCCGAGGTACTGTTATTGGGTGATCGTCTCTGCTGAATTCTATGGGTTGCTCTGACCAGTGTAGATATTCCATTGTTGCTGGAGGCGAAGTTATTGCGTGGTTAACTTGTCGAGTTATGCTTTTCTCCTCTTTGTTCGACTTGGGCACTGGCTGTATCATTGCTGTGATGTGCCCTTTAGATGGAACATATCCTTCGTCGTCGTTGTGTCCCTGGTTTGGCTGATCTTGACCCTGAGGAACTCCATTGTTTCCTTGTTGATTTGCAGGTGTGTTGCTTGTGTTTCCTTCGTATCCCTGCCATTTTGCTTCGGCTTGCTTGTTTAGTGCTGCTTCATGTAGTTTCAAGAACGTTGTGCAATCTTTCATCGCGTGTCTGGATACTCGTTTCCCATCGACAAATGCGGAGTGTATATGACATGGTCCGTTTAGCATATCCTCTGGCGATGGGTTGTACTCTCTTGATTCTCTTGTCTGAAACTTTTTGTAGTCTTCTTTTCCGTAGCTACGATATCCCGAGATTTTACCGTCGTTGCCTTGGTAGCTATTATCCTTGTACCCTGCGGCTACTTGGCTGTGAGAGCCATAGTTGTCATAATTGTTAGATCTCCTCCTTTGGCCTCCATATCCGTTCCCTCTATCATCCTCTCGTGATCGTGTCTGTTTGTTGTTGCACGCATCTTCTCCATCTGCAAATCTGTTTGCTATATCCATTAGATCTGATATTGTTTTCGGCTTGATTCTGCCCATCTCTTCGACTAGGTCTCCTCGCCTTAACCCAACTATGAATGCATCTATTGCTCTTTCATCTGAAACTTCAACTGCTAAATTTTTGATTATGCTCCATCTTTGGATATATGCCCTTAATGTCTCACTGCATTGCTGTACGCAGGCTTTGACTTCTTCTATGGATGCTGGCCGCTTATATGTCGACTTGAAGTTGCTCGTAAATTGTTTTGTGAGCTCCTCCCAGCTTTCGATTGTTTCTTTTCCTAGTTTGCTCAACCATGACCTTGCTGCGCCGGTGAGGTGTAGTTGCAAACTTTGCATTGCTATTTCCCTGGTTCCTCCCAGTAATTTTACTGCTTGTAGGTAATCTGAAAGCCATGACTGTGGCTCCTGAGATCCATCATACTTTTGTTGATCATGGGGTAGTTTGAAACCTTTGGGTACTGGCATGATGTGAACCCTATGGGTAAAGCATGGCGCTCCCATCTCCTTTTCGTCATCTTCGTAGTCATATGTTTTGTTGGGGGTTCTAGATCATCGGGTTCCTTTATACTTTGGACTGTTGTGTTGCCCTGGTGATGGTGTTCTAGATCGTCGACTTCCGCTTCTATGCCGAGGACTGTTGTGACGGCGCGGTGATCTTGGCTTGTGGGTTCCTTTGTTACGATATGCCTCCTCTTCTTTTGCTAATAATTTGTTGCCTACCATCTTCAATCCATTTAGTGCTGCCCAGTGCATATGTTCCCTTGGATCTCCTGGATTTGGTCGCGTTGTATGCAGGTATGCTTGAGCTACCACCAATGCTGCTTCGCGTGTCTTTGGTATAATATTCCCTTGCTCGTCGACTGATAAGAAAGATGAGTCGAGGTTTTTGGAGAGACTTTGCCTATCTGAGTATTCGAGGTTCTCATACCTTGATCCATGCCGGCAATGTCTTTTGCCATTTGTGTATGATGCGTCGCTACGTGCTCTGCGAGCAGCGTAGCTTGCTACAATGGCTGATTCTTTTCTCTTCTATATTTCAATTCTTTCTTTCGCTAGTAGCTTTGACTGCTGTCTTAGGGCGTAGTGGTACCCCAAAAGCATATTCTTGCTAGCATTATTTGGTATTGGCGTGCAGTGCTCCACAGCTGTTTTGATTGTCCTCCACTCATTGACTGATAGTCAAACTTTTTCCCGGTTTGCCAGGGAGTCTGCAGTTTCTCCTTCTACCAGGTGGTTTGCCCCTCTGTTTATGTTTGCTGGGTTGAGCACTGGATTGTTGTTTTTGTCGAGCTCCTCTGAGTTGTCCTCTGTAATAGCGAGTACTTGGTACCGATTATTGAACTTATTATCGAAGCTTGAGAAGATTGAATTTTCATCCTCATGAATCTCTAAACCTGTCTTCCAGGTGTCCGTTGATTTATCTGAAGTATCGTCATGGCTAATCGTCAGATCTTCGAGTTGTACTTCTAAGTCGAAGTTTCCCATGGTTTCGTCGCCTTCTACGAATTTTCTTTTTTCTGTTTCTATTTCCATGAAGCTGACTGGCGAATTTACTTCGCTGGAAGAGCCCTCTGATGATTCTGACATTGTTTCTGCCTTGGACTTGCTTGCCGACGGACCCGGTTTCGCCGAATCTGAAAGGCGAATCGAACCTAGTGATCCGACGCGAAAGTTTAGACTTCCGATCGTCAAATCCATATCTTGATCCATGCTCTCGAATACTTGCGTGAAACTTGACTGGTGAGGTTGAAAATCGATGGTTCTGAAGGGTATCTGGATTTCATCGAATTCTGGACTGATGTTGGCTACAAGCAAAAAAGCCGTCGAATTCATGATTCCAACGCCCAGAATCCCCACGGTCGGCGCCAATTGACGAGGGTTAACTCAACAATTGTCCTGAATGAAGGACTTAGGATCGGGGAGATAGGGCATCAGATGAACTCGAAGGTAAAATCAGTCAAACAAGGTGTATATCGAAAGTAAACATAAGGTGTAAACTTGGCTTGCTTTCAATCTGTCCCTTACCGTCCTCTCCTGGCCCCTATATATAGGTGGCCAGGTCTCAAGGATCGGGAGGGATCCGATATAGATTACAATATCGATATACGACATGAACTCGTATTTCGACTAGTATTACAACTGGGCCTAGCTTAACGGGCCTTAGGGGTACTCAACTGTCGGGCTCTATTATCTATACCCTTGTCACTACAACTTTGTGGTGAGCTTCTGGTTCTTCCCATGTGCTCCATCGCCTCCATCTCGGTTTGTAACGTTCCCGCATCAGTCACCATTGAACTCTGCCGCTCGGACTCGCCGCCGGCGATGTTCTGATGACCATTTAGTAGCGGCGACACCACCAGTAGGTTCGCCTTGATCTTCTGCTTCGAATGCGCATCGCCGCGCGTCCAAATTCGCGTCGAGTCATCGAATCCGTGGTCGATCTGGGAGTTCTTGAGTGCTGACGTCATCACCGGGTCCCACCGGTAGGTTTGACTTGGTCTCTGCCAGGGTGGCATTCGACCTAGCCCATGGCCCACAAGTCAGCCTAGGTGGCTAGATCCAGACTCGGTATGAAAAGTTTCCTGTTAAATAGAAATATCAAAAAATATCAGAAATTAGAAAAATCATAACTATTTCATTTTAAATCAGAAAAATACAAATGATATACCAAAATGATCACAATAACATAATCTATCTATTTAGATTATAATCTTGCATGCTTGTGTGAAATAATTTTGAACTAAATTTGAAAGCTTGCTTAAGTAGTATTTGAATTTTGAATTCAAATCCAATTATAATAATTCAAACCAAGTATTCAAATACCAAATAAAAATTTGAGTACTTCAATAGTGTTATTCCAATTAATCTTTTGTTATTATTAAATATTAATCCTAAAACTTTACTATTAGGATTTTAATCCCTAAAATGATTTTTCTAAAACAAATCTAATATAGTAAAATTTGGGAAAAATCATAAACTTGTATCAGAGTTATTTCTTAACTCTAATATTTTTATTTCAACTATTGTTTCAGTAAAAGTCAATTTTAAAACATTAAAATTTGACTTAAATCCTAAAACTATTTTCTTAAATGATAAAAATTAGGATAACTCTTATATAAGCATCAACTTGAGTTTAGACTCTATTTTCAACTATAATCCACAAATTGAACATTGTTCACTTAAGATTCATATGCCATTATAAGTAGTACATAACTCGAAGTGGTAACCATTTGAAGCTATGCTTCAAACCCTAACCAACTAGGGATTTCTATTTTCGTGCCTTCGGGTCCTTAGTTGTGCTCAGTTTTCCCCAGCCGCTTAGTTTTTCCTCAGTTTTGCCCAAGCGCTTGTCTGAAACTCTCACAAGGAGCTCGGACGGTAGGAATCCCGTTTAGTTGACCGTTTGTTGGTGCTGGCAAGTGGGGCCGCTATTGGTGCCCCACAGTGGACACGTCTCCACTTATCCAGATCATCGTGGGACCCACAACTTGTCCACGTTAGCGCGCCGGACCCACAGCTTATCCAGGTGACCGTTGCAAAATGGGAGCCCGAGCCAGCCCTGCTCCCGTGCCCGTGCCATTGCTTCCCCTTTCTTTCCCCGCGCCCCATTGTTCTTCTTCTCCGCCAGCGGCAGCCCTTCTCCGGCAGGCGGGTGATGTCGAGTTTCTCTTCAACCTCCCGTTCTTCATGGCCGCAGTATTGACCCGTGCCTTTGACAAGATGCTCTGACTGCCCATGCCAGGAGCCTCTGAAGCGGTCGATCTGTAAGACGGACGACAATGGCAACCGTGGACGTGAGTTCCTTGCATGCGAGAGCTTGCCATATAGAGAGGGGGATAAGGTTATATCTCGCTCCAATTGCTCTGTTTTCTCTTGATTTTCTTGTTATTCTCTCGAATTTGGGATTTAGGGTTCACGTTGTTGTTTTCAGATCCTGAAGAAATGCAGGTATTTTGAGTGGATCGATGTGTATGTTCAGAGGCTTAAATTGCAGGAATCAATTGGCGCTATTGGGGAGCGCAATTTGGGAGGAGGGGGGGACTTGCTGTAGAGAATGCGGCGGAGAAAGGAGCCATTCCGATTATGCCTAATGCTCCCAATGCAGAACTGGTGGAAGTGAAGGGAGAACTGAAGAAAATGAACAAGCAGTTAAAGCAGCTGATCGAGTTGAAGAAGCAAGCTAATCTGATGGCTGGTTGTTTTTTTGTTGTATAATTGCGATCGGATTCTTATCATTGCTCATCAAGCGCTAGAAGTTGTTACAAGGGATCCCTTGTTACAAATCCATTAGTCAGTTACATGTACTTGTAGTTGTTTTCAAAGTTAGTGTGTGCATTCACCGAAATTACCAAAAAAAAATAAGTGTTAGAGAATAAGATAGTTGATAATTGTTAGAGGGGTGACAAATAATGCATTCACCGAAATCCCACAAATATGTATGTCTCATGTTTATACCAAAATTATACCACTTTTGGGACATTTCAAATAACCAAAACTATATCCCAAACTATATTCCCTAAAAGAAAAGGAATGCTAAAGAAAGTTGATAATTGTTAGAGGGGTGATAAATAATCCATTCACCGAAATCCCCCAAATATGCCAAATATGTATGTCTCATGTTTCTACCAAAATTATTCCACTTTTGGGCCGTTTCAAATTGCCAAAACTATATTCCCTAAAAAAAGGAATGCTAAAGATAGTTGATAATTGTTAGAGGGGTGATAAATAATCCATTCATCGAAATCCCCCAAATATGCCAAATATGTTTGTCTCATGTTTCTACCAAAAATTATACCACTTTTGGGCCGTTTCAAATTGCCAAAACTATATTCCCTAAAAGAAAAAGAATGCTAAAGATAGTTGATAATTGTTAGAGGGGTGATAAATAATCCATTCACCGAAATCCCCCAAATATGCCAAATATGTATGTCTCATGTTTCTACCAAAATTATACCACTTTTGGGCCGTTTCAAATTACCAAAACTATATTCCCTAAAAGAAAAGGAATGCTAAAGATAGTTGATAATTGTTAGAGGGGTGATAAATAATCCATTCACCGAAATCCCCCAAATATGCCAAATATGTATGTCTCATATTTCTACCAAAATTATACCACTTATGGGCCATTTCAAATTACCAAAACTATATTCCCTAAAAGAAAAGGAATGCTAAAGATAGTTGATAATTGTTAGAGGGGTGATAAATAATCCATTCACCGAAATCCGCAAATATGTATGTCTCTTGTTTACACCAAAATTATACCACTTTTTAGTTTAACATTTTTAAATCATGGAAAATAATGCATAAATAGAGGGAATATACTTACGTGGCAAAATAATCCATAAATGCATGTCTCTTGTCACACGGATCGACTCCACCAACCGTTGATCCACCAATAGAGAGAGAGAGAGGGGTGGCCACGAAGAGATAGATAGGGGTATACTGCCCGTTAGATCAGTGGATCAACGGTTGGTGGAGTCGATCCGTGTGACAACGGCTCAACCAATTAGGATAAGTTTGGGCTTCTGTGAGCATTTGTGACAGTACTTGAGGGCAAAACTGAGTAGTACTAAGAAACCAAGGGCACATATATAGTAAATAGACTAAGGAATTCAAACAAAAGAATTACAAAATGAAAAATGCGTGTTTTGTACAATATAATTCATATTGGGCTACATCAAATTATTTGCAATTCAAATATACATGAGTGTGACAATTATGGCCTCATTTAGACAAACTATGTTTTGGGGAAGATGTTTTGCAAAGGGGTTTGAGTGGAAAACCATGCATCTTCATAGCTACTAGTGATTCTGAGAAGTGGCAATTTGTGGTAAAACATGATTTATCTATGTTTGTTCAAGGTGGCAGGTTGCGTAGGAAGACTCCATGAGTAGGTGCCACTATGTTTTTATTTTTTTAGATTTTTTTGCGCATAAAATGACTCAATTAGCTATGTTAATCTCATTTGTTGACTCTCTATTGACCAGCTACTTGAGGGTAGAACTGAGTATATTGCACTTGCCAGTCTAAATACTCGAGGGGAAAACTGAGTACAGATAAAATTTCTGTATAATGCCCGAGGTTAGAACTGAGTACACCAAACGTCGAAGGGTTAGCCTCGTGTCGCGGTGCACGCTGCAGGCGTCTTTATAGCGGACGCGTGTTGCGGTACACCAAACGGCACCTTCGTCTTTATAGAGCCCCTTATTCTCTCCCTTGATGCTCGCCCACTCTCTCATTCTCACTGCAACCGCCTCTCCTGTCCCATCATCTTCTCCACTTCGCGTTGAAAAAACCCCGAAGAAAAAACCCCGGCGATGGAGAAGAATGACATGCCCATTGTCGGTGCTTCTGACATAGCCGCCGGCGCATCAGGTGCTGGCACATCGGCCGCCGGCGCATCGGCCGCCGCCCTCATCCAGGACCCCGTCGCTGCTTCCGACGTAGCCACCGGCACATCGGCCGCCGGCTCATCGGTGCTACTCCAAGTTGATGGGAGCAAACTGTCCTTGTGCGTGGTGAATGACCAGCCCGTTGGGAACCCCAAGAGGAAGGTATGATGAGTGTAGTGGCTAGTTTTCCCTCAATTAAGAAACCAAGGTTTATCGAACAGGAGAAGAGAGACGATGACGACTGAAGGTGTTGTGGAACCTGCACACACACAAACAAATACTTTGTTCCCAACTTGCGATGAGGTTGTCAATCTCACCGGTTTGCTTGAAACAAAGGTTATGAGTGTATCGAGTGGAAAACAGTAGTAATGTGCGAGTAAAGTGAACAGTGCGGGAAAAGTAAACAGGTGATTGTAATATGATTAAAATAGGACCGGGGTCCACAGTTCACTAGTGGTGTCTCTCCATAGATAAAATAACATGCTGGGTAAACAAATTACAGTTGGGCAATTGATAGAATAAAGATAACGTGATATGTCAAGAAGATCACTATGAGATTTACTCTAGGCATTACAACAAAATACATAGACCGCCATCCAACTGCATCTATGACTAATAATCCACCCCCGGGGATATCATCCGAACACCCTAGAAGTATTAAGTTGCGAACAACAGATAATTGCATTAAGCAAAGTGTGTAATGTAAACAAAGCATATGCCCTTGAGCATATGAATGTTGTTTTCTCCCTAGTAGCAACAGCACATCTACCACCTTAGAGGTTTCTGTCACTTCCCCAGGTGAAATAGAGGCATGAACCCACTATCGAGCATAAATACCCCCTCTTGGAGTCACTAGCAACTACTCGGCCAAGATAGCTACTAACAACGGAGAGCATGCAAGATCATAAACAACATAGAGATAACAAAAGATATAATTCAGTACAGCAACTTAATCATAAACACCAATATTCATCGGATCCCAACAAACCAACATCATAGAATTACATAACGGTGATCTCAATCATGTAGAGCAGCTCATGAGATCTAAACATGAAGCACATGGTGGAGAAGACAACCATCTAGCTACTGCTATGGACCCATAGTCCAAGGTAGACTACTCACTCATCGCTCCGGAGGCAAGCATGGCGATGAAGAAGACCTCCGGTGGCGATTCCCCTCTCCGGCAGGGTGCCGGGAAGAGCTTCTGGACCCTCCCGATCTTTGGGTCGACGGCGGCGGCGGATCGCGATGTATTCTGGAAAACTGATCGGGTACTTAGGTTTTTCTCGTCAGGGGGTACTTATAGGCGAAGGGGCGATGTCAGAGGAGGGACTAGGCCCCCTCACACAGGGGTGGCGCGGCCAGGGGCCTGGCCGCTCCGCCTGTGCGTGTGAGGCCCACGTGGCCCTCCTCCATCTCTTCTTCGGATGTCTGGAAGCTTCCCCGTGATATAAGTCTTCAGGAACTTGTTTCGTCCAATTCCGAGAATATTTCCTGTGTATCACTTCTGAAACACAAAAACAGCAGAAAACAGGAAACTGGCACTGCGGCACTTCGTTAATAGGTTAGTTCTGGAAAATGTATAAAAGTGCCACTAAGTGTAACGAAACAATAGGCAAATGGTGTAAAAACAAGCATGGAGCATCAAAAATTATAGATACGTTTGAGACGTATCAAGCATCCCCAAGCTTAACTCCTGCTCGTCCTCGAGTAGGTAAGTGATAACAAAAGAATAATTTTTGAGGTGACATGCACCTACACAATCTTGATCATATATGTAAGCATTGGTGAGCTGGGATCAATAGAACTTAAAACATGGGCATGAAAGATATAATCATGACAATAAGAACTTAGCAACCATGTTGCAAACATGCAAATGAACACAAACAAAAGATCATGATAATGAAACAATGAAAGTCAAACGTGTGTTCAAATCATAAGGAAAAACATACAAATGGTTTTCAGCTTGTCCTTCAAAGAGAGCAAAACATAAATGCATAGGACACCTCAAAGTTTAAGAGGGCGACTAGATACAAATAATTTAAGAACAAGTGAAACCAATCATCATGAGTCAATCAATGAACTTTGGGACAATGCATATCACACTAAGAATGACAACTATGCTCTCTTAATGGTGCATAAAGAAAGAAGGTGGTGACTCAACATAAAAGTAAAAGAAAGGCCCTTCGCAGAGGGAAGCAGTGATTGCAAGTTTTATAACCTTCAAAAATTATGGTACTTACCGGCTTTGAGCTCTCATTGCCCCCATCATAAGCATCTTGAATGGTTAAAGTTAATGCGAGAACAATTATGATGCATATGCTTGACAAATCATAAGTTGAAAACCTCGTGTCCCGTGAATACGAGTACCCAAACCATGCTACTTTACTTAGAGTCCCAAGCAAGGCTCTTGTCATTGTAAGTATATGCATATCATTGAAAACCTCCGTGCCCGATGACATGGAACAAGCCCACACCAAAATGACAGGACAAGCAGACAATGAACACCTCAACATCTCTTTTATTTGCTATATTGTTTAGCTTTTTATTGTGAGATACGTCGTCGGATGTTCACCATGGGTATGCTGCAAATTTCCACCATGAATTATGCATGGCTTAGATTGGCGGCCCGGCGTTTCCCTAACACATATAAAAACTCCATGATCCTCACAAGATTCCCAATTCATTTCACACCGCGGGCATCCATAAACAAAAGATCACGATATCAACTCAAAAAGAAGTGCAATGTTGAAAGCTTGCCCCATGACAGCATGGCTGGGCTAGAATCCAACTTACAACTTGCAAGCATAACAGCTCAACATAAGAGACCACAATGTCAAATTTTTAAGAACAGGAAAAAGTAAAGTGTGCCTTCCGGTTCGTGAGAGCTTTACTGACCGAATTTCGCATAACACTGGTAAGAGTTTAATTTGAAGAGAAAATAAAAGCAAGTCAAATTTACTTGGAATAGCAAATTGCTAGTAGGTATGTATGGTGGACACTTTGGCAAACTTTGGCTTTTAGGAGTTGGATGCACGAGTAGAGCTCATACTCAGTACAAGGCGAGGGCTAGCAAAAGACTGGGAGCGACCAACTAAGAGAGCAATAATGGCCATAATCATGCAAAGTGACAAAGCGACATTAAAAGAAGCATACGATGGCATCAAAAGTTAAAAACTAAATGATCATGAAGGCTATTGGCGACTTTGTAAGAGTCTAACATGTGTGAGCATGCGCCAAGTCAACCCAAATAAAGCATCAAGGAGAAAACCAAAATAATGCTTCCATACAATAAAAACAACGCATGATTTTTTCAAAGGCTCATTAAGCAATCTCAGTTATTTGAGACAAGTCATGCTACAGCAAAACCACTAAGCATACTATCAAAAAGACATCAAGCATGACATGAAAAAGCCTAAGCCGCAGTCTACGCAAGCTCCTTCTTGTACCACTATTTTGCACAAAGCTTTTTCTCTTTTCCAACACCATTTGAAATTTTTATAAACACCTCTTTTGATGAAAACCAATGAAGATCAGAGGCAAAAATACAACTTGATGAAAAGATATGACAAGATCTGAACGCAAATCAAGGCGAAAACGAAAACCAAAAGCAGTAGCAGAAAAAGTAGAACGCTCGATTTTTGATAAGAGTGAAAACTAGAGTGTTCTTTGCAAATGAAAACGAGTACATCTCCTCCAAAGGAAATTTGTTGGGGTCCAACCATTTATTGCAGCAAACAAACAAACTAAACCAACTAAGAAAACTAAAACAACTGACGCTCCAAGAAAAACACATAGTGCATGAAGCAATAAAAATATAGTGTTTTGAAAGGTGACCTGATTTTTGCCGATGAAGAAGGGGTGCCTCGGGGGCATCCCCAAGCTTTGACGCTTGTACTTCTTGGATATTTCTTGGGGTGATGCATGGGCATCCCCAAGCTTGAGCTTTTGTCCATTCTTCAACTCATCTCATCATTCTCCAATCCCTACACTTGAAAACTTCCTTCATACAAAACTAAACACAATTCTATTAGCAACATTAGTGTAAGCATAAAATATATTAAACCTCTTTTAGCTTCAGGTTTCAACCCAAAACCACCACATATAAAGTATATACTACTGTAGCAATTTCCACAAGAGTTCCATGATCAAAAAGAACTCAAAAGAAAGCGATAAAGTGGCAAAAACAAATATTGGCAGAAATCTGTCAAAACTGAACAGCTGACAAAGGACGAATTTTTGAGGGATTTTCCGTTGCTCAAATCAAAAAGTGTTCAACTAAGAAAAGTTTTGATATAACCTGGGGCATATGCACAAGAAATCGCAGGTCTAAAAGATATACAGAGAATTTTCACGAATTTTTACGGTGCAGCACCAAAAACAGTTTCAGGACAGCAACATCCCCAAATCTTTACCTCACTCAAATTAGAGGCTTCTCTTGGCACAAAAACGAAATAAACAAGATAAGGAGCGGTCATTACAGTAGTAATGACTTCCAAGACTCAAATAAAAGAAAAAGTACTGAAAGAAAACATTGGGTTATCTCCCAAGAGTGCTTTTCTTTAACGCCTTTGAGCTAGGCGCAGAAAAGTGCGAATCAAGTAATATCAATAGAAGCATCAAGCTCATAATTTGCTCTAAGAATAGAGTCAAAAAGTAATTTCTTCCTTTTCCTAGGAAGTGTTCCATACCTTTCTTTAATGGGAATTGATACTTGATAGTGCCTTCCCTCATATCAATGATAGCACCTACAGTTCGAAGAAAGGGTCTTCCCAAAATAATAGGACATGAAGCATGGCATTCAATGTCCATAACAAGAAAATCGACGGGAACAAGGTTATTGTTAACCACAATAAGAACATCATTAATCCTTCCCAAAGGTTTCTTCTTAGCAACATCAGCAATGGGAACATCAAAATAACACTTTTCAAGCGGTGGTAAATCAAGCATGTCATAAATCTTTCTAGGCATGATAGAAATACTAGCACCTAGATCACATAAAGCATGGCAATCATAACCATTAACATGCATATCAATGATGGGTTCCCAACCATCTTCTAACTTCTTGGGAACAGAGGCTTTTTGCTTCAACTTTTCATCCCTAATCTTTATGAGAGCATTGGTAATGTGCTTAGTAAAAGCAATATTTAAAGAACTAGCATTGGGAGTCAAAGCAAGCTTTTGCAAGAACAAAATTACTTCAGATATATTGCAGCCATCAACATCAAAATCATTAAAAGAAATAGAGCTATCATCTCCCACACTCCGAAAAATTTCAGCACTCTTTTGAGAAAAAGTTTTGGCAGTTTTAAGCTTTTTAACATAAGGAGTGGGAGTTTTCTCTATACCCATCAAACTAAGAGGGTTGCTATCAGTAGGAGCAACATCATTAGAGGTAGTAATAGTACATACCTTCATCTCTCTAGCCATCTCATCTTCTTTTTCCCACCTGGCATGCAATTCCGCTAACAATCTAATATTTTCATCAATTCCAACTTGGGTAGCATTAGCGGCAGCAACAACATTGCTCACATTCACATCATTAGGAAACACTTTTAATTTCAGAAGTTCAACATCATGAGCAAGGCTATCAACTTTAGAAGCAAGAATATCAATTTTGCCTAACTTTTCCTCAACAGACTTGTTAAAAGCAGTTTGTTTACCGATGAAGTCCTTGAGCATTACCTCAAGCTCGGAGGGCGCGGCCCTAGTGTTGTTGTAGGAATTACCATAAGAGTTACCATAACTATTACCATTGGTAGAAGGATACGGCCTATAATTGTTACTAGCAAAATTGTTCCTATAAGCATTGTTATTAAAATTGTTATTTCTAATGAAATTCACATCAACTTGCTCTTCTTGGGCAACCAGAGAGGCCAAAGGAACATTATTAGGATCAACATGAGTCCTATCATTAGCAAGCATAGCCATAATGGTATCAATCTTATCACTTAAGGAAGAGGTTTCCTCAACAGAATTTACCTTCTTACCTTGTGGAGCTCTCTCAGTGTGCCATTCGGAATAATTTACCATCATGTTGTCGAATAGCTTTGATGCGGCGCCCAAGGTAAGGGACATAAAAGTGCCTCCAGCAGCTGAATCAAGTAGGTTCCTTGAAGAAAAATTCAGTCCTGCATAAAAAGTTTGGATAATCATCCAAGTAGTCAGTCCATGAGTGGGACAATTCTTTACCATAGATTTCATTCTTTCCCAAGCTTGAGCAACATGTTCATTATCAAACTGAGTAAACTTCATAATATTGCTGCGCAAAGCTATAATCTTAGCAGGAGGATATTATCTACCAATAAAAGCATCCTTACACTTAGCCCATGAATCAATACTATTCTTAGTCAAAGACAGCAACCAATCTTTAGCCTTTCCTTTCAAAGAAAAAGGAAACAACTTGAGCTTAATAATATCACTATCAACATCCTTATATTTCTGCATCTCACATAGCTCAACAAAATTGTTGAGATGAGCTGCAGCATCTTCAGTACTAGCACCAGAAAATTGCTCTTTCATAACAAGGTTCAATAAAGCAGGCTTGATCTCATAAAAGGTGGTAGCAGGAACAGGTGGTGCAATAGGAGTGCAGATAAAATCACTATTGTTCGTGCTAGCAAAGTCACACAACTTGATGTTTTCAGGAGTACCCATTTCAACAAAACGAAAGTAAACAAGTAAAAACAACTACCAAGGATTCTAATTTTTTTTGGGTTTTTGATATAAAGCAATGCAGGTAAAATAAAATAAAGTAAAGCAAAACAAATAACAAAGTAAAGAATGTGTGTGCGAAGAACTCCCCTCGCAGAAGTCTTCTCTCTTCCCCAGCAACGGCGCCAGAAAAGTAGCTGCTACTCCAAGTTGATGTGGGAGCAAACTGTCCTTGTGCGTGGTGAATGACCAGCCCGTTGGGAACCCCAAGAGGAAGGTATGATGAGTGTAGTGGCTAGTTTTCCCTCAATTAAGAAACCAAGGTTTATCGAACAGGAGAAGAGAGACGATGACGACTGAAGGTGTTGTGGAACCTGCACACACACAAACAAATACTTTGTTCCCAACTTGCGATGAGGTTGTCAATCTCACCGGTTTGCTTGAAACAAAGGTTATGAGTGTATCGAGTGGAAAACAGTAGTAATGTGCGAGTAAAGTGAACAGTGCGGGAAAAGTAAACAGGTGATTGCAATATGATTAAAATAGGACCGGGGTCCACAGTTCACTAGTGGTGTCTCTCCATAGATAAAATAACATGCTGGGTAAACAAATTACAGTTGGGCAATTGATAGAATAAAGATAACGTGATATGTCAAGAAGATCACTATGAGATTTACTCTGGGCATTACAACAAAATACATAGACCGCCATCCAACTGCATCTATGACTAATAATCCACCCCCGGGGATATCATCCGAACACCCTAGAAGTATTAAGTTGCGAACAACAGATAATTGCATTAAGCAAAGTGTGTAATGTAAACAAAGCATATGCCCTTGAGCATATGAATGTTGTTTTCTCCCTAGTAGCAACAGCACATCTACCACCTTAGAGGTTTCTGTCACTCCCCCAGGTGAAATAGAGGCATGAACCCACTATCGAGCATAAATACCCCCTCTTGGAGTCACTAGCAACTACTCGGCCAAGATAGCTACTAACAACGGAGAGCATGCAAGATCATAAACAACATAGAGATAACAAAAGATATAATTCAGTACAGCAACTTAATCATAAACACCAATATTCATCGGATCCCAACAAACCAACATCATAGAATTACATAACGGTGATCTCAATCATGTAGGGCAGCTCATGAGATCTAAACATGAAGCACATGGTGGAGAAGACAACCATCTAGCTACTGCTATGGACCCATAGTCCAAGATAGACTACTCACTCATCGCTCCGGAGGCAAGCATGGCGATGAAGAAGACCTCCGGTGGCGATTCCCCTCTCCGGCAGGGTGCCGGGAAGAGCTTCTGGACCCTCCCGATCTTCGGGTCGACGGCGGTGGCGGATCGCGATGTATTCTGGAAAACTGATCGGGTACTTAGGTTTTTCTCGTCAGGGGGTACTTATAGGCGAAGGGGCGATGTCAGAGGAGGGACCAGGCCCCCTCACACAGGGGTGGTGCGGCCAGGGGCCTGGCCGCGCCGCCTGTGCGTGTGGGGCCCACGTGGCCCTCCTCCGTCTCTTCTTCGGATGTCTGGAAGCTTCCCTGTGATATAAGTCTTCAGGAACTTGTTTCTTCCAATTCCGAGAATATTTCCTGTGTATCACTTCTGAAACACAAAAATAGCAGAAAACAGGAAACTGGCACTGTGGCACTTCGTTAATAGGTTAGTTCCGGAAAATGTATAAAAGTGGCACTAAGTGTAACGAAACAATAGGCAAATGGTGTAAAAACAAGCATGGAGCATCAATAATTATAGATACGTTTGAGACGTATCAATCGGCCGCCGGCGTATCGGCCGCCGCCCCCATCCAGGCCCCCGTCGCTGCTTCCGACGTAGCCGCCGGCGCATCAGCCGCCAGCGCATCGGCCACCGCCCCCATCCAGGCCCCCGTCCAGTTCCCCGTCGATTGGGACCCGTACGAACAAGAGCCGTACGTCGCCCCGGAGAACCCCTACGACACCAGCATCGTCGACGACGAGGAGGTAACCCTTTGTTCCCTTGTTCTTATTCCATTTCAATCCTTTTTGTGTTAGATCTTGCGTTATTAGGGTTCGTCTATTCCTAGTTCTATCATTTTGTGTTAGATCTTGCGTTAATAGGGTTCATCTGTTCCTAGTTCAATCCTTTTGTGTTAGATCTTGCATTAATAGGGTTCGTCTGTTCCTAGTTCTAGATCTTGTGTGTTAGATCTTGCGTTACTAGGGTTCGTCTGTTCCTAGTTCTAGATCTTGCGTTATTAGTGTTTGTGATTTGCTTTTGTTTAAGATTCAGTTAACTTATGTGAGTAATCAATCCCATCCGGTTAATTTGTGCCGATGATGATGAATATTTGGGGACAAATTGATTCAGGGTTTGGTCTGTGAACAATTGGTGTGTACAAATTTATTGTGCATGATCTTTGGTTCACTGACCCAAATCCTGGATATAAGTGTGTCCAATGTAACTGAGGCTACCTCTTTTTTTCGTGCCCATATTATCATGCATGATCTTTTGTTCACTCTCTGTTCCATCATCGCTGCAATTGACTCCGTGTTTTTCGATCTTTGGTGCTACGTGATAGGTGTAGAGCAGCGATGTCGATAGTGACGATGAGTCCTTCCACACCAAGACTCGTCACGTCCTCAGGAGGCTACAGTCCGGCCATTACGATCGCCACTTTGCTGGAGGCGTTTACAGGTGCCCCTTCTGCAACAGGAGGCTCTGCGCCACCGACTTCAACTGCATGGTGAACCATGCTGAATCCATTGGCAGAGGCGGCGCTAGAGTTGGAACGACCGTGAACGTGTATATGTTCATGGCCAAACACAAAGCACTTGGGATTCACCTGCGCAGCCTCCAAGCTTAATCCCATGTAAAATGTAGGAGTAGCTTATGTTGGATCTCGGTAGTACTGTTGGATCTGTCGTGATCCCATATATCTATGCTATGTTGGCTGCTGTATGCAGCTTATCGTATATTTTCTCTGGATTTGTGCCCTAGATTTCCTACTCCCTCCGATCCATATTACTCTTCGCTAATGTGGTTGTATCTAAACACATTTTAGTGGTAGATACATCCGTATTAGTGAAGAGTAATATGGATCGGAGGGAGTACCTGATTGGGTAAAAATGAAGGCATAAAGAAATGAATGGCGTTAAAAAACAGAAGGAGAAGCTACTCTAGATTTGCTACCAATTTGGGCAATCAAGAATGAATGAGATCGAGCGAGAGAGAGAAAAAAGGTGCATTGAAAACTGCTAATCTGGGCGAAAGAGACCGAAACCACTCGTGCCCACGTCCCGGACCCACACGGCTCCACACGCCACGGCCCCAGACACTACGGCCCCAGCTCCGCTCGCATGAAAAGGTCCTCTGAAAAGGCAATGCCAATTTGGCCCGAGAGAGACAGAACCGAGCTCTCACGTACAACCAAACGCGGTCTCGTCCTATCCCACGCGGTCCCTTTCTACCAGCCCCACGCGACATGGCCCCACACGACGCGGCCCTACACGTCAGCATGGAAACGGTCAACTAAACGGGAATCCTCCCGTCCGAGCTCCTTCTGAGGGTTTCAGACAAGGGCTTGGGGAAAACTGAGGAAAAACTAAGCGGCTGGGGAAAACTGAGTACAACTAAGGACCTGAGGGCATGAAAATAGAAATCCCAACCAAGTAATTAAGTGCTAATCACAACATGCTTCACTAAAACTCTTCCAATATTGTATAAACCTTAACTTGTTTCCTTGATGTGTTCCACTTACTAACCATTCCTTGATTACAATAGGACTATGATAAACCCTAGAACCCTAAACCTTATCTATAGTACTTAAATTCACCAAGTAGTATGTTCTTAAAAAGTTATTCTTTTAAGAACATATCAAATAAGCATTTCACCAAACCATAGACTTTCTAAATAACAATTGCTTAGATAGGTTAAGATTGTTGTCAACCCTAAACTAATGAATGATGTTATGTAATATGCTTACTTCAATCTTGCATGTCCATGATCAACCAAGTGATTGCTAATTATAAGATACAACTTAAAAGTGTTACCTTCATGTCTTCACCATTAACCATCATTCCCTTGTAGCAAGGAATGATTATAAAACCCTAAAACAATAGCTCTTGTTAAAGTCTTATTCTTTTAATAGCACCTGATTGCGATCTAACCTAAAATGCTTAACAACCATGTTAGGGTGTGATTTAGAAGTGCAACACATCATAAATAAATCACCATAACTCAATGATAACAAATCATCGGGGTTAGGTTATGCTTTCTAACATCATCCCTACCGGATGATGATTGCTATTTCAGAATTGGGATTTCTGTCGTATCGAAGACCTTGACTCGCATAATCTTGCGGTCAAAAAGGCAAGTTCACTCTTGCTCATATCTCTTGTTTACTTTTAGCAAATTACTTGCAAATATACCGGTGGTATTATTATTACTGCATTCAAAGTAAAAGGCTTGTTTTTACTAATGAATATGAATAGTGGTTTCAACCGTAATGGTTGTTGCCCTAGGATGGTGGGCAGTGGGACCATGGTATGAGTATGGTGGAGGTCCCACTTCAACTGGAAAGTTCACCTAGGACTAATAACAAATGTCGCCAGTGATTCTAGCACCGCAAATAATGGTCAACCATGAGATCTGGAATGGGACGGAGAAGTCAGCTGTATCTTTTCCCTCTCGCGTGCCAACGGATTAGTTGCGAGGGTTGTCTTGCCTAGGCTACTATACTGTAATGGGGGAAATGCGTTTCCTGCCAGTCTACCTATAGTATAGGGGGGGACAGACTTGCTAATTGATCTATGATGGATTGTAAGAGTCATCCGGATCAGTCTACCCATATTGTATAGGGGCGGGCATAAGTGTCCGAAAGGACCAATGCGCCAATCAGTCTACATATGTGGTATAGGGGAGGATGGACTTACAAAAGGGTGGGTCTGCGGGGTCGCGGAGAAGAACGGTGATTGGCTTGGATCACAAGACTGGGCCCCATACCAAGGAAGTATGGATGGGAAAGATCGCCCGGTTGTGCAGCAAGGCTTTGATCTCTCATGGGTACAAGTGACCACCTCTGCAGAGTGTAAGAAAGTATCAAGATACTCCCTGTTCCGGGAAGGAGCTGCAAACGCGGCAAGAAAGGAGCCCATCGAAGCTCTAATCAACCTATGAAGGCTGACAGACATAGTTCTTCTGAATAAAAGCAACCTCTTGAAGAAATGTTTACGAAAACTTGCATTGCCAAACGACTCTTGGGTCTAAGGCTGTAGATAGTGCATAAAACACCTTATTCCTTATATGAACTTGCTGGGTAACGCTCGTTACTCTCCCCACTCCCTCTTAACCCTTGCTTAGATTGGAGGCAACATAGAAGGCAACCTCGAGACATTGAAGATGAAGATGAAGCCTACTATCAACGCCAGAATTATCAATAAAGTCAATGACTACGCCAAGCTTGGAGGAAAACTAGAATAGGAATAGAAGGGACCCAATTCTCTACTCCTAGAACCTCAGTAGTTAGGATAGTTCTATAGTTCTGTAGCAAGCCAACTGCATTAGTTGTAGCTTTAGTTTAGTCTTCTAGTTGTTCTTTCTCGATTGTAATCGCCAGAACTAAACCTCTCCCTGTTGAGGAGGTTCTGAAGATCTTCTGTATGCTGAAAATTGTAATCCTATAGACATACCTTGGACCTGTGATGTTTCTGTTGTACCACTCTGATCGATGTAATACTAGTGAGACAGTGTTTCATTGGTGTTATGTCAACGACTTGCATACTACACATGCAGTGGTATGCTGGGTCACCGCACTAGGTCAACGTGGTCCAAAATGTGTGGAGCCGTTCAATCAGAAACGGACAAGCCAATGAGAGCACACGGATAAGACGAAGATGGTGTGCGTCCAGGGAATGAAGGAAATTCAAGAAAAATAGGAGAACCTTGAGGCAACACATATAGGCCCAACTGACTCCTGAACCCCGTCACGTCCCATCCCAACAGAATGTTAACTAACTCGACCAGCTCATCAGACAAACCCCCCACAACTACTCGCTCTGCCATACCTCGCCGCTCCTCCTCGGTTCAACGGCGATGGTGGTGAAGGGCCACCTAACGGCGGCAGAGTTGTCATCTCGTGCTAATTTGGCGGGCAAGGGCAAGAGGCCTGCCATGAAGCAGACAATGGAGGGGCCCACTCCCTCGAAGGAGGCAGGGAAAGGGTGGAGGAGGGGAGGCCTTTCTCGAAGGAGGCAGTTGACAAGCGACGATCTAGTGGAAGAGGGAGATCAAGAACGGGAGAGAGATTGCCTCAGGGATCTAGAGCACAAGGGGCATCAAGAAGCCACCCTCAGATGGCCCCAAGAAGGCAGGGGACAAACAGTGATGACCCCAAGAAGGCAACCATGGTCGAGGCAGGGATAGGCGGCGGGGATCCCCAAAAAACAGAACATGATATCATGAAAGGTTGCTTCCCAATCTCCTCTCTCTCTCTCTCTCTCTCTCTCTCTTCCATTCATGAAACTCCGCATAAATTCTTTCTACAGTTGAATGCTTTCTCGTAGTACTCCTAATTGGGAAGAATTGGTTTCTCTTACATCGATAGCTACATGATTTGTTAATTTCTAGTTAAGGTGTGGTTCACTGAATTGGGGACCAAATCTCTATCTCCCCTGTCCCTCTCCCTCTCTCTTCCCTCTTCCTCTCTCTCCCCTTCCCCTCTTGCTCCCTCTCCCTCTCCCATACCCCTCCCTCTCCCGCTCTCCCTCCCTCGCTTCCCTTCCCATCTCCCTCCTCCTCTCCCTCTCTTCCCTCCCCCTCTCTCTCTCTCTCTCACACACACACACACACATGAAACTCTATAGGAATTATTGCTATTGGTTGAATGCCTTCTTGTTGGTTTCTCTTATATATGGAAGCTACATGATTTGTTAAATTCCATTCAGGGTGTGGTTCACTAAATTGGGTGCCATAGGTCTGAGTTGGAGGGTTACAACACATCCATTTCTGGGTACCGGAGCTCTTTGGCACACATCAGCAAATTCTTGCAGTGGGTGGCCACTTATGCCCCCGAAGGCACAACAGGTCAAAGCTCGGCTATGCTAACATAGAGAATGCCAAGAAACAAATTTTGCAATTTGGTTCCTTTTATGCGCCTTTCTTAAGCTATGCAATTTTGGAGCGCAAACCTTCAATTTCTTGTTGATGTTCGATGAACTCCTAATGAAGGGATTCAAATCATCATATTTGACTCTCGGTTTGGAACACCCCATATCACTGATGGCTTGTAAATAACAGCCCATTCCCCAAGAGGAAGGTATGATGAGCACAGCAGCAAGTTTTCCCTCAGTTGTGAAACCAAGGTTTATCGAACCAGTAGGATGATGTGGGCAGATAACCACCCAGTTGGGAACCCCAAGAGGAAGGTATGATGAGCATAGTAGCAAGTTTTCCCTCAGTAAGAAACCGAGGTTTATCGAACCAGTAGGAAAAAGCCAAATGTTAGAAGGTGATGTCTGCTAGCTTCGCGACAGCTCTGGACAATTTATAAGGCGCCTCGTCCAGTGCTTTGCTTTGCACCAGCAACAACGTGGAACCTACACACAACACAACCAAGAACTTTGCTCCCAACTTACGATGAGGTTGTCAATCTCACTGGTTTGCTGTAAACAAAGGTATGAGCGTATCGAGTGGAAAGCAATAGTAGTATGCGAGAAAGTAAACAGTGCGAGTAATAGTAAACAGTGTAACAATGCAAAGGAAATTGGACCGGGGTCCACAGTTCACTAGTGGTGTCTCTCCATAAGATAAATAACAACATGCTGGGTAAACAAATTACAGTTGGGCAATTGATAGAATAAAGATAACATGCATATGTCACGAGGATCACTATGAGATTTACTCTGGGCATTACAACAAAATACATAGACTGCCATCCAACTGCATCTATGACTAATAATCCACTCACGGGGATATCGTTCGAACACCCCATGAGTATTAAGTTGTGAACAACAGATAACTGCATTAAGCAAAGTGTGTAATGTAAACAAAATGAATGTCCTTGGACAAAATAATGTTGTTTTCTCCCTAGTGGCAACAACACATCTACAACCTTAGAGGTTTCTGTCACTCCCCCAGATTAAATAGAGGCATGAACCCAACTATCGAGCATAAATACCCCCTCTTGGAGTCACTAGTATCTACTTGGCCAAGATAGCTACTAACAATGGAGAGCATGCAAGATCATAAACAACATAGAGATAACATAAGATAATATTCAGCACATCAACTTAACATAACACCAATATTCATCGGATCCCAAAAAACACAACATGTAGAATTACACAAAGATGATCTCAATCATGTAAGGCAGCTCACGAGATCTAAACATGAAGCACATGGTGGAGAAGACAACCATCTAGCTACTGCTATGGACCCATAGTCCAAGGTAGACTACTCACTCATCACGCCGAAGGCAAGCATTGCGATGAAGAAGACCTCCGGTGGCGATTCCCCTCTCCGGCAGGGTGTCGGGAAGAGCTTCTGGACCCTCCCGATCTCGGGTCGACGATGACGGCGGATCGCGATGTGTTTCTGGAAAATTGATCAGGTGTTTAGGTTTTTCCTGTCGGGGCGTCTTTATAGGCGAAGGGGCAGCATCAGAAGTGGACCAGGGGGCCCTCACCACAGGGCGGCGCGGCCAGGGGCTGGGACGCGCCCCCTGGTGGTGAGGCTGGCCCCTGGACCCTCTCCATCTCCTCTTCGGTCTTCTGGAAACTTCGTTAAATATTAGGATGTTCGGCTTTTGTTTCGTCCAATTCCGAGAATATTTCTTGTGTAACTTTTTTGAAACACAAAAACAGCAGAAAACAGGGAACTCGCACTGTGGCATCTTGTTAATAGGTTAGTTCCAGAAAATGCATAAAAATGCCACGAAGTGTAACAAAACACTAAGCAAATGGTGTAAGAACAAGCATGGAGCATCAAAAATTATAGATACAGTTGAGACGTATCAGCATCCTAAGCTTAACTCGTGCTCGTCCTCGAGTAGGTAAGTGATAACAAAAGAATAATTTTTGAGGTGACATGCACCAACACAATCTTCATCATCTATGTAAGCATTGAGTGCTGGGATCAAAAGAACTTAAAACATGGTCATGAAAGACATAATCTTGATAGAAGAAACTTAGCAACCATGTTATAACATGAAAAAGAACACAAATGAAAGATCATGAAAATGAAACAATGAAAGTCAAACGTGTGTTCAAATCATATGGAAAAGCATACCAAATGGTTTTTAGCTTGTCCTTCATGGAATAGCAAAACATAAATGCATAGGACACCTTCAAGTTTTAGAGGGCGACTAGATACAAATAATTTAAGAATAAGTGAAACCAAAATCATGAGTCAATCAATGATAAACTTTGGGACTATGCACATTAAACTCAGAATGACAACTATGCTCTCTTAGACGGTGCATAAAGGTAGAAGGTGGAGACTCAACATAAAAGTAAAAGAAAGGCCCTTCGCAGAGGGAAGCAGTGATTGCAAATTTTATAAACCTTCAAAAATTATGGTACTTACTAGCTTTGAGCTCTCATTGCCCCCATCATAGGCATCTTGAATGGTTAAAGTTAATGCGAGTACAATTATGAAGCATATGCTTGACAAATCATAAGTTGAAAACCTTGTGTCCCATGAAGTACGAATACCCAAACCTCATGCTACTCGACTTAGAGTCCCAAGCAAGCTCTTGTCATTGTAAGTATACACGTATCATCGAGAACCGCCAACGGGGTACCTCCGTGCCCGATGACATGGAACAAGCCCACATCAAAATGATAGGACAAACAAACAATGAACACCTCGGCATCTCTTTTATTTACCATTGGTATAGCTTTTTATTTTGAGATGCGTCGTCGAATGTTCACTATGGGCATGCTGTAAATTTCCACCATGAATTATGCATGCTTAGATTGGTGGCCCAGGCGTTTCTCTAACACGTACACAAACTCAATGATCCCGCAAGATTCCCAACTTATTTCACATCGCGAGTATCCATAAACAAAAGATCACGATATCAACTCAAATAAGAAGTGCAATGTTGAATGCTTACCCCATGACGACATGGTTTGGCTAATTTCCAACTTACAACTTGCAAGCATAACAACTCAACATAAGAGAGCCACAATGTCAAATTTTTAAGAACGAGAAAAGTAAAGTGTGCCATCAGGTTCGTGAGAGCTTTACTGACCAATTTTCACATAACACCAAAAGAGTTTAATTTGAAGGATAGATAAAAGCAAGTCAAATGTACTTTGGAATAGCAAATTGCTAATAGGTATGTATGGTGGACACATTGGAAACAACTTGGTTTTTAGGAGTTGATGCACGAGTAGAGCTTATACTCAGTACAAAATGAGGGCTAGCAAAAGACTGGGAGCGACCAACTAAGAGAGCAATAACGGTCATAAACATGCATAGTGACAAAACATCATTAAGAGAAGCATAGGATGACATCAAAAGTCAAAAACTAAATGATCATAGAGGCTTATGGCGACTTTGTATGAGTCAAACATGTGTAAGCATGCGCCAAGTCAACCCAAATAAAATATCAAGGAGAAAACCAAATTAATGCTTCCAAATAATAAAAAACAACGCATGATTTTTTCAAAGGCTCATTAAGCAATCTCAGTCATTTGAGATAAGTCATGCTACAACAAAACCACTAAGCATACTATCAAAACAATATCAAGCACGACATGCAAAAGTCTAAGCCGCAGTCTAAACAAGCTCCTTTTTGTACCACTTTTTCGCATGAAATTTTTTCTCTTTCCAACACCATTCGAACCTTTTTGAAACAACTCTTTTGATGAAAACCAACATGGATTAGAGGTCAAAATACACCTTGATATAAAGATAAAACAAGATCTGAACAAAAATCAAGGCGAAAAATGAAAGCTAAATGCAGTTCTAGAAAAAGAGAACACTCGTTGAACGATAAGAGTGAAAAATGGAGTGTTCTTGGCAAATGAAAAGCAAGGCAACTTCTCCAAAAGAAATTTGTTGTCCAACCATTTATTGCAGCAAACAAAACCAAACAAAACTTAAAACTAAAGTAAAGACGCTCCAAGAAAAACGCATAGTGCATGAAGCAATAAAAATATAGTGTGTTGAAAGGTGACCTGATTCTTGCCGATGAAGAAGGGGTGCCTCGGGGGCATCCCCAAGCTTTGATGCTTGTACCTCTTGAATATTTCTTGGGGTGCGTGGGCATCCCCAAGCTTGAGCTTTTATCCATTCTTCAACTCATCTCATCATTCTCCAATCCCTACACTTGAAAACTTCCTTCATACAAAACTCAACACAATTCTATTAGCAACATTAGTGTAAGCATAATAATGAATCAACCCCTTTTTGCTTCAGATTTCAACTCAAACCCACCACATATAAAGAATATACTACTGTAGCAACTTCCCCAAGAGTTCTGTGATCAAAAGAACTCAAAAAGAAAGCGATCGAGACGCAAACACAAATAGTGGCAGAAATCTGTCAAAACAGAACAGCTGACAAATGTTGAATTTTTCGAGCGTTTTCTATTGCTCAAATCAAAAAGTGTATAACTAATGAAAGTTTGGATATAACCTGGGGCATATGCACACGAAATCGCAGGTCAAAAAGATATTCTGAGAATTTTCACAAATTTTTACGGTGCAGCACCGAAATCTGTTTCAGGATAGCAACATCCCCAAATCTTACCTCACTCAAATTAGAGGTTTCTCTTGGCACAACAACGAAATAAAAAGGATAAGGAGCGGTTATTACAGTAGTAATAACTTCCAAGACTCAAATAAAAGAAAAAGAACTGAAAGTAAAACAATGGGTTATCTCCAAGAGTGCTTCTCTTTAACGCCTTTGAGCTAGGCGCAGAAAGGTGCAATTCAAGTAATATCAAGCGATGAAGCATCAAGCTCATAATTTGCTCTAAGAATAGAGTCAAAAAGTAATTTATTTCTCTTTCTAGGGAAGTGTTCCATACCTTTCTTGAGTGGGAATTGATATTTGATGGTGCCTTCCCTCATATCAATGATGGCACCTACAGTTCAAAGAAAGGGTCTTCCCAAAATAATAGGACATGAAGCATTGCATTCAACATCCATAACAAGAAAATCAACGGGAACAAGGTTATTGTTAACCATAATAAGAACATCATTAATCCTTCCCAAAGGTTTCGTCTTAGCAACATCAGCAATAGGAACATCATAATAACACTTTTCAAGTGGTGGTAAATCAAGCATGTCATAAATTTTTCTAGGCATAATAGAAATACTAGCACCTAGATCACATAAAGCATGGCAATCAAAACCATTAACATGCATATCAATTATGGGTTCCCATCAATCTTCTAACTTCTTGGGAATGGAAACTTTTTGCTTCAACTTTTCATCCCTAATTTTCATGAGAGCATTGGTAATATGCTTAGTAAAAGCAACATTTATAGAACTAGCATTAGGACTCAAAGCAAGCTTTTGCAAGAACAAAATAACTTCAGATATATTGCAGCCATCAACATCAAAATCATTAAAAGAAATAGAGCTATTATCTCCTACACTCTGAAAAATTTCAGCACTCTTTTGAGAAAAAGTTTTTGCAGTTTTGGGCTTTTTAACACAAGGAGTAGGAGTTTTCTCTTCACCAATCAAAGTAAGGGGATTGCTAGCATTTGTAACAAAATCATTAGAGGTAGTAATGGTACATACCTTCATCTTTCTAGCCATCTCATCTTCTCTTTCCCACCTGGCATGCAATTCTGCTAATATCCTAACATTTTCATCAATTCTAACTTGGACAACATTAGCAGTGGCAAAAGTATTGTTCTCTTTCACCTCATTAGGCAACACTTTTAGTTTCAGAAGTTCAACATCAAGAGCAAGGATATCAACTTTAGAAGCAAGAATATCAATTTTGCCTAACTTTTCCTCAATAGACTTGTTAAAAGCAGTTTGTTTACCGATGAAGTCCTTGAGCATGACTTCAAGATCGGAGGGCGCGGCCCTAGTGTTGTTGGAGGAATTACCATAAGAGTTACCATAACCATTACCGTTGGTAGAAGGATACGACCTATAATTGTTACTAGCAAAATTGTTTCTATAAGCATTGTTGTTAAAATTATTATTTCTAATCAAGTTTACATCAACATGCTCTTCTTGAGCAACCAAAGAGGCTAAAGGAACATTATTAGGATCAACATGAGTTCTATCATTAGAAAGCATAAGCATAATAGCATCAATCTTATCACTCAAGGAAGAGGTTTCCTCAACAGAATTTACCTTCTTACCTTGTGGAGCTCTCTCGGTGTGCCATTCAGAATAATTTACCATCATGTTGTCAAGAAGCTTGGTTGCGGCGCCCAAGGTAAGGGACATAAAAGTGCCTCCAGCAGCTGAATCCAATAGATTTCTTGAAGAAAAATTCAGTCCTGCATAAAAAGTTTGGACAATCATCCAAGTAGTCAGTCCATGAGTAGGACAATTCTTTATCATAGATTCATTCTTTCCCAAGCTTGAGCAACATGTTCATTATCAAACTGTCTAAACTTCATGATATCACTATGCAAAGCTATAATCTTAGCAGGAGGATAGTATTTTCCAATAAAAGCATCCTTACACTTAGCCCAAGAATCAATACTATTTCTAGGCAAAGATAGCAACCAATCCTTAGCTTTTCCTCTCAAAGAAAAAGGAAACAACTTAAGCTTTATAATATCACCTTCTACATCCTTATATTTCTGTATCTCATATAGCTCAACAAAATTGTTGAGATGAGCTGCAGCATCATCAGTACTAGCACCAGAAAATTGCTCTTTTATAACAAGGTTCAATAAAGCAGGTTTAATCTCATAAAAATTTGCAGCAGGAGCAGGTGGCGCAATAGGAGTGCAGATAAAATCACTATTATTAGTGCTAGTAAAATCACACAACTTGCTGTTCTCATGAGTACCCATTCTAGCAAAGCTAAAAGCAAGTAAATAAAAGCAACTAAAAAGGAAATTAATTTTTTTGTATTTTTGATAAAAACGATGCAAGCTAAAATAAAATAAAGCAAAACTAAAACAAAAGTAAAGGATGTGCGTGCGAAACTCCCCTTGCAGAAGTCTTCTTTTTCCCCGGCAACGGCGCCAGAAAATTATGCTTGATGTGGGCAGATAACCATCCAGTTGGGAACCCCAAGAGGAAGGTATGATGAGCACAGTAGCAAGTTTTCCCTCAGTAATAAACCGAGGTTTATCGAACCAGTAGGAAAAAGTCAAACGTCAGAAGGTGATGTCTGCTAGCTTCGCGACAGCTCCGGACAATTTATAAGGCGCCTCGTCCAGTGCTTTGCTTTGCACCAGCAACAACGTGGAACCTGCACACAACACAACAGAACTTTGCTCCCAACTTAAGATGAGGTTGTCAATCTCACCGGTTTGCTATAAACAAAGGTATGAGCGTATTGAGTGGAAAGCAATAGTAGTATGCGAGAAAGTAAATAGTGCGAGTAATAGTAAACGGTGTAACAATGTAAAGGAAATTGGACCAGGGTCCACAGTTCACTAGTGGTGTCTCTCCATAAGATAAATAACAACATGCTGGGTAAACAAATTACAGTTGGGCAATTGATAGAATAAAGATAACGTGCATATGTCACAAGGATCACTATGAGATTTACTCTGGGCATTACAACAAAATACATAGACCTCCATCCAACTGCATCTATGACTAATAATCCACTCACGGGGATATCGTCTGAACACCCCACGAATATTAAGTTGCGAACAACAGATAACTGCATTAAGCAAAGTGTGTAATGTAAACAAAACGAATGTCCTTGGACACAAGAATGTTGTTTTCTCCCTAGTGGCAACAGCACATCTACAACCTTAGAGGTTTCTGTCACTCCCCCAGATTAAATAGAGGCATGAACCCAACTATCGAGCATAAATACCCCCTCTTGGAGTCACTAGTATCTACTTGGCCAAGATAGCTACTAACAACGGAGAGCATGCAAGATCATAAACAACATAGAGATAACATAAGATAATATTCAGCACATCAACTTAACATAACACCAATATTCATTGGATCCCAACAAACACAACATGTAGAATTACACAAGGATGATCTCGATCATGTAAGGCAGCTCATGAGATCTAAACATGAAGCACATGGTGGAGAAGACAACCATCTTGCTACTGCTATGGACCCATAGTCCAAGGTAGACTACTCACTCATCGCGCCGGAGGCAAGCATGGCGATGAAAAAGACCTTCGGTGGCGATTCCCCTCTCTGGCAGGGTGCCAGGAAGAGCTTCTGGACCCTCCCAATCTCGGGTCGACGATGGCGGCGGATCACGATGTGTTTCTGGAAAATTGATTGGGTGTTTAGGTTTTTCCCGTCGGGGGGGTCTTTATAGGCGAAGGGGCAGCATCAGAAGTGGACCAAGGGGCCCTCACCATAGGGCGGCGCGGCCAGGGGCTGGGCTACGCCCCCTGGTGGTGAGGCTGGCCCCTGGCCCCTCTCCGTCTCCTCTTCGGTCTTCTGGAAGCTTCATTAAATATTAGGATGTTTGGCTTTTGTTTTGTCCAATTCTGAGAATATTTCCTGTGTAACTTTTCTGAAACACAAAAACAGCAGAAAACAGGGAACTGGCACTATGGCATCTTGTTAATAGGTTAGTTCCAGAAAATGCATAAAAACGCCACGAAGTGTAACAAAACACTAAGCAAATGGTGTAAGAACAAGCATGGAGCATCAAAAATTATAGATGAGACGTATCATAGGAGAAAGCCAAACTTCAGAAGGTGATGCTTGCTAGCTTCGTGACACTCTAGACAATGGCGCCAGAAATATTACTGGTGTGTCTTCACCTAGCAGCAACGTGAAACCTGCACACAACACAACCAAGAACTTTGCTCCCAATTTACGATGAGGTTGTCAATCTCACCGGTTTGCTGTAAACAAAGGATTGAGCGTATCGAGTGGTAAAAGGGTAATAGTATGCAAGTAAAAGTAAACAGTGCGAGTAAAAGTAAAACGGTATAGCAATGTAAAGGAAATTGGACCGGGATCCACGGTTCACTAGTGGTGTCTCTTCATAAGATAAATAACAACATGCTGGGTAAACAAATTATAGTTGGGCAATTGATAGAATAAAGATACCGTACATATGTCATGAGGATCACTATGAGATTCACTCTGGGCATTACGACAAAATACATAGACCGTAATCCAACTGCATCTATGACTAATAATCCAGCCTCCGAATATCGTTCGAGCAAACATTGGGTATTAAGTTGCGAACAACGGATAACTGCATTAAGCAAAGTGCGTAAAGTAAACAAAGCAAATGTCCTTGGACACAAGAATGTTGTTTTCTCCCTAGTGGAAACAACATATCTACAACCTTAGAGGTTTCTATCACTCCCCCAGATTACTAGAGGCATGAACCCAACTATCAAGCATAAATACTCCCTCTTGGAGTCACTAGCATCTACTCGGCCAAGATATCTACTAGCAACGGAGAGCATGCAAGATCATAAACAACATAGAGATAACATAAAGATATATATTCAGGACATCAACTTGACATAGTACCAATACTCATCGGATCCCAACAAACACAACATGTAGAATTACATAAAGATGATCTTGATCATGTAGGGCAGCTCACAAGATCTAAACATGAAGCACATGGTGGAGAAGACAACCATCTAGCTACTTCTATGGACCCATAGTCCAAGGTAGACTACTCACACATCACTCCAGAGGTGACCATGGTGGTGTAGAAGGCCTCCGGCAGGGATTCCCCTCTCCGGCAGGGTGCCGGGAAGAGCTCCTGGACCTCCCGATCTTGCTTCGACGGCGGCGGCGGCTTGTAGTATGTTTCGAGGAAAAGCAATCCATCCTTTAGGTTTTTCCCATCGAGGGGATTTTATAGGAGAAAGGGCAGCGTCAGGAGGTGGGCCACCTGGCCTCACCATGTGGTGGCGCGGCCAGGGGCTGGGCCGCGCCACCATATGGTGAGCCTAGCCCCTGGCCCCCTCCGTCTCATCTTCGGTCTTCATGAAGCTTCGGTAAAAATAGGAGGTTCGGCTTTTGTTTCGTCCAATTCCGATAATATTTCCTGTGTAACTTTTCTGAAACACAAAAACAGCAGAAAACAGGGAACTGGCACTGTGGCATCTTGTTAATAGATTAGTTTCGGAAAATGCATAAAAAATGCCATGAAGTGTAACAAAAGACAAGCAAATGGTGTATAAACAAGCATGGAGCATCAAAAATTATAGATACGTTTGAGACGTATCAAGCATCCCCAAGCTTAACTCCTGCTCGTCCTCGAGTAGGTAAGTGATAACAAAAGAATAATTTTTGAGGTGACATGCACCATAACAATCTTGATCATCCATGTGAAGCATTGAGTGCTGGGATCAAAGAACTTAAAACATGGGCATAAGAGACATAATCTTGACAATAAAAACTTAGCAACCATGTTATAACATGAAAAGAAACACAAACGAAAGATCATGAACACTGAAAGTCAAATGTGTGTTCAAATCATATAGAAAAACATAGCAAGTGGTTTTCAGCTTGTCCTTCATGGAATAGCAAAACATAAATGCATAGGACACCTTTAAGTTTAAGAGGGCAACTAGATACAAATAATTTAAGAACAAGTGAAACCATAATCATGAATCAATGAATGATAAACTTTGAGACTATGCACATTAAACTCAGAATTGCAACTATGCTCTCTTAGACGGTGCATAAAGGTAGAAGGTGGAGACTCAACATAAAAGTAAAAGAAAGGCCCTTCGCAGAGGGAAGCAGGGATTGCAAGTTTTATAAACCTTCAAAAATTATGGTACTTACTAGCTTTGAGCTCTCATTGCCCCCATCATAGGCATCTTGAATGGTTAAAGTTAATGCAAGAACAATTATGAGCATATGCTTGACAAATCATAAGTTGAAAACCTCGTGTCCCGTGAAGTACGAATACCCAAACCTCATGCTACTCGACTTAAGGTCCCAAGCAAGCTCTTGTCATTGTAAGTATACGCGTATCATCGAGAACCGCCAACGGGGTACCTCCTTGCCCGATGACATGGAACAAGCCCACATCAAAATGACAGGACAAACAGACAATGAACACCTTGGCATCTCTTTTATTTACCATTGGTATAGCTTTTTATTGCGAGATGCGTCGTCGAATGTCCACTATGGGCATGATGTAAATTTCCACCATGAATGATGCATGGCTTAGTTTAGCGGCCCAGGCGTTTCTCTAATACATATACAAACTCCATGATCCCGCAAGATTCCCAACTTATTTCACATCGCGAGAGTATCCATAAACAAAAGATCACGATATCAACTCAAATAAGAGAAAGTGCAATGTTGAAAGCTTGCCCTATGACAACATGGCTGGGCTAATTTCCAACTTACAACTTGCAAGCATAACGTCAACATAAGAGAGCCACAATGTCAAAATTTTAAAAACGAGAAAAGTAAAGTGTGCCATCAGGTTTGTGAGAGCTTTACTGACTAATTTTCACATAATACCAAAAAGAGTTTAATTTGAAGGATAGATAAAAGCAAGTCAAATATAGTTGGAATAGCAAATTGCTAATAGGTATGTATGGTGGACACATTGGAATAACTTGGTTTTGGGGAGTTGGATGCACGAGTAGAGCTCATACTCAGTACAAAATGAGGGCTAGCAAAAGACTGGGAGCGACCAACTAAGAGAGCAATAACGGCCATAATCATGCATATCGACAAAACATTATTAAAAGAAGCATAAAATGGGATCACAAGTCAAAAACCAAATGATCATAGAGGCTTATGGCGACTTTGTAAGAGTCAAACATGTTGTAAGCATGCGCCAAGTCAATCCAAATAAAGCATCAAGGAGAAAACCAAATAAATGCTTCCATATAATAAAAAACAACGCACGATTTTTTTTCAAAGGCTCATTAAGCAATCTCAGTCATTTGAGACAAGTCATGCTAGAGCAAAAACTACTAAGCATACTATCAAAATGACATCAAGCATGGCATGAAAAAGTCTAAGCCGCAGTCTAAACAAGCTCCTTTTTGTACCACTTTTTTGCATGAAACTTTTTCTCTTTTCCAACATCATTCAAACCTTTTTGAAACAACTCTTTTGATGAAAACCAACATAGACCAGTGGTCTAAATACACCTTGATGCAAAGATATAACAAGATCTGAACAAAAATCAAGGCAAAAAACGAAAGCTAAACGCAGTTCTAGAAAAAGAGAACACTCGTTGAATGATAAGAGTGAAAAATAGAGTGTTCTTGGCAATGAAAAACAAAGTATATCTCCTTCAAAAGAAATTTGTTGGGGTCCAACCATTTATTACAGCAAACAAAACAAAAGAAAACTAAAAGCAAAAGTAAAGACGCTCCAAGAAAAACGCATAGAATATGAAGCAATAAAAATATAGTGTGTTGAAAGGTGACCTGATTTTTGCCGATGAAGAAGGGGTGCCTCGGGGGCATCCCCAAGCTTTGATGCTTGTACCTCTTGGATATTTCTTGGGGTGACATGGGCATCTCCAAGCTTGAGCTTTTTTCCATTCTTCATCTCATCTCATCACTCTCCAATCCCTACACTTGAAAACTTCCTTCATACAAAACTTCACACAATTCTATTAGCAACGTTAGCATAAACTTCAGAAGGTGATGCTTGCTAGCTTTGTGACACTCCAGACAATGGCACCAGAAATATTGCTGGTGCGTGTTCACCTAGCAGCAATGTGAAACCTGCACACAAGACAACCAAGAACTTTGCTCCCAACTTACGACGAGGTTGTCAATCTCACCGGTTTGCTGTAAATAAAGGATTGAGCGTATCGAGTGGTAAAAGGGTAATAGTATGCAAGTAAAAGTAAACAGTGCGAGTAAAAGTAAAACGGTATAGCAATATAAAGGAAATTAGACCGGGGTCCACAGTTCACTAGTGGTGTCTCTCCGTAAGATAAATAACAACATGCTGGGTAAACAAATTACAGTTGGGCAATTGATAGAATAAAGATAACATACATATGTCATGAGGATCACTATGAGATTGACTCTGGGCATTACGACAAAATACATAGACTGTAATCCAACTGCATCTATGACTAATAATCCACCCTCCGAATGTCGTCCGAGCAAACATTAGGTATTAAGTTGCGAATAATGGATAACTGCATTAAGCAAAGTGCATAAAGTAAACAAAGCAAATGTCCTTGGACACAAGAATGTTGTTTTCTCCCTAGTGGCAATAGCACATCTACAACCTTAGAGGTTTCTGTCACTCCCCCAGATTACTAGAGGCATGAACCCAACTATCGAGCATAAATACTCCCTCTTGGAGTCACTAGCATCTACTCGGCCAAGATATCTACTAGCAACGGAGAGCATGCAAGATCATAAACAACATAGAGATAACATAAAGATATATATTCAGCACATCAACTTGACATAGTACCAATACTCATCGGATCCCAACAAACACAACATGTAGAATTACATAAAGATGATCTTGATTATGTAGGGCAGCTCACAAAATCTAAACATGAAGCACATGGTGGAGAAGACAACCATCTAGCTACTGCTATGGACCCGTAGTCCAAGGTAGACTACTCACACATCACTCCGGAGGTGACCATGGTGGTGTAGAAGGCCTCCGACAGGGATTCCCCTCTCCGGCAGGGTACCGGGAAGAGCTCCTGGATCCTCCCGATCTCGCTTCAACAACGGCGGTGGCTTGCAGTATGTTTCGAGGAAAAGCGATCCATCCTTTAGGTTTTTCCCGTCGAGGGGATTTTATAGGCGAAAGGGCAGCGTCAGGAGGTGGGCCACCTGGCCTCACCATGTGGTGGCGTGGCCAGGGGCTGGGCCGCGCCACCATATGGTGAGCCTGGCCCCTGGCCCTCCTCCGTCTCATCTTCGGTCTTCGCGAAGCTTTTGTAAAAATAGGAGGTTCGGCTTTTGTTTCGTCCAATTCCGAGAATATTTCCTGTGTAACTTTTCTGAAACACAAAAACAGCAGAAAACAGGGAACTGGCACTGTGGCATCTTGTTAATAGGTTAGTTCCGGAAAATGCATAAAAACGCCACGAAGTGTAACAAAACACAAAGCAAATGGTGTATAAACAAGCATGGAGCATCAAAAATTATAGATACGTTTGAGACATATCAATCACCAATCTAGCAGAGTAAGGTGGTAACTTCACACTTATAAATGCTAAGAATCCAAGCCCAACTCCACAGACTTTGCATCACCGAGATCCAAATGCCACCCTGCTATATGGATGGCTGTTTGAAACTAGGATTTTACCATCTCAAGATTGTTCCTCTACACTGAATCAAATCCAACGATCCATACCCAAATTTGTATCGTCACCGACTAGCACGTAGTGGCTTCTGGGCTAGACTGGCGGCACGAGATCTCCTAGGGACACGATCCGAGACATGGTGGTGGTGGCCTATTCCTTCGCTGGAGTTGGTCAGCCGGTTGAATAAAGGTGGTGGTCCTAGGGTTTCTCTTGCGCTAAGATGAAGGTTTGCTTGATGCGTGCCCTCATTGATCTGGTCAGAGTGTCGAGTTCCAAAAGGCTCCACCGATGAACTCCACTGGGCACGTGATGCTTGAAGATTGCTGGATCGGATGAGCTTCGGTCATGCATACCCATGTTTTTTCTGACTGTTTGATTTCATAGGGAGCGCGACAAAGCTCTGTTGTCTGTTGATGAAGTCAGAGGCGGAGAATGACATGAAAGTCAATTTTCTGAGGACTAGCATCGGAGGTTTGAGTCTTATGGTGATGAGGAACTTGCTTGGTGTTTCGTGACTCGTAGCAGCGGCATCGGCAAGCGGGGGCTGCAACACAAGAGAAATGCATACTTCTACGTTGCAAGGTAAAGATCCAAGGTCTGGCCTTAGTTAGTTGTGCCTGGCAATGACCTTATTGAAGGCATTGTTTTGTGAGCTGGGACTTTCTCTAGGGTGAAAATCTAAGGTTTGTGATCAGGCGACGACGACGCTTGTGAATTGTTTCCCTTCTTGAAGACGTCGCTTGTGGAGAAGCTGGATTTCTCGTACTGTATTGGTGGTGTTAGAGCTGCTGCTACAAGGAGTGTGGGACTTTTCTTTTTTGCAATTCTTTTTTTTAGCTGTATGCATCCATATTGCCACTAGGACACTGCGTTGTTGTAAAGATCGGATGTAATTGGTATCTCCTAGATATTAATATATGCTCCTTATCGAAAAAAAGCTGAAGGAGTGATCGAACAGCAAGTGCAGCAGTAGTAGCGTTATACTGGAAAGTAGGATGTTTGCTTTTGTACGACTGGTATTTCGTCGTGCTCTGTAACTCTTCCCCACACCACACCCCTTGAATCCTTGATCCGACACAATCTGCTTTTCTTTTCTCTTGGTGGTTCCTTGGAGTGTTGAGCCTGGTAACTCGTACAACCGCCAAACAGAGACCGGAACCGACTTATTGTCATCAAGCCAAAGGAAAAAAAAATCCCAGATGCTAAACAGCACTCGGATGCTATCTGGCACTCCGAGCATCCGATTCTGAGCCGTCCGATCGGAACAAGACGGTCCAGATTTAGCTGCGCGCGCGCGATCCCGACAGCGAAGCGTCCCGACCAGGAGCCACCTGGCAGCGTGTCCCACGCACCTGGTCCGACCCGGAGCACGCGAACCTGGACTCGGTCCTGGACCGCATTCGTCGGTGCCGTTCCCCATTTTCCTCTCTCTTCCGGCGATCTGGAGCCAGCGTCGGTGTCGTTCCCCATTTGCTCTTCCTCCGGCGATTTTTCGATCTCGTCGGAGATCGCTCCTATTCGGACGGGTGTTAGAGGTCGTGGTGTGGAGCCACCTTCTGCGTCGCGCTGCTGGCTAGATGCCTGGGAGGTAGCTCGCTAGCGGAGAAGGAGCTGGGCGTCGACCTCGTCGCCGGTGTGCGTAACACGGTGAAGAGTTGCTTGCTCGTCGCCGGAGAGGAGGAGCGTGCTAGGTGGCCACAGATCTACCTTCTACTGCGCAGTGGCTTGCGATTCGACAGCGGCTAGTTGTGCTCGATATAAGTCGGGTTCTGAGGTATGAATTTACTGACGCAATTCTCGAAATCCTCATCCCTAGCGCTGCTGGCTAGTTTTTGCAGTGATGCATGATTGGGTTTGGTGTATCAGGCCCGATTTGTTATCCATAGCATCTGTCGTTGTTTTAGGCTTGGAGAACGAAGACACACTTCACATCTAGGTCTTCTCTGCGAGGAGATCACCTGTCAAACTGTGTACATGTTCCTCGATGTAGGATATGGCATCCACAGTGTTGGCGTAGGGGCATGGCTGACGGCCCGCTTCCTCAACCATCTCGATGCCTGGCTACCACTGCGGCTATGAGATGGTGGTGTTCACCTATGCCAACCCCTTCACCAACCATGACGACTACTTCCCCCTCCTCTGCTTTGTCCACATCGTGTGCTTCTAAGAGCTGGCAGTGGCACGTCTTTTATTTGGTACTTGTAGCTACTAATGTTCAAAAAGAAGGCTGGATCTAGAACAAATGTTAGCTTAGACATTGGTCACATTTCTTTGCTTAGTGCAAGTGCTCAACGGTTCCACTGCTGGTTTGGCCTGCATCGGAATGAACATTTGAGCGATGCAGTGATAGTGCAGACTGCAGAGCGTTGATGTCACTGAGCCCACGCTCTATTCTGCACTTCACAACTTCAGAATTGCCTGGAACCATATGAAGGCTCGAGCACCCCACCAAACACATGATCAGCAACTCGGTTTCTCATTTCCCTCAAGAGTCACAATGTCGTGCCGAACCAGGCAACACACTAGTGCAGTTATGCAGGCCAACGGAGTACATGGCTCCCTTAGTCAATTCACCACAAATCACAGAGAATTTGTACCTAATTTAATCCCCCATTTACAATGCCCACCATATGTCAGAGATTTGATATGCACTGCTGTTTGTTTTTGTGTGTGGTTTGTTTCTAGTATCAGTCAGTTAGCACTGGTGCTTTTTCATAAGGTGTGAAGATGCTATGCAATGTTGAAGTTGTAGATCATTTATCTGTGACGTTAAGTTGCTTTACTTGGGTAATGTCAAGTTGTATATGAAGCCAACCAAGTTGCTTTACTGAGTACTGTCAAGTTGTAACTGAATCTAACTAAGTTGCTTTGTTGAGTAATGTCAAGTTGTGTCTGAATCTAACTAAGTTGTTTACTGAATAATGTCAAGTTGTAACTGAATGCTTATGTGTTTTTTACAACTTCTATTTACCAGTACTACTAATAGTTTTCTTTTTGAACATTGGACAAGTTGGCTTTTGAATCGGCGCACACCTAATCGGAGCATGTTAGAACCTGTTTTTTGTAACCATAGTGTCTGTATTGACAAATGCATATTCTCTTAGCAGAAATCCTTAGCATAGTTCTCTTTGATTTTGGTATGTCAAATCCACTGGAGTTGCATTTGAAGTGCTTGCATTCAATGTTAAGTTGTAGCTGTAATCTAGCTAAGTTGGCGTGGTTTCATATTTCTAGGTACTTTTTTTACATATGTTCATATGTTCATTTTTTCACAGCAGGGAAGAGATGGTTAAAGAGAATGACAAACGTGCCCGGCTGCGACTACCAGTAGTTGATGCAGGTTGTGGTAGTTCTACATTGCCGGATGGGGCAGCAATCCCTGCTGTAGCTGCGAATCCTTCTGGTATGCAAGCAGCTAGCCTAGCACAGAAGGCTGTTGCAACAAAGCGGGCAGGTGGGAATGCAACTTGCTCTGCTACTGGTGCAGCAGCTGGTGCTGCAAAAGGTCCAGCAATTGCTGCTGCAGCTGGTGCACCAACTGGTGCCGCTGCAGCTGTTGCGGTAGCTGGTACGTCAAGCGGTGCAACAGCTGGTAGCATACCACCCAAGCCTGCACCCGTACAGCGGAGAAGTCAGGTAGGGCTTTTTTGTGTTCTGTTTTTTTTTCGCTATCTTTTTGCTTTTATTATCACCATACGTAAACTTTGGTGTTTGACAGTAGTTTTTCCATTATATTTTTCCAGTTTGGGAGGAATCGTGCTTCGCCTGCTAGGTTGGTCAAAATTAACAAGCTGTTAGGGCAAGCCCAGAGGGATTTAGTAGATGAATGGGGATGGGGAGGGATGCTTAAGGTGGAGGCCACAGAGATGCCTGTTGATCTTAGCATGTGGGTGCTTGCTCATTTTGACCCCATACGATGTGAGATTGCTGTTCCAGGGAGGGGTAGTATCCCAGTGAACACCGACAGCTACACAAAAGTGTTTGGGATACGAAATGAGGGAAGTCCTGTGTGTTACGAGATGGAGACAGAAGCCATCAAGTTTTTTAATGAAGAGTATGGTATAGAGAGTGGAAAGGCACCGGAGTGGGCAGATTGGTGCAAGATAATATCAGACATGAACGGAGCTGCAGATCATAAGTTCCTTCGGGCTTACTTCGCTGCTGTACTCAGTTGTTTTGTCAGTCCAACAACAAAGTCAAGTATCAGTCCAAGGTGTTACAGGTGTCTTCTAGACCTCAACCAGTTCCGCAGGACAAACTTTGCTCAATTTGCAGTTGACCAAATCGTCACTGAAGTGAAGAAAATGGGAGTGAAGAAGAAGTGTGTTTGCTGTTGCCTACATCACCTTGTGGTAAGATATTGCTACATTATCTACCTTTTTCTTGTAGTTTAGGTAGAGAACTATTTTTGTGTCTGATTTTCTAACTCATCATGTATCCTGGTTTTTATTGTAATGCAGATTGTCTACCTAGATTCCCTAGAGGTTGATGAGGTTGTTCAGTCTGAAGAAGAATGCCCCATCCGTGCCGCAGCATGGAATGACAAGCTCATACAGGCTGTCATGAAAAAAGATACTAAAGGCGACGGCGAGTTTGGCAAGCTTAGAGTAAGTTTTTTGTGTTTTCATATTAGCTGCAGTTTATTTGAGTTTTTTTTCATCCACTTTTCTTAACGTGGATCATGTATTTTTTTTTAGTTTAAACAAGGCGTTGGCGCCACAATCAGAGATAGCCTTTTCGTTGGGATGACGAGGACCGAAGATTTCGTGTCTTCCAAGTTGCCACGCAGCTTTCCAAATGAGGTACAGTTTTACTTTCCAAATCACACATCCTTTTTTATGCAATCTCGGAAATATGCTTAATTGTTAGTAACCAAAAGTAAACTATTTTTGTGTGTGTTATTTATGTAGTGTGCTTTTGTATGGTGCATTGTGGTTAAGTTGTTTTTTCAACTTACTTTTTTGGTTGAGTTGGCTAAGTTGCACTCTAGGGCATACTCAAGTTGCTGTTCCACATAAACAAGTTGCATTTTCTGGCATATGACTAAGTTGGTTTTTGTCTGTACTTTCTTGTTTATCCTGGTTCTTAGGGTTTTTCCTTTCACAAGTTGGTCACCAACAGTATCCTAGTTGTTTCCTGGTTAAAACCAAGTTGTATGGTGCATTTGTTCTTAAGTTCATTGTTTCAACTTTATTCTGGTTGAGTTGGCTAAGTTTGCACTATAGGGCTTACATAAGTTGCTATTCCACACATCAAAGTTCGCATTCTGGCGTATGACTAAGTTGGTTTTCTCTTCATTTTGTTTGTTCATCATGTGCTAAGGGTTTTTCCTATTGATAAGTTGTACACCAATAGTAACCTAGTTGCTTACTGGTTAGAACCAAGTTGTATGGTGCATTGTTGTTAAGTTCATTTTTTCAACTTCATGTTTGGTTGAGTTGCTAAGTTGCATTCAAGGGATACTTAAGTTGTTTGGTCCACAAAACTAAGTTGCATTCTATCATATGACTAAGTTGTTTTCACTTCATTTAAATTGTTCATCATGTGCATAGGTAGGGGTCTATTCTATTTTTTTATGCTAAGGGTTTTTTAAATTGGCAACTTCGTCACCAATTTTTACGAAGTTGCTTCCTGGAACACAGTAAATCTTCGGCACTAGTTACAGCCAAGTTGCATTTTGTCTTACTGTACTACTAGTTCCTAACTAACATATTTTTTTTTGTTTTGTTATTTTTACTTTCGCAGAAAAAGAGGAAGATTGCTGTCATGCTTGGGGAGCTATGCACAGATATATCCAACAGACTAGGTACCTTTGTTGAATCCTTTGGTATTTTAGAGGAGCAACAGAAGAATAGCAGTGCTCAGGGAGCTGGAAGGAAGAGACAAAGAAAGGCTGCAGGTGTTGAGGTTGAAGACGAAGACGAACTTTATTCCGACCACAATGCACATTCTGATTCGGAAGAAGTCAGCGCAGAGGATGATGATGACGACGACGAAAATGATGATGAGGATGAGGGAAATGATGATGACATCGAGAGAAATGATCATGACGCTGAGTTTAATGATGATGATGGCGTTAGCGGAGACATGAACCCTGGCAACTCATCAGTGCATGGGCAATATCAAAATGACAGATATTCAGATAATGTTTTACAGCAGTTACCAAGAAGATCTCCAAGGCTTACACCCAAGAAACCACATGATGGCCCATCTAGCAACCTAAGGGATAGGAGATGTAACAATGACTCCCCTGTAAACAATTCCAATGACATGTCAGTGCAGGGATTGATTCAGTCAACAAGAAGGAAGGCAGAGAAAGATCACAAAGCAAGGCTTCAAGCAGCTCAACAGAATGAGAAGGGGGATGCACCAGAAATTTCTGGTTGGAGTCCGTTTTCAGAGCTGCGAAAGTTGGTGGGCTCTGAGCCCAGACATGAAATTGACCTTCCTTTCATTGAACCGACATTCATCGATGATGATGGGAAGGCTTATGCAGAAGCTGTTTTCAAGGATGTTTCACGAGGGGAAATGCATTTATCCCCTGGAAGCCGCCCACCATTAAATGAGTTTGGAAATGAAGATGTAATTCAGAAAATGACAATGGAGTGTTTTGAACTTGTAAAGCTGGATATCAGAGATGACAAGCAGCAACAGAGGGTTTCAGAGAACAAGGGCAACGAGAAAAAAGAACAGACGACCATGAAGCAGAAGCAGGCTGCGCATCGTACACGGCCTGGCCAGCCTGAAACAAGTGTAAAAAGGAACAGGCCACCTAATGGTCACGTCAAGGCAACAAATGTAGAGGCAGGACCTACCAGATCACCTGTACCAAAGGGCAGCTCAATGATAACAACAAGCAGTATAGTTGAAGTTCAGTCGGCAGTGCAGCCAGGGGCTTCAGAGAGTGCCCGCGAACCAGATGTCGCAACCAACAAAAAAGTGTTGAAAACTGCAGATCATACAACACAAAGAGAAGGTCCTGCAACTCAAGTCAACCCTGGTACAACTAAGCGTAAATCAGATACAACTCCAGCAGCAGAAGCAGTTCGTGGTGCAAACTCTGATGGGTTGCCATCATGTTCTGATGTAATGCCAGAAGGTAGTGTTTGTTTGCCAGAATTTGCAAAGCGAGTTCCAGTTCAGTTGGGAATTCCAGTTCCGGCAGCAGTTTGTCCAACAGTGGGAATTCAAGTCAACCCTGGCACAACTCAGGGTAAATCAAGTACAACTGCATCTTCAGAGGGAGATTTTGGTAAAAAATCGCAGAACCTGCCTGACCCTGAAGCACATGTTAAAGCATTTCCAGTAGGAACTTCATTTCTGCCTGAACCTGCAAAGAGGATTTCACTTCAGTGGGGAGTCCCAGTTCCGCTTGCAATTGGTCCGACACAGGAAACATGTCCACCTCCTGCAGCTAAGTTGACTCCATCACAGGAACTTAGAGAGAAGGTAGCTAGGGCAGCGCTAGCTTGTGATGCACCGGGTTTCGACCTTGGTTTTGATAGCCCGCAGAAACCTGAAAAAGAATGTACAAACAGACCTACTGCCCCTGTGCTATCAGCAGTAACAGAGATTTCCCATAATGGTCAACACATTGTGATCATAGACGATGATGAATGGGATGAGGAAACATGGAAAGAAGCATGCGACATTGTTGACCGTTTAGAAAGGGAAAAGGGATACACAAACATTGAATCTTTTGATGTTAAAGAAGAGAACGAACCTGAGAGTGGGTTTCAGACGCCACCTAGGGGGGAAGCCAGCACTGCAATAAAATCTCAGCCGTCTGGTAGCACTACAGCAGCTGATCGTCCACAAGCTCAGCAACGCAGAATAATCAGGGAGCCAATCAACTTGAGATCACCGTATGTCATGTACGACGATAAATCTCTATTCACATGTTCAGCTGATGTAAAGGAGGTGTACAATGCAGTTACTGCACATGGGCGCAGGTCGCTAAGGGGGCAAGATGCCGATGACACGCCAATTGTTGTAAGCTATGACAAGTACTTTGTTTCGCTTAGAGAGCTCGCAAACTCAATGATGCCTTGCGGAGTACTTAGGAATACTGTCATGGAGCTTGGCATCGAGTCTATAATGCTAAGAAAAGACAGGAAGATCAAAAAGTTGGTTATGCCTCTGAGGGTTGCGGTGAGAAATACAACTACACCTTTTTCCCCATTCCATTACTATCCTTCTCCCATTTTTTGGCCTATTTTTTTAAAATAATACAATATTAATATGTTTTTTTCTCATAGCTGTTACTCGAAGATTTGGAACTGAACAGGAGGGAGTTGGAAAAGCACTTTGCAAAGAGTAAGGCGCACCTTGACAGAAAAGACACAGTAAGTGTTCAATTTTTACAGCATTTTTTACGTTACATCTGATATGCAAAACTGGACTCACCCAAACAATATCTTCCATAAATAACTTTTCACTCACTCATTTGTTATTTGTTGTCCATTTTTTCTTTTTCAATATAGGTTATGCTACCTGTTCTTGAGGACCCGGCAGAAGGCGAACCTGTTAAGGTCAACCACTACTGGTTATTCGTCATCAATATACGGGATAGGCGTTTCGAGGTGTTGGATTCTCTGAGAGCACTGGCAGATGCAAAGTTTCAGGAAAGAGTCAACAAAATACTTGCTGCCATAAAGACTCTCTGGGAAGAATACTATGGCACTTCTAAGGTCAAGCTTCAAATTTTTGACCCACCGAAAGACATAAAACCTCCAAGGCAGCTGACCAAGTGAGTGCATCAACCAATCTTCCTTTTTATGACCTTCTCGTAATCAGTTTATCTAAATACAAATACGTTAATAGCTGGCTATAACAGTGAAGTTGCAGTGTTGCATATAGCTACATAGGCATAGTACCATTTTTCATTTTTTGTTGTCTAATAGATGTCATTTAAGTTGTTTGAACAAGATTTTTAAGTTGGTTACTGAAGTTTACATATTGAGTTTTGCATGTACCCTTTTCGTTCTAAGTTGGTTTTCAAACATGTTAAAGTTGTGTTCCAAAACATAACATAGTTGCTTTTTTTATTGCACTTTTGCTCATTTTTCCACAAAAAGTTGTTTTAAAAAAAACACACCTAAGTTGGTTTTGTGGAAAACAACTTAGTATGAAACAGGAAACAACTATGTTTCTACTGTTGTCCAACTTTAACATACCAAAATCCATTGTTACTAACGGATTTGTTTGAACATGATTGTTAAGTTGGTTACTAAAGTTCACATATTGAGTTTTGCATGTACCCTTTTCGTTCTAAGTTGGTTTTCAAACATGTTCAGGTTGTGTTCCCAAACATAACATAGTTGCTTTTCATTGCACTTTTGCTCATTTTTTAACAATAAGTTGTTTTAAAAAAACACACCTAAGTTGGTTTTGTGAAAAACAACCTAGTGTAAAACAGGAAACAACTATGTTTATATTGTTGTCCAACTTTAACATACATTTTCCCAGAAAAACATACTGGTTTTCAAAAAGATACTAAAGTTGCATTTTAAAACTACCAAAATTGCTTTACCAATAAAATCAAGTTGTAGTGCTCCCTACAACTACTTAGGTACTGCAATCCACCATAGTAGTACCTTTTTCATTTAATTTTAGTTGTTTGAAACATCATTGTTAAGTTGATTCTAAAGTTTATAAGAAAACATCACTAAGTTGGTTTTCAGGGAAATAACATAGTATACATCACTAAACACTCTGCTGTCCAACTTTTGGATTGTTTTTATTAAAAATCAACTAGATTTTCACATTTAGTTGTTTTTTAAAAGTTGTGCACTAGGAAGCATTCTTTACTGTTGCATAACTTGTTAGTATGCTTTTTTTGGAAGCAACTCTGGGTTATTTTATAACCATGCTATATCAAGGCTTTTTTCATCTCATTTTATTTTTACCATCTACTCATTTTTCTGATGTACTGCAGCAACGAATGTGGCATCTGCACTTTGTTCAATGCGGAACACTGGAATGGAAGGTCACTCCCAAGATATCATGGTTCAAACGTCGCAAACATAAGGAAATTGATGATGTTTACATGGGTCACCTCTACTAAGAACAGTGCCAAGTGGAGGGAGATCATCAAGAAGAAGTGAGGTAGACAAAGTAGCATGTATTAAGAGAATCAATAGTTACACATGTTTTTATTTTGCATTCTATGCATGCTTTTTAATGCAACATCTTGACAGCACTACAGTTTTGCAACTAAATCAAATGAGATAATCCTTTTTTTTCCTGGTGTGCATTTTCTTTCTAGTGTTTCGCACTATAACTCAGCGATTGCCCAACCCTGCAGTACAAGTTGCGATGTTATGTCCAGGCTGACCACACGCGCTGCACAAACTTGTTTTCTTGGCTTGCAACTCAATACCAGATGGAATTCGACCCTTTTTACGCCCTTTAGTGTTAGATCTGGGAGGGTTCAGAATGACAAGCTGTTCTTCACTTGAAGCAGCCACACCACCTTCTGCTTGCATGTGGGATGTCCCAGGTCCTGAAATCTTCCTTTTTGTTCCAGTTGGTTTATCCGTCATACTAGGGCCAGTTTGTGCTCTAGTTGTTGCAGGAGGTGGTTCCTGTCGAACATGCTGCCTGTCTATTGGAATGTTTGTTCGCACAGTCATAGGAACTGAACTAGAAAACCAGTTTTCAGCAGCACCCCGTGGACGGTTACTTGTAAAATTAGTTTTCGGTTGTTTCTTAGGCTGGTTTGAAGGTCGACTGCTGGGAGCTGAAGGTGCTATGTCAGGCACTCCACGATGCGCCATTTGCTGTGGAACAGTAGAAGTTGCTGGCCTTTGCGATTCATTACAAGCTTCTGTTTGTTGATGAATATTAGGTTGCACCTTTTGCTTCCTAGTAGCATGGGTTCCTGACTGCTGCGGCACATTATGACCTGCTGTTTCTTGCTGAACAGAAGGATGCACCGGTTGTTGCGCAGCCGTATGAGATGCTGACTGTTGCGATACATTACGACCTGCTGTTTGTTGATGTACATTAGGAACAGTGTTCTGCTCTGCCACATTGTGAGCTGTAGGTTCTGGTGGCGCATCAGTTGCTCTAGTTGGCTGTTCCCCTCGAGTAGATGTGTTTTTTGTCTTGGCAGACTGTTTCTTCTTCCTAACCTTGTTTAGCTGCGCAAACTCAGACCTCATCTCCTTAATATGTCTACGAGCAATTCTTTCCGCTTGTTCACTCTCACTTCCCAATTTTGCTATTTGGACAAACGAAGTAGATAAATTTGCAAACCGCATTTTCTTGCGTGACTGTTCAGGCATCACATCATCTGGTACTGGACCTGGCTGTGGATGTTCAGGTTCTATAGCTTGTTGAGTCCACCTTCGCATGATGTAGCGATGGGGTATCATGTCAACTCCTAAATGTGTAAACAGCTTTAACACATGGCAGCAAAGCAACCCATCACGATCAAATTTGCAACAATCACAATTGTAGTTGTTCTGTCCATTTGCATTAACAATGTACTCTCTTTCACCATATGGATAGCACCTGATGTTGTTAGGAACCAAGTTGTACATGTTTCTGCCTAGATCTTTTACATTGTACCTCCCTATTAGTTCAAACTCAAGCCTGAACCTTAGATATATATCCCTGGTGTATACTGATAATGCATGCTTCTCTATTGGGTACAGCGTCAAAGTCCCGACCTCTAGTTGTTCAGTTCTGTAGTCATTGTTGCCTTCCTGCCCTAAGATCTTCTTCTGAATCTTCTCGTACTGTCTGACAAAGTGTTTGATTGAATTTTGAGGATTGACGTAACGCTTCAGCACAGCGTTAAACCCCTCACTTCTTTGAGTAGATTGCAAGAAGGGGAAGAAACGTGTTCTGAAGTAACATGGAACCCATGTATGGGCATACTTTTTCAACCAAGAAAACGTTTCATTCTCAGACAGGTCCCATTTAAGAATCATTTCTGCCCAACAGGCTTCAAACTCTTCAACAGTCATACTCTCATCAACAACCTCATTGAATTCCTCAGCTAAACCAGGGTGTCTCCCTAGGAACGATCCTAGTTTCTCATTAGCCTTCTTCATAATGTGCCATCGACAATTTCGATGCACACTATCAATGAATATGGCACGTATTGCAGCTTTCATAGCCCAGTCTTGATCCGTGATTATGTTTTCTGGTTGTACTCCATGCATTGCTTGCAAGAAAGTGCTGAAAAGCCATTTGAAACTATCTTCCCTTTCATCTCTAAGGAAACCACAGCCAAGCATAAATGACTGCCCATGTCTATTTATACCAATGAACGGAGCAAAAGGCATATTGAAGCGATTTGTGCAAAAAGTTGTGTCAAAAGACACACAATCATGATACGCTTCTACATAAGCTTTCCTCGCAACACCATCAACCCAGAATAGGTGCTCTACCCTCCTCTCTGAATCTAGCGAGTAGTCAAAGAAGAAATTGGGGTCTTGTTTTTGCAGTTCCTCTAAATGCTCAATTGTCTCACTTATGTCATATTCCTTGTTCTCACTTCTGAATTCTGACCTCAAGTTGGATATTGATTTTGGCCCATATGGTACCAGTGCATCTTCGCCATAAAATTCGGACATTACTTCCATCATGCGCCCTGAAAATCAAATAAATAGTCATATAGTTGCATTCATTAGTCAGTCAAGTTGTTTCATATTTATTTAGATAAGCCAATTTAGTTAGATCTTTAGATACAACTTTGGCACTACCTAGTAAATACATTGCAAACAAAATGTTCGAGAACTACAATTTTTTTAACAAATGCAGTTTAACTGAACAGGAAATCTTAGTTGCACATTAGATAGCCAACTTGAGTTTTAGCAGTTGGTAACATACTACATATGCAAGCATAGTTCATTGTTGTTAGCATGCCAAGTCCAGTAGACTTTTGCATTAAAGTGGTTGTGTACAAGTTCTAAACTAAGTTGCGTGTAAAATACAATGAAGTTTGTTTTTAACAACTGACAGAAACAGAACCACAAACACAAATTAAACCAGAACCAAAAAGTGGTTGTTTTCAAGATCATTGTTTTGTATGCAACTGTACTTCTTCTTTTCAAGTTTATTCAACAAACCTGTTTCTAAATTGCAATTATGAAGGCATCTCAGGAACTCTCTCTCATCTTTAGGGATACCCCTGTGGGATCTTAGGTACTTTGTCAGTGATGGCTTCTCAACCATTGGATGGTTATGTTCAGCAATGAAGTAGGTCACCTGCCACTTGTTATTAACCATCTTCACAAACATCCTAGCTGGACATTTGGTTTGGACAATGGATTCCCTTTTGCGCTTCACACCTAACCTACTTGAAGTTTTAGATGGTTCACCATCTTCATCATCACTGTCTTCATCAAGTTGGACAGGCATAATGTCTTCCAACACTGTCATCCTCTCTTTCTGTAACTCCTCCTCTGTTTTTGCCCTGCGAAACTTGTTGCACACAAACTGCTGCTTCTCAAGCTCATTTGTGCGCGTGTTCCGCTTAGATGTATGATTTTTTACAGAGAAACCCTTCTTCAGAGCATAAGCATTGTAATGTGCTCTTGCTGCTTCAATAGTGTCAAATCTCATTCCAATGAACGGTTCCTGTGGACTAGAAGCAACTTCCTCATGAACACCATCTCCATCAGTTGCACCTTCTTCCAAATTACGATAAGTTGTAGATTCTGTTGGTATAGTAGTTGTGGGTATGCTGTTTCCACCAGCAGCATTTGCTTCACCATGGTTGTCCAAACCCCCAGCACTGTGTACATCAGAACCACCAACTTCTGCAGCTTGGCCTATGCCAATTGGGTTTGGTGATTCTCCCACCATCTCCTCCGGCACAGCCTGAGTGCAGAACTGAGGCTCTGTGTCATAGAACAATTCATCCTCGCTTGGGATTGCATTTAGATCCAAACCTGACATCTGCATCATTTTCAAGAAAGGCAATTTAGTATACAATAGTTAAGCCCTTTTTTTATCAGCAATGAACATTTGTTTTTGGTACAAGGTGGATACTGAAAATAAGTAAGTTGCATGCTGGTTTACAATAAGTTTGATACTGTGAAACTAGTAAGTAAGCCTTCTAACTATGAAAAGCAAGTTTTATTCTGATGTCGGTTTCATTTTTTCACAACAGAGAATTCAAAACTTGAAATGACTCTACTGGTGGTGAAGCATATGCGGAAGTATCATCGACAAGGCAACTCTGAACCATAAATCTAGCAGATGGAGCTTCTTTTTTGTGTTCAAACAAGACAAGTTTGCTACATCTAAGTACCATGGATGGTTTTTACATCAGACAAAAGCTTGCTAGTACTTTGTTCTTACTCTTAAGCTTGTTTGTTCACAAATATGTGGATATCTTGGTATGTGATACTCTTTGGTCATGCATCTACTGTTTTTTCATACACAGGGTTTTTATGTGCTGGTCCATGCGACCCAGGTAAGAGTGCAGGTTTTTTTGCTGAGCTGAAAATCAAGTTACCTGTTGTTTTGCAGCAATGTGTTCTTGATGATAGTCATAAAAATAGATGATGGAGGAAAGCAAGGGGGTGGGAGGGGTGTAAGGGAGTACATGACAGTTTACCTTATGTTGCCTTACAAGATCTGGAGGGAGGAAGTAGATTTCAAATCCTTTGCACCTTCTCAACTGTTTTTCTCCTTCTTCTTGTTTGACCTAGAGAATTGGAAGCTTTTCTGTCAAAAAGTTGATTTCTTTCATGGGGAGATCTAGAGGGAGAACTGGAGAAGGTAGAAGGAAGATAGAGAACCTTTTTAAGCTGGCTTACTTTAATCTCTGTTCTCTGATCCGTTTGGAGTTTGTAGTCCTTGTAGTTTCCTTGATATTTTCCTGGTCGAGCAATGGAGATTTGGATGTAGATCTCAAGGAGGAAGAAGATCTTGTCCAGCAAGCCTGGGACTAGAGGAGAACGGTGGCAGAGATCGCTGGGGGGAGATTCTGCTACGGCTGGGGTTCTGGGGTTTGCTTGGTGGAGGATTGGCTGCTTTATAGCTTTTACAAAAGCGTTCCTGGCGTGGGCTTTGTCTGCATCTGGCGTGGGCTTGTCTGCATCTGGCGTGGGTTTTGTCTGCATCGTTCTTTTTGCGTTGTGGGGTTTTGCATCGTACCTGACACGTTTAAAACAGCATCGGATGCCAGCGGGTACTAACGAGCATCCGGATGCCAGCGGGTACTAATTAGCATTCGGATGCCGCGCGGGACTAACCAGCACCGGATGCTGGCTAGCCGGGTCCAAAAAAAATTAGGAGCCGAGAGAGGGCAGATTCCGTAACGGGCCCGTCGGCACACGTAGGCTACCTACTATATATTCACCGCGCCGGGACGTCTCCAAATCACGTAGCTAGCTCTGGAAACCAGAAACCTAGGCGGCAGATCGACGATCCATCAAAGATCCGATCGGCCTCCTGCTGCTATACGCTACGCACCAAGCACCATGGATCACGATCAAGAGGTCGCCGCCAAGCGGGACTACAGCACGGCCATCCTGGAGTCCAAGGCGAGGTCGCCGAACCGCCTCGTCGTGGACGACGCCGAGGGCGGGGTGGCCGTCGACACCTCGGCGGTCGCGCTGAGCCTCGCCACCATGGCGGCGCTCAACTTCTTCGACGGCGACGTGGTGACGCTCCGCGGCAAGCGCAGGCGAGAGACCGTCTGCTACGCGAGGCGGGACGAGACGTGCCCCGACGGCATGGCGCGGCTCAACCGCGTCGTCCGCGGCAACCTCCGGCTGCACCTCGGCGACCTCGTCACCGTCAACCCCTGCGCCAACATGAAGCACGCCACCAAGATCGCCATCAGCCCGTTCGAGGACTCCGTTGATGGCATCAGCGGCAACCTATTAGAGGCCTACTTGATCCGTAAGTATATATACTGTATCATCTTACTTACTTGATGAGTAATTCCTTTGCATAAACTCGTTTGTTTAATTCGTTTGCACATGATGATCGATGCAGCCTACTTCAAGGATCAGCTGCGGCCTGTGCGCAAGGGCGACCGCTTCAAGGTGCACCGCAACCTGCACGCTGTGGAGTTCAAGATCGTCGACACGGAACCCGGCGAGTTCGTCACCGTCACGCAAGAGACGGTGATGTACCTCCAGGGCCCCCTCACGCGGGAGGAGGAGGAGAGGCTCGACGGCCCAGGCTACGACGACGTCGGCGGCGTCCGCAAGCAGCTCGCGCAGATCCGGGAGATGGTCGAGCTGCCGCTGCGCCACCCCAAGCTGTTCCAGACGCTCGGCGTCAAGCCTCCCAAGGGGATCCTGCTGTACGGCCCGCCCGGCACGGGAAAGACGCTGCTCGCGCGCGCCATCGCGTCCGAGTCCGGCGCCCACTTCATCGTCGTCAATGGGCCGGAAATCATGTCCGCCATGGCCGGCGAGAGCGAGGCGAACCTGCGCAAGGTTTTCTTGGAGGCCGAGGCCAAGTCTCCGTCCATCATCTTCATGGACGAGATCGACGCCATCGCGCCCAACCGCGAGAAGACGCACGGCGAGGTGGAGCGCCGCATCGTGTCGCAGCTGCTCACGCTCATGGACGGGCTCCGCCAGCGCGCGCAGGTCATGGTCATCGGCGCCACCAACCGACCCAACAGCCTCGACCCGGCGCTCCAACGCTTCGGCCGCTTCGACAAGGAGATTGACATCGGCGTGCCCGACGAGGTCGGCCGCCTCGAGATCCTCCGCATCCACTCCAAGGACATGCCCCTCTCGGATGACGTCGACCTGGAACGCATCGGCAAGGACACGCACGGCTTCGTCGGCGCCGACCTCGCGGCGCTCTGCTCCGAGGCGGCCTTCCAGTGCATCCGTCAGAAGATGGACGTGATCGATCTAGAGGCGGACACCATCGACGTGGAGGTGCTCAACGCCATGTCTATCACCATGGGCGACCTCAAGCACGCACAGGAGGTGACCAAGCCCTCGGCGCTACGCGAGACCGGTCTGGTGGAGGTCCCCAAGGTGTCGTGGGGGGACGTGGGCGGCCTGGAGGACGTCAAGCTGGAGCTCCAGGAGACGGTGCAGTACCCGGTGGAGCACCCGGAGATGTTCGAGATGTTTGGCATGGAGCCGTCGCGGGGCGTGCTCTTCTACGGCCCGCCGGGGTGCGGCAAGACGCTGCTGGCCAAGGCCATCGCCAGGGAGTGCAATGCCAACTTCATCAGCGTCAAGGGGCCCGAGCTGCTGACCATGTGGTTCGGCGAGAGCGAGTCCAACGTCCGCGACTTGTTCGACAAGGCACGCCAGTCGGCGCCGTGCGTCCTCTTCTTCGACGAGCTCGACTCGATCGCCGTCAAGCGCGGCAACAACGTCGGAGACGCAGGCGGCACGTCGGACCGGGTGCTGAACCAGCTGCTGACGGAGATGGACGGGATCAACGCCAAGAAGACGGTGTTCGTCATCGGGGCCACCAACAGACCGGACATCATCGACCCGGCCCTGCTCCGGCCGGGACGGCTCGACCAGCTCATCTACATCCCGCTCCCCGACGAGCCGTCGCGGCTGCAGATCTTCAAGTCGTGCCTGCGCCGGACCCCTCTCTCCCGCCGCGTCAACCTCCCGGACCTCGCTAGCTCCACGGCCGGGTACAGCGGCGCCGACATTACCGAGATTTGCCAGCGCGCGTGCAAGCTCGCGATACGCGAGGTCATCCAGAAAAGCACCCTTGTAGGGAAGGCCGTGGCCATGAAGGGCGCGGAGATCACCCGGAAGCACTTCTTAGGGGCTATGAAGCACGCGAGGCGGAGCGTCAGCGATCTAGACGTGCTGAAGTACGAGTACTTTGCTCAGAAGTTCAAGCAGGGTGGGAGCTTCGAAGAGGCGGCGCCACGGGTGCAGCAAGTGAAACAGCCGGAGGGGCATCTGCAGCTGAAGGCGGCGACCGCGGAGGATGTCGACGCTTCCATGGACGAGGACTTGCTGTATTAATTTGCCAGCTAGTAGACCTTTATATTGCCTAATTTGCAGAATTATAGATAGCTTATGAAAATTTGCTGTACATTGTACGGTTTGTTGTCGGCTTGTTCAATGTTCATATCAAAGACAAAGAGTTTTCAGATAGTTGTGAATTACTGGTTATGTGTTTTTCGAGTATTTTAACTGTTGCCGCATTCACTTGTATCGACTAACTAGTGTCTGGCAGCTACATATCTTTGATTCCTTTATCGAAAAAAACATATCTTTGATTCAGGTAACAGCCAGTACTTATAGGATGAGCAGCGTTGCCCTTCTTGCTCATCAACATAGTCGAGAGTAGGAATCTTGGGCAGTCCAGAGAACACTGGTAAGTAAATCTGCTCTAAATTCCTTGATCGGAGACGTAAGACACATTGTGTACCTGGCAATTCGGTGGTAGCTCCTAGCGTGTATGCTACCTGGCCGATCCAATGCAGCATTGTATATGGACCAAAATACTTATAAACGTATGCTCCGATTGCTTACTATAGGCGTACATATATCCTATTATTGCTCTGAGGTCCACTGCATGTACTCTGCTACCACCGGTAACTTTCCACAGTCCTACCTCACAACTTTCAGCAATGCAGTCCCTAGAGTATTTCTTTGCCTCCTCTAATTTCTCAGAATAATGAGGAGTAATCTCCCATCTAGTCATATTTGCCTTGGTTCTTGTTCCACGGTATTTCACCATGAACTTGTTTCTCCTATTCTTCAATCGTTGTCCTAATTGGTTTGTTCTTAACATCCAATATCATTTTGTTGAGAATTTCACTGAGATTATTGACAATAAGATTAGTTTTGCAATTAGTGAACATGCCTAGTCCAAGCTTCAACATGAAGCACAAGCCAGTTGTAAGCTTCCTTACAACCCTTCTCCATTCAGGCCCTATAAACATAGTCTGAAAGTTAGCATAGATATATGGCCAAGATAGAATCTTTGAGGAGAGTTTGGATACACTTGTGAAATTGCTTTAAACAGCCCTGAACGAAATGTATGTGTGTGTTAGCAAATGAGTATGCCATGCAGTATAGCATAGCAACAAAAAAAATAATGCAATACATGTGCTTCTTAAATTTTTGGCTGTCAGATATGATGGTATCATTCCAAAAATTTCCTGCCTCTCCAATGAAATATCTAAGCTAGGTCATAAACCATGTCCAACTAGTTGTATCTTGCTTGTCAACAACAACAAATGCTATGGAAAAAATATTGTTGTTCCCATCTCTCCCTATTGCAGCAAGTATTTGTGGTCGAGTTCTCAGTTTGATGAAACAACCATCTACCCCTATAAAAGATAACAATTTGTATATTAACATTTAGTTCAATTAATACAATAGTGAGTGGTTCTGGTAGAATGAACTAGAAACTAAAGAAGCTTACATATGAATGGCCTGCATTCACTAAAAAAAACCCTTCCTTTGAAGCATTTAGATAGCACCCATGGAATCTGGGATTTGGACTAGGATGATCCAATAGCTCTCTAGTTGTGAAAATACACCTTCTTCCTGGATTTGTGTCAAGGATAAATTGTAGATAAACCCTCATGGTGTATTGCGCCTTCTAATCACACGTGACCACCTGAATGCCTTCTTCCTTGCTATGCAAGCTGTTTTTTAACGCAAATTACAACAGGGAATACACCTATTTTGCATCATTTTTCATTTATAGAAAAAATATGTACATAGAGTGTACAACGAGCTTTGCTCCTTGGCACCTCAACTCCCACTTCAGCTTTGCACTGCCAATTAATGTGTCAACAAAGTGTTTGGATCAGTTATAATTGCCTGCTCGGATTGATAGGCAACTCAATCAGTTGTTATATATTTGTTCTCTCCATGTTCAATAAAGTGTGCAAAGCTCTCAATTTTCTAGAACAAAAAAGTCTTCTCATGTGCAATCTTTGAAGTTGCAATGTAGAATGCACAACCTTCCTCAACTTGATAGATACTTATTGATGGACAATTATTACATTTTCCTATTATGCTCTCAATTTGGCAAAGAATTGTTGACAACCAATTAATTATGTTGAAGTGTATAAGTGAATTGCCAAGCCCTTTCCATCAATTCGGACTTTTGGTTGTGTTGGCTAATGCATGAAGCTTGACATGGTATCAGAGCCCAGGGTCTCGAGTTCGAGTCCTGGTTTTCGCAATTTATTGTAAAATTGTTGTTGCCCCCTTTTGTGTCCACGTGTTGACTTTCTCTTCTCCCGTTTGTGTCCACGTATTGATTTTCTCTTCTCCCGTCTGTGTCCACGTGTTGACTTGCTCTTCTCCCGTCACACGTGAGTGGGGGTGTTGAAGTGTATAAGTGAATTGCCTAGCCCTTTCCATCAGTTCGGACTTTTGGTTGCGTTGGCTAGTGCATGAAGCTTGACAAATTATTTTCATAGTTACTAACTAAAGAAACATTACTATGCTCTATATCTACAGAAGTTAATCAACACATGAAAACAATGAACAATTTCTACTTACTAGCGACAGATACAAACAAAATGGCACTATCATATTGATAAACATAAACAATAAAAATTCTAGATACTAATTATATCTAAATTGAAACTAACATAAAAATGGTTTACTCGATGTCACCAGGGAATGATCCCAACGATGGATGTTCTTCGTGGTGAAGACATGATAACCTCCACGCTCCTGCGACTGAGTCGTCGATCGAAAGACTTGGCAAAGCTCGAGTCGTCATCCTCGTGTACTCGCTAGCACTCGTCGCGTTGAAGGAGCTATCACCATTGGCAAGGTCACCGCTACCGGGATTCGCCATTACTATCGCCGGTGACAAGGAGGGAGGGGAGGCAAGGGGCACTTAAACCTAACCGTGGGTTCCCCCTTTTTAGACAACTTTAAATGGTCGTTAACAGCCGTGTCAGAACTTCATCTCCACCCTACCACGTGAGCCTCACAGGTGGGTCCCCATGTCACAGAAGGAGTAAATTTGCGTTCAATTTTATTTTAGATTTTTTTTTGTAGAAAATCATGCAAAAATCTAGTGGACATCTATCCCGAAAACCAAAACTTCAGAAAATTTGACGCGAAAAGTGGTGGTTTTATGCTAATAACTCAAAATAATAACATCTCCAATAGCTTACCCTTTTTTCTCAATACCCAAAAACTAAAACTTTGGATGGAGCAAAAACTGGCTCCAATAGGTTAGCCATAAGTGGTCTCAGACCCATATTTGTTGGGTCATGACCCAAATTTTAGCTTAAATTTAGCATATAAAGGTAATGTATCGATTGCCAAAACCAAAAGACACCCTCCATGTCACCAAAACCATAGTGGGAAGCCACCAACTGATCGGCCGAAAGTTTCACCGCTCGAGCTACTTTCCTCTCCGGCGCCAGCCGTCATCGATTCCGTCCACTGTAGCCAACATTGAGGCGAGCCAGGAATCCCTGGCCCTTGCACCTGATGTTGCAGGTTCTTCGCCTCCCCACGTGCATGAGGACTTCTTGCTGGAATAAGCGGGGACGACGAGCATGCGCCTGAGCGGATGACCACACGGGCGTGGCTGCATTGTTGCGACTTTGGCGAGGCTGAGGCATGGTGTGCTAATCACACCGTGGGCCTGAAAACCTTGTTGCCTTTTTTACGTTTTGTTTGTCTAAGGTTTTAGGTGTAAAAAAGATGGGTGTGGTTGTAATTTTATTTTTCTAAGGACCCGATTATGTTTGTAGATTTTGCCTTTTTCGATTTGTGTAGCCAAATATGGTTAAGCTGGAAATGGAAAAAAATCTTATTCATACCATCTCTCCATGACACTGTTTTCTTAGCTAATTATGGGGTAGTTATTTGAAAAGTTCGTTTGACTCTCGAGCTATAGTGATCCCTTTATTTTAAAATAAAATAAAAATTCTGACTTTTTAATCACGAGCCCTAAAACTTTTTCCTGGTTATTGTTACAATACCGTCTGATCACGTGTGATATGATTCAGCGAAGACATTGGAATGCCTTTGTCCTCCGCATGCCCATGAGGATAGAACTCATTTGTTCTTTGAATGCAATTTCAGTAGTAGGATATGGAATTATCAGCAGATCCAATGGAGGGGAAATGTAGCTAATGACTTGCAACAAATATTTAATGGGGCTCAGAGGAGTTCTGGGCATCCTTTCTTCATGGAAGTTGTTATACTTGCTTGCTGGAATATTTGGATCATTAGAAATGGAAGGATTTTTAATGGGGAGAAGCCAACCTTTGCAAGCTGGAAGGCTCACTTTGTCCATGATATCTCCTTGCCGTAGTACAGAATCAAGACTAAATTCAAGAAGGCTTTGCTGTCTTGGATTAGTTCCCTGCCCTAAGTCTGGCATTTTTTGTACTGTTTTCTTGGTTTAGTTAGGTTCTTTTCCTCCTTCCTTGTGGTCATTTCTCTTTGACCTATTGTTTTGTATAGTGGGACTTTGTGGTTTTTGGTAATAAATTATTGTTGGGCTGTTGCCTCACAATTCCTGGTCAAAGAAAAAAGTATGAAAACAAATCCGTACATAGTCAACGCATGCAAAATTTTATTATGAAATTATTTGTATTAGGGCTACAAGAAAATAACAAAATCTAATAATTTTGTAGATTTAAAAATATACATACTCAGATCTACATGTTTGTTATTTTTTGTAGATCAAAATACAAGTATTTGAACATGAGTTTCTTTTCATGTTTATGGGATAAATAGTTGGCTACATTCGAATATTTTTTTTCCAAATTTTTGTAACTCACAAATATGATTTCTTTTAAAAAGGGATTCATGTGCACCAAATCTCCACTCAAAGTTATTACAGATGTGTGAAGGCAATCGTTTGGATCTTCCTCTAACCAACCCGGGAACGGACCAGAGGGAACTGCAGCATGAGGAATGTGCATCTTTTTGTTTCAAAAAAAAAGGAATGTGCATCTTTTGAAATAATTGATCGTTTTGCGAAGCTTTATTTAAATCAAGCTTGTCTCTCTTTCCAAATTAGACATAGTGGAATACAAAGAAGAAGAAGAATTCAAATATTGAATAATAACCATTCGATCAAACAATGAGTGATTACTATAGTTATATTTCAAAAGAAATATATATGCGTGATAGGAAATTCTTGATCTTTTTTTACTAATCTCAGACATCATTGCCTTCCCACCCACCTTCTTGTTTAGTCAACCAAAAGTTATTTTCTTTCCATGATATGTGGTCTCCCACTTCCTGCGATGCTGTGAAGCATGATCTTTTGAACAGTTCTCTTTCGTTGATCCGAGTACCAGGACCAACGGAGGGAGGAGGCCACGGCGGGCTAACCGCAGACGACGAGAAACCGGCTTGTTTTTTAGATCTCCTTGTTCTTAGGAGAGCGCGAGCTGGAGGCTAGGAAAAACGAAACTGCTTCTGTTACTCTAACTTTTCGAACGTAGCCGCGTCCGTGGCCTTGAGCAAAATGTGCCACGTCTAAACTCTCAGATCCCCCTCCACCTTGCCGCGTCTTCACCAGGGCCTGCGGCCGGAGAAGCCACTGCCCCCGTGTCCACGGCCCGTCCTGCCGGAGAAGAATCGACGAGGGCGGAGGTGGTAACGCTACCGCCGGCCCGCCTCCCTCCTGTTTCTCCGGTTGCCTTCATCAATTCTATCCGTTTTCTGTTCTCCCGCATTGGACTCTCGCGCCCTGTGCGATTCCGATCTCTGCCACCTCCCCGGACCGTCCGTCCACAACGAAGCCTCTCTGGTAAGGTAAGGAAACCCTATCCCGCCTGAATTAAATCTGAATGTTGTATCTACTCATGTAATTCGTTGCCCACGAGGTTAATACCGGACTGATTTGTACCATACTTGCCTAATTCGACCATCCATGGTTCTTTCGATCTCGGTTGACCCCATCCCATACTCCCAAGACGAAATGCAGGTGCATCATGCAGATGCATGTGCATCCATCCCATGTTCGTGCCCACATTGAATTTGGATGTCTAATAGTGCTCTAATCTATTATTCTCAAGTATTGCAAACACCAACAAATTAATTGTCCTCCCAGTAAATTTTTTAGGGTTCAACTGACCCTGACGCCGAGCGCTCTTGCCTGTACCTATGTTTTTATGTCCAACAATTTAACTTATCTTCTGACAGTGATCAGTAATCTTGTGGAGTAATTGTCCGACCCTTCGATCTTCGATCTACTTTTATTTCATTGCTTTTGTATGGTTCATTGTAATATGCATACTCATGTTTGCTCCATTTCTTAATCCATATGTCGGTACTTCAGCTTGCAGTAATTGACTGTCATTTCAAAGTAAATGCCCGGGTATCTTCGCTGAAATGGATAAGAAGAAAGGGGTGGATGACGCCGAACTTGGACCATCTCCTTCCCGGTCTGTGGACAGATTTGGTTTTATAAAGACAGAACAAAGTAACTCTCCTGAGGGACTTGTGAGGAGCAGATCCACTCATGAACATGAAAGGTATAACATGTTATACAGGACACGAGTCTCCTGTTATACTTGGTCCCTGTATGTTTGAGTGTTATGGAAGTTAGGGGCATTAACTCTTCTAGGTTAGCTGCCTTATTTTGTTTCTAAGAATATGGTTTGTTTGATTGTGTTGTGGTATAAACATCGCATTTTCATAGATTTCTGTACTTATGCATGGGCCTTGGCTGTCCAGCAACTGCTTGAGAATGGTCTGCTTGCATTTTAAATCATACTTGTTATTTACTACAGTAGTATATTGTCTATGTTACTGATACCCAAGTGCCATTTCTGTGACGTATCAGACTATTTTATTTATGAAATTCTGTTACTTCATGTTTCTTTTCTTTTTTCTAAGTAATCTGTCTAACGGGGCATTTTTTGGGAGATTATTGCAGGGAGGAAAGAAGGATAAGAAAATGGAGGAAGATGATAGGAGTAGGTGGTAGTGACTGACCATAACAGAAACCTCATGTGGTTAAAAGAAGAATAAGGAAAGGGATTCCTGATTGTCTTAGAGGACTTGTTTGGCAATTGATTTCAGGTAGCAGGGACCTCTTGCTAATGAACCCTGGAGTCTATGAGGTACTCGTGAATCGTGATCATCTATATTGTTTGATTTTTTTGACATTTCTTTGGTCTATCTGGAAATATACATACTGACTAGCGATACAAAAGCATTAGATTTTAAGTCCATCAGTGATCTGAAGGGAGACATCACAGAATGCCCTCCAGTATAGCTTACATATGTTCTATGTGTTATACAGTATTTCTGTATTGTGGAGAAAATAGGATGATTATTTATATTGAAGTAATCCACCTTGGATCATGCTTAATGCTCAAACTTTCTTTGCACTTTGTGCATGAGCCTCTATTGTAATTATAAGTGGAAATTTGTTATTAGTTTCAAGGATGGCACATCAAAAAGAACTAATTAACACTGCTTCTTCTACATGTTTCCCATGTTATAACCTGTTTGTCTGTTATCTTGATAACTGTTTCTTGTCAAGAATACTGTAAATAGATGCTTTTGTCAGTTTGGTAATCTTATTGCACTTCAATGTTTCCTTTTAACAGACCCTGGTCATATACGAGACATCTTCATCAGAACTGGAAATAATTCGCGACATATCACGTACATTTCCATCTCATATTTTCTTCCAACAGAGACATGGCCCTGGTCAAAGATCGTTATATAATGTTTTGAAAGCATACTCTGTTTATGACAGGGATGTTGGATATGTGCAGGTTTGTGTCCACTGTTCATTCTGTGAACATATAATATGCGAATGAAATACATATGATCTGGAGTAATGTGCTGTTTCCTTACACGATCTGATGCAGGGAATGGGATTTTTAGCTAGGCTTCTGCTTCTTTATATGAGTGAGGAGGATGCATTTTGGTTAATAGTCGCTTTGCTGAAGGGAGCTGTCCATGCACCAATGGAAGGCTTGTATCAGGTAACTGGGATGTTTTCTCTTTTGACTGCTCAAAATGCTTTTTAAAAATCCCAATTCAGAGCAAGTGGAGATTTCTCTTTCAGATATTTATTTGTTCTAATAACTTCAACAACCTTGCTTAATAATACTTGGATTCATGCATATGATCACAGCCTTTTACACATTTATGCTCCTATTTGTCTGTATTTACTGAGTCTACTAAACCAATTTTACTTTTATTCTCCTGGCTACATGTTTTGCCACTTGCTTAGCAATACATTTATGGGTTTGTGCAATTAGTGTGCTGCATGTGCAAAAGTTAGGAAACATTTTCTTGTAAAATGGTGCATACTTTAGAATCTGAACTTTTGTTTAACAAATAATATTTGAAATCCTGCAATCCTCCTATTTATCTGTATTTACTGGGTCTACTAAATCGATTTTACTTCTATTCTCCTGGCTACATGTTTTACCACTTGTTCAGCAATACATTTCTGGGTTTGTGCAATTAGTGATGCGGCACATGCAAAAGTTGGGAAACATTCTCTTGTAAAATGGTGCATACTCTGGAATCTAAAATTTTGTTTAACAAATACTATTTGAACTCCTGCAACAGGCTGGTTTGCCGCTCGTGCAGCAATACCTGTGTCAGTTTGAGAAATTAGTTATAGAGCACATGCCCAAGTTGGGACAGAACTTTAAAGATGAAATGATAAACCCAAGCATGTACGCGAGTCAATGGTTTATCACGGTTTTTTCGTATTCCTTCCCGTTTCATCTAACTCTCAGAGTTTGGGATGTCTTCCTGTATGAGGTATACAATCTTGCCCATCCATATATTTCTTTTCTGTCAGTGTTTATCTAAGTTCATCGGTTGTTGTAGTTGACTGGTTTTAAAGCATGCTGGTTTCAAATACATTACGATTACAAGTTATGCATAAATGCTACTCCTTTCATACTCATGTTTTAAAGTAAACTTGAATAAGAATATTCTGCAAAAGGTATATAATTTATGATCACCCCTTGGCTCCTCTTGGGCCTATGTAACCACCATTTGGTCTAGTAGCAGCTACTGTAATGTAACACACAATAACTGCGGAGGTCTGATGTACATGCGTAGGTAAAAGTTATAATTGTCGATGCTGTTTTGACCTTGGCTAACTTTATGAGTAAATGCACTTTAAAAGTTACTCCCTCCTTTCCAAAACTAGGTGAATGCCCGTGCGTTGCTACGGTTCTTTGAATTTGTATTGTCATTGCACATGGAAACATAATGCTCATAAATACTACTCCCTCCGATCGGAAATAACTGTCGGAGACTTAGTACAAATTTTGTACTAAGCTAGTACAAAATTGCCGACACTTATTTCCGATCGGAGGGAGTACAATATATCAATGACATCCCACTATCCAACCAAGCAAAAGAACATGTAATTTTGATTACTCGAACCGCAAATCTTGGTGTTGATCATTCCTTCTATCATCTCTTCTTCCATATTAGTCTTTTATGTTTGTCCCTCTAGGCTTCACCTCTCTCACCATTTCCCTACTCCAACACTCATAGTCATCCCACTCAACCAACGTGTCACTCACCATTGCACTGGTATTTTCCCCAACATTGGCTAATCGATTTGTTCCCATATCCTATGACTTATGAAAGATTCCAACAATCATGCCACTTTTGACTATATTAATCGTGGTGGTTTCTACTCTCGTCTCTGAGTTGTGAAACATCTAGCAAATTTCCAAAATAATTCTGCAAGGTTCAAAAGTCCCATAGGAGGATCTATTTACCTCTACTTTCTTTGAGAGCTGAGACTTCAATTCATAAGAGACCTCCTATTTTGGAATAAACTAACTAATAAAATAATGAAAATAAGAATTTGGTATTTTATGAAGGTTTTTTAAGAAATGGCTTTTCACAGGACATTGCTATATGTAGAAATAACCAAGTACGGTTGGGAAACCAATTTTGAGAGATTGAAATATGGAATCCACAAGATCAGAGCTAGGAAAGCACACATGACAGAAAAGAAGACATCCTAAATTTAGTGGTCTCTCATGTACCGTAAATATGGCTAATTTAAGCCATGCTTAGGCTTGTTGTTCCTCCAAAATCACAAGTAGTTTTTTACTCAAAATAGGAATTTTAAAATATTAGTTTCTTACATTTAAATAGATTATGTTGTAAATACCAAACTGAATATGATATTTCTGACTCACTTGCTCACTTATTAAAATATGGTTTTCTAAACTCTTGGTGGCCATGAACTCGCACTACTGTTAGCTCCTCCAAGTGGTACGCAAAAGCTTCACCGATGGTACTGCCAGCTATAGACCGCAATTGATACAAAATGCAGGTATTTAGACATACATCACAACGTAATCTAAGCCATAAGCAGCAATATCATCGTGACATAACATTGGTCAAAACTCAAAACAAGTCTGGAACTTGCCATAGTTGTTGCTCATTGGTCGGTAACAGTTTCAGCATGCCTCCTCTGTGGATGCACCGAGCAGAGTTTGAGTATTGTAAAAGTTTTAGTATTGTAATTTGCACAAATAGAAAAGTTTGAGTATTGTAACACGAACTGCCGATTGATGAAAGGACGGAGCAGGCATCAGACGAGGTCGAGGCATGGGGAGTACACAATGACAGCAAGCACCGCCATATTCGCTGCGAAGAACGCTCCGGCCTTCGTACATCTGTTAATCTAAGCAGTTGAAGGTGGCATACATGCTATTGAATCTTCATGCAAGACTGCATATAGTATCAGCTTAGGTAACACAATGAAAGGTCTTCCTGACATGTAATTCAGAAATCATATTTTATAGAAATAACTGACCGTATCAAGTTTATTAAAATCAGAGGTGTAAGCAGGGATAAAACACAGCCAGCATACTAATGTTCCAATTGACAGCGGGCGGAACGGGCAACTTCTACACATTCAACATGGGATAATAAGCAATTTTATCAAAGATATTGGAGCATCAGAAGTGACAGCTCACCGGCAGCAGCAAGTCAAAGTGGTGGCGTCACCGGAAGTCGCGGTAGCAGGTCTAGGTATACACCGAGGGCAGCACTTCGGGAACCACCAAATCATCTTCTGTACCTCCTTGCTGCCATTCCTCTGCCGTGGCGAGCTCCTTCCGCATGCGCGCCTCCCATCGGCCGTGGCTGTCGACGAGCCATCACACCTTGGTCGTCACCAGCGGCCACCATGTTAACGCATATGAAGATTCGCCACACACCCTGCCCTCGGCTGCTCACCATATCGCAGACGCCCACAAGAGCGAGCTCGAGCACATGGTTAGATGGCTGGCGCGTATGCTTGAGCAGTCCCTCGTTCCCGTGGAGAAGGGGATCTTGAGGGTCGTAGGACCGGCTGGTAGGGTGGCACAAGAGGCGGTGGCGCGCAAATTGGATCCAGATAGAGAAGGTGATTGGATGGAGCCGCATGTGAGAGAGGGGTTATTTGTGATCGCTTAATTAGTGGGCGGGTGTAGAGATGGTGCGGGTCAGCAATAATTAGCAATAATTTGTAGAGATGGAGAGGTGTTTTGTATCATCATCGTTTAATCATAAAGATCTCCGTGATTGATGGGTTGGTTTGGCTGATTGATTTCCGTGATTGCTTTCCGTGATAGAGGATGCATGTGATACGTTGATTTTGGTATTAATTTCTAATTAATTCTAGCGATTGGAATGACTACGATGGCTGGCTAATTGTGTTCAATTTTTTTGTTAGGGGTAAAATCGGAAATCAAATGATGTATAGTAAAGATAGGATGCATATAGTTTTTAGTCGAAGTTGAACTGTTTAAATTTTGAGTAACTATATAGAGAAAAATATGAACAATTACAATACCAAATGCACACAGTTTGAAAGTATATTTCACGATGGTTTTAACAATATTGGCTTGAGATAAAGGTTGACACTTTTTTCTATATGGTTGGTCAAACATAGATTTTTTTTTACTTTGACCAAAAACTATATGCATCCTATTTTGGGGAGGAGGGTGTACTACTTTCCTGATGGATGGCGGTGCCAATATAGGAACCAAGTTGAATAATTTCACACAGCTCTTTGCCACCTTTAATTGTGAATCTCCTTAAATACAAGCACTCTGGAGAACATTGCATCTAATTTTGACAGAGTATCGACACTTATGCCATAGTCGAATGTACTTAACACATAGCTGAGTGTTACAGATTCTTATGCTCAAACGATTTGATATTCAGTTAGGTAACGGACGAGGCTTGGTCGTCCCCTCCCTCCCGCTACAGTGAGAGAGGGCGATTCTTGGAACCACCGAGGCGATCCACCATTTCCGCCGCGGGATTTGGGATTTCTCGTCCTCCGCTTGCCGCTCCGGCGGCGGGAGGGCGGGGAATCCCCCTTCTCCGGCTGTAAATAGCGTAGGTTCTCCTAGGTTTCCGCCCGTCGGCGCTGAGGAGGCGGTGGTGGCGGCGGTGCGGTGGTGGCGGCGGTGCGGTTTTTGGTGACGGTGCTGTTCCTCTCCGGCGGTGGTGCTCTTCGGATCTCCGTCGTCAGGCACCAGTCTTCCCCGAGCTCGGCGGCCTCTGGCTTCGTCGAGTTCTTCGTTCCCCATCCAGATCGGGAGCGGCCGATCTGGCTTTTGTTGCTGCTGAAGGTAATCATGGTCATGGGCTTCGCGAAGGTGACGACGGCGCTGGGTGCAGGTCCTCAGGGACCGCTGTCCGGTGACTTCCCGGCTGCCAGGGGGCGGCTTCCAATCCAAGCGTGTAGTGGAGCTGCGGCGGATCCGGCGCGCCACCGGCTCGTCCTCGCCGGAGTTGACTTCGTTTTACAGAAGGACCCGTTTGTAATTTCTGCTTTTCTGTTGATCCTCTCTGTAATTTGGAAGCTCTAATATCATCTTTCTTTCCCGCAAAAAAAAAACGATTTGATATTGTGATGGACGCATGAGATTGTATATTCACATTTATCATACTCTTCTCATGCCAAATCAAAATTTTGACGTAGTGTTCATGGTTCACTCATACAATTTTATCCTTGTAGAACACATTTTAACTCATTTAATTATAAACCTACCGATCTTCTAGATCCATTTAAGATAAGAAATACTGATTACATCTGGTTTGCTTTCTGTTTACTTATAGGGTATTAAAGTTGTGTTTCAAATTGGATTGGCTCTATTGAGATTCTGCCATGATGACTTGGTGAGTTTCTTGGTGTCTTTTTTTGCTTATCTTGAAGGCATATTCTGAAGAATTGGTAAACTTGCTTTTCTGTCAGGTTAAATTACCTTTCGAGAATCTTCTACATTCCTTGCGAAATTTCCCAGAGGAGGCAACAGACCCAGATACTTTATTGCCACTTGCCTTCTCATTTAAGGTAATGAACTGTTTTGTGAAACAACTGTGATTGCATATGCCCCTGTTTTTGTACTCCCTCCGGCCCAAATTAAGGGCCAGAGGGAGTAGTTCTTTCTGTAGATGCTTTTGTCTACTACCCTGTTTTTTCGGGACGATGGTGACCCACTGAACAGTTGGCAAGTTCAGTGGCCCGCATGACCGCATTGCAGTTTACTCTCTTTTAACAAAGATGGATCATCATCCTGTACTTTGTGCCACATTTGTTGGGTGCACTCGGGCTTGCGCACCGTACCTTAGCTAAGTACACCAGCACACCCATATCTTGCCTGTTTACATTTACAGATGCTCAGAGATAAGAGAACACCAAAACTTCATGTGTATTTAGACAGATGAAAATTGTTGGATTGTCATGCCATGTATAGGTTGTGATTATTGAGAAAATGTACCGGTGTTTTTTCACAGGACCAGATAGAGATTACTGACAACGAGGTACACTTATTTGCAGGTGTCCAGCCGTCTGGTGGAGCTTGAGAAAGAGTACCGGAAAAGATTGGAAGGACCCAGTGGAAGCTCAAGTAGTAAGCGTCTGCAGCCTCTCAAATCAAAAGTAATGATGAGGGCTCGCAGCCATATCTCTTCTAAATCTAATGTTGGTAGAAAATAGCAGATAGATTTTGTGTTGTAGTGTGTCATCTTGTTGCGTATACATTGTATGGGGTTACCATTATTGGTTCATCTTTTCGTTTTTGCTTAAGTTATAGTTCATGCTTGCCGACACACAAAAGGTATAGCTACAATGCCACCCATGAATCCATGATCAACTGGCAGTTCTTGACGGATGCTGGAAAACTGCAGATACATGTTGATCAATAGGATGGAATAAATATTTTAACAGAGATCGACAATAATTCATGCTACCCGAGTGAGGAATGTCCTTGTAGTTTAAAGTTCAAACAAGGGACGGATGCCTGACATTGTTTTGGTCAAGGATATGAGCGTAAACAAGAGGGAGGAAGGACGATGGAGAGGATTTACCAGAAATGTGGCTCAGTTATACTCCTCCTTTCCAAATTAATTGATGCAGTTCTGGTTAATTGTGGTCTAGATACGGATCTAGACATGTTTCAGAGTGTAGGTTCGCTCATTTTAGAAAAAGCTATGACAATTAATTTGGAATAGAGGGAGTAGATAATAGCATAAGCGAAACGGCTCCTTACAGGGTGACCATGTAACGTTTACCTGGTGGGCACCACCCGATGTCTCTTGTATTACCTCCTCCCACGATCCCCTTTCTCCTTCGTTCTCCGATCCTGCCACACCACCCTCATGCGCTCAGCTCTAGCCACTTGCTTGTCGGAGCCTGTTGATGGCGTGGTGATGGTGTGTGAAATTAATGAAGTAAATGACCGGCCAGTTGGAAAACCCCAAGAGCAAGGTGTGATGAATACAGCAGCAAGTTTTTCCCTCAGTAAGAAACCAAGGTTATCAATCCAGTAGGAGGCAGACAAACGACTGAAGGTGATGCCCGCTAGCTTGCGACAGCTCCGGACAATTTATAGGGCACCTCGTCCAAGCTTTGCCTTGCGAGCAGCAACGTGGAACCTGCACACAACACAACCAAATACTTTGTTCCCAACTTACGATGAGGTTGTCAATCTCACCGGTTAGCTTGAAACAAAGGGTATGAGCGTATCGAGTGGAAAGTAATAGTAATATGCGAGTAAAGTAAACAGTGCGAGTAAAGTAAACAAGTGATAGCAATGTAAAGGAAATAGGACCGGGGTCCACAGTTCACTAGCGGTGTCTCTCCATAGATAAAATAATACATGCTGGATAAACAAATTACAGTTGGGCAATTGATAGAATAAAGACAACGTGCATATGATGAGAGGATTACTATGAGATTTACTCTGGGCATTACAACAAGATACATAGACCGCCATCCAACTGCATCTATGACTAATAATCCACTCATGGGGATATCGTCCGAACACCCCATGAGTATTAAGTTGCGAACAACAGATAATTGCATTAAGCAAAGTGTGTAATGCAACCAAAGCATATGCCCTCGAGCATATGAATGTTGTTGCCCTCTAGTAGCAACAACACATCTACAACCTTAGAGGTTTCTGTCACTCCCCCAGGTTAAATAGAGGCATGAACCCACTATCGAGCATAAATACCCCCTCTTGGAGTCACTAGCAACTACTCGGCCAAGATAGCTACTAACAACGGAGAGCATGCAAGATCATAAACAACATAGAGATAACATAAGATAAATTTCAGTACATCAACTCAAGCATAACACCAATATTCATCGGATCCCAACAAACCAAACATGTAGAATTACATAACGGTGATCTCAATCATGTAGGGCAGCTCATGAGATCTAAACATAAAGCACATGGTGGAGAAGACAACCATCTAGCTACTGCTATGGATCCATAGTCCAAGGTAGACTACTCACTCATCGCTCCGGAGGTAAGCATGGCGATGAAGAAGACCTCCGGTGGTGATTCCCCTCTCCGGCAGGGTGCTGGGAAGAGCTTCTGGACCTTCCCGATCTTCGGGTCGACGGCGGCGCGGATCGTGATGTGTTCTGGAAAACTGATCGGGCCCTTAGGTTTTTCTCGTCGGGGGGTCTTTATAGGCGAAGGGGCATCGTCAAAATTGGACCGAGGCGGTCTCACACATAGGGGGCGCGACCCAGCCCCTGGCCGCGCCGCCCTGGTGTGAGGCCACCTCATGGCCCCACTCTGTCTCCTCTTCGGTTCTCTGGAAGCTTCGGTAAAATTCTAGGCGACTGGCTTTGGTTTCGTTCAATTCCAAGAATATTTCCTGTGTAACTTTTCTGAAACACAAAAACAGCAGAAAATAGGGAACTGGCACTGTGGCGACTTGTTAGTAGGTTAGTTCCGAAAAATGCATAAAAGTGCCACGAAGTGTAACGAAACACTAAGCAAATGGTGTAAAAACAAGCATGGAACATCAAAAATTATGGATACGTTGGAGACGTATCAACATCCCCAAGCTTAACTCCTGCTCGTCCTCGAGTAGGTAAGTGATAACAAAAGAAATAATTTTTGAGGTGACATGCACCTACACAATCTTGATCATATATGTAAGCGTTGTGTGCTGGGATCAAAAGAACTTAAAACATGGGCATGAAAGACATAATCTTGATAGAAGAAACTTAGCAACCATGTTATAACATGAAAATAAACACAAACAAAAGATCATGAAAATGAAACAATTAAAGTCAAACGTGTGTTCAAATCATAAGGAAAAAACATACAAATGGTTTTCAGCTTGTCCTTCATGGAGAGCAAAACATAAATGCATAGGACACCTTCAAGTTTAAAAGGGCGACTAGATACAAATAATTTTGAGAACAAGTGAAACCAATAATATGAATGAATCAATGAAAACTTTGGGACAATGCACATTATACTAAGAATGATAACTATGCCCTCTTAATGGTGCATAAAGATAGAAGGTGGTGACTCAACATAAAAGTAAAAGAAAGGCCCTTCGCGGAGGGAAGCAGTGATTGCAAGTTTTATAAACCTTCAAAAATTATGGTACTTACCGGCTTTGAGCTCTCATTGTCCCAATCATAAGCATCTTGAATTGTTAAAGTTAATGCGAGAACACTTACGCTGCATATGCTTGACAAATCATAAGGTGAAAACCTCGTGTCCCGTGAATACGAGTACCCAAACCTCATGCTACTTTACTTAGAGTCCCAAGCAAGGCTCTTGTCATTGTAAGTATATATGTATCATCGAGAACCGCCAATGGGGTACCTCCGTGCCTGATGACATGGAACAAGCCCACATCAAAATGATAGGACAAGCAGACAATGAACACCTCGACGTCTCTTTTATTTACCATTTGTATAGCTTTTTATTTTGAGATGCGTCGTCGAATGTCCACTATGGGCATGCTACAAATTTCCACCATGAATTATGCATGGCTTAGATTGGTGGCCCAGGCGTTTCTCTAACACATATACAAACTCCATGATCCCGCAAGATTCCCAATTCATTTCACACCGCGAGTATCCATAAACAAAAGATCACGATATCAACTCAAATCAGAAGTGCAATGTTGAAAGCTTGCCCCATGACGGCATGGATGGGCTAATTCCCAACTTACAACTTGCAAACATAACAACTCAACATAAGAGACCACAATGTCAAATTTTTAAGAATGAGAAAAATAAAGTGTGCCTTCCGGTTCGTGAGAGCTTTACTGACCAATTTTCGCATAACACTGGTAAGAGTTTAATTTGAAGAGTAGATAAAAGCAAGTCAAATGTACTTTGGAATAGCAAATTGCTAATAGGTATGTATGGTGGACACTTTGGCAAACTTGGTTTTTAGGAGTTGGATGCACGAGTAGAGCTCATACTCAGTACAAGGCAAGGGCTAGCAAAAGACTGGGAACGACCAACTAAGAGAGCAATAACGGCCATAATCATGCAAAGCGACAAAGCGACATTAAAAGAAGCATAAGATGGCATCAAAAGTCAAAAACTAAATGATCATAGAGGCTATTGGCGACTTTGTATGAGTCTAACATGTGTGAGCATGCGCCAAGTCAACCCAAATAAAGCATCAAGGAGAAAACCAAAATAATGCTTCCAAACGATAAAAACAACGCATGATTTTTTCAAAGGCTCATTAAGCAATCTCAGTTATTTGAGACAAGTCATGCTACAGCAAAACCACTAAGTATACTATCAAAAATACATCAAGCACGACATGCAAATGCCTAGGCCGTAGTCTACACATGCTCCTTCTTGTACCAATTTTTTTTGCATAAAGCTTTTTCTCTTTTCCAACACCATTCAAACTTTTTATAAACACCTCTTTTGATGAAAACCAATATAGACCAGAGGCAAAAATACACCTTGATGAAAAGATATAAGAAGATCTGAACACAAATCAAGGTGAAAACAAAAACTAAACACAGTTCTAGAAAAAGAAGAACACTCGTTGAAACGAATAGAGTGAAAAACGGAGTGTTCTTGGCAAATGAAAAACAAGGCAACTTCTCCAAAAGGAATTTGTTGGGGTCCAACCATTTATTGCAGCAAACAAAACTAAACTAAACTGAAAACTAAAAACAACTGACGCTCCAAGAAAAACGCATAGTGCATGAAGCAATAAAAATATAGTGTCTTGAAAGGTGACCTGATTTTTGCCGATGAAGAAGGGGTGCCTCGGGGGCATCCCCAAGCTTTGACGCTTGTACTTCTTGGATATTTCTTGGGGTGATGCATGGAATCCCCAAGCTTGAGCTTTTGTCCATTCTTCAACTTATCTCATCACTCTCCGATCCCTACACTTGAAAACTTCCTTCATATAAAACTAGACACAAATCTATTAGCAACATTAGTGTAAGCATAACATAGAATCAACCCTTTTTTGCTTCAGGTTTCAACCTAAAACCACCACATATAATGCATATACTACATTAGCAACTTACCCAAAAGTTCCGTGATCAAAAGAACTCAAAAAGAAAGCGATAAAGCGACAAACACAAATATTGGCAGAAATCTGTCAAAACAGAACAGCTGACAAAGGTCGAATGTTTGAGGGGTTTTTTGTTGCTCAAATCAAAAAGTGTTCAACTAATGAAAGTTTGGATATAACCTGGGGCATATGCACAAGAAATTGCAGGTCCAAAAGATATACAGAGAATTTTCGCGAATTGTTACGGTGCAGCACCGAAAACTGTTTTAGGACAGCAACATCCCCAAATCTTACCTCACTCAAATTAGAGGCTTCTCTTGGCACAAAAACGAAATAAAAAGGATAAGGAGAAGTTATTACAGTAGTAATAACTTCCAAGACTCAAATAAAAGAAAAAAGAACTGAATGTAAAAACATTGGGTTATCTCCCAAGAGTGCTTTTCTTTAACGCCTTTGAGCTAGGCGCAAAAAATTGCGAATCAAGTAACATCAAGTGATGAAGCATCAAGCTCATAATTTGCTCTAAGAATATAGTCAAAAAGTAATTTCTTTCTATTTCTAGGGAAGTGTTCCATACCTTTCTTGAGTGGGAATTAATATTTGATGGTGCCTTCCCTCATATCAATGATGGCACCTACAGTTCGAAGAAAGGGTCTTCCCAAAATAATAGGACATGAAGCATTGCATTCAACATCCATGACAAGAAAATCAACAGGAACAAGGTTATTGTTAACCACAATAAGAACATCATTAATTCTTCCCAAAGGTTTCTTCTTAGCAGCATCAGCAATAGGAACATCATAATAACACTTTTCAAGCGGTGGTAAATCAAGCATGTCATAAATCTTTCTAGGCATAATAGAAATACTAGCACCTAGATCACATAAAGCATGGCAATCAAAACCATTAACATGCATATCAATGATGGGTTCCCAACCATCTTCTAACTTCTTGGGAACATAAGCTTTTTGCTTCAACTTTTCGTCCCTAATTTTCATAAGAGCATTGGTAATATGCCTAGTAAAAGCAACATTTAAAGAACTAGCATTAGGAGTCAAAGCAAGCTTTTGCAAGAACAAAATAACTTCAGATATATTCCAGCCATCAACATCAAAATCATCAAAGGAAATAGAGCTATCATCTCCTACACTCTGAAAAATTTCAGCACTCTTTTGAGAAAAAGTTTTAGTAGTTTTAGGCTTTTTAACACAAGGAGTGGGAGTTTTCTCTACACCAATCAAAGTAAGAGGATTACTAGAATTAGGAGCAACATCATTAGAGGTAGTAATGGTACATACCTTCATCTCTCTAGCCATCTCATCTTCTCTTTCCCACCTGGCATGCAATTCTGCTAGCATCCTAACATTTTCATCAATTCTAACTTGGATAGCATTAGCAGTAGCAAAAACATTGTTCTCTTTCACCTCATTAGGCAACACTTTTAATTTCAGAAGTTCAACATCATGAGCAAGGCTATCAACTTTAGAAGCAAGAATATCAATTTTGCCTAACTTTTCCTCAACAGACTTGTTAAAAGCATTTTGCTTACCGATGAAGTCCTTGAGCATTACCTCAAGCTCGGAGGGCGTGGCCCTAGTGTTGTTGGAGGAATTAGCATAAGAGTTACCATAACCATTACCATTGGTAGAAGGATACGGCCTATAATTGTTACTAGCAAAATTGTTCCTATAAGCATTGTTGTTAAAATTATTATTTCTAATGAAGTTTACATCAACATGCTCCTCTTGAGCAACCAAAGAAGCTAAAGGAACATTATTAGGATCTACATGAGTCCTATCATTTGAAAGCATAAGCATAATAGCATCAATCTTATCACTCAAGGAAGAGGTTTCCTCAACAGAATTTACCTTCTTACCTTGTGGAGCTCTCTCGGTGTGCCATTCAGAGTAATTTACCATCATATTGTCGAGAAGCTTTGTTGCGGCGCCCAAGGTAAGGGACATAAAAGTGCCTCCAGCAGCTGAATCAAGTAGGTTCCTCGAAGAAAAATTCAGTCCTGCATAAAAAGTTTGAACAATCATCCAAGTAGCCAGTCCATGAGTGGGACAATTCTTTATCATAGCTTTCATTCTTTCCCAAGCTTGAGCAACATGTTCATTATCAAACTGACTAAACTTCATAATATTGCTACGCAAAGCTATAATCTTAGCAGGAGGATAGTATCTACCAATAAAAGCATCCTTACACTTAGCCCATGAATCAATACTATTCTTAGTCAAAGACAGCAACCAATCTTTAGCTTTTCCTCTCAAAGAAAAAGGAAACAACTTAAGCTTAATAATATCACTTTCAACATCCTAATACTTTTGCATCTCACATAGCTCAACAAAATTGTTGAGATGAGCTGCAACATCATCAGTACTAGCACCAGAAAATTGCTCTTTCATAACAAGGTTCAACAAAGCAGGCTTAATCTCATAAAAATTTGCAGCAGGAGCAGGTGGCGCAATAGGAGTGCAGATAAAATCACTATTGTTCGTGCTAGTAAAGTCACACAACTTGGTGTTTTCAGGAGTAGCCATTCTAGCAAACTAAAAGCAGACAAGTAAAAACAACTACAAATGATTCTATTTTTTTTGGGTTTTTGATAAAACGATGGAAGTAAAAATAAAGTAAAGCAAAACTTAAAACAAAGTAAAGGATGTGCGTGTGAAAACTCCCCTCGTAGAAGTCTTCTTCCTCCCCGGCAATGGCGCCAGAAAAACTTGTTGATGGCGCGGTGATGGTGTGTGAAATTAATGAAGTAAATGACCGGCCAGTTGGAAAACCCCAAGAGCAAGGTGTGATGAATATAGCAGCAAGTTTTTCCCTCAGTAAGAAACCAAGGTTATCAATCCAGTAGGAGGCAGACAAACGACTGAAGGTGATTCCCGCTAGCTTGCGACAGCTCCGGACAATTTATAGGGCGCCTCGTCCAAGCTTTGCCTTGCAAGCGGCAACGTGGAACCTGCACACAACACAACCAAATACTTTGTTCCCAACTTACGATGAGGTTGTCAATCTCACCGGTTTGCTTGAAACAAAGGGTATGAGCGTATCGAGTGGAAAGTAATAGTAATATGCGAGTAAAGTAAACAGTGCGAGTAAAGTAAACAGGTGATAGCAATGTAAAGGAAATAGGACCGGGGTCCACAGTTCACTAGCGGTGTCTCTCCATAGATAAAATAATACATGATGGGTAAACAAATTACAGTTAGGCAATTGATAGAATAAAGACAATGTGCATATGATGAGAGGATCACTATGAGATTTACTCTGGGCATTACAACAAGATACATAGACCGCCATCCAACTGCATGTATGACTAATAATCCACTCACGGGGATATCGTCCGAACACACCATGAGTATTAAGTTGCGAACAACAGATAATTACATTAAGCAAAGTGTGTAATGTAAACAAAGCATATGCCCTCGAGCATATGAATGTTGTTTTCCCCCTAGCAGCAACAACACATCTACAACCTTAGAGGTTTCTGTCACTTCCCCAGATTAAATAGAGGCATGAACCCACTATCGAGCATAAATACCCCCTCTTGGAGTCACTAGCAACTACTCGGCCACGATAGCTACTAACAACGGAGAGCATGCAAGATCATAAACAACATAGAGATAACATAAGATAAATTTCAGTACATCAACTCAAGCATAACACCAATATTCATCGGATCCCAACAAACCAAACATGTAGAATTACATAACGGTGATCTCAATCATGTAGGGCAGCTCATGAGATCTAAACATGAAGCACATGGTGGAGAAGACAACCATCTAGCTACTGCTATGGACCCATAGTCCAAGGTAGACTACTCACTCATCGCTCCGGAGGCAAGCATGGCGATGAAGAAGACCTCCGGTGGCGATTCCCCTCTCCGGCAGGGTGCCGGGAAGAGCTTCTGGACCCTCCCGATCTTCGGGTCGACGGTGGCGGCAGATCGCGATGTGTTCTGGAAAACTGATCGGGCCCTTAGGTTTTTCTCGTCGGGGGGTCTTTATAGGTGAAGGGGCATCGTCAGAAGTGGACCGAGGCGGTCTCACACATAGGGGGCGCGGCCCAGCCCCTGGCCGTGCCACCCTGGTGTGAGGCCACCTCGTGGCCCCACTCCGTCTCCTATTCGGTTCTCTGGAAGCTTCGGTAAAATTCTGGGCGACTAGCTTTGGTTTCGTCCAATTCTGAGAATATTTCCTGTGTAACTTTTCTGAAACACAAAAACAGCAGAAAACAGGGAACTGGCACTGTGGCGACTTGTTAGTAGGTTAGTTCCGGAAAATGCATAAAAGTGCCACGAAGTGTAACGAAACACTAAGGAAATGGTGTAAAAACAAGCATGGAGCATCAAAAATTATGGATACGTTGGAGACATATCAGAGCCAAAGACGGGGGGTTTGTAGTGAGCTAGTAGGCGAGACCTAGGCCTACGGTGGGTCGGGGAGGGGGCGGTGCTTTGAGGGGAAGACGTGGTGGTGGTGGGCCTAAGGAGGCGGGGACTTGAGGAGGATTCTCCTTCCCCCTCTCTCTCTTCTTGCTATTCCTTGACGGTTCTCCTCTTCTCCTGCTAGTCACTTGTCAGCTAGCCTTGCCCTACAATAAGACCCTTACAGAAGAAAGAACAAGGAAACCGAGAAAGAAGCTCAGGGTGAACTATGTCCTAGACAACAACACCAAACCTTAGAATCTAGCACCACATGAACATGTTTGAAAGAGCAAGAAGGTTTGTTGGTTCATTCCAAAGAAACCTCGATGTCGATACTACACAAAGAAACATTTTGGAATCACAAGCGCCGTTGAAGGGCATCACATCATAGATGTCACATTTCCATACCGAGAGCCGCTAACGCCACCGAAGGGCAATGTTCCACCAAGATGACCACTACATCTCCTCTTGGCTTTACCTCGATAACCATTACCATACATGCGCACTATGGAAAGTAACATGAACCTCATACACCATCAAACGACCTCAATCAACCAAGATCTTCCCACAAACACAAACATCCTTGAAAGGGGTCAACCATCAAGGCATGTGACAACGTGAAGATCGGAGCTCACTGAGCATGTCGAGGAAAAGGACCATGATTTGAGGTGAGGGGGTAGGAGTTTCGACTCCACCAACAGTTGGCCGGTTATTGTTAGTGGTAAGAGGGATAGTGTCGGCTTTTCTTAAGAGAGGCGATTTTGTATATGCAAGAGTGAGTGGTTGAGTTTGGGTTTATCTTCTCGTGGATCTTCAAAGACTTTGTAAAACTATCACAATATGCAATCTGTTATAAGATGGACACCTATAAAATCATGCACATGAAATTACGCTTGCGGAAAGTAAAAAATGTTCAAAATTTACTCCGTAAGCACTTGTACATGACAAGTTTGTACTATGTTTACATAAAATTTTAGGGTCCACAATTTCTAACATGATTAACATAACATCTGCATCGTATACAATAATTTTTACAATGCGCAAACTCCTATTTTTAATCTATAAGGCAGATTTGTATTTAAATTTATATTCACATTTGTGAAACCTTACAACGACAATTGTCTAACAGAATGTAATAATCTTATGATTTTCATGTCTCATGTCTAGCTACAATAAAATTATATAAAGTTTCAAAGTTTGAATTTAACTATATAGAATATTTAAGTTCACAGAGCTAGAGAGAGAGAGTAAAACTTTAAAATCGAGAAAATACTCAAAAGATATATTTTTAGATGATACTCAAAAGATTTTTTTGGGTTGATGCAGATTCGATATTTTATCCCAACCGTCGGATGGAGAAGTAACAGTCCTCATTCTCCAACTACTCCACCAACCCAAATCATCATCATCCTCTCCAAGCTCCTCGCCGTCGCCGTCGCTCGTCAACTCGTCGACCTCTCTCCCTGACCCGCCGCCGTCGAACAATCTAGGTCTCTCCTCCTCTATGTCCTTCCAGGCTAGATCTGCGCGTCGAATCCTACCCCACCGTTCAAATTAGCACCCCTGATTACCTCCTGCTGCTTTCGGAATCTGACTGATGCGATATCGTGTGATATGAGCAGGTGATTTGAGCGCCGGTGGTCTGAGATGGCGACGGCTTTCAGGGCGTTCGTGAACAGCCCCGTCGGCCCCAAGACCACCCACTTCTGGGGACCTGTCGCTAACTGGGGCTTCGTCCTCGCGGTAAGCGCTCCATAGTTTCTGTACCTATATACATCCCCTGTTATTGCTCCATATCACCGACGGGAGTACTGCAATTACCCACTGTTATCTTCATGCCATTTTTAGTTTTTACCTAGGCGGCCACGGTGCATACTGCACACTGTTGAGAGAATTTGAGTCTTTTTCTTCTTTCTGAAATTTGATACAATTGTATCTAGAAAATGACTGGAATTGAGGAACATTTGGTAGATAGTTTGATTCAGGATTTTAAAAGGATTCTGCTGAAGGAGAATGATTTTCTTTTGGGTTTGTTAATTGTGTGCTAGTATATTTCCTTGAAAAATCATTCGTGTGTTGGTCTAATTGGTGAGGTACTTTCCCATAGCAGAGTACCGTTTAATCGTGTGAATCTCGTCCACGGAAACAAGGAAGTGCACTTTGGGTCCATGTAATTCCAGCAGATATTTTTACGTTATACATCTTGATTTAAGTGTTTGGCAATTATTCATGGAGCCAAACTTGTCAGATGGATTGGCAAAATTTCGTTCGTAACGAAGGTTATAAGCATCTTGTATCATGCAATCTTTTGTGCTAGTAAATACTCTGCCAAGATCACAAAAACATCCCCTTTCTATTAGGATATCAGTCAAACATTACAAATTGTGGCTATATATTTTCAACTATTTTGCTTGGGTGCATGAAACTAAATTGGTGCATTTTGGGGACCATGTCGATTTCCAAAATGGCATGGTCTAATGGAACAGTACATTAGCACGTCTAACAGGACTACCGACAGTGGAAGATGGCGCGTGTAGAGAGAAGAATAGCAAGTCGTACCGAGGAGTAGTTCTATGGGTTGTCAGTTTGTGTTTTGTTGTGGAAGTGTGTTACTTGGCCACATGTAAACTGTAAAACACGTCTCAATATCTTAATGAAAATGTTGAGAAACCGTTGGTTGCTGGTCCTTTTTGGAAAAAAAACACGTGTAACTGTACAAGCATGACATGCCTTTCATCGTATCATGATGATACATCTTCACGGGATCTTATTGTCCTGGCATGCATCAGTTTTCATTTAGCTATACATTTGCTATCCTTCACATAAACCACCTCAGAATTCCTATTTAAAAGATGATCAAACTTCTAGCAAAATGTTTTCCCTGAAAATCCATAAACCATATAATCAATAGCGATTCTTTAGTTATCCCTTCATTCTATATCTGATCTATATTTTGCTTACAGGGTTTGGTTGATTTGAACAAGCCTCCTGAAATGATATCTGGCAATATGACAGCAGGTAGGTGAAATATTCCTGGTTTTGACTCACAAGTTAACAGTTCCTATATTTTATGATGAATTTAATATTGTCATTGATGTATTTTGTTTTATGCAGCCATGTGTGTGTACTCTGGACTTTTTATGAGGTTTGCATGGATGGTACAGCCCCGGAACTACTTGCTTCTGGCATGCCATGCCTCCAACGAAACCGTTCAGCTCTATCATTTATCTCGCTGTGCTAAAGCTCAGGGGTAAGATTTGTGCAGTGAATATTTTCCTACCACAGTAGTACAGTTCTTTTTAGAAAGATAGGGGTCACCCCCCGGTTCCACAGTAGTAAAGTGCCCAGAAAAAGGGTCAAAAGTACAGCTCTCTGTGATTTTTGTTTGTTTGGTTGCATCTGTTTTTGTCTTATGATCCAGATTTCTATCGTCCATAGCATGATGATACTACTTATGAAAATTCAATAACAAAGAGGGATTGATTTCTGGGTTTGAATTTCACAGGTATATAGGGAAGAAAGAGCCGGAGGCTCAACAGTAAAGATGGCCCAGAACACCGTGGTCACTCGTTCAATAAGCGAAATTTGTTTATCTTTTCTGAAGATTTTCAATGCTCATCCAGGATCATACAGTTTCTGAACTGTACTGCATAAAGTGTGAAAAATGGAAACCCTACAAAACCTCTGTTCCGGGCATCAGAATTTGTGGTTTCTGAATCCTGATGTTTGACATGCGTTTACCAACATGATATTTTGCTGAATTACAGTTCATTTTATTCTCAGTACATTGATCTTATCTTCTTTCTGCTCACGTCTATGGTCCAAATTGTTCTGTTATTTGATGGACGATTACAACTGAGTCCCTTCCTGTTAACTCGACTTCAAATAGGGCAGGTTCGCTGGAAGAAAAGGGTTCCTGTCCAGAAATGAGGTTCTATTTTGACAGCTTGCGGCCCATTTCAATTTTTTTTTTGACAGCTTGCGGAAGAAAACAGAAATCGGAAGACGGCGTCCGTCTCTGAGGCCTTGATGATGCCTCGGCCGCAATGTGTGATTCTAAAAGTGCAAAGAATAAGAAATGATAGATTGTGATGTCATGGCTTGTGAAATCGAATGGAAGTGAGATTTCATCAGAATTTAGGCGGCTTCAGCTATGGTAAGTTAGGAAGAGGCGGCGAAGGGATGTGGTAGCTAGGGGCGGGATATTTTGTTTGCGGTCACCGAGTTCCTTGGCACAGGCTCACAGGTATATTTGTTGCTTGTAATAGACGCGATTTGAAAAGTTGGGTAGGTAATTCCTCAGAGGGCCCATTCTGAACGAAATGAGGACAAACCAAATATTCCCGTGACTTCTCCTGTTTTGGGCCCATTGCGGTCCCGCATGTCAGTATTTCTCTGTTATGTGCCGAGCGAGTGGGTCCTGCTTGTCAGGTGTCTCCGTTATGTTGTCTCGTTAGTTGACAGTATGTCAACTCCACCTGCAACTCTCAGTACGAACAAATATCCTTTCTTGTCCTTCCAACCCTAGACCCCCCCTAGGTCGGAGTCGAATTCCGGCGGCGGCGCATGTCTACCAGCAGGAAACGAGAGGCACCATCGCCGCCAGGAGCGGCGATTGCTGGAGCTGCAAGCCAGGAAAGCAGCCAGATATCTTGCAACAAGCCAGCAGCGGGGAGCAGCGAGAAGCGGAAAGCTTGCCCGACGGCGGTGGCGCCGCCGACCAAGCGAAGAGCTGGCCCGGCGGTGGCGCCGGCGACCAAGAGCAATCGGAGCAGTAGCCCTCTGGCGTCGCTGGCGCGGCGCCGCCTGCAGATTGGAGGAAAAGACCAAATTCCAAAGATGAACAGAATTGGGCCTTCTACTATGACTGTGAGCGTCAGAAAGCAGAGGTGAATATTTCAGATCCCTCTCTTACATCCCGATAGCACTAAGATGTTTTATGGAACGGCAGGAGTAACTGTCCGTCAGTATCTGAACAATTGTAGAGAAGAAACTGACTGATTTTTGTCATATGTTATCCGAAATTGTGGTATTATTTTGTATGCAAGTAATCCTCAATCTCTATCAAACCAACCAACATGCAAACCCAGATTTTTTATCTTATGGAAGTCATCTCAAATTATGTTCAAATCTGAAGGCTCCAATTTATCCAAAAGCAGAAAACATACTTTTTGTCTTATGTTTTCCCAAATTGTGGTATGATTAGAGAGAAGCAACTAATTTGTATCTTTTGTTTCCCAATATTTTTGAGACAGCGATGATTCAGAGAACACATACAAAATAAATGTCTGAGTGCATCAGTACATTGCTAGATTAGATTATGGCTTGGAGAGGTGTGTGGCTTCGCAGTCTGTGCAAATGAATGTGAATGGCAGTGAGATTGTGTCTGTTTCGCAGCTTGTTGCCATTTTTCACGCTAGGATTCCTTGGGGATCCAAACAGAAGGCTAAGTTTGTGTGGATGAATATGAATCAGGTGTACGAACAACTTGAGCACTCCCATCAGCTGTTGCAGATTTGGGAGAAGTATAAGGATACTCGTCAGTTGGATCTCTTTGTTATGGTTGATGATGTTGATGCACCAGAAGCACAGTTAGGTGCCAAAGGTGTTGATCCAGATGGTGGTGCTCCCAGTGGTATGGATGCTTGTAAACTAGCAGCTATTGACCATTCACAAATGTATCTAATTGCTTTGCAAGTGGATCCTTACACTGCAGTACTAGATGATGGCCAAGAATTTGCTGTGCAGAACGATCATATGGAAATAATGGTAGATCCCAAGACAGTTACTATTGACCAGATTCTTGAGCGGCTAAAGCAGAGATGTCCTTGGGGCCCTAATCAGCAGGCACGTTTACGTTGGTGGCACTTTAAGAAGAGGGATTTCATCGACATTGTTAAAGATGACGATCTCATGCAGGTTTTTCGAAGGAAGAAATTGAGTAAGAAGGTATTTTTTGTTGTCATAATTTCAGAAATGGTTGGAGATGATGAGACTGCTGTAGAGCTGTCATCTTGAAGTTTTGAGCTTCCCGCTTCATAGGGATAGCTAGACGATCTCCTCTGAGATTGCCGCGCTTCCATTGGTGCCGTCGCCATTAGAGACATTAGAGGGAGCGATTCTAGATCTCCTATCTGGGGAGCTCAGATCTGTGGGGGAAGGGAGGAGTGATACGTCTTGAAAGGGCATGTGCCCCCATGTGTGGTTTTGGTAATTAATGACAATCCCTATGGACTAATGTTTGCATTGAGTCATATTTGTAGGACTTGTCCGTAGACAATGCTTGATCCATATGTTGGGTTCAAGGTTGTAAGAAGTTGAATATAAAGAAGATTATGTGATGACCAAGGTGTTATTCAAGGAGTGATTTGAAGATTGGTCATAAGGGAGTTGAGCCTATAGAGTGTGTCTTGAGGAATAAGATGGAGTGAACTCTCATGTGCATTCTCAAGACATCATCATTATGAAAGAAGAAGATGAAGTGCAATGTTGATCAAGTCGAAGCGCAAGATTAAGATAGGCTTCTAGAAGATATCATTTGCTTGAAGCTCAGTGTCCATTTGGTGGTAATGGACATGTGAAGATATTTCTCTAGTGTCTCTCCCATAGTGAAGTATGGGGGAGCAATCCGCAAGACTTCACCGAGCAAGCGCAATCAAGAAAGGTTGTCCAACTTGAGAAGATCAAGATTGTAACAACTCAGAAAATTGTAATCCACTTACTATTAATTAAAGTGCCAAATTTTTGGACCAAGAGAAAACTTTTTATCTATTATGGCATGTATGCATGTATTTCCTATTGTTTGTATTTTATGATTTCATGTGTGTGATTAATTGTTGTGCAATAGTTAGTTAGTTATAACTTAACCAACAGAGACATTAGAGAAGGGTTACACAAGCCAAAGAAACCAGAAATAAAAATAAGAAAGAAAAAGAGAAGAATAAGATGATCTAGAAAATATTATTGACTACCCTACTTTGAGCCTTTAGAATAAGAAATCTGTAATTCAACTCAGTGTTTGGCCAGTTAGTTGAGCTTGACCAAGTTATATACTAGCTCAACCAAGAAGTTTCTAACCAAAATTCAAATCAGAACATCACTCAAACTTCAGCCAAACTTTGAATCTGAAACAGTGACAATACCAAAATTTGAACTAAGATTTCTGCAAAACTTATTCTTTCTTGGTAACAAAAATATCACTGGAAACCTTGGCTAGGATGTTGATCACCCAAAGTGGAAATTTTCAAAATTTCGAATTTGAATCTCTTGCGGGCATTTCGTCGAACACCTGGCAGATGAAAATCGGGAGAAATCATGATCACTGTGAGGATCACTGTCGCCGCCCGTCTCAAGCTTGTAGCCATGCTCCTGGACACCTCCGCGGTCGACCCCAGCTCCCTCTGCCCCGACCCAAGCCGTGCGACATGGGAGGAAACGGAGGACAGCACCCGGACCCCCCTCTCTTCTCCTTCTCCCTCTCTGCAAGCTCCCGACCACCATGCCCTCGCCAGCACCGACCCACAGCACTCCGCGGCCGAGACAACCACCCTCCAGCACGCAAGCAAGGCCGTCGAGGCCGGTGCCGCCCGTGCACGTCGCCAGCACAACCTGCGCCGGCCACCTACTGGGCGCCCCTGTCCCCGACGCTCCAGCCTATAAAACCCCCCACCGATCAAACGAACCAACTCGCCCCGCTCCCAGCTACCTCCCAGACACGCTCACTTCACCCCGCTCGCTCTCGTTCGACGTCGCCATCCCCGCCGGCGAGGTACTGGACGCGGAGGGCGCCGCCGCGTTCGACCTCCCTGGAGCAAGCCGACGCCGGGAATTGGTGGCGGAGCCTCGCCGGAGTCGTTTCCGCCCATCTCCGTCGAGTTCTGCTTCCTCTACGCGCGCCGCCGTCGCCGTCGTCATCTTCACTGCGCGCAGGTGAGCTCCTCCGTCGCCGGCGAGCACGATGCATGTGAGCCGTTAGATCTGGATCGATCAGTAGCGTACCGGTTCGGGGAAGTTAAGTGACCTGACGGGTGGGACCCCCTTGCGAGTTTGTTTAAAAACAAATCCCGCCCGTGCGAATCATTTTCTGGGCCGGCCCGTTCGGGTTCTGTAGCAAAATCGGCCCGTTCGTTTAGGATTCGGTCCGTTTCGTTTTTAATTATTTCCCGCCTTTTCGAATTAATTCAAATAAGTTTCAGATATGATTTTCAAACTTTAATTCCAAGAGTTTTAGAAATCCATTTCTAGCAAATGAATATGCGCTGGAAAGCTTATGAAATGCTCTACACTATAGAACTGGTTAGAATTCAATTTGAGTTAGGAAATTAAATAAATAAGAATAGTGTGACCATAGCTCTTTTAATCATAGGAAAATTCTAGAAAATTATTTAAAACTCCTAAAATTATGAAACTTGATTTGGGAACTCACTAATTAACTCCCCTACTGTTTAGTCAACCTTAATCAACTCAAACCTATTTAGTGATATCAATTAGACCTTAATCCAATCTTAATGGGTAACATAAAATGATAGATCTCTATCATACACTTAGAATTAATTTTTGCCCTCAATACCAATTCACATAATTAGTCAATCCTCACTTAAACTAGCCCAAATACCCTAGTTTCATACCCCTACTTAAAAAGTGAACCACACATGGCACAAGGTAGGAAATTTAACTTGCACACTCAATGCAAACTTGGAAGAAAACTTGCAACACAATTCAAATAAAATCCAATAGGAAGGCTATTGTTTGAAAACAAGTATGTGTGCTTGGTGTGTTGTTAGCATTGTGTACTGATGATGTGCTTTGTGTTTATTCGTTATTAGACGCTAGTGTTGCTGAGGAGGATATTGAGAAGGAATATTATCAAGGAGAAGAAGAATACCCCGGACACTTTGCCAACCAAGGCAAGCCATCTTTTGAATCATACTCCAAATGCCTAGTTTTACTATTGCATTCTACTTGTTTTAAGTAAATTGCATGATTGAATTGCTAGAGTAGAATGATAGAAGTGTAGTGATATCTTGTTTAGCAAGAGCATCAAGCTGAGTTTATCCAACTATAGCTTAGTGGTATCATCACTCAATATAGTTGCTTAGTCGCTAATAAAATTGAGGCCATCTCTAAGTGGAACCCCATTTGAACTTGGTGACTTGAACTTGAAAACTTGAAATGGAGATTCTCCTACATGATGGTCTTATGAAGGAAAATAATATTGACTAAGAACTATGGAATGTATTTGCTAAATGATAATAAGTGATGTACCATGTGAGCCAACCATTACCGTACGACCACATTACCCCTAAATGGGAAGGGCCTTAGTCCGTAGCTTGTTCACCCTAGTATGGGAGGTCTTGTATCATCCTTTATAGAAGTGCACCGTGCGCGGGTACTTTTGAACCGAGTGGAAATTCCATTCATCCGGCATCCCGGAGCGGGCAAAACTAGAGGCGCCGGAACGGGGATTTCCGTATCTTGGGCTCTAGGGAAGGATCCTATACTAGAGTGAGCAAGTGAAAGAGTTTGTTTGATTATCTGAACCTCGCATACTTTGTGTATGACGAACCGTGGATTTCTCCCGGCAGATGTAAAAGGATCGTATGAGCGACTAGAGGGGGGGGGGGGGGTGAATAGGAGCTACCCAATTTTTACTTCTTTTCAATTTAAGGCTAGACAAGAAGGTAAATTCTCTAGATGTGCTACTAAGTGAATTTACCTAGAGTGATAAGCAAGCTAGCAATAATAACAATATAAGTAAAGGTACGAGTAAAGGATAGAGGTAACCGCAATGGAGACACGAAGACACAAGGATGTATTCCCGTAGTTCCTTCCTTGTTACGGGAAGTACGTCTACGTTGGAGAGGTGTGGTGCCACAAAGGCCACCAACGCCACAAAGGCTCACCCTATTCTCCGGTGAACAAGCCACAAAGGCGAGTTCACGCTCCACTAAGCGATGCCCTTGAAGGCGGCACGACACCTTTACACAAAGTATTGGGGCTAGCTCCACAACTCAATTGGAGGCTCCCAAGAAAGCCACAGAGGCAAGAATCACCACGAAGGCAAGTCAATCAACCAATTACAACTCCTAGGGTCACAAGATCCCCAAGGAGCAAATCCTCCAATCAAATGGAGGTGGAAATGAAATTCCTTTGGTGAAGATGTAGATCGGTGCCTCCTCCTTCAATCCTCCAAAGATCAAGAGCTTTGGTTGGCTAGAAGAGGAGATCTATGGAATTTGGTGTTTTTCCAATGGGGGTAGGTGAGAGCTTCAAGGATGAACAATGGTTGGTGAAGATCTAACCCTACCTCAGCTAGGAGAAGGGGTATTTATAGGTAGGTGGGAATCTGGCCGTTGAGGGAGCACACAGCAGCATTTCCGGCGATAAGTCCGGCGGCGCCGGGCCCTGGGCCGGACGCCCCGGCGGTAAGTCTGGCGGGACTGGACGCCTCGCCGGGAGTCCGGCGGTGGACCGGGCGGATCCGGCGGACCGCCGAAAACCCGATCAGTATATCAGTCCAGCGGCCCCGCCGGGCCAGTCCGGTCTGCCGCCGGGTGGTCCGGTCTGGGGGCCGGCCAGACCAACTTTGACCACTTTCGGCATGTGATTCCACCATATTTCTTTTTATGCAATAGAACCCCTTTACCTGTGAACTAAGACCTGTATGCATATAATTCAAATATTAGTTCACACAAAACATAGTCTTGTCATTGTAAATCAAAAAAGTAGAAAGGAACAAATGTCCTTTCAATCTCCCCATTTTTGATTTGCGATGACAAACTATGTTAGAGTCTCATAGGAGAAACAAAGCATGATAACTAATGAATAGTGAGAGTGCTCCCCCATAACATATGCACATGGTAGAATTTGCTTTTGGAATGCAAAGTGCAAGATTTAGATTATAGGGAGCTCCCCCACCATCAATATGAACTAAGCATGGTATGGACAAGATAATATCATGGATAGATAATAATATAGCAAGCATAGACATATCCAAACATAAACATAGAGTGCATAGTGCATAATTAAAGTACACACTTGTCCACACACGATAAGGTTCCACGGAGTTTGAGAGATAAAACGGCAAATAAAACGCAAATGGACACAAGCCACTTAAGAACCAAGGAAAACGAAAGCGAGGCTTGTGTCATGCGACGTTATTCCTAGAGACTATACACTCTTCTCCCCCTTTGGCATCGAAACACCAAAAAGGGACAAGAGAGTAGACGATGCTAGCACTCAAAAATCTTCACTGGGGACAGGAGACTCCTCCGGATCATCCTCTCCATGAGCACCTTCTTCTTCATCAGCATCTTCTGGCTCTGAGGGTGGCTCGAAGTCTTCAAAGTCTTCAATACCAGCAAACATGTCATCATCAAGAGGTGGCATAACATAGTTGACATACGGGACCGGCTCCAAATCATGCCCAACTGGGGGAACAGCACTGCCCCTAGCAGCCAAGAACTCATTCTGCCTCCTCCGGGTCTCCTGATTCATCTCCATGCTCCTATGAGCCACATCATAAGAGCTGCGACACATCTCCCACAAGTTCTTGAAGAACGCAGTAACACCCTTCTTGCGAGAGGGCCTAGGGTGGCGATGGTGACGACGGCGACTAGTACCAGAACCAGAGGGACGGTGAGGATCAGGAGCACTCATGGTGGGACCTCTAGACCTGGTACGGAGCAAACTGGGAGCCTCTTCAAAACCACCCTGGAAACCCACTGAGAAGGTCTCCATCTCCACGACCTGTCCGCGCACAAGAGCAGTCGGAGCCCGAGGCTGCCTGTTGATCAAACGCTGCACATACTGACAATAGTTGGGAGTCATGCGCTTGAGAGTGGATCTCTTCATCTCCTGAAAAATGAAGTCACAACCATCTATCTTCCGAAGCTTGTCGGGCTGGCAATAGTACAGCAAGTTCCCGTGATAGCCCCTGACACTAGCATCATCTCCAGCCTTACTTATCAGATTCTGACGGAAGAGCTTGGCAAGAGCATTGTAGTAGTAGTACATCCCTGAAATGGCAGGAGCAGGGTGGGATGGCTCATCTGGATAGCAAATGTGAGTGATCTTCTCCACGGTAAAGGGCGCCTCGGAGTGAATCTTGAAACCTCCAGCCCTACCTCCACCATAGCCCAGAGCATCACAGAAATCAGCAAACGTGGCAGTGAACACATCCTGGCCAGTCATCCAAGAGAAGGACTCATCTGGGTCATTATGGAAGAACACAATGCAGCAGAACTGATGGACAACCAAAGGCTGAATAGACTCGGAGAGAGTGACAAGGTCCATAATATCCATCTTGAGAAGAGCTTCATTGATGTAGCGAAAGTCCCTGGAGACATGGTGCTGAAAGTGCTCGACATTGAGGGATTTAGGCACCACATAGAATCCACTCTTCATTTGCTCAGATTCATCATAGTAATCATCCCACATAGCACGCTGAGAATCAGTCCAGAACCTCTTGTCATTGCCAGTGTACTGCCTCTCATGAAAGCGGTACGGGTTTGCAAGGCGAAGTTTACGCCAAATGCTGATATTGGCGGTACCCAAGTTATCTTCAATTTCCTGCTCCTTCTCCACATCCACCGGGCCACGAGCCCCCTTACCCTTCCGAGGTGGATGAGTTCCACGAGAGTAAACAAGCTTGGACCTCATCCGTGGCCCTGTAGCTGCAGAGGTGCCACCTTCAGCTGCGGTCTTCCCTGTCTGACGAGTACGGCGCGAAGTCTGCCCCTCAACCTCATCAATCTTCCTCTTCTTGGCCTCGAAGGCGCGAAGCTCTTCTGCGGTTTCAATCCGGTAATCACTGTCCTCAGTCGAAGCGGAGTCTGAAAAACGCAAGCAAAGCAAAGCAACACCAGATAAAGATACATGTCACGGAAAAGAAACTCAAAGTCGGGTAGGGACAAGTGCATGATGGAGAGGTGGAATGGCAGTGAGGTTCGGCGCCAGGTCCGGCGGGACCGGACCGTGGGCCGGACCGTCCGGCGGGCCGCCGGGCCATTCCGGCGAGCTCGCCGAACTGGTATACTGAATGCCAGTTCGGCGGGTCCGCCGAGATGGTCCGGTGGTCCGCCGGATGATCCGGCGTCAGGTCCGGCGGCCGCCGGATCTTTCGCCGAAACACCCACATGTCAAACTACCCCCAATTTTGACTCAACAACTTGTCACTACAAACTTTTAAGGGTACAAGGATGCCAAGGAACATACACTAGACCAATAAGGAACGAACCCCTAAAAAGGATCTATCCCTAGACAAGATGAAACGAACCCAAGGAGATGAAACTAACCCTAGATACACACTAGATCTACTCATACACGAGCATGAACAAACGGAGTGTGAGGCAAGGGCTAGAGGAAGGAGAGAAAACGAGGGAGTTACCCGAAGACATGGTGCACAAGAAGATGAGGAAGAATCCCGATCTCCCAATGCGGTTGACAAAACGTGACGATCTTCGGAGGAAAGCTTCAAACCACCCCGATCTACACCCGATCTAAATTTGGAAGAGATTGGTTGGGTGGAGAGGCTAGGGGGAGGAGAAGCTTGATGGGGCGGCGCCAATGGAGTTGGGGGCGGGCGTGGGGAGAGGAGGAAGTGGGAAAAACTGCCCAGGAAACCCTCCCCACGAAGTTTATATAGGCCGCCAGTCCGGCGGTAAGCCGGCAGGACCGGGACGTGCGCCGGACGGTCCGGCGGGCCGCCGGGCCATTCCGGCGAGGCCGCCGAACCGGTATACTGAATACCAGTTCGGCGGATCCGCCGGGCTGGCCCGGTGGGCTGCCGGGCAGTCCAGCGCCAGGTCCGGCGACCGCCGGGCAGGCTGCCGAAACACCTTTAGGACTAGAAAGATTTGGCAATTTTCGATATGTGACATGTATCAATAAGAAGAGCATGGTGTGCGAAAGAAATCAACAACCATCAAACTTGTTTGCAAGAAAATCAACTTAAGATTGCATGCCTTCCAAAGAAGCACAACAACAAACACGCGAGATTTGAAGACATGCAATGGTGGGGGATTTCTCCCCCCATGTGTGATCACCAATGTCGTGACACCGCGAAGAGACATGCTTGGGCTCAAATGACATTAGTGATCTTATAATGTCGCACAATTGAGTATGCATCGTGCCATTAATTGGCACGATGACTATCCTCAACTATGCGCATCTAGACAAGAACAACACACTAGTTAGAGTATGGGAGTAAATGCACCTAGCTCAAGCCACATTGCTTGAATCAATGATATTTAGTTCATGCCTCAATTCCCGGAATCTTGCTTCATCAAGAGGCTTTGTGAATATATCGGCAAGTTGCTCATTAGTGCCAACATAAGATAGATCAATATCTCCACGGTTGACATGATCCCGAATGAAATGATGACGAATCTCAATATGCTTCGTCTTGTTGTGTTGCACCGGGTTGTGAGCAATCTTGATTGCACTTTCATTATCACATAGAAGAGGCACTTTGTCAAAAATGACACCGTAATCCTTCAAAGTTTGCCTCATCCATAAGAGTTGTGCACAACAACTAGCCGCGGCTACATATTCGGCTTCGGTGGTAGAGAGAGACACACAATTTTGTTTCTTAGATGACCAACACACCAAAGACCTACCAAGAAATTGGCAAGCCCCGGAGGTTGATTTCCGTTCCACTTTGTCTCCCGCCCAATCCGAATCCGAGTAACCTATAAGATCAAAACTTGCTCCTTTTGGATACCAAAGACCAAAGTTAGGGGTATTCACTAAATATCGAAAGATTCTTTTGACCGCCACTAAGTGGCTTTCTTTTGGTGCGGCTTGAAAACGTGCACAAACTCCCACACTTAACATAATGTCCGGTCTAGATGCACAAAGGTAAAGCAAGGAACCAATCATAGATCTATAAAGTTTTTGATCCACTTCTTTACCATTAGGATCGAGATCAAGATTAACCTTTGTTGGCATGGGAGTCTTTGCACCTTTGACTCCTATCATCTCGAACCTCTTGAGCATGTCTTGGGTATATTTGGCTTGGTTCACAAAAGTCCCTCCCTTCAATTGTTTGACTTCAAATCCAAGGAAGAACTCTAACTCCCCCATCATAGACATCTCAAACTTGTCGGTCATGAGCTTGGCAAACTCATTATTGAAAGCTTTGTTAGTAGAACCAAATATAATATCATCAACATATAGTTGGCAAATGAAAAGCTCCCCATTGACCTTCTTAGTAAAAAGAGTGGGATCGATCACCCCAATTTCAAAACCACGATCAACCAACAACTCTTTAAGGTGCTCATACCACGCACATGGGGCTTGTTTGAGGCCATAGAGCGCCTTATCAAGTTTGTAAACGTGGTTAGGAAACTTAGGGTTTTCGAAGCCCGGGGGTTGCTTCACAAAAACCAATTCATTTAAGGGACCGTTGAGAAATGCACTTTTAACATCCATTTGTTGAAGTTTAAAGTTATGATGTGATGCATATGCAAGTAAGATGCGAATGGATTCAAGACGGGCAACGGGAGCGAAAGTTTCACCAAAGTCAATACCCTCAACTTGGGAGAAACCTTGAGCCACCAATCTTGCCTTGTTACGAATGACTATGCCATTTGCATCTTGCTTGTTCTTGAAGATCCACTTGGTCCCAATGACATTACGGCAATCTTTAGGCCTTTCTACTAGAGTCCAAACTTTGTTGCGCTCGAAGTTGTTGAGTTCATCATGCATGGCATCAAGCCAATCCGGATCCTCAAGCGCCTCATAAACTTTCTTGGGTTCTACACAAGAGACAAAAGCATGATGAGAGCAAAAGTTAGAAAGTTGCCTCCTAGTGGAGACACCTTTACGAACACTCCCAACCACATTTTCCAAGGATAAGCTTCTTCGTCGAAGAATGGACTCAAGCTTCTTCTCACGGCGAGAGCGAGCCTCAAGAGGAGATTCTTGAGAGACTACTTGATCATCTTCATGATCACTGTTCGGGTCCTCGCCATGACCATCAAGTGGATTGCCTTGATCATCAAGTGGCCCATAGCCACGGAATTCCGAAGGATCTTCATCAAGGCCTTGATCATCCCCGGAGACTCCGGTATCCATACCCGGAGACTCCGGTATAGGCCGGAGAGTCCGGACCACAGGGGCCAGAGACTCCGGGCAAGATTGCTCGGTGGGATGATCTTGAGGTTGAGGGTGTGCAGCTTGTCTTTGGTCAATGTCCTGTGTGTGTTCAGCAGGTGAAGGCTCCACATGTGTAGAGCATTGTCCTTCTCCTTCTGCCAAAAGGTGTCCCTCAATGGGCCGGAAGAATCCGACACCCATTCTTCTTATGGCTTGGGGAGGAATTTCGTCACCTACATCACGAACACAACTTTGTCCCACAAAGGAACCATTATCCTCATCGAACCTCACATTACAAGTCTCTATAACATGCCCGGTGGACTTGCTATAGATCCTATAGGAATGTGAGTCCGTGGAGTAACCAACAAAGATACCCTCTAAAGCTTTAGAATCAAATTTTGACAAACGAACACCTTTCTTGAGATAGAAACACTTACAACCAAATACCCGGAAGTACTTGATGTTGGGTTTTTACCCGGTGAGAATTTCATATGGAGTCTTGTTCAAGTTCTTGCGGAGATAAAGCCGGTTGGTGGCATGGCATGCGGTATTAATAGCTTCGGCCCAAAAGTTGTATGGAGACTTGAACTCCGCCAACATAGTTCTTGCCGCATCCATAAGAGTCCGGTTCTTCCTCTCGGCAACTCCATTTTGTTGCGGGGTATATGCAGCGGAATATTGATGTTTGATACCCGCATCACTAAGAAACTCATTTAAGGAGTAGTTCTTGAACTCGGTGCCATTGTCACTTCTTATAGTCAATATGGTGGTATGGAATTGACGCTCAACTTCGGTGGCAAAGTCTTTGACGGTTTGTTGGGTCTCACTCTTGAACTCAAAGAAATAAACCCAAGTGTATCTTGAATAGTCATCGAAAATCACCAAGCAATATTTCTTGCCACCAAGACTTGCATAAGTGGGAGGTCCAAAGAGATCCATATGAAGGAGCTCCAAGCACCTCTTGGAGGAGATAATAGTCTTGCTTGGATGACTTGTTTCATGCATCTTTCCTTCAATACATGCCCTACAAACACGATCTTTGGCAAAAGAAACATCCTTTAGTCCGAGTATGTGGCCGCCGGTGTAGAGATTTTGCAAAGCTCTCATATTGACGTGGGCTAACCGGCGATGCCAAAGCCATCCCACGTCGGCCTTAGCAATTAGGCATATCGCGGCCGTAGTGGGTTTCTCCGAAAAGTCCACCACATACAAGCCATTTTCGACATACCCAACAAAGGCAACCTTGAGAGACTTACTCCACATGACGACCACAATATCAACATCAAAATATGTGGCATAGCCCATAGTAGCAAGTTGATGAACGGAAAGTAAATTATAACCAATAGTTTCGACAAGCATGACATTCACTAGGGACACGTCCGGAGTGATCACCACCTTACCGAAACCAAGTACCTTAGAGGATGAATTATCACCGTACGAGACCGTGACATTTGAAGTGTTGGGCTTTAGATCTTCCACAATATTTTTGCTTCCGGTCATGTGGCTTGTGGCACCACTATCAATAATCCATTTTACTCCTCCGGAAGCAATGTCCTACAAGAGATTAATTCTTGGTTTTAGGTCCCCATTTTTGAATGGGTCCTCTTTTGTTAGTCACAAGAATCTTAGGTACCCAAATAGCATACTCAATGTAACCATTATAGGGACCAACATATTTATCATAGACATCACCATAATAGTCCCTAAGAAGAACATAATGAGGGTTATATTTTCCTGCAAAATTATTGTGAGAAGGGCCGGAGACTCCGGCCTTTGGGGGCGGAGACTTCGGGGTAGATGAACTAGCCGGAGACTCCGGAACCTTTGACCCGGAGACTCCGGTCTCCTCGATTTTCTTCTTTCCATTCAGCTCCTCCCACTCCTCCTCGGTGTAACAAATATCAAAGGGGACATGAGGAGTAGGAGCAGCAGCAGGCTTTGTCTTCTTCTTGTTCGTCTTATTCTTCTTCTTCTTTGAGGACTCGGCCACCAAACAAAGATCCCCTTTCTTTGAGGACTCGGCAACAAATCTGAGGCCCTCCTTTCCCTTGAACAATCTTTGATTGTTCAAGAGATCATTGAGATTCTTCTCTCCTTGAATGCAAGTAGCAAGGCCCTTAGCAAGATCGGCCTTCAACCTATTGTTCTCCTCAATGATATCACTATGATCACAAATAGAGTTAGAAGAACAAGGAACTTCAATAACTTGCATTGGTGGGACTTTACATTGTTCAATAGTTAGTTGAATTTGAAGTTGTTCACGAATCTTGGTGAGATGCGAGAATTTGCCTTCTAAAGCCTTGTGGGCTTCTTCAAGCTTCTCAAACTTCTCATGAAGATCATTATGACCAACGTCAAATTCAACTTTCTCCTTTTTAAGCAACTTGACCATAGCAAGAGCATGGTCACGTTCTTTAGTGAGTTTTGACAAGATTAGATTATGAGACTCTTCTAGTCCCAACAATTTCTCCTCTAAAGAGACTCTCAAGTTTTGCTCTTCTTCGAGCTCAATTGATAGAGAGCCAATATCATCGGCGGCTAATCTTTCCAACTCCTCCTTCTCCTTGATAGTGTCATGGGCATCACCAAGTTCACACATTAGTGTCTCAAAGTATATCTTGGTTGGCCCCTTCATGTTAGCAAGAAAATCATCACAAGAAACTAGTTCTTTCTTAATCTTAAGACTACTCACATCATCCATAGAGGTAGCATTGGAATGTGATGATGAAGGAGTAGGTGATGAGGTTACCTCCGAGGCCTTAGCCATAAGACACTTGTGAGTGGTGATGATGGCGTTCTCATTTTGTGAGTTGAAGAGGGATGTAGGTGGTGTGGAGACAATGGCAATGGCGGCCACTTCTCCATTTTCTTCATCAACGGAGTCATCATCATCGGACTCGGAGTCATACTCCTCATGAACCACCAATACCCTTTCTCCTTTATTCTTGTTGTCCTTGTTCCCATGCTTCTTGGATGGGTAGAACTTTGATGACCGGCGCTTGGGGACGAGCCGGCCTTCATTGTCCTCCTTGTTCTCATAAGGACATTCGGCGATGAAGTGCTTGATTCCTCCACAATTGTAGCAATGCCTCACTTTAGAGTCACCACCTTTTCTTGGAAAGGATTTGAACTTGGATCCCTTCGTCTTGTGCTTGTTGGCATCCCAAAAGGCACTTGCATTGAGAGCCAAGTGTTCATGGAGTGCAAACTTGAGATCTTCCGGAGACCAACACTCTTCTTCATATATTTCTTCTTCTCCTTCTCCTTGCTTGGACACCACCTTGGCCTTGAGAGCAAGATTGTGAATTCCTTGTCCGGCAAGAACACGGGCTCTAGTATCTTCCGCGTTCTTCTTCAAGATAGACAAGGCGGTGAACTCGCAAAGGACTTCATTTGAGGTCATACTCCCAAAATCCGGTCTTGAACGGATTATCTCGGACCGCATGGGTTCTCTTGGGTTGATGGAGGTGATGAACATACGCTTGATATAGTCATCACCATTGTCTTTGCACCCAAACCCGGTCAAGGCCGTTGCAAGGGCCAAGATCCTTTGGTACATCTCATTGGGAGTCTCATTATCACGCATAATGAAATCCCTTTCTTCACTCTTGAGCTCATCAAACTTGGAGGACCGAATACTTTCATTCCCAATGAAAAGCATAGTGAGATAGTCCCATACTTCCTTGGCAGTGTTCAAGTTGTTGATGTGTACCGAATGAGTATCTGGTACGGCTTGTTGAAGGAGATGCTTGGCGGTGGCATTGAGTTGCTCATCAACTTCTTCCCTTCCGGTCAAGTTGAGAGGATCATGAGGTGCAAAGCCATTTTGTATGACCCTCCACAAATGAGTAGAAGAGCTAGAAATATGAGATTTCATTAGTGCTTGCCATTTAATAAAATTGTGAGAATCAAGCTTAGGAGGAGATCCCATGTTGTTAATGTGTGGCATAGGATAATGGACCGGCGGAGGGGAGTAAGTGTTAGGGGGTGGAATGTTAGCACCCTTTGCCGGACCATCATTTTCGTTAGGAGGGTCACCTTTATTCTCGGCGGAGGTGGAGCCATTGTTAGGTGGCTTCACCTTAGCCAAGGAGAGTTCCACACTAGGAGTGGTGTTTGGGTCGGTGGGCCCGGAAGGTTTTCTTCCAAAATATTCCTCTAACATAGCCTTCATCTCCAATCTCATAGTGGTTTGCATTGTGTCCAAGGACGCCAAATGCTCTTCACGTGAGATTGAAGAGGAAGAGATAGATGGAGGAGTATCTTCGGGAGGAGCTTCTTTACTCTTATCCCCATCCATGGTCGCTCAAACTCTTAGGCGGTTAAGCCCGAATAAGAGACCACACTCTGATACCAATTGAAAGGATCGTATGAGCGACTAGAGGGGGGGGGGGTGAATAGGAGCTACCCAATTTTTACTTCTTTTCAATTTAAGGCTAGACAAGAAGGTAAATTCTCTAGATGTGCTACTAAGTGAATTTACCTAGAGTGATAAGCAAGCTAGCAATAATAACAATATAAGTAAAGGTACGAGTAAAGGATAGAGGTAACCGCAATGGAGACACGAAGACACAAGGATGTATTCCCGTAGTTCCTTCCTTGTTACAGGAAGTACGTCTACGTTGGAGAGGTGTGGTGCCACAAAGGCCACCAACGCCACAAAGGCTCACCCTATTCTCCGGTGAACAAGCCACAAAGGCGAGTTCACGCTCCACTAAGCGATGCCCTTGAAGGCGGCACGACACCTTTACACAAAGTATTGGGGCTAGCTCCACAACTCAATTGGAGGCTCCCAAGAAAGCCACAGAGGCAAGAATCACCACGAAGGCAAGTCAATCAACCAATTACAACTCCTAGGGTCACAAGATCCCCAAGGAGCAAATCCTCCAATCAAATGGAGGTGGAAATGAAATTCCTTTGGTGAAGATGTAGATCGGTGCCTCCTCCTTCAATCCTCCAAAGATCAAGAGCTTTGGTTGGCTAGAAGAGGAGATCTATGGAATTTGGTGTTTTTCCAATGGGGATAGGTGAGAGCTTCAAGGATGAACAATGGTTGGTGAAGATCTAACCCTACCTCAGCTAGGAGAAGGGGTATTTATAGGTAGGTGGGAATCTGGCCGTTGAGGGAGCACACAGCAGCATTTCCGGCGATAAGTCCGGCGGCGCCGGGCCCTGGGCCGGACGCCCCGGCGGTAAGTCCGGCGGGACCGGATGCCTCGCCGGGAGTCCGGCGGTGGACCAGGCGGATCCGGCGAACCGCCGAAAACCCGATCAGTATATCAGTCCGGCGGCCCCGCCGGGCCAGTCCGGTCTGCCGCCGGGTGGTCCGGTCTGGGGGCCGGCCAGACCAACTTTGACCACTTTCGGCAGGTGATTCCACCATATTTCTTTTTATGCAATAGAACCCCTTTACCTGTGAACTAAGACCTGTATGCATATAATTCAAATATCAGTTCACACAAAACATAGTCTTGTCATTGTAAATCAAAAAAGTAGAAAGGAACAAATGTCCTTTCAAGATGTATCGAATCTTGTGGGTAAAGTGTACCCCTCTGCAGAGGTTTCAAACTATTCGAATAGCCGCGTCCTCGGTTATGGACAGTTGGCAAACTGTACTTGACTTTTGTCAAGAATGATAATAACCTATGGTGACCTTGGTGAATGACATGACTTGACTTGACATTGATATTGACACATTTGAAGTTCCTTTAGATTGAACTTAGAGAACTAAACCTCTTTTCCACCAATGAACATTCTTGGGAAATAAAACTAGCTTTTGCAACTAAACTTAGTGCTTAGTCCACCATACCAACCTTGCATATCTACTTCAACATTTCATTTATAAGATGGTTTGCGAGTGCATCCAATGTACTCACGGCTGTGTCCCTGGCTATCAACTTGGCCAGACTATGGGGAAGAGTATCCGGAGGAAGGGTATGAAGAAGAGTATCAGAACTAAGATCTTCTACTGAGTCGCCATTGCCTGTAGGGTGAAGGCATGGTCCCGAAGACGTTATTTCCGCTGCTATATTGTGTTGTAATATGAACTTGGTCTCTATGACCATTGTATTTTAACCCTTGTATTGTAATGTCTATGGAACTGGTTACCAACTACGTTATGTGTATCACAACAATGATTCTGGGATTGTGGTGGAATGCATAACGGGCACTTCGAATTTGTGATAAATTCGCGGGTGTTACAAGTTGGTATCAGAGCCTAGGCTGACCTTAGGAGACCTTAGTTAGAATGGGCGTTAATTGAAACCTTTACAAAAGCAAAGATTTAAGTAATGGTTTGAAATTGCTTAGTCTTTTCCTCTCTATTTTACAAAGTTTTGTACATGCTTCAGTTTCTACCTACTTAAAATTTTGCACACTTGAGTTGATCACTAACTTAATCTAATCTAAAACTTTGTAGATGGCACCGGTATTCACTGAGCAGTACCAGTCGGGCCATGGTGGCAGCCTTTGTTTCGAGCGCGACCTCACCACCCTGACCTTGTTCCTGGATCGTCTGTATCCGGAGTTCAAGGGAGCCGTGCTCAATGAGCACCCAGATGGAGAGCTACGGTGGCTTGTCAGGGCCAGTTGCTGTGGCAAGAAGGGAGATTTGAGTTCTCCAAGGATCAAGTTTGAGCTTGTGGAGAACACTTGGGCCGATGGTTTGGTCCGAGGTATGCAAGAGATGCACGCCCGCTTGTGCGGACTGCATGTTGAGGAGGTCCAGGGGGAGCGCTTTAGGAACTTTGCTCGGCGTGATGCGGATGGACGTCCCGCAAACATGCCAGGGCAAAATGAGCCGAGTACCTACATCGATCACATGGACTTCTTGCTGTACTCCACTCAGCAGGAGGCCGATCGTGCCCGTACCAAGGCCAACCTTGAGCACTTCGCACTGGTGGAGGCAAGGAGCACTATCAGGATTCTTGCTAGGGATCGCAAGAGTCTTCGCCGCCAGCGCAATGAGAGGGATCACACCATTGATGAGTTGAAGACCAATGTGGCTGAGCTGACTGAGTACATTGAGAGTCTTGAGAGCCACCTTGGTGAGAAGGAAGGCATTGATCTCCGCAAGGAGGATAATGCCCTCATTAGTGACGAGGATGACTTCATGGAGGACCTTGATGATTCTGAGCGTGATGAGGATGCTGGATTCATTGTGGATGATGAGGAGGAAGACCCCGAGGAGCCCGGAGTTTAGAGTTGGAGAGCTCCGTGTTATCTAGTTATGAGTTTACTTTGAGTCACTTCGTGTAGGTGTGAGTTGTATCCCCCTCTCTAGTAGACGAGTCACAATGGTTTGATGTAAACCATTTGTAATGTGTGAACTCGTATGTATGCTATGTTGATGCTTGTTGAATGAAATATGAATTTGGCCCTTAAGGCCTTAGTAAGACAAAAATTGCATCATCTATGTTACATTAAATCTTAGCAAATTAGTTTTTCCCTCTTGTCTTACACACCTTATATTCAGATTCCGCGAGCACCCCCACCCCCGAATCCGAAAATGGCCGAACTGCTTAGGTTGATCATGGAAGACCGAGAAGCAGCCCGAGCTGAGCGCCAAGCTAACTTGGCCACTCTTCAGCAACTAACCCAGATGGCAATGAACCACAACAATGGCAATGGAAATGGCCATGGTGAAGGAGAAAACAATGGCCATGGTGATCACCGATCCAAGTTAAGGAGTTTCCAAAACACCAACTGACGAGGGAATGCCCTTCGGGTACTCGCAGATTAGTATACCGGGTCCGGCCCATGGTGGAGATGGATCAGAACAAGGACTCGAAGATGACTTGGAGTAGAAGAAGGAAGGCTCTAATCCGTATTCGACTAGAACTCTTGTAAAACCTTAGCTCGGTTGCATATATAAAGCCAGGCAGGGGCGCCCCTAGAGGGACAAGTTACAACTTAGACATCAGACAATCTCATAGATATCGAATATCATAGACAAGCAATATTAGATATACAAGATAGATTAGACATAGACTAGATACAATATTCCACCTATGGCGGCTCCATGTAAACACCATTGTGATTATCTACTAGATTGCTAGCAGGATGTAGCGATCCTCCACCGCGGGGACGTGAACCTGGGTACATCGTGTGCCAATCTCGATCCCGGAATCTCTAGTCGTTGCTCTTCCCCCGATCCTAAGTCCTTCATCTAGGACATTTGTCGAGTTAACCCTCGTCACCAACCCACCTATATTCACTAAGTCTGAAGAACCCTTAGATGCCGATGACTGGCTTCGCACTATGGAGAACAATTTGGCAGTCGCCGAAGTTGGTGAAAATGAGAAGGTCTTGTACACAACCCACTATCTTGCGGGAGCCGCAAGAGCTTGGTGGGATAGCACTCGTGCAATGCAAGCCCAAGGGTATGTGATGCCTTGGGAGGAGTTCAAGAGCAAGTTTAGCAAAGCCCATGTTCCTTTGGGATTGGTTAAAAGGATGAGAGATGAGTTCAGGAATCTGAAGCAAGGTTCCTTATCTGTGGTTGATTACCGTGACAAGTTCCTTACCTTGTCTAGGTATGCCCCCGATGACACCAACACCACTGAGAAGAAGCAAGAAAGGTTTCTGGATGGACTTCATGATGAGATGCAATGTGTCTTGGTCAGCATTCACTTTGCCGACCTGGAGTCATTGGTTGACTATACCATTCAGATGGAAGGCAAACTCAAGCAAGCTGCAGAGAACCGCAAGCGCCGTATGATGTATCAAGGCAACTCGAGCAACTCGCAGAAGCCAAGGGGAAATCCACCTATGGGTTTCGCCCCTAGACCTATGAGGCCATCTGCACCTGCTCCACGCCCCAACTATCCCAACCGTCCGCCCGACAACAACTTCAACCGTGCACCTCCAAGACCTAGTGGCAACAACTTCAACACCAATACCCCTAGGCCAAATGGCGCCCCTGTGCTACCCAAGCCTGGTGACAAGTCGGGTGTTACCTGTTATGAGTGCGGACTCAAAGGGCACTACTCCAATGAATGCCCGAAGAAGATAAATGATGCATCCCAGACCACTGCTCCTGCTCAGCAACAGCGCCGTGTTGGAAATGGCAAGAACTATCCACCAAGGAACAAGCCTCACCCTCGAGGCCGTCTGAATCACATGAATGTTGAAGAAGCTCAGGAAGCAACCGACGTTGTGCTTGGTATGTTCCCTGTTAACTCAGTTCCTGCAAGAGTTCTGTTTGATTCTGGAGCTTCGCATTCGTTTGTTACTCAGTTATTCGTTGATAAAAGTGGACTTCAACCAACACCCCTGAAAAATACCATGTCTGTGCAAATACCTGGGTCAATAACCAAGGCTAGTTGGACCTGCTTGGCAGTGCCCATAGAAATCCATGGGATCTCATTCTTAGCCAGTTTGATTGTGTTAGGAACCAAAGGATTGGAAGTAGTCCTAGGTATGGATTGGATGTCTCAACACCAAGGAATTATAGATTGTGCCAAAAAGACCATCACTATGAGGAGTAGCCATGGAATCTTAGTAAGGCATGTGTCAGTTAAACCCACCCAAATCCCCAGATATCATAAGAGTATCTCAGGGCCAACCATAGAGGAAGTTCCCATCGTCTGTGAATACCCAGATGTTTTTCCCGATGAGCTACCCGGAATGCCACCGGATCGGGATATTGAGTTTATCATTGAGCTTATTCCCGGAACTGGATCCATAGCCCAATGACCCTATCGTATGAACCCAGCTGAACTAGTAGAGTTGAAGAAGCAATTGGATGACCTTTTGAGTAAGGGATTGATTCAGCCAAGTTCTTCTGCTTGGAGATCACCCGTCTTGTTTGTGGATAAAAGTGACGGTTCCAGCCGACTGTGCACTGATTACCGCAAGCTAAATGATGTTACCATCAAGAATAAGTATCCTCTCCCAAAGATTGATGATTTGTTTGACCAATTGACTGGAGCTCAAGTCTTCTCAAAGATAGACCTTAGGACTGGATACCATCAACTGAAGATCCGTGCCACTGATATCCCTAAAACCGCCTTCACTACCCGATACGGATTGTATGAGTACACCGTAATGTCCTTTGGATTAACCAATGCCCCTGCTTATTTCATGAACCTCATGAATAAGGTTTTCATGGAGTTTTTGGATAAGTTTGTTGTTGTCTTCATTGATGACATTCTTATCTACTCCAAGTCCGAAGAAGAACATGCAACCCATTTGAGATTAATCTTAGAGACTCTTAGAGAGCATCAGCTGTATGCCAAGTTTAGTTAATGTGAGTTCTGGTTGAAGGAAGTTGGATTCTTAGGCCATGTATTATCAGCGGGAGGAATATCAGTAGACCCCAAGAAGATCAAATCAGTCATGGAATGGGAAGCCCCTACCACTCAGACTGAAGTCAGAGGTTTTCTCGGATTAGCGGGATATTACCGCAAGTTTGTTGAAGGGTTTTCAAGCATTGCCCGGCCAATGACCCAATTGTTGAAGAAGGACAAGAAGTTTGAATGGACCTCTAAGTGTGAAGAAAGTTTTCAAGAGCTCAAGAAGCGATTGGTGACCGCTCCCGTCCTAACCATGCCCGATATCACCAAAAACTTTGATGTCTATTGCGACGCCTCCAAACTTGGACTTGGTTGCGTACTAATGCAAGAAGGCAAGGTCATAGCTTACCTCTCTCGGCAGCTTCGACCTCATGAAGAAAATTATCCAACCCATGATCTGGAGTTAGCAGCCGTAGTTCTAGCTTTGAAGACCTGGAGGCACTATCTTATGGGCAACCGTTGCGAGATCTACACTGACCACAAGAGTTTGAAGTATATTTTCACCCAGAAGGAGTTGAACATGAGGCAAAGAAGATGGATAGAGCTGATCAAGGATTATGATCTGGAAATTCATTATCACCCCGGTAAGGCCAATGTGGTGGCCGATGCATTGAGTAGGAAGCCATGCTCGTTGAATATGATGATCAAAGAGGAGCAACCCATGTTGCACCAAGAGTTTGAAAAATTTGGATTGGAACTAGTCAGTCGAGGATTCTTAGCCAACCTTGAGTTTCAACCCACCTTGATGAGCCAAATCAAAGAAGCCCAGAAGGGAAATAAGAGTATTGACGGAATCAAGCGCAGAATTAGTTCCGGCAAGGTGCCAGGATTTGAAGAAGATGATCAAGGAGTCCTTTGGTATAAAGGACGTATTTGTGTGCCTGCGGACTCAGAATGGAAGGAAGTCATTATGAGAGAAGCCCATGAGACACCTTACTCCATTCATCCCGGTGGAACTAAGATGTACCAAGATTTAAAGGAACAATTTTGGTGGCATGGAATGAAGCGTGAGATTGCATCATTCATATCTAAGTGTGATATTTGTCAAAGAGTCAAGGCTGAACATCAATGTCCTGCTGGATTACTGCAACCTTTGCAAGTTCCGGAATGGAAGTGGGAATCTGTTGGAATGGATTTCATCACTGGATTTCCAAGGTCTAGCCGTGGAAATATCTCTATCTGGGTCATTGTGGATAGACTGACCAAAGTTGCCCACTTTATTCCTGTCAAGACCACTTATACCTCCGGCCAGCTGGCAGATCTTTATCTATCCAGAATTGTTAGTTTGCATGGGGTCCCTAAAACCATAGTTTCTGATCGAGGAACCCAATTCACCTCGAGATTTTGGAGAAGTTTGCATCAAGCCTTGGGAACTAAATTAGCCTTTAGCACAGCTTACCACCCTCATACTGATGGATAGACGGAAAGAGTAAATCAGATACTTGAAGATATGCTGAGAGCCTGTGTTCTAGCCTATGGAGCTAAGTGGGAAGATTGCCTGCCTTTCGTGGAGTTTTCCTACAACAACAGTTATCAAGCCAGTTTGCAAATGGCCCCATTTGAAGCTCTATATGGAAGAAAGTGTCGTACCCCTTTGAATTGGTCGGAAACCGCACTATAAGAAATATGTCAACTTATGACCTTCTCGTAGTGACCACGAATAAAAACGTCATAGATTTATGACGATTCTATACTAGATGGTCATTAGCATATTGAGAAAGCTAAAAGCCTTATAAATTACGACGTTTTGATCCAGAAACGTCATACTTTCATTAGATAGAATCGTCATAAGCTAAATGATACAGCTTACGACCTTTTTTGCAGCCGTTTACGACCATTTTGAATGGTCGTAACATTTTAAATATAGATATAATGAAATGTTTAATCGCCACGTCATCTACTTCATCTACATGTCATGTCTATGTGGCATTTATCGCTTATGTGTTATTTCTATATGTATATTTATACACACATGTCACCTGCCATATAGCACCGGCCCCCTGACCCCACCCGACCTGACATGGTGGACCCTTCAAACTGCCAGCAGGCCCACACCTGACAAGGTGGCCCCACAGCGTACCTGACAAGGTGGCCCAACCTCCCGACCTGACAAGGTGGCCCACCACCCTGGCAGACTGGCCCCACACCGACCTGTAAGCCTGGCCCACTCGGACAACAACCTTCCCGCCTGGCCAGATAAACTGGCAAAATAAGTCGCGGGAGGAGGGAGTCGAACTCACCACCTCACCGACGGGCGTCCTCCAATCCTCCTCAAGACCACCGAGCTAGCCCACTGTTCGTGATAGCATACGATGCACACAGGCTTTTAAATAGAAGCTTCCGGTGAGTTATGGGCTGGGCCGCTTATGCACAAGGCATGGGCCTCTTCTACCCATGACATCAGTGATGTTTTTTTTCCTCTCTATCCTTTTCATTTGTTTTCTGATTTTAACAAAAAGATTTGAAGAAGATTCACAACAAGACCAAATGAATTCAAATAAACTTTGTAAATTTAGTTTACTATATATACAATATCATTAAATCTTTTTCTCCCCAATTTTTTTATAAAACAAAATTTAATCACTAGAATGCCACTATGGTGTATTTAAAATATGCTCAAAACGCCGGGCATGACCCTTCTTAGATAGGTGTTGAATCTTGCAAAACCATTACTAGATCTATGATTAAATAGATAATTTTGTACCTTAAAAGGATTTTTCCAAAACATCATGAGCAAACTATGATGTAGTTGTAGTTCAAATTCGACCCCTTTCCAGCTGATTTAGCAGAAGTTTGTCTTTTTTATGAGAGATGGATGGAAATCATTTGACACTAAAAAATTGATGTTTTGAGCATAAAATATCATCTATTATATTATAAAATTCTTGTGGTATAATTCAACATCAAATATTTGGTACTTGTTTCACAAAAAAAACCTTTTTTGTCACTCGGAAAATAGAAAATGAACTTTTTATGTGAAGAAAAGGAAAACACCCAAAATGAACATTGTTTCACATCCCAAGTCGCACACATATGCACAATATGGGGTCATTTTAACAAACTATCCTATGAGTTTGGTCATGACCTAGCTCATTTGGCTTGAAAGCTATGAAACTTTGTACATCGTAGCTCATTTATGAGAAGAGTTTTCTAGAATATTTGCGATAATCCAAGTTTGTTATTTTTTATTCTAACTATATTATATAGCATGACATAATGCGAAGGTTTTGTATTTTTTTGATTTTGTTTGAATTACTTATGCTCGATTCAAAATGCGCTCAAAATAGCGGGCATGACCCTTCTTAGCTAGGGGTTGAGTCTTGCAAAAATATCATTGGATCTATGAGGAAATATATGCTTGTGAAGCTAAAAATGATTTTTGGGAAAAATCATGAACATACTATGAGGTACCTGTAGTTCAAATTCGACCCCTTTCCAACTGATTCAGCAGAAGTTTGTCTTTTTTATGAGAGATGGATGGAAATCATTGGACACTAAAAAATTGATGTTTTGAGCATAAAATATCATCTATTATATTATAAAATTCTTGTGGTATAATTCAACATCAAATATTTGGTACTTGTTTCACAAAAAAAACCTTTTTTGTCACTCGAAAATAGAAAATGAACTTTTTATGCGAAGAAAAGGAAAACACCCAAAATGAATATTGTTTGACATCCCAAGTCGCACACATATGCACAATATGGGGTCATTTTAACAAACTATCCTATGAGTTTGGTCATGACCTAGCTCATTTGGCTTGAAAGCTATGAAACTTTGTACATCGTAGCTCATTTATGAGAAGAGTTTTCTAGAATATTTGCGATAATCCAAGTTTGTTATTTTTTATTCTAACTATATTATATAACATGACATAATGCGAAGGTTTTGTATTTTTTTGATTTTGTTTGAATTACTTATGCTCGATTCAAAATGCGCTCAAAACAGCGGGCATGACCCTTCTTAGCTAGGGGTTGAGTCTTGAAAAAATATCATTGGATCTATGAGGAAATATATGCTTGTGAAGCTAAAAATGATTTTTGGGAAAAATCATGAACATACTATGAGGCACCTGTAGTTCAAATTTGACCCCTTTCCAGCTGATTCGGCAGAAGTTTGTCTTTTTATGAGAGATGTATGGAAATCATTGGACACTAAGAAAGTTGGTGTTTTGTGCATAAAATATCATCTATTATATTATAAAATTCTTGTGGTATAATTCAACATCAAATATTTGGTACTTGTTTCACAAAAAAAACCATTTTTGTCACTCAAAAAATAGAAAATGAACTTTTTATGCGAAGAAAAGGAAAACACCCAAATGAACATTGTTTGACATCCCAAGTCGCACACGTGTGTACAATATGAGGTAATTTTAACAAACTATATCATGGTTTTGATAGATGCTTCACAAAGAACCAATTTGAAAAGGTTTAAAACAAAAATAATAAAAAGGCACAAGCCAGCCAACCACAAACGAGCCAATCAGAACTCAGAAACTGGCTTCCCACAGATCCTCCTGTACAGGACCATCTGTACCGTACATCCGCGCCGATCCAACGCACCGGAACGGATGAGACTCAGCACCCACCCGATCCAACCCGCCTCCCCACGGAAACGCTAACTCCACACCAGCCACTCCCCTCTGAAACCCTAACTCCACACCACTCCTCTCCCCTCCCCGCCGCCAGAGAGGCAGAGATCCAGCCGCTATCCACACCGTTCTCCTCCGCCACCTCGAGCCCCTGCGCAACTGCCTCACCATCATCGCCCCTGAACCTCCTTCACGAGCACGGCTGGCAACCGACGCCTCGTCCCTACCTCATAGCCGGTGGATCGGGATCCTACCTCGAAGCTGTCGTGTCCGTCCGTCCTGAGCTCACTACGCCGACCACAAGGCCGATCTGGTGTCGATCCAGGTGGGCGGTGGCGGTCACCTCGTCCTCTCGTGCACGGAGGAGCCGCAGTGAGCGCGCCACCTCCTACCGCTCACGCTCCTCCCCGACAAGGCCGCCGCCGGATCTGCTCATTTCCGGATCTGCTCTTCCCTGACAAAACTGGCACCAGCGCCTTCCACAAGAAGGGGTACATCCCGCTCACCACCTACCTCCGCACCTACAAGGTCGGCGAGCACGTCGACGTCAAGGTGAACGGCGCCGTCCACAAGGGCATGCCCCACAAGTTCTACCACGGCCGCACCGGTCGCGTCTGGAACGTCACCAAGCGCGCCATCGGCGTCGAGATCAACAAGCAGGTATTGCCCCGTTGATGCCCCTGCCATCTGTTCTTCCTCTGTTCATGTCAGGCTTGGTAGATCTGCGCTGCTAGTTCGATACTGAATCCATTCTCACGGGACCAAGATTAATCTGATAAAATTTTCTTACAATTTCTCGTTGTTTCAGCTTGATGAATCTGATTAAGTTGTGCAGATTGGCTGGACCATCGAGTCCCTTAGTTTATTCGAGTAGAATACTGTCTCTAGTAACTAGAGGAATTCTTGTTGCGCTTAGAATTATTCTGGTAGCCTACTGTGTGTGTGCCTGTGATGAAATCTTCAGTGCATATATATACATCACATGCAGTAGTTATCCTTTCTTGTTGGCTTATTTGCCTTGCATGGCACATTTGCTTGAGGATTATTATCCCAACGTACTGTTACAGCATTAAAATTGGAACTTTCTGATTGTACTTGCCCTAAGCCGAGCGCTTCCCCCTTGAGCTATGGGAAGGCTTCCCCCTAGGTTTTTAATAGTTTCTTTTTAAACCAAGATGCATAAAATTAAGCATGCACACTTCCGTTAGTGCTTTCTATTAAAACATATACATGCCATCAATTGGTGGTTTGATATTGCCGTTAAATGGATTCCACTACGTAAGCCTCTTGCCATTTATTTAACATGATTAAAACAATATACATGTTAATACAGAGTGTCTATTTTATGCATGTACACATGCTTTATTCAGAGCGTCAATACTGGCCACCAAATCAAGCTCGCAGCTTCAAGTTCACCACACTGCAAACAATAATGGTTGCTATCTCTAAATTAGGCAGGTCTTTAGTCTTCTCCCGTTCTTTTCCTTTGCTATGTGAGTGATATTCCGTGGTGCCATGACATACTATTGTGTAAATTTCCTGTTTTCATGTTTCCAGTTACTGCTGCACCTATTACATTGGTTATGCATGATTTATACATGTCCATCGAATGCTTTCCTATAACTAGCTGGTTTAGAGAGTAGCATGCCTGATCATGCATCTTTTGATTAATACACTGTGTGCTTTCCAAGTTGCAGTCTCTGCTTGTTTACCTGTGTAAGCGGAACAATGTTACTTCTGAATAGTCCTTGCCAGTTTGAATAGTGTTGAACATGATCATTTATTGCCATTTGATGTCCTGAAACCATCTGTTTTTATATGCTCTACCAGGATAATATTATTCTCAGATGAAATCAGAAGCGGAAGACATGAAGTCCATCCTTTATTTTTTCTGGCACACTCCTCACCCTCTCCATCTAGCGAGTTCACCGTGCTCTGATTCAGATAAGTCTTTGGTGTCTTCCACTCTCTTATTTTCTTTGTGATGTGATGGATAGGTCATGGTCTAGTCGCCTGTTATCGTGTTATGATCTGGTTGATCCTAGTATTCTTGGATGTATGCTGATGGTTGCTCTGTTCATAGCTTTGTATTTGTTCTTTTGCATGCTATTTTCACTAGATAACCATGAGATGCTAGTTTGAACATAATCTGATGAAAAACATCATGCCTAACCAAATGAGCATTTGTGCCTGCCAGAGTTACATGGTTGTTCTACTGTTATGCATGTACACATGCTTCATGATTTCCAAAGAATTTTGTTTAGCTCCTGCAATTCACAACACAGATCGTATCAGCACCATCTTGTGTTGTTATTGAAATGAAAACTGTTGGATCTAGGCTTTATTATCGACAACTGCTAGACCTTGACTCTTACATGTTGCTATCTAATTGTTTTGTATATGTACCAGATATTTACTATATATTGGGACTCTAAAATGTTGCTTTTCCTCTTCTTTCTAGGAGTTCCAGCCAAAGAAATTAGAAGAACCTTGAAGCCCCAGTCAGCAAAGATCTGTAGGTATAATTTTAGAGCTAATATGTAACGGTCAGAATATCTGGCTGCTATGCATGAGCTAATAGTCCCTTTCTGTTCTATTCTATTTATCAGCCATATGTTTTCTGTCAAGGAAAGTTTGTTGATGTTTTTAAGTAGTTAAAATATACTACTGCTACCATGATTGACTGAACTTATGTATAGCAAATCCTGTGTTTTACTATAAAACTAGAATAAAAAATCAAATGGAAGATAAGAATTTTTTGGAAACAATTCTGGTAGTGTGTAATTAGACGGCGGAAGCCCTTCATGCTTGATTTTACATAAGCATGAGATTGTTTGGTAGTTTCTACGCTATAACAATCTATTCTTAATATTTTGTTCCTAACTGTTCTCTTTTGTTGTTAGCAGGTACTACCTTAATTCAAGACGAAAGTGGTGTTCTCTTTTATGAGAGCAAGGTTGAAGGATGTCTAAGCCTGAAGCCTGAAGCCTGAAGCCCCAGTTAGATATTTTTCTTGTAATACTGTGATTGAGAACTATGCAACATTGTAATAGATATTTTTCGCTGCTACCTGATAGAAATGTTGACTGTGTGCTGTCAAAACTTGTATTATTGAAATCTGTGAAATTTGAGCATAGTTGATTGTTTTCTCATTATTTTTGGAATTAACGATTAAATAAATAGAGTGAATATTTCATTGGACGAAGAACTATATGGGCCCTAAAAAGGCCTCAGGCCCAAATTATAGTAATAGAAACATTGCAGATTTCATTAAGAAAAAAGGCTAAAAATAGAAATAAATGGACCTTAAAAAGGCCAGCGAAGAAACAATTTGGAACTATAAAATTTAAGCCCAAAACAGCATTGCATGTAAAAGGCCACGGCCTAAAAAAGAAAAGGCTAGAATTATTGGACTTGGCCCATGTAAACCACCAAAACAGGCCGGGCTAAATTTGCTTTACGACGATTTTGTTTCGTCATAATTTTGCCACGTAGGATTGGCCACATAGGATCTGACGTGGTCTAGTCGGAGGGCTAGTGACGATATTGGATCGTCATAAGGGTTATGACGATCCAGGATCGTCATAGTCGGTTATGACGATTTTAACAAAATCGTCGTTATAGTTCATTTGCGACGCTCAGCTTTTGACCATCCTATTTTCGTCATAAGATCGTCATAAACGACTTATTATGACGATCTAGTGACGAAAATAGAGGGTCGTAAGTTAGCATTTTCCTTGTAGTGCCGGAGACAGTCAGATATTTGGACCAGACATTCTGCAAGAGGCTGAAGAGAAGGTTCGCATGATTCGTGATTACCTCAAGGCAGCCCAGTCTAGACAGAAGAGTTACGCCGACAAAAGACGTAGAGAACTGACCTTTCAGATTGGAGATTTTGTTTATCTCAGAGTATCACCTCTCAAGGGAATGCAGAGATTCCAAGTCAAAGGAAAGCTTGCACCAAGATATATTGGACCCTTCAAGGTACTAAGCCGCAGAGGAGAAGTGTCATATCAGTTGGAAATGCCCCCTTAATTGTCTGAAGTGCACGATGTCTTTCACGTGTCTTTACTTCGGAAATGTCTTGAAGTGCCGGAGAAGCCAGAAATCTTCAAGAATATTGATCACCGTTCTGTGGACATCAACAAAGACTTGACCTATCGTGAAGTGCCTACCCGTATCCTCGAGGAAGCCTATCGCACCACTCGAACCCGAAGCATCAAGTTTCTAAAAGTTCAGTGGAGTAATCACACCGAAGATGAAGTCACTTGGGAACGAGAAGATTACCTTCAGAAAGAGTTTCCCAATCTTTTCAGTTCTTAATTAGTGAATCTCGGGGACGAGATTCTTTTTAAGGGGGGAAGATTGTAACAACTCAGAAAATTGTAATCCACTTACTATTAATTAAAGTGCCAAATTTTTGGACCAAGAGAAAACTTTTTATCTATTATGGCATGTATGCATGTATTTCCTATTGTTTGTATTTTATGATTTCATGTGTGTGATTAATTGTTGTGCAATAGTTAGTTAGTTATAACTTAACCAACAGAGACATTAGAGAAGGGTTACACAAGCCAAAGAAACCAGAAATAAAAATAAGAAAGAAAAAGAGAAGAATAAGATGATCTAGAAAATATTATTGACTACCCTACTTTGAGCCTTTAGAATAAGAAATCTGTAACTCAACTCAGTGTTTGGCCAGTTAGTTGAGCTTGACCAAGTTATATACTAGCTCAACCAAGAAGTTTCTAACCAAAATTCAAATCAGAACAGCACTCAAACTTCAGCCCAACTTTGAATCTGAAACAGTGACAATACCAAAATTTGAACTAAGATTTCTGCAAAACTTATTCTTTCTTGGTAACAAAAATATCACTGGAAACCTTGGCTAGGATGTTGATCACCCAAAGTGGAAATTTTCAAAATTTCGAATTTGAATCTCTTGCGGGCATTTCGTCGAACACCTGGCAGATGAAAATCGGGAGAAATCATGATCACTGTGAGGATCACTGTCGCCGTCCGTCTCAAGCCTGTAGCCATGCTCCTGGACACCTCCGCGGTCGACCCCAGCTCCCTCTGCCCCAACCCAAGCCATGCGACATGGGAGGAAACGGAGGACAGCACCCGGACCCCCCCTCTCTTCTCCTTCTTCCTCTCTGCAAGCTCCCGACAACCGTGCCCTCGCCAGCACCGACCCACAGCACTCCGCGGCCGAGACAACCACCCTCCAGCACGCAAGCAAGGCCGTCGAGGCTGGTGCCACCCGTGCACGTCGCCAGCACAACCTGCGCTGGCCACCTACTGGGCGCCCCTGTCCCCGACGCTCCAGCCTATAAAAACCCCCGCCGATCAAACGAACCAACTCGCCCCGCTCCCAGCTACCTCCCAGACACGCTCACTTCACCCCGCTCGCTCTCGTTCGACGTCGCCATCCCCACCGGCGAGGTACTTTACGCGGAGGGCGCCGCCGCGTTCGATCTCCCTGGAGCAAGCCGACGCCGGGAATTGGTGGCGGAGCCTCGCCGGAGTCATTTCCGCCCGTCTCCATCGAGTTCTGCTTCCTCTACGCGCGCCACCGTCGCCGTCGTCATCTTCACTGCGCGCAGGTGATCTCCTCCGTCGCCGGTGAGCACGATGCCTGTGAGCCGTTAGATCTGGATCGATCGGTAGCGTACCGGTTCGGGGAAGTTAAGTGACCTGACGGGTGGGACCCCCTTGTCAGTTTGTTTAAAAACAAATCCCGCCCGTGCGAATCGTTTTCTGGGCCGGCCCGTTCGGGTTCTGTAGCAAAATCGGCCCGTTCGTTTAGGATTCGGTCCGTTTCGTTTTTAATTATTTCCCGCCTTTTCGAATTAATTCAAATAAGTTTCAGATATGATTTTCAAACTTTAATTCCAAGAGTTTTAGAAATCCATTTCTAGCAAATGAATATGCGTTGGAAAGCTTATGAAATGCTCTACACTATAGAACTGGTTAGAGTTCAATTTGAGTTAGGAAATTAAATAAATAAGAATAGTGTGACCATAGCTCTTTTAATCATAGGAAAATTCTAGAAAATTATTTAAAACTCCTAAAATTATGAAACTTGATTTGGGAACTCACTAATTAACTCCCCTACTGTTTAGTCAACCTTAATCAACTCAAACCTATTTAGTGATATCAATTAGACCTTAATCCAATCTTAATGGGTAACATAAAATGATAGATCTCTATCATACACTTAGAATTAATTTTTGCCCTCAATACCAATTCACATAATTAGTCAATCCTCACTTAAACTAGCCCTAATACCCTAGTTTCATACCCCTACTTAAAAAGTGAACCACACATGGCACAAGGTAGGAAATTTAACTTGCACACTCAATGCAAACTTGGAAGAAAACTTGCAACACAATTCAAATAAAATCCAATAGGAATGCTATTGTTTGAAAACAAGTATGTGTGCTTGGTGTGTTGTTAGCATTGTGTAGTGATGATGTGCTTTGTGTTTATTCATTATTAGACGCTAGTGTTGCTGAGGAGGATATTGAGGGGGAATATTATCAAGGAGAAGAAGAATACCCCGGACACTTTGCCAACCAAGGCAAGCCATCTTTTGAATCATACTCCAAATGCCTAGTTTTACTATTGCATTCTACTTGTTTTAAGTAAATTGCATGATTGAATTGCTAGAGTAGAATGATAGAAGTGTAGTGATATCTTGTTTAGCAAGAGCATCAAGCTGAGTTTATCCAACTATAGCTTAGTGGTATCATCACTCAATATAGTTGCTTAGTCGCTAATAAAATTGAGGCCATCTCTAAGTGGAACCCCATTTGAACTTGGTGACTTGAACTTGAAAACTTGAAATAGAGATTCTCCTACATGATGGTCTTATGAAGGAAAATAATATTGACTAAGAACTATGGAATGTATTTGCTAAATGATAATAAGTGATGTACCATGTGAGCCAACCATTACCGTACGACCACATTACCCCTAAATGGGAAGGGGCTTAGTCCGTAGCTTGTTCACCCTAGTATGGGAGGTCTTGTATCATCCTTTATAGAAGTGCACCGTGCGCGGGTACTTTTGAACCGAGTGGAAATTCCATTCATCCGGCATCCTGGAGCGGGCAAAACTAGAGGCGCCGGAACGGGGATTTCCGTATCTTGGGCTCTAGGGAAGGATCCTATACTAGAGTGAGCAAGTGAAAGAGTTTGTTTGATTATCTGAACCTCGCATACTTTGTGTATGACGAACCGTGGATTTCTCCCGGCAGATGTATCGAATCTTGTGGGTAAAGTGTACCCCTCTGCAGAGGTTTCAAACTATTCGAATAGCCGCGTCCTCGGTTATGGACAGTTGGCAAACTGTACTTGACTTTTGTCAAGAATGATAATAACCTATGGTGACCTTGGTGAATGACATGACTTGACTTGACATTGATATTGACACATTTGAAGTTCCTTTAGATTGAACTTAGAGAACTAAACCTCTTTTCCACAAATGAACATTCTTGGGAAATAAAACTAGCTTTTGCAACTAAACTTAGTGCTTAGTCCACCATACCAACCTTGCATATCTACTTCAACATTTAATTTATAAGATGGTTTGCGAGTGCATCCAATGTACTCACGGCTGTGTCCCTGGCTATCAACTTGGCCAGACTATGGGGAAGAGTATCCGTCGGAAGGGTATGAAGAAGAGTATCAGAACTAAGATCTTCTACTGAGTCGCCATTGCCTGTAGGGTGAAGGCATGGTCCCGAAGACGTTATTTCCGCTGCTATATTGTGTTGTAATATGAACTTGGTCTCTATGACCATTGTATTTGAACCCTCGTATTGTAATGTCTATGGAACTGGTTACCAACTACGTTATGTGTATCACAACAATGATTCTGGGATTGTGGTGGAATGCATAACGGGCACTTCGAATTTGTGATAAATTCGCGGGTGTTACAAAGATCATCACCATCTAGCTCAAGTGGAATGCGCAAGGCAAAGGTATGTTCTTGATAGGGTTTCTTTCTTACCGGTCTCATAGTGTGGGAGACCGGGTTTAGGATCGATAGCCGTACTATCAAGAGGGGCTCTCGAGTGAGTAACTTATTCGTATCGTTCGGAGAGAGCTCAAACCTTTGCATACTTGGCATTATCTTTCTTGGTTCTTATTTGGATTTTATCCATGTGAGGTTCTAGAGCTTGTGGTTATTTTCGTGACAAGCTCTAGCTCATCAAAAACGGATTTCGTATAGAACTCTTATTGCGTTTTTGGTGTTTGGAGGTTTTACCGGTTCTTCTTTATAGCTAAGTCAAACCTTTTATCATTTGGTTTCATCCTCCTTTGTTGGACTATGATGTTTCTATGGATGAAGGTGTAGAGCTCGTTGTTGTGATTCCAACGAGCCCAAGTTCATCGAAAATGGAGTCCGGATGCAAAAGTTATGGCCGTTTTCGTGTTGATGTTTTTTCTTGGCGGGAAGTTCGGCGCCAGGTCCGGCCGGGCCGGACTCTAGGCCGGGAAATCCGGCCCAAGACCGGAAAAATCCAGCGGCCCGCCGAACCGCTCTACTGGGGGGCTTTTTGGCGGCCGCCGGACTGTCCGCCGGACCGTCCGGCGAAAAGTCCGGCGGCGCCGGACTTTCCGCCGAACTTTGGCGGGATTTGCTTCCAACGGCCAGATTTTCCCCAACTATAAATACCCTTCTTCTTCCTTGAACCAACCACGTTTTTGGGCTTCTCTCTCCTCCATTGTTGACCTTCAAAGCTTGCCCTCCCTCCTCACTTCCCTCCATGTTTCTTGCATCTTTTTAAGGGAAAAGAGAGAGGAGATCTAGATCTACATTTCCACCAATCACTTTCTCCTCTAAGTGAGGGGAACCTATTGGATCTAGATCTTGGAGTTTTTTGTGGATTTCCTCCTTGTTCTTCCTCTCATATCCTCCATAGCATTTGTTGCTTTGGTAGGATTTGGGAGAGAAGGATTTGAGCACTTCGTGTGTTCTTGCCATTGCATTTGGTGCATCGGTTTGAGTTCTCCTCGGAGATTCGGTGGTGAAAGCAAGAAGCTTATTTCCTCTTGGGTTATTGGAACCCTAGACGGCTCAGTGGATTTCTTGGGGACCTCCAATTAAGTTGTGGAGATCTTCCCAAGCTTTGTGGTGCCTCCGTGGCGACTATTGGGAGCCTCCAATTGAGTTGTGGAGTGTGTCCCAATCTTAGTGGCTTTGTGGATTTGGGAGCCTCCAATTAAGTTGTGGAGTAGCCCCAAGCTTTGTGCGGGAACGATGACCGCCCTCAAGGGTCCCATAGTGGATCGGGTCTTCCATCTTGGTGGGAGGGCTCGAGGAGATTACGGTGAGCCTCCATGGCGTTTGGGGAGCCTTGTGCCTCCACACCGCTCCAACGGAGATTAGCACCCATAAGGGTGTGAACTTCGGGAGACATCGTTGTCTCCGCGTGCCTCAGTTATTTCTATACCCGATCTCCTTTACTTATGCAATTTACTTTGTGATAGCCTTCGTGCTTGAAGTTATATATATCTTGCTATCACATAGTTGCTCATCTTGTTTAGCATAAGTTGTTGGTGCACATAGGTGAACCTAGTTTATTTAGGTTTTGTATGCTTGGCAAATTAAACGTTAGTTTTATTCTGCATTTGTCAAGCCGCTCGTAAAAGTTTTAAATCGCCTATTCACCCCCCCCTCTAGGCGACATCCGTGTCCTTTCAATTGGTATCAGAGCAAGGTCTCTCATTTTAAGGCTTCACCGCCTTGAGAGCAAAGATGTCGGCTAGGGAATTAGTGCACAATGACACTTTTATATTTGATGGCACTAATTATGATATATGGAAAATTTGCATGCTTAATCATTTTCGTGATATGGACCCAAATATAGAGAGAATTTTAGATATGGGTTTCTCTCCTCCTAAGGATTCCCAAAGTCTATCTTTAGAGGAGAAGAGAAACTCTTATCTTAATTCTCGAGCTTCTAATGTGCTTGTTGATTTTGTGAGCGATGCAGTTATTCTTGCAATCATGCCTTTCCGTAACGCTCATGAGTTTTGGACAAAGATTCAAGAAAAATATGATGTGTCCAACACTTTTGAGGTTGATTGTATTCCCTCCACTTCCGGCCGTGATGAACTCTCATCCACTTCACTAATGTGTGGTAAGACACAAGGTAATGTTATGGTGAGTGGTGATGAATATTGCAATGTTGATAGTAAGCTTACTTGTGATGACCATTCATCTCTATCTCATTGCAATGCTTCATCTTTGGACTTAAACACTTCTAGCACCATAAATGCTTTACATGCTTGTGTTGATAGTCCTTGCATATCATGTGCAAGTTACATGAATAAATCTCATGATGATATGCTTGATTTGTCTTGTTTCCATGATACAATTATATCTACTTCCTCTAGTTGTTGTGTGTCTAACAATGTAGAGGAAAACAATTATTCCATGGGCCAAGATAAGATTTTAATTAGAGCTTCAAGTGATTCTTCTTCATCATCTCTTGGTTCCCACATGTGCCTTATGGCTAGGTCTTCAAAGGTAACTCCTACTTTGGAACCCAATATACCTAGTGATGATGATGAGGATAATGAAGAAGAGGATGATGACTTTGCCTCTTTATTTGAGAAGAGTGAAATGTTTTTTCATGCTATTCATAAGAATAAAATTGCTAGCTCTTACTTCTATAAGATTTTGGCTATTGCCACCGAGAGCAATAAAATTATTGAGGAGCATGAGAATACCATTTCTAAAATGCAAGGTCATGCCCGTGATTACGCGGATGAGATCGCGGATCTAAAAGAAGCTCTAGAAGAAGAACAAACCACCAAGGAATCTCTTGAGGAGACCTTTACTTTAGAGTTATCTAAAATAAAGAAATCCTATGATAGAACTCTTGTGGTGGCAAATGATTTTGAAACTAAATATGAAGAGCTTGTAGTTACTTATGCTAAACTCCTTGAGAATGTTGTGCTTCTTAAAAATGACTCTAGGGTCATTTCGTGTGAGCCCATCATTCTCACCGAGACGCATGAGCAACTTAAAGCTTCAAATTCAAATGAGCTTACTAAATTGCCTTCTCCGCTTTCCAATAGTGATGATGCTTGTGCTACTAACTCTACTTCTTGTGAAGCATCCATCTTGAAGGAGAATGTTGAGCTAAGGGCTCAACTTGATTTGCTAACTAGCAATTATGAGAAATTGGAAGAAAAACATGGAAAGCTCTCTAGCTCCCATGAGGATCTTCTAGCTTCCCATGATAGGCTAAAATTAGCTCATGAGGCTATTATGTCAAAGGTAACATCTAGTGAGCCCCATGTGGACATTTGCACTACTTCTCAAAATGCCATATTTCCTTGTGCTAGTCCTAGTAATTCATCCACTCATAACATTGCTACATCTTGTGATGAATTACTTTCCTTTCCTTGTTGCTCTAACAATGAAGCTTCTACTTCCTCTAGTACTTGTGTTGTTACTAACCATGTAGAGGAAATCGAAGAGCTCAAGGCCCAAGTCTCTTCTTTGAAGAAAGACTTGGTAAAGAGTCATGAAGGGAAATCCAAACTCGACAATATGTTGAGTGTGCAAAAATCCCCCAATGACAAGAGTGGACTTGGGTTCATCTCCAACAACAAGAGGAAGTCCAAGGTTAACAAGAATAAGAAGGGCCAAGGTCAAATCAAAGATCCGGCCAAGATTGTTTGCTTCAAGTGCAAAAGTGAAGGGCACCATGTTAGATCTTGCCCTTTGAAGATGAAGGCACTAGTTGAGAAGCAACAAGGGAAGCGGCCTCAAGTTCAAGGCCATGCTCAACCTCGTGTTGAAGAAAGTTCACTTCCCAAGAAGAATCAAGCTAATGCTCCCATTGTGGAGATATCAAGTGAGAAGAAGGTGAAGAAAAGAATATGCTACATATGCCGTGAAAAGGGTCATCTATCTTCTTCATGCACTATGGGTAACTCATCCAACCCTATCATAATTGATGATGCTTATTCCCTTTGCAAGGATAAGGTTGGCAATGTGTTTGCCAAATATGTTGGCACTCAAAGTGGTGTCAAGAAAAGAACCATTTGGGTTGCCAAGCCTATTGTGACTAACCTCTTAGGACCCAACTTGGTTGGGGACCAACAAGCCAAAACTTGATCAATAGGTGTTTAATGGAGGGCATTGGAGACTTGTCTATATCATGAAGAATTAAGGGATCTTCATCAATATATTGTCTCAAGTCAAGCCAATTGGATTATCTTGTTTATATCATATATCTAATGTTCCTCTTTGCGGTACTCAACTTATCTACATTGAAAGTTACTCGCCCCTTTTGCATGTGTTGGTTGTGTTCCATTACATGTGTTGGTATATGTTGTGCTACCTACTTGTTTTATTTTGATTAATCAATTATGTACTTGTGGGTTTGCACACCATGTATGTGTGTTTGTGTTTGAGCCTATATTGCATCTTCTTTTATACTATTTGGCTCTTTTGAGAGACTAATGGACTATCCCATTTTGGGGGAGTGATATGCTTTGGCACCTCACAATCCTAAATATGTGTGTACATGAGGAATACCACTTAGTGTTGATATTTGAATTTATCTAGTCTCTATGTGGTATGTCATGTTCATGAGAAATTCAAATTCTATAATGTCCATTAATCTTCTCATATTGGACTTCATTTGCCTCTTGTGAAAATAAATGCTTTATCACATTATGGGGGAGTAATATGCTTTGTGCGTACTACAAACCAATAAAATGTGTATATTTGAGGTTGTGTCACATAGTGTTGATATTGTAAATTATCTTTATTCTATGTGACACGTTTGCTCAAACAAGTTTCAATTTGCCAAATTGTTTTGTTGCTCTTGTTTTGGATCTTGTTTGTGAGATACATTCTTGGTAGGGTTTTCCTAAAATGTGGAATTCTACATCAAAGTTGGAAAACCATTTGCTTCAAGTTATCCTAATCATTGTTTTGTATGATTGTTTAACTATTTGAGTCTATCAAGAATATCTTCTTTAGCATGGTGTTTAATTCTTATCCTTTTCATATGCTTCTTGTTGTGAAGATGATCTTGTTTTTTGGTGTGTAAAATACCACCGGGAAATTAATAACTCCAAATACCTCTTGTCCTTGGACAATTGGTAATCTATCATGTGGTATATATATATATTGATCATCCTTTTATTTGCTATTGATTTTAATTACCTTATCTCTTGCCAAGGAATGTATTTGTTTTAAATTCCCATTGTCTTCCTTGACCCTTGTGAGTCCATTTGATTTTGTTGAACTTGTGTTGTGTTATTCTTAATGTAGGTAGAGATGATGATCCCATTTGTGTGCATTTTGTATTCAAATGCAAAATCATAAATAATGCACTAATCTTGGGGGAGCCCTCCTATATTTTCTATAACATACTCTTGCGGCTTATTTCAATTGGTATTGGTTATTGTTGGAAGACAAATCTTTTCTTTTTGGTACTTAGTGTGCCATCATAAAAAAGAGTGGAGAGTTTGATTTGTTTGTTGGAACCTTGCTCTCTTTGGGAGAATGGCTATCTCTTTTCTTGATTTTGCTCTCTTTTCTTAAAATGAGATAAGTCTTTGGGCATGTGTCTTTTAGTGATTCTTTTAGCTCATTGGTATTTGCTTTGTTCACTTGGTGGACTTTGGAGTCAATCTTGTGTTGAATTGATTCTTTGATATAATTTGGACAACTTTTGGGTTTTTCACACCTTTGTGTGACTCTTTGGTCTTCTTGGTGTTTCGTCTAAATTGTATCTCCCTTTGGCTCTTGAAAGTTTTTAGCATGCATATTTACTTACTACATATTTTATGGCATGCTTTGCTTTCTTTGATCCAATATATAGGGTAAACTCCAATAAATCCTAAATTGGGTAAGATGTGCATGAAATTCAAGTTCATATCTATATGCACATATTTATGTGGAGCTTATCCTATATATTGTAGTGTCTCTAACTACTTCGGACCCAATGAGTTTGGGGACCATATTGTACTTGAATATGTTTTAGGTACATGGGAGATATATTGGTGCTTGTCTCAATAATAAGGATGAAGCGGTGACTAGTTGATAATTTGTGGCAAGCTAGGATTATTGAAGAACTCCTATCTACTACATCCTCCCAATGGTATCTCGGTAACAAGTATCTTATTAATGCATTCTTTTCTAGCATCTAACCTTGTGTGGGTCATTTCATGGCATAAAAAATCTTTATTTGCAATGATCTTAATGAAACCTCTTTATTGTAAATGTGAGTAATTTGAGATGAGTGCATTTTTTTTGGGAAACTCTTCCCAAATATGTCTATCTAGCAATTTTATTGCATATCATTTCCTCAAGTTCCTCACATGTGCAATATTGATGAAAGTGCAAATTTAGTTCTTTCTTTTGGTATACTTATTCGTGATACTTGTTGCTTTTCTCAAAACATCCCAACTATCTTCTTTCCCTTGTTGATATTTGTGATGTCTTTGACATGTTTGTGGTTGAAGTTCTTCAATATGCACTAAGATAAATTGAGCCTTTGGCCATGCTTTAAAAGCAAAATTCTCATTGGTATATTGCATGAACTTGTTTGGATATCATGTTCTATTCTTTGTCTCTATTTTATGTGTACATGTTTCTTTGTGATAATTATCTTTGTGATGTTGTCTACTTAGAAACTTATACACATGAGAGATGATATCTCCTTATTTGATATCTTTTCAAACCTTGTGTGTTGGGATGGAATGCTAAGCAATATCATTCATTGAGGACTATGTGGATGCTCTATGTACATCTTTGTACTAGTCTTATAATATGTTTTGTCATTCCTATCACAGATTCCTTTGGTTGAGCCGTTTAATATGTCGGTTCCTTATTTGTTGCTCAACCATTTCCGTGATGCAAGTGTTAAGCTTGATTTCTTTTCTATGGTCTCTTGCTAATGGTTCTTTTTAAATGGTATTGAGGGAGTGAGGATTCCATGTTGTGCAAATTGTATTCAAATGCAAACATTCTATCTTGTGCATGTATCTTGGGGAGCTTCCTCATTCCATTTTAAAGCACCATTTTGTGGTTATCATAGTATTTGATGTCACTTGGTATCATGATGTTTTGAATAATATCGAGGGAGTGATGATTCCATGTTTGTGCACCTTATACTTTAAGCAAAATAGCCTGCTACCACCGGTGGTAGCTATGCACCCACCATCCACCATTAGATCCTCTATAGGGAGCATGTGATTTTCTACCAGGAGCACAAGAATTAACAGACGGAAGCAACGGCGTTTGCATGCATATTCCCATCTCTCACCACCTCAACACACCACCCCAACACACCACACCATGCAACCTATTGGATTATCCACCCCAACTAACCACACACACACACACACCTACTACACCATCCACTCAACCTATCCATCCAAAGCCACCACTCCAAGGAACCATGCAAACAAACCATCTCATCTCACCACTCCCATTGTGTACTCGTAGCCGCCGTATCCTTTTCTATTTATCATTTCTAGGTGGTTACTTTGTTAGGAGAGTGTGCAAGGCAACTAGGTGTGGCATTCCCAAAATCACCACCTTGATCGGTTAGGAAAACATACAAGGCAACTCTGCAGGTTACTTGGTTAGGAGAGTGTGCATGGCAACTAGGCATGGCATGTCTTAAATCACCACCTGCTCTAGCCATCCACAGTTGCCATCCTAGGTAGACATTCAAGAGTGTGCATGGCAACTAGGCATGGCATGTCTCAAATCATCACCTGCACTAGCCATCCATAGTTGCCATCCTAGGTAGCCATTCAAGAGTACCATGTGCATGCAACAAATAGAAGCATTTCATCCGTTATCACCGTCATCTCATGCTCTCTACATCGCATGCGGTAGGAATATCATGCTCATGCAATCCAAAGACTATGCATGCATGCATAGCTACCACCGGTGGTAGCAAATCCGTGTTGTATACTTTAATTCAAATGGAATATGTTGTGCACAAACCTTGGGGAGCTTCTTCATATTATTTAGAGCATTGTTTTGGTCTTCTCATAATATCTTTATTTGATTCGCTATTTGGATCTTTTGATTGCTATCTTCATTTGTTGGAAGTTGAACCATCATGTCATCCTTTTTGTTTGCAATCTTTGATCCTCAATATAGTTTTATTTCCTCCAAATTTCTGTCCTTGAATTTGTGCATGTGTTTTCATTTATTTTTTTGTGCCATGCACACCTTGAGGAGGAACTCTCACTATATTGGCCTTCTAAGCCTTTCCGCCCATTTTGGCAATGGATGCCAATGGGGGAGAAGTTTCGAGGGTTTGAAGGGAATTGGGTTTCATGCTTTTGTTTTGTTCTTAAGCATTTGCCTTGCATGCTTTGCATGGTTGAGTATATATAGTGGAAACTCCACCAACAACATTGGTTGGCAATATATGCAATGAAATTTAAGTTCATTCACACGTGCATAGATTGTGGGGGAGTTTGCTCTATATATGATGGTTCTACTAACATCACATACTTTTGTAGTATTTGATGTTAATATAACCATCTTATTCCTTTAAATTCATTATATAAACCCTCTCAAAGAGATTGTCATCAATTACCAAAATGGGGGAGATTGAAAGGGCATGTGCCCCCATGTGTGGTTTTGGTAATTAATGACAATCCCTATGGACTAATGTTTGCATTGAGTCATATTTGTAGGACTTGTCCGTAGACAATGCTTGATCCATATGTTGGGTTCAAGGTTGTAAGAAGTTGAATATAAAGAAGATTATGTGATGACCAAGGTGTTATTCAAGGAGTGATTTGAAGATTGGTCATAAGGGAGTTGAGCCTATAGAGTGTGTCTTGAGGAATAAGATGGAGTGAACTCTCATGTGCATTCTCAAGACATCATCATTATGAAAGAAGAAGATGAAGTGCAATGTTGATCAAGTCGAAGCGCAAGATCAAGATAGGCTTCTAGAAGATATCATTTGCTTGAAGCTCAGTGTCCATTTGGTGGTAATGGACATGTGAAGATATTTCTCTAGTGTCTCTCCCATAGTGAAGTATGGGGGAGCAATCCGCAAGACTTCACCGAGCAAGCGCAATCAAGAAAGGTTGTCCAACTTGAGAAGATCAAGATCATCACCATCTAGCTCAAGTGGAATGCGCAAGGCAAAGGTATATTCCTGATAGGGTTTCTTTCTTACCGGTCTCATAGTGTGGGAGACCGGGTTTAGGATCGATAGCCGTACTATCAAGAGGGGCTCTCGAGTGAGTAACTTATTCGTATCGTTCGGAGAGAGCTCAAACCTTTGCATACTTGGCATTATCTTTCTTGGTTCTTATTTGGATTTTATCCATGTGAGGTTCTAGAGCTTGTGGTTATTTTCATGACAAGCTCTAGCTCATCAAAAACGGATTTCGTATAGAACTCTTATTGCGTTTTTGGTGTTTGGAGGTTTTACCGGTTCTTCTTTATAGCTAAGTCAAACCTTTTATCATTTGGTTTCATCCTCCTTTGTTGGACTATGATGTTTCTATGGATGAAGGTGTAGAGCTCATTGTGGTGATTCGAACGAGCCCAAGTTCATCGAAAACGGAGTCCAGATGCAAAAGTTATGGACGTTTTCGTGTTGATGTTTTTTCTTGGCGGGAAGTTCGGCGCCAGGTCCGGCCGGGCCGGACTCTAGGCCGGGAAATCCGGCCCAAGACCGGAAAATTCCGGCGGCCCGCCGAACCGCTCTACTGGGGGGCTTTTTGGCGGCCGCCGGACTGTCCGCCGGACCGTCCGGCAAAAAGTCCGGCGGCGCCGGACTTTCCGCCGAACTTTGGCGGGATTTGCTTCCAACGGCTAGATTTTCCCCAACTATAAATACCCTTCTTCTTCCTTGAACCAACCACGTTTTTTGGCTTCTCTCTCCTCCATTGTTGACCTTCAAAGCTTGCCCTCCCTCCTCACTTCCCTCCATGTTTCTTGCATCTTTTTAAGGGAAAAGAGAGAGGAGATCTAGATCTACATTTCCACCAATCACTTTCTCCTCTAAGTGAGGGGAACCTATTGGATCTAGATCTTGGAGTTTTTTGTGGATTTCCTCCTTGTTCTTCCTCTCATATCCTCCATAGCATTTGTTGCTTTGGTAGGATTTGGGAGAGAAGGATTTGAGCACTTCGTGTGTTCTTGCCGTTGCATTTGGTGCATCGGTTTGAGTTCTCCTCGGAGATTCGGTGGTGAAAGCAAGAAGCTTATTTCCTCTTGGGTTATTGGAACCCTAGACGGCTCAGTGGATTTCTTGGGGACCTCCAATTAAGTTGTGGAGATCTTCCCAAGCTTTGTGGTGCCTCCGTGTCAATTATTGGGAGCCTCCAATTGAGTTGTGGAGTGTGCCCCAATCTTAGTGGCTTTGTGGATTTGGGAGCCTCCAATTAAGTTGTGGAGTAGCCCCAAGCTTTGTGCGGGAACGGTGACCGCCCTCAAGGGTCCCATAGTGGATCGGGTCTTCCATCTTGGTGGGAGGGCTCGAGGAGATTACGGTGAGCCTCCGTGGCGTTTGGGGAGCCTTGTGCCTCCACACCGCTCCAACGAAGATTAGCACCCACAAGGGTGTGAACTTCGGGATACATCGTTGTCTCCGCGTGCCTCGGTTATTTCTATACCCGGTCTCCTTTACTTATGCAATTTACTTTGTGATAGCCTTCGTGCTTGAAGTTATATATATCTTGCTATCACATAGTTGCTCATCTTGTTTAGCATAAGTTGTTGGTGCACATAGGTGAACCTAGTTTATTTAGGTTTTGTATGCTTGGCAAATTAAACGTTAGTTTTATTCCGCATTTGTCAAGCCGCTCGTAAAAGTTTTAAATCGCATATTCACCCCCCCTCTAGGCGACATCCGTGTCCTTTCACGTCTCCAACGTATCTATAAGTTTTGATGCTCCATGCTTGTTTTTACACCATTTGCCTATTGTTTCGTTACACTTAGTGGCACTTTTATGCATTTTCCAGAACTAACCTATTAACGAGTTGCCACAGTGCCAGTTCCCTGTTTTCTGCTGTTTTTGTGTTTCAGAAGTGATACACAGGAAATATTCTCGGAATTGGACGAAACAAGTTCCTGAAGTCTTATTTTACCCGGAAGCTTCCAGAGATCCGAAGGAGAGTAGGAGGGGGGCCACCAGGGCCCCACACGCAGGGGTGGCGCGGCCAGGCCCCTGGCCGCGCGGGCCCCGCGTGAGGGCGCCTGGCTCCTCCTCTGACATCGCCCCTTCGCCTATAAAGACCCCCCGACGAAAAAAACCTAAGTGCCCGATCAGTTTTCCAGAACACATCACGATCCGCCGCCGCCGTCGACCCGAAGATCGGGAGGGTCCAGAAGCTCTTCCCGGCACCCTGCCGGAGAGGGGAATCGCCACCGGAGGTCTTCTTCATCGCCATGCTTGCCTCAGGAGCGATGAGTGAGTAGTCTACCTTGGACTATGGGTCCATAGCAGTAGCTAGATGGTTGTCTTCTCCACCATGTGCTTCATGTTTAGATCTCATGAGCTGCCCTACATGATTGAGATCACCGTTATGTAATTCTACATGTTTGGTTTGTTGGGATCCGATGAATATTGGTGTTTATGATTAAGTTGCTGTACTGAATTATATCTTTTGTTATCTCTATGTTGTTTATGATCTTGCATGCTCTCCGTTGTTAGTAGCTATCTTGGCCGAGTAGTTGCTAGTGACTCCAAGAGGGGGTATTTATGCTCGATAGTGGGTTCATGCCTCTATTTCACCTGGGGGAGTGACAGAAACCTCTAAGGTGGTAGATGTGCTGTTGCTACTAGGGAGAAAACAACATTCATATGCTCAAGGGCATATGCTTTGTTTACATTACACACTTTGCTTAATGCAATTATCTGTTGTTCACAACTTAATACTACTGGGGTGTTCGGATTGATATCCCCGGGAGTGGATTATTAGTCATAGATGCAGTTGGATGGCGGTCTATGTATTTTGTTGTAATGCCCAGAGTAAATCTCATAGTGATCTTCTTGACATATCACGTTTATCTTTATTCTATCAATTGCCCAACTGTAATTTGTTTACCCAGCATGTGTTATTTATCTTATGGAGAGACACCACTAGTGAACTGTGGACCCCGGTTCTATTTACATCATATTGCTATCACCAGTTTACTTTACTCGTACTATTTACTTTACTCGCATACTATATTGTTTTCCACTCGATACACTCATAACCTTTGTTTCAAGCAAACCGGTGAGATTGACAACCTCATCGCAAGTTGGGAACAAAGTACTTAGTTGTGTGTGTGCAGGTTCCGCATCACCTTCAGTCATTTGTCTCTCCTCTCCTGATCGATATTAAACCTTGGTTTCTTAACTGAGGGAAGACTAGCTGCTATACTCATCATACCTTCCTCTTGGGGTTCCCAACGAGCTGGTTATCCACCACGCACAAGGACAGTCTGCTCCCACGTCAGCTTGGACGCAGCAAGGAGCCGGACGACCTGGGGAGCCCTTGCCACTATGTGGGAGATCCTAGCACCAGGGTGGTGTCAACGACGGGGAGCTCGATTCCGGCGAAGCGACGGCGAGCTCGATTCCGGTGTAGCGACGGCGAGGGGTCGACGACGAGCTGGGCGGGCGGACAGAACAGGGGAGGACGACAGAACAGGGAAGAAGACGGTGGCAACGGAACTCTAACGCTGACAAAGTCATGTTCTGTTAGAATAACGGGTAAACCTGACATGGTGGGCTCAGCAAGTGGCAGCGGAACGGGAATTATGAGTTCAAACGTTTTCTCCCTAATTCAAATACTAGGATTCGGGCTCAAACAAATTTTACCAAAAAAAGACCCTCTGAGCTATTTGTTAAGGGCTTTTGGACCCCCAGGGTGATTGCAGCGAACTAAGGCACCTGTGAGCCTGTGGCAAGGAACTTGGTGACCGCAAACTGAATAGCCCGCTGGAGGCAGCTAGTTTTGGCATGCGAACCAGACGAGCCTAACGGACATGAATTTATTCATGGCATCCAATGGGTTTCCCTAGTCGGCGCTCGTTGCGTCGATTCCCCGGTCGTCGCTGAAGCATGCCTGGGTGGGCCAGCCTAATTCGGCGGGTTTTTTTTTCTTTTTTCTTCTATTTTCTTTCTGTAAAATATTTGATGATGAAATAAAACATGTTCAGATTTGAAAATTTATTATAAAAGACTTTTTAGATTTTGTTGCCAGATTTGCAATCTGTCCAAATTCGAAAAAGCACAAATTCAGAAATCTGTTTAAATTCAAAATCTGTTTAAATTCAAAATCTGTTTAAATTCAAAATCTGTTCATATACGAATGTGTCCAAATTCGAATTTGTTCAAGTTCGAATTTGTTCAGATTCGAATTTGTTCAAGTACGAATTTGTTCAAATTCGAATTTGTTCTCGTTCGAATTTGTTCAAATTCAAATTTGTTCATGTTGAAATTTGTTCAAATTCTAATTTGTTCAAGATCGAATTTGTTCAAGTTCGAATTTGTTCACATACAAATTTCTGCAGGTTAGAATTTTTACAAAATTGAAATTTAGAAAAAATTATTCAGGTTTGAAAATATTCATACTATTTTAAAAAAAGAAACAGAGAAAAAGAAAAACAAAAAAAACAGAAAAATAATAATGAAACGTCTAATGGGCCGGCCCGCGTTAGAGAATAGAGAAGGGAGAGGGGTGCGTGTAAACTTGCAATTCATCACAACGGGCGCTGATTAGGGATCACCGGCAAATCCTATTTTCCGCCCAATGCGGACCCAATCCGGGGCTCCGCACAGGGCAGAGTACCGAGTCAACTAATGGGCCGGCCCGTTGAGCCGTTTTTTTCTTCGGGTTTTCTCATTTCTGCCTTTTTTCTTTTCTGTTTTCTTTTTTAATTGAATAATTTGAACTTTTTAAAATTCTAAATTCATTTCAATTCGTAATTTGTTCCAATTTTGAAATTTCTTCCAATTTGAAAGTTGTTCCATTTTCGAAATTTGTTCCATTTTCTAAAAAAAATCCAATTTCAAAATTAGTTCCAATTTTTTAAATTCCAATTTTGAAATTTCTTCCAATTCGTAATTTGTTTTCATTTTCGAAATTTGTTCCATTTTTAAAATTTGTTCCAATTTCGAATTTGTTCCATTTTTAAAATTTGTTCCAATTTCGAATTTTGTTCCAATTTTCGAATTTTCTAATTTTGTTCCAATTTTTGAAATTTTGTTCCAATTGTAGAAAAATCCAATTTTCGAAATCTGTCCCAATTTTCGAATTTTGTTCCAATTTTTGAAATTATGTTCGAATTTTTTTAAAAATCCAATTTTCGAAATTTGTTTCAATTTTGAAATTTGGTCCAATTTCGAAATTTGTTCCAATTTTGAAATTTGTTCTTTTGAAATTTTGTTCAAATTTAATTTTTGTTCAAGTTCAAAATGTGTCAGATTCTAAATTTATTCCAACTTAAAATTTGTTCAACTTTTTAAATTAGTTCTAATGCTGTTTTTGAATCTCTTTTAAAAAGAAATAATAAAAAATAAAAAATAAACTGAAGAAGTAGCTTACCTGGGCCGGTCCAACCCGAATCCTACGTTGGCGGACCGAAAGAGTTTTCTCCGCTGAAAGCGGAGAATAGGAGCTCCCGGGATCACCGCATCCAACACCAAGGAGACGTGCGGCGTGAAACCCGGGCCGCACACCTAGGCAGGTATATTGGGCCGGCCCATGGTTTTGCTTTTTTTTCCTATTTTTCTTTCCCTGTTCTCTTTCCTGCTTTTCATTTCTGTTTTTCACGTTTTTTAAAATCTGAACAAAATTTCAATTTTATTTTCAAATTTCAAAATACAAACAAATTTTAGAGAACAAATTTCTAAATATGAACAAATTTCGAAATTTGAATAAATTTCAAATGTGAACAAATTTTGAAATTTGAACAATTTTGAAATCTGAACAAATTTCGAAATTTGAACAAATTTCGAAAAGTGAACAAATTTTGAAAAGTGAACAAATTTTGAAATTAAAACGGTACTTTACAAAATTTTAACTTTGAACATTTTTGAAAATTGGAACAAATTACAAAATATACAAAATTTATAAAATTTGAACAAATATAAAAATCTGAGCAATTTCAAAATGCTATAAAGAAAAAAATCCAAAAAGAAAAAACAGTAACAGATCAATGGAAAACTCGCAAATTGGGCCAACCAGGCGGCCCACACCCGCATGGGGGGTGTGCGGCGTGGTGCAGCGGCCGACCTGCTCGACATATAGGATTCGCCGGAGACGGGGGAAGGGGTAGTGTTTTGGCATGATCGGTGGTGTGATAAAGCCGCCCAAATATGCATATATTGGGCCTAAAATTTTAAAATACATGCCGCTAGATTCATATAAATTATAGAAAGCATAGTTCATATACACAGATAATACATATTTTTAAATCCAAATAAATTGACGACAAATAAGAAAACCAGACCGTGTCTCCTTTGAGCATCTACAAATGCTTTACCAAATCGTCTTGTGTTGGAGCTGCATCAAGCAGCCCCATCTTCTTCTACCGCTCAATCTCTCAATCTCTTTTGTCACTTTGTCTCTTAGAAACACACACACGCACCTACCAAGGAAGAAGAACAGAAGACCTTTGCCTAGAACACTCCCTTGGTACCACCGTGGCTACATTGTGCTCGTGGCCTCACGACCTACTTTTTTCCATTTACCAAAGCAGCCTATTTATACAAAAGGTTTGGCACTTCTGCCATGCAACGCACGCGCCACTACACTTAACCACTACTCCACTAAGTCCATGATCTAATCACTTCCTAAAATTACTCCATCATGCATAGGACTCGGCCAAACCAGCTAACCTACTAACTAATCCATGCATGCAAACTGGCACGCCTAGCTACAAGCGAGATGAACAAACTATGCTGATACAAGGATCAAGATTAAAAAGTTAACATTTTCCCCTTTAATCTTGATTCTCCAATCTTCACACAGCTTCACCTTGAACGCTCCTGCGATGTTAGCCATGGCCACCTACACCGGCCTCCGCATCTATTTGACGAGATCACCTCGAACACTGCACGCAGAAACTTCACCTTGCAATGAACCTTTGCAACGCCGGTCACCACCATATTACCGTGGAAGTTACCCTCACAGCGCCGACCAACATGTCGTCTTGCCGTGGACAACGTCTCGCAACGCCGGTCACGACGTCTTCTTGCCGCAACTTCATATTGCAACTTTTGTTGGCGTCACACCAACTCTCCATGATGATGATGGCGTCGCACCACCGCCGTAGGTTCCGAACCAGCGGCATCCAATCGCCACCGCCTCGTAACAGCTTCACACCGCCAAATCCTTGTAACGTCATCGCACCGTCATCTTCTCGTGGCAGCATCACACAGTCGTTGCCTTCTAGCGGCATCACACCGCAGCCAGTTGCTAGCGGCATCGCACCGCCAACAGCCACCTTATTGCACTGCCGGCCTCCATCTCACATGGATCTTCAGGCTCTGATACCAATTGTTGGAGCTGCATCAAGCAGCCCCATCTTCTTCTACCTCTCAATCTCTCAATCTCTCTTGTCACTTTGTCTCTCAAGAACACACACACGCACCTACCAAGGAAGAAGAACACCAACGCAGTTTTTCCACAACCTTATGGAGGTGGCTGGCTTATCCAAGGGTCGACAATGTTCCAAGATTCGTGTTTGTCTATTTTGCTTCCACCACCCTGTACTTTGTACATCTTTCTCCCCTATAGCTCCCAAAGTGTACACGGTACATGTTCATTCTCTCTCAAACTCAACGAGACAGGGAGTCGTGTTCATCCCCATCTCAACGGAGAGGAGGGCCGCGGTGGCCGGCGTCCAGCGGCAGGATGGAGGAGGGCCGCGGTGGCAGGCGGCCCACGGTGGGATGGAGGTGGGCCGCGGTGGCTAGTGGCGGGATGTACGAGGGCCGCGGTGGTCGGCGGCCGGCGACCGGATGGAGGAGGGGCGCGGTGGCCGGCGGCCGGCGGCGGGATGGAGGAGGGCCACGACGGCCGGCTGGGCGAGCTGCCCGGGCTTGTCCTCGATATATAGTTTTTCTTATTGCCTTCTTTTTGTTTGGACTTTGGATCTGATTGGATGAAGGCATGAGATCTGTTTTGATGTTTCGAAGCGCAGATCTTTAATCTTTGTTTCATTTCCTTTTCTTCTTGTTTCTGTACAGGTTCCAGATCATATTTGTATGAATCCATCTAAATCCGTTCCTCAATCAATTTTTTTTAGAATGTGAGGAACAAAATCATGCCCACCGCAAGGACCTCTACATGTCCCGCCGTCATCGAGCAGACACTCCATGCGTCCAGATCCAGTTGTTGATGATTCCAATATCGGTAAGTTTGAGAGCAGAAGATCCTTGTGGTGATTCTCGTCCTGGAGTTTCAGGCGGCTCCGGTGAGTGGCCACCAAGATCCAAGATCTGCAGGAGCTCCGTCACTAGCCTCGCGGCTGCGTGGAGGAGGCAAGATCCTGCAAGCGGGGCGCGTCTCCGGCCGGGCGACTTTGCATCTGTATGCATGAATTTTTTCATGTCTTGTGGATTTGTTTCCCATTTGTTTCATGTGTCTGACGGCATGTCACAATTTGTTTGAGATCCATATTTGCTGCAAACTAGAGATCCAAATTATGATTTGTTCATGATTTATACATTTCCGCTGGTTCATGAAGCTGATTTGTTCATTATTTTGTACATGTTACCTCGTGTCCACATTGTGTTCTTGGAAATTCTAGATTACATGTTTCATGAAGCTAAATATTAATGTTACCGAATTGCATTCTTAAAGAAAATATCTAAGAGAACATATTCTGATGAAACTGAATGCTATAGTAATTGCGAGGGTTTTTTCAGAAAAAGTAGGGGTTGATAGATTAAGAATTGTAGTAACCAAGGGGACTTTCTATAATGTCTAGAATCCAGAGCACAGATCTCAAAGCAAGCTTGTATGGTACAAGATAAGACCCAGACCCACATCCGTATGTGGTTTTACTTTATTGACCTTTTGCCTAGAACACTCCCTTGGTGACCATCGTGGCTACATTGTGCATGTGGCCTCACGACCTACTTTTTTCCATTCACCAAAGCAGCCTATTTATACAGAAGGTTTGGCACTCCTGCCATGCAACGCACACGCCACTACACTTGACCACTACTCCACTAAGTCCATGATCTAATCACTTCCTAGAATTACTCCATCATGCATAGGACTCGGCCAAACCAGCTAACCTACTAACTAATCCACGCATGCAAACTGGCACGCCTAGCAACATGCGAGATGAACAAACTATGTTGATACAAGGATCAAGATCAAAAAGCTAACATCTTGCACTCAGCTATGAGTATTTGCATCTCAGATTTCTTAACGCATGGTAAGAAAGGCAGTAAATGGGGCGAGCACTTGGTGATCAACAATCACAAGAGGACCCTGGCAGTGATATGGTTCAGTGTCAAGTACCGGATGCTCCCACTCACTCTCAATGATCAGGTTGTGTATGGTCGCACATGCATTCATGACCTCCCACATCTGATCTTTCGACCAGGTAAGTACAGGGTACCGAACAATAGTGAATCGAGTCTGAAGCACACCAAATGCACACTCGATATCCTTCCTGCAAACCTCTTGACATTGAGCAAACCAAGAATTTTTACCTCCTGGCACAGCGTTTGAGATTGTCTTCACAAATATTGCCCATCTTGGATAGATGTGATCCGCCAAATAGTATTCTTTGTTGTACTCATGGTCATTGATCACAAAGTTCACCGGAGGAGCATGGCCTTTTTCTAGCCGGGAGAACACATTTGAGCACTACAACACATTGATGTCATTATGAGATCCTGCCATACCGAAGAAAGCATGCGAAATCCACAGATCCTTATCAGCCAGAGCCTCTAGTACCATACTACAACCTCCTTTGTGACCTTTGTACATGTCCTACCAAGCAAACATACAGTTCTTCTATTTTCAATACATGCAATCAATGCTACCGAGCATCCTAGGAAATCCTCGCTTTTCATTTTGTGCCAGCATCCCAGCAGTGTCTTCTTCATTGGGTGTTCCCATGTAGTCCGATCCAAACACCAAAACCACTGCCAAACAGAACCTATGCATGCACTCTATGGACATAGACTAGGCCATGTGTATGTAATCCTCATGTGCATCACCTGGAGCTCCATATGCAAGCATCCTCAAAGTAGCAGTACACTTCTGAAGTGAGGAAAAACCAACCAAACCAGTGCAATCCTTCTTGCATATGAAGTAGTTGTCGAAACTCTAAACGGCGTAGACAATGTTGAGAAAAAGATTCTAGGCTCATCCTAAAACGGCGCCGAAATATCACCTCGCCACGCAATGGGTCGTCGGCGAAGTAGTCGACGTAGAGGATGCAATAGCCTTCCAACCTCTTCCTCGGCCTGCTCTTGCAGCGTCTCGGCGCCGACCCTCCTCGTCGTGGCTTTGCACCATCGCGGGCGTTTAACGCCATGAGGCATGAAAACATCATCAAATGCTCCTCGTCGTCGGTGGAGGCAAGGGCGGCTTCCTCCTCCTTTAGAGCAATGAACATGGTCTCGTCGTCGGAGTCCATGGCCTCGTCCATGCATTGGCAAATTGCTGAACACCTCGCGTGCAAGGTGGTGGTGATGCGGCCACGGGACTGCCCGGCGGGACGGCAAAACACCGCGAAAAGGTGGCAGACGGTGAGGTACGGCGTGGTGGTGCGCCGATCTGGTGGAAGAATTGGTGCGATGGGGAAGGTGCGGTGGGGCGGCGCGATGGCGATCTACTGGCGGTGGGCGAGGAGGGGCGGTCAAAATGGGGAAAAAATAGCTCTACACACCGACAAGGCTGGAACGCAGCGTTTTGAGGCGAAGTCGGCGCCACCGCTCGCCCCCCGTGCGTTGGGTTTCCACTGGGTGCGCCGAATGATACTTTGCGCCGCGCCGGTCGAAATTTCGAACTGGGGGGGGGGCACGACTGGGCGAGATTTTCCACGTCAGCGCTCCCATACGATGTTTGGGGGGCTTTAGGGGGCGAGTGGAGATGTTCTAAGAGCATCTCTAGCAGTGCTCTTAAATCCACGACCCTTAAATCGCGAGTACATGCCACTATACTTGCCTTTTATAGTTTTACACGTGACCTAGCCCGCACCGCCCCTGGCACATGCACCCTCGGCCTGGCCCACATCGCGCTCGTTCCTAGCCTATGCCGCGCCCGCTCCTGGCCGTTGCGCTCGTCCGAGCCCCCGCTATGCCGCCCCTCAACTCTTTTGGCGAGCTCAAATTCTCGATATGGGGGGCGGTGTTGGTGGCTGGAATGGGCGAAAGGGTGGTGGCCAGGCTGGGTGATGGAGGCGGGCACTTCATGGTTGAATTTTGGCCGGAATTTGGCCGAACTCCGGCGAGAAATCGAAGGCTGGAGTATATGGAACGGACGATGGCATGGGGAGAGAGCGGAGAATTCCGACCAGTTTTCGACCTATACTCTGCCCTGAAAACCTTATACATAAGGGTCGGAGACTCGCGAGTACAGGACACATCAAAATGTTTACAGTTCCGCACACTTTTACGGGCGGCACTAATCGGTGGCCAAAACTATACGAAATTGTACTCTCGTCAAAAAAGTAAGGGTTTAAGCCTTTTTAAGAGAACTGCTAGAAATGCTCTAATAGAACGGTGAAGAAGGGGCTTTAGGACAACATCAACTGGATAAGATATCCCTCAAATATTCAAGTTCCTTAATGTGTAGAATCTCATTGGCCAGCTCGACCAGTCAGGATACCATCTTTTTTTTTGAACAGGGGGTCGGTCCCGAGGGACCGAGAAGCATCCATTAATTTCCAGCGGTGGAGTTACAAATTACATCCAGGACTAAGAAGAAAAAGAAAATTACACTCCAGTCCTTACATTTAGCACTTAGGACCCTAAAAGTTAATTGAGAAAAGCCATCAGGTCTAGCTCCTTCTCCACTCTGCCTGAGAGCTACAGCACGGCCAACCACATCGACGTCGGGGACGAAACCACTTGACTCGATGCAGCGGGAGCCCGCCGAACTGGAGCAACAAGGCCTCCGACATGGCACAACGGCCTGGAGGTTGAGAATCACCTGCAAACGCCGGCCGGAGAGAGCCATAGCCGATGAAGAGGGCGGGAGAGGTCGCCCTTCGACCATTAGAAGCGACAGTAGAGACGGGGCTGCCGCTGATGCTCTCCCAAGCGAAGCTTCCCAGCTCCCCGGATGCAGACCTGCATCACTACAGACCACCATGTCGAGGCCCATCCTTTTAGATTCACCATGAACCGAAAAGGAGAGCAACGAACAGTGGCTGCCATGAATAGATCTGCCCAAGGCCTTATTTACGGAGTAGCTCGCAGCCCCCCGCCCCGCCGCCTACGGCTCCAACCGCTGGAGCACCACGACGAGGAAGAGTGTCTTCAAGCAGCGCCAGATCTGGCCGGAGGAATCCAGCGCCATCCTCCAGGCATCAAGCCATTCTCGGGCATCACGCCAAGAACCAGCAGCAAGCTGATATAGCCTACTAATACTACTAAAGCTAAAGCTATACAAAGATCCGGTGCCTTTCCTTAGCCTCCAGCTGACGGCGGCGCCGCCGGCTTTGGCATCGGGACGGCCCGGAGGTCCACCAGTCAGGATACCATCTGGTTATATCGAACTTATCATAATCTACTCCCTCTGTTCTATAATTATTAATGTAACTATAGTTTTAATTAAACTGCAATCACATAAAAAATTATGGAATGAAGGGAATTGTGTGCAAAGATAAACACACCAAAATTCAGTAATCAACACGTTTTAATCAACACGCCGCCGCCGACGTCCTTGTCCTTGCCACGACGGCCATACGTGGTCGTGTGTCCTATCCTTCCGTCATCTGATCTTACAAAGTCACGATCCCGGCCGGCCACCACAAGTGGCGGCTAAGGTTAAAGTCCCATTTTAATCAAGCATCACCGATCGGATCTCATTTCAGTAAAAAAATTACGTCCAATCTGCGACAGTGTCAAACACGCAGGAATTTGTTAAGGAGAAACCCAGCTAAGCTATATTGTGAGTACATATCGATCTGCCTATAGTTAATTTCCTGGCCCAAGCGTTCCCCAGTCAGTGCACCAATCATTGGAGCTTGCTTCCTCATCAACCATTCCTGTCGCCATAGATACGGGAACCGTGGTAGCAACCCCACTAGTAGAAAATAGGGCTTTTGTTTCGAGCTCCAAACGGCATTTGCACCGGTTGGCTTACGAACCCAGACTAAAGGGGTTCTTTAGCACCGGTTCGAGTTGTCAGAGAGCTAAATTGAGCCCGTGGAGCTCTAGCATCGGTTTGTTAGGAACCTTTCGAACCGGTTCGTGGCACGAACCGGTGCTAATGGCCACCCTTTTGCACCGGTTTTGGATACGGACCGGTTCTATAGGTCCTGCCTATAAATACAGCCACCCACCAGCCTTCTCCTCTATTTTTTTCCTTTGGAAGGTGTGAGAGGGGGTGTGCTAGTTTGGTTTTTTCCCCTATGCACAAGAGGTGTTTGATGAAATGCCTAAGAGCATGAACCAACTTAAGCTCACACAAAATAAAAATGATATGAGGTGCCCGAGCGATACTTAGGTCTTCTCCTCGTTCTTTCCTCCTCGATCGAGGTTAGCAACTCTATTCTTTTATTTGTCATTGATACAAATGCATGTTTCGTCATTTTACTATTTATGATGTTCGGTAATAGTATTAGTAAACCTAATTATATGACGCAGATGAACGAACGACAATGGATGTACGGTGACCGACGCACTTCCGAGTTCATTGAAGGTCTTCGTAATTTTGGCGATGTGGCTCGAGCAAATATTCAGAATGGTTTTATGTGTTGTCCATGTGTTCACTGTGGGAATAAGAAGGAGTACTCTTCCTGGAAAATCATTCACGCCCACCTGCTTCGGAAAGGTTTCATGCCTAGCTATAATTGTTGGACCAAGCACGGAGAAAGAGGGGTTATAATGGAAGACAATGAAGAAGAATAGGATGATGATATGTACCCTGAATATGGTGATACTGCAACGGGGGAAGCTGAAGCTGAAGGGACATGAGAAGCTGAAGATGTAGAGGCATCAGATGAGCCTGATGATGATCTTCGTCGGGCCATCGTAGATGCACACAGAGAAGCAGAAAGTGTGAATGAGAAGCGGAAGTTAAAAGGTATGTTAGAGGATCACAAAAAGAAGTTGTACCCAGACTGTGAAGATGGGAACACAAAGCTCGGTACCACACTGGAGTTGCTGCAATGGAAGGCAGAGACTGGTTTATCTGATAAGGGATTTGAGAAATTACTGAAAATAATGAAGAAGAAGCTTCCAAAGGATAATGAATTGCCTGACAGTACGTACGAAGCAAAGAAGGTTCTCTGCCCTCTAGGATTAGAGGTTCAGAAGATTCATGCATGCATTAATGACTGCATCCTCTACCGCGGTGAGGAGTACGAGAATTTGGAAGCATGCCCGATATGCACTGCACTGCGATATAAGATCAGACGAGATGACCCTGGTGATGTTGATGGCGAGCCCCCCAGAAAGAGGGTTCCTGCCAAGGTCATGTGGTATGCTCCTATAATACCACGGTTGAAACGTCTGTTTAGAAACAAAGAGCATGCCAGGTTGTTACGATGGCACAAAGAAGACCGTAAGAAAGACGCGATGTTGAGACACCCCGCTGATGGGTCGCAGTGGAGAAAAATTGAGAGAGACTACCCGGACTTTGCAGGCGACGCAAGGAACTTAAGGTTTGGTCTGAGTACAGATGGCATGAATCCTTTTGGGGAGCAGAGCTGCAGTCATAGCACCTGGCCTGTAACTCTATGTATCTATAACCTTCCTCCTTGGTTGTGCATGAAACGAAAGTTCATTATGATGCCAGTGCTCATCCAAGGTCCGAAGCAACCCGGCAATGACATTGATGTGTATCTAAGACCATTAGTTGATGAACTCTTACAGTTATGGACCAAACCAGGTGTACGTGCATGGGATGAGCACAAACAGGAGCCGTTTGACCTACGAGCGTTGCTTTTCGTAACCATCAATGATTGGCCTGCTCTTAGTAACCTTTCAGGACAAACAAACAAGGGATACAATGCATGCACGCACTGTTTAGATAAGACTGACGCTATATATTTGGAAAAATGCAAGAAGATTGTGTACTTGGGGCATCGTCGATTTCTTACGACCACGCATTCCGTAAGAAAGAAAGGCAAGCATTTTAGAGGTGTGGCAGATCACCGGCAAAAGCCTGATCTCCGTACTGGTGATGATTTATTTGATATGGTCAGGGACCTAGAAGTAATCTTTGGAAAGGGTCCTGGCGGTCAATCTGTTCCAAATGACGTCGCTACCGGACACGCACCCATGTGGAAGAAGAAATCTATATTTTGGGAGCTTGAGTATTGGAAACACCTAGAGGTTCGCTCTTCAATCGACGTGATGCACGTTACGAAGAATGTTTGCGTGAACCTGCTAGGCTTTCTGGGCGTGTATGGAAAAACAAAAGATACACCAGAAGCATGGGAGGATCAACAACGTATGAAAGACCCAAACAACATGCATCCACAGAGCAAGACGGATAAAAGGCGTCACTTAAGTCCTGCCAGCTACGCTCTTACAAAAGCAGAGAAGGAAATCTTTTTTGATGTCCTTTCAAGTATTAAAGTGCCGTCTGGCTTCTCATCAAATATAAAGGGAATAATAAATATGACAGAGAAAAAATTCCAAAATCTGAAGTCTCATGACTGTCACGTGATTATGACGCAGTTGCTTCCAGTTGCATTAAGGGGGCTTCTACCGGAAAATGTTCGCGTACCCATTGTTAAGCTATGTGCATTCCTCAATGCAATATCTCAGAAGGTAATCAATCCAGATATGCTACCAAGGTTACAGAAGGATGTGGCCCAATGTCTTGTTAGTTTTGAGTTGGTGTTCCCGCCATCCTTCTTTAATATTATGACGCATCTCCTGGTTCACCTTGTCGAAGAGATTGCCATTCTCGGTCCTGTATTTCTACACAACATGTTCCCCTTCGAGAGATTCATGGGAGTCTTAAAGAAATATGTTCATAACCGTGCTAGACCAGAAGGAAGCATCTCCAAGGGCTACGGAACAGAGGAGGTCATTGAGTTCTGTGTTGACTTTATCCCTGACATTAAGTCGATTGGTGTTCCTGAATCGCGGCATGAAGGGAGACTACGTGGAAAAGGCACGCTAGGAAAGAAATCAATGTATTGTATGGACGGGATTTCTTTCACTCAAGCACACTACATAGTTCTACAAAGTTCTGCCTTGGTGGCCCCGTATATCATTGAACACAAGAATATTGTACGCTCCCAACACCCGGCTCAGTCCGACTCCTGGATTACACATAAACATATGGCGACTTTCGGCGGTTGGTTCCGGACACATCTCATAAATGACAACATTGTTGGAGATCAGCTATACTTGTTGGCCGGGTCACCATCTTGGACTATATTGACTTTCCAAGGGTACGAGATCAATGGGAACACATTCTACACGATCGCCCAAGATAAAAAGAGCACCAACCAAAACAGTGGTGTCCGCATTGATGCAACAAACAACAATGAGCAAAAGGACACCTATTATGGTTACATAGAGGAGATATGGGAACTTGACTATGGACCTTCTTTTAAAGTCCCTTTGTTTCGGTGCAAATGGGTCAAGCTAGATGGAGTAGGGGTAAAGGTTGACCAGCTGTATGGAATGACAACAGTGGATCTCAACAATCTTGGTTACAGAGACGAACCATTCGTCCTAGCCAATGATGTGGCTCAAGTTTTCTATGTGAAAGACATGTCCTCCAAACCAAAAAAAAGAAAAGATAAGACAACGAATACATCATACGACGAGCCAAAGCGTCACATAGTTCTTTCAGGGAAAAGAAACATCGTGGGAGTTGAGGATAAGACAGACATGTCAGAAGATTATAATAAGTTTGATGAAATTCCGCCCTTCAGAGTGAATATTGACCCAATCATCGCGTTAAATGGTGAACATACTCCATGGTTACGACCGAAGCGATCCTACTCAAGGGAGGTACGCGAAGGGAGGTTCATGGCCTCCAAGACGAAAAATCAGAAGAAAGGGAAACACAAGAAGAAAACTCAGAAGACTAGATATAGGGATCATAACTTGTGTATCTCAATATGGAAATCACTTTCCCATTTATTTTTTGTGTAATGATGTAATTGTATGAGGGAGATTTCCCAATAATTTACCCAACATTCTTAGAGGAGACGGAGTCTTTCACGGGCTTGCAGGGAAATTTTTCCGAGGCAGAGCTTCCGAAGATGCCGTAGGGCGTGAGCACCAACGACATCTTTGAGAAGCTCTGCCACGGGAGATTTCCCAACCCTTTACTCAACATTGTTAGAGGCACGACACCGCTTCTACTTTGTCTTGTTCCTCCGACAGGGGCATCGTGCGTCCACCCACGCGTCCTTATCTCATCGAGCAGTGCATCCACCCATGCGTCCTTATCTTGCCGATATCTTTAGTCTCGGTTGCACCCACCAACCGGGACTAAAGGTTACCCACACGTCCTTATCCCACCGACAGTTTTGTTAGATGACACAAAAACCACCTTTAGTCCCGGTTGTACCCACCAGCCGGGACTAAAGGTTGGATGGTTCCCCGCGCCACTATGTTCCCGCCTATTTTCTTCCCGCGCTTTCGACCACTTCCCGCCTCCGTCTTCCCGCCATTTTTCACTATATATATGTAGGCTTGGCCTCCATTTACATATCACATCTAGACTCATATCTGCAAACCTCATCACTCTCTTCCATGGCTTCCATCGTATCTCTAACCCCCGGGGAGGCGGAGGCGCTTTGCGCCTCAAACTACCCCTGCCCGCCGGGCTACCGCATCCCCACCGGCTGGATGCTGAGCGTCGGAGGCGTACCGGTCCCTCCTGTCCCTGTAGGTGTGGCGCGCCAGATGGCCATCACGAACCACTACTACTTTGAGCTCACGCCAGAGCAGCGGAGGAATCCTCAGTGGCATCCCGACTACAGCCCGACTTGGGACGCCTTCTTCATCAATCGGCGTGATAATGCGCTTGCCAGGCACGAGGAGGACGGCTCGCCTTGTTCGAACTTCAACGAGGCCGGCCGTCGGCTATGGTGGCACGGCCGGACTCTCCAGAGCGTCATGGCCTACCGTGGCCCCCGCCTGCGCTAGCCTCACTCTCAGCCCACGCGTGCTCACCAGTCGAGGTTCGACTACCGCGACCCCGATGCCAGCGACGATGACAGCGGCGACTACGACGACTACAGTGGCGATGTTTATAGGGCTAGGCACGACTATGACTGAATCATCCAACATTCGAAAACAAGCTCGGCCGATTGTGACTTAATCTGGCCATGTATCTTAATTTTCAGTTGAGATATGTACTTCTTTTCCTGTTCAATCATTTTCCCGCCCTTTTTCTTTCCGCCCTTTTCTTCCTGCCCTTTTCCTCTCACGGAAATATAACTAATCAAAAGAAAATAGAAAATCAAATATAACTAATCAAATATAACTAATCAAAAAGAAAATCAAATATATCTAATCAAAGAAAATAAAATAATCAAATATAACTAATCAAAAGAAAATAGAAAATCAAATATAACTAATCAAAAGAAAATAGAAAATCAAATATAACTAATCAAAATAAAATCAAATATAACTAATCAAAAGAAAATAGAAAATCAAATATAACTAATCAAAAGAAAATAGAAAATCAAATATAACTAATCAAAAGAAAATAGAAAATCAAATATAACTAATCAAAAGAAAATAGAAAATCAAATATAACTAATCAAAAGAAAATAGAAAATCAAATATAACTAATCAAAAAAAAATAGAAAATCAAATATAACTAATCAAAAGAAAATAGAAAATCAAATATAACTAATCAAAAGAAAATAGAAAATCAAATATAACTAATCAAAAGAAAATAGAAAATCAAATATAACTAATCAAAAGAAAATAGAAAATCAAATATAACTAATCAAAAGAAAATAGAAAATCAATATAACTAATCAAAAGAAAATAGAAAATCAAATATAACTAATCAAAAGAAAATAGAAAATCAAATATAACTAATCAAAAGAAAATAGAAAATCAAATATAACTAATCAAAAGAAAATAGAAATCAAATATAACTAATCAAAAGAAATAGAAATCAATATAACTAATCAAAAGAAAATAGAAAATCAAATATAACTAATCAAAAGAAAATAGAAAATCAAATATAACTAATCAAAAGAAAATAGAAAATCAAATATAACTAATCAAAAGAAAATAGAAAATCAAATATAACTAATCAAAAGAAAACAGAAAATCAAATATATCTAATCAAAGAAAATAGAAAATCAAATATAACTAATCAAAAATAAAATCAAATATGGAATTTGGCGGGAACAACTGAAAATTTCAAATGGCCCTTAGCACCGGTTCGTGGCTCAAACCGGTGCTAAAGGGGGTGGCGGTGCAGTTCCCAGAAAACACCCTTTAGCACCGGTTTAAGCCATCAACCGGTGCTAAAGGTATGACCTTTAGCACCGGTTGGTGGCTTCAACCGGTGCTAAAGGGTCTTTAGCACCGGTTGAAGCCACGAACCGGTGCTAAAGGTGCCTCCTTTATAACTCTCATCTTCTTCCTCTGCCCGCATCGCTGAAACTGCTAAGGACTCGCGCGTAGGAGCTCGAGGACGCCGTCAGGCTGCCGGATTTTTCCACCACCGCCGCCGTCGTCGCCGCCGCCGTCCGCGCCCGCCGCGCCACCCGCGCTCGCCGTCCGCGCCCGCGCCGGCCGTGCCACCCGCGCGCGCGCCCCGCCGCCCGCGCCACCCGCGCCCCGCCGCCCGCGCCACCCGTGCCCGCCCCCGGCCGCCCGAATAAGCCGCCGCCCGCCCCCGGCCGGCCGCCGCCCGTGCAAGGTAGAAAAAAGTTTTAATTTTGTTAATTTTTTAAGTACTAATAGTAGTAGTATTTTTGTTAGCAAATAGGAATAGTAGTATTTTTGTTAGCAAATAGGAATAGTAGTACTTTTGTTAGCAAATAGGAATAGTAGTATTTTTGTTAGCAAAATTATTAGCAAATAGGTTAGGAAATTATTTGTTAGAAAAATAGGTTGTTAGCAAATAGGTTAGGAAATTATTTGTTAGAAAAATTATTGTTGTTAGGAAATTATTTGTTAGAAAAATTATTGTTGTTAGGAAATTATTGTTGTTAGAAAAATTATTGTTGTTAGGATTTAATCTACAATACCGGTTGTGCATTTCTAAAAATTGTAATACATACAACAATTTTATTCATTTCGTTCGTTATATTTTTTGACTATTTTAATTACTTGTATATTTAAGTTTTTTATAAGACCATATTGTATCCTTAATTCATAGAAGACAAGAAGAGAGAAGAAAAACCCTAAAAAAAATAGGTAGAAACCACCCTTAGGGCAGCCACAATGTATAGCCAAATATGGTTCTATTTTTACTTTTAGACTTTTGGAACTAGTTCCTAACATTATGGGGGTAGTTCCCAAATAGAAGAAAGAGGGAACCGGCGCAAGTTCCTGCTCCGATGCCAAATGCTTGGTTGGGATTAGAAAATCGTTCTTTGCATGGTCTCTCGTGTGTGCAGTGAAAGAAAGTGATGGGGAGGAGAGAGAAGTGTTGCAAAAAGAGCTATTTTAGGTCTTTTATAACTTTAGAGTAATACAAATATGATTTTTTAGTTAGGGTTAGGGTTCCGTTATAAAATGGGGGCGTTGGCCGGGCGCCGGCGTGGTGGGGAGGGAAGACCTATTCTTCCCCCACTGCGCCGGCGCTCGGCCAACGCCCCCTTTTTTTTGGTCTCCGTATCATTATAATAATTTGTAATAATTCTTTGCAGAAACTATGGATCTCGGAAGAGACGACTTCCAGGAAAATATTATCGAGGACATCATCCGCGATAATGATGACGACGATGTCAGCTCGATGTTTCTAAACAACTCCGGTGAGGGAGACGAACAAAATCGTAGAGATGGCTTCGATGAGGGAGAAGGTGCCGGAGAGGATGGAGGCACCGGTGAAGGAGAAGGTGCCAGAGAGGGAGAAGGTGCCGGAGTGGATGGAGGCACCGGTGAAGGAGAAGGTGCCGGAGAGGGAGAAGGCGCCGGCGAGGTAGATGTGTATTAATAATAAATTAGGCATTTGTTGTATAGTTGGATTATTTGATTTGTGTATATACATATATTAACGCTCCTTCTTCTTTTAGCCCTCTGGATCGAGCCACTCTTCTGTAAATAGAAGAGGCCCGGCCAGAAGGTTGGAAGAACATGAAAGGTACCGAATAGAAGAAATCGGTGAAGATGGCGAACCGATTGCTCCCGCGGCTCACGCAAGTAAATTTATAAGACAATGCGGAGTTCTTGTTAGGGACAACATTTCGATCACCATTCGAGAATGGAAGAAGACAAAGACGGAACCAGTTAAATATGTCCGCAACAGATTGAAGAATATTCTTTGGAAGAAGCTCATGGTTAATTTTACCCTACCAGAGGCGCCACAGGTGGATCGAACTGAGGTGGATCCAAATGAGGAGGATTCAAATGAGGAGGATTCAGATGACGATGATCGTCATCTGAATATCATAGAGCGGAAAGTCAAGAAGTGGACTCTTTCAAGGATGGCAATACAATTCAACAACTGGAAGAAAAGATTGTACAAGGATTTTGTCGACCAAAAAAAGACTCCGGTGTTCACTGGACAATATGAGAAGATAAAAGATCACTGGGACGCATTCGTGGAGTACAAGACTTCAGAGGCAGCTAAGCGAAGGTCAGAAATAAATAAGAAAAATGCTGCTAAAAAGAAGTATCACCATACTATGGGGCAAGGAGGCTACAAGACTGGCAAGCCTAAGTGGAAGAAGATGGAGGATGATCTAATTGCCAAAGGGATCATTCCGGAGACATTGAAATGGAATGATCGGTCAAGGGATTGGTTTTACGGGCATGGAGGGAAGTTGGACTCGGAAGGGAAGTGTGTATATACAAAAAAGCATGACGAAGACCCTCTTCCCATTGATGCCCTTAGAAGCGCATCAAAGGATGTTGAAGAGGGAAGGTTCCATCCCGAAAGAGAGAAGGACGAGCTCACGCGTGCCCTTGGGAATGATGAACACCCAGGACGAACACGAACCACTCCGGGCTCCAAACCGTGGAAACTCGGGTTTCCCGTGGAAATGAAGAAATTTCCCGATAGAAGCCGTCAGAGAAGAAAGGAAAGGGAAGCAGACCGCATGTCTCAGATAGAACAAGAGCTGAAGCGGCAATCAGACTTGTTAAATCGGATAAGCCAGCAAGGAACCGCCGCATCTCAGCCACAGATAGAAGCCGGACATGATGCTACCGGCCCACCATCTCAGCGGAAAAGCAGCGTGGCTTCCACGGACCTCCCAGCGGATGATGATGAACCGGCGATCCGCTACCCAGTGGATGATATCACGGAGTCGACATCTTGCGAGCTACATGTGAAGGTCGTGAACATAACCATGAAGGTGGCGGTCGGCTATGCCTTACCCATTGGACCTGATTCAACTTATCATTGCCGTCCGATTCCACCTGGCTATGCTGTTGCCGGGGTGGATGAAGTTATGGGCGGATTTGAGCAGCTGAAGCTTGACCACCCTGCGGGTGAAGGGGATTTGTACGAGCTGGGAGAAGCCAAGAAGACCACCGTTCTATGGCTAAAGGAATTAATCGTGCTTCCAAATTGGACGCCAAGGTCTCCAGCACGTCACCCTTCTCCACCGCCACATCAGCCTTCTCCGCCATCTCCGCGTCAGCCTTCTCCACCATCTCCGCGTCAGCCTTCTCCAGCATACCAGCCTTCGCCAGCTAGTGAGCCGTCTCCGCCACCTCCACCCACTGAGGCTCAGAGCCAAAAGAAGAAGCGTACCATCGCCACTCCCAAGAGTAACCGATCACCGATCCGTCGACAGGAGCCCCTTTCAAGAGTACCTAAGGTTCCTCCAAAGAGACCTTACGACTATACTCCGGAGGAAAACGCGGCGAAGGTACAAGAGAAATCAAAGAACTTCTTTGAAAATTTGAAGAGAAAGAAGACCGAGCAGTCCGCCGAGCAGCCTCCTCTAGATCCAAAAGTGTTAAAAATGTTGAAGAACGTTCAGCAACCCGAGCCAAGGCTTGCATCAGATTATGACCGCACTATTCTCAAGTCAGATGCAGCAAAGCGGTCGAAAGGTAAATCAGTTCCTCAGCTCGGAGAACAGATGAACTCTTGCCCCCGCTCCAAGTGTTTCCCGATGTCCAGTATGATCCAGAGATCATAGCACTATACAAAGAGGAGGCCGAAGCTGTAGGTATGTCTGTTGCTCAATACTTAAGCAGGTGTGATTTCCCCACGGCTGAAGTAGTAGCATACAAATACCGGCACGGGAGCCCTCTCGTCAGACCCGAGGAGATTCCGAATCTACCAACAAGAATGCGAAAATTGCATAAGTGGTACTTGGAAGCCTCACTGCATGGGCAGAATTGGATCGTAATGGGAATTAATGATGAGCATTACTTTCGTGGAACCGACGACATAAACATCGAATTTGCTGAATTATTTCAGTTATACAATCATGATGCCCTCGACAAATCGATGATCAGTGCCTATTGTTTGTAAGTATTATTTTTCCTTGTAACTATAAGTCTTTAGCTCATCTCGTTCATTGCATGCATAATTTTACTCACTATATTATGCAGATTGAAGAAACTCGAATGCAAAAGAGGACAAATCTATGATATTGGGTTCATTGACCCATATACCGTGAATGAGGTAACTCTCCATAACCATATCAAGGACACGGAGGATAACTTGGTACGGGCGTTAAGGAAACAAGAAACCATGACGAAAATACTATTTCCTTACAATTTCAAGTGAGTGTGTTAACTGTCTTATACACATTACTATATATTTTGGTTACTTGATGTTAAGTGTGTGTTATGTGTGTGCGCAGCTATCATTTTATTCTGCTAGTTATTGAACTTGATAGAGGACGAGTACTAGTCATGGACTCGAAAAAAAAATCCCTTGAGACATTCGGGGACATGATTGATACACTCCAGCGGTAATTTCAATCATTATGCATGTCACTATATCAGCTACTTTCGTTCATTTCCCGATATCAAGTAATTACTAACTTCTTTATTCATTTTCTTTGCGGGGCAGTGCTTGGAAACGGTTCACGGCTAAGGCACCGGGTCCCTGGAGAAATGAGCTTGAATTTAAACAAGTACCGGTAAGTACTACTAGCTAGGTCCGCGCATCTCTTTGGTTCTAGTTTCAATACCATTATCATCCTTGATTATTATTTTGATTGAACTCTATTCTCATAAAGTGCTTAAAGCAAGAAGACGGGAATAATTTATGTGGATTCTATGTCTGCGAGTTCATGCGAGAGACTTGTCGTGAGAAGAGAAGACTAGAACAACTAGATGTACGTAAACAATATTCACAATTTTATTTTATTACCATCATTTATGTTGAGTTTCTTCATTCATATATATTGATCCCCTTCTTTACATTAGATCGAACTGAAGCGGGATCGTCTTCTAGCAACCGAGCGTATACGAGCAATTCAAGAGGAACTGGCGGGATTCTTACTTGATGAGGTCATAGCACCAACCGGTGAATACCATCGGCATTACGAGTTTGGAAAATCATAGCCGAAATTATATTGTATATATGCATGAACGTGTACAATGTACCATTATGTAATATGTTCGATCAAGCACGATATAACATGAGACGTACTAGCTTCGATCTCTATATGTATGACGATATTGTGTAATATGATGGTTTCTTTTATATGTGCATCAACGTGTTTCAAATAACCGAAAAAACCGTATTTCAAATGGCTAGGGTTTAGGGTTTTAGCCAAACGCGGCAGGGGCTGCCACGTCGCCAACCTTTAGCACCGGTTCATATTACGAACCGATGCTAAAGGTCCATCGGCAGGAGCTCCTCTGCACGCCCACGTGGAGACCCTTTAGCACCGGTTCGTAATGCAACCGGTGCTAAAGAGTTAGGGCTTTAGTCCCGGATGCGTTGCACCGGTTGCAAAACCGGTGCAAAATACAGTTAGCAACGGGTGCTAATGCCTTGTTTTCCACTAGTGCCCTATTGCGATCGAGTGAACTAAGCAGACTCTTTTAGATAACCAGGAAACCAACGGAAATAAAAGAGAGTATAGTAGTACTCCGTAGAACGTGGGTGACGCTCGTGTTCACTTCAGACTATCCGAGTCCAGTCCATGCTGCGTGAGGCCCCAGGCGCATGCTTCAAAGCATATCTCCATTCCATGTTACGTGAGGCCCTACTCCGCCTCTCCATTATCTGTCGAACGCGAATATGGACTTTCTATCAATGGCAACTTCGTAATCTTGCTTTTCTGCAACATTGGAGACGTACGCCCTAACTTCACTCTCTAGTAGTCAATGTATTGGACTGTTTGTGTCGTATAAACGTGTTTTACTCGATCTTTCTACTAGAAAAAATGGCTTTCCTAGATGTCATTAATCTGGAAATCTCAACCCATCATCAGCCTTTGGACTTTGGAACCGTCGGATCTTACTTAAGCCTGAGATCTGGGCCATTTGATGAAATGCAACATCAAATCTTTGCGCACAATATCTTTATTATGTACTAATGCAACACACCGTGGGCTCGCCCACAACAAATCCGGACTGCCAGATGGGGCCAACCCAGACCCATTCCCGTTAGTGTGTCGTCTTCCCCGAGCTCGTATACACGAAGAAGCTCATTTTTTTAGATCCTTTCCATGATTACTTTAATCATAGAAAGGAGGGTTAAAGGGGGTGGGCAGCCATTGGAAGGAGGAGCCACTTGAGGGGGATTGGCAAAGGAGAGAGACAGGAGCAGCATGAGACTTCATGGGAGAGGAGCCAGCAGGCTTCGGGGGAGATGAGCTAGCACCCTAAGAGGCGTTATGCAAATTGCCACTTACTAGCTAGAAAGGGTTTCATAAAAAATAGTTTATGACAGGTGTTGGAGTCATACCATGGATGCAAAAATCATTTCCTGTTTTTTGTGTGAAAAGGGGATAACCCGACCTCTTGTGCTATAGTTATACACTAGTCCAATGGTTGATCTCTTGCTGCTTTGCAGTGGTGTATCATGTTTGAAAAGGTCATTGCCTTGTGGATTGTGGTTACACAAAGGTTACCTAAATAGGGCCAAAAGATAAACACGTTACATAACGGTTCCAACACAAGTAGACCCACAACATATGATATAACTAGGGTTCGCTTCGTGGTGGTGAGAGGTGTCAGAGTAGAGACGTCTACATAGCGCGACCAATTTATATAGAAGTGGCAACGCCCTGGCCTTTAGAAGAGGACGCCAATCTATAGCATAATGTTTAGAAAACACAATCACTGAGTTGGCTGGTAATTCAAATTCAATGTTCCAGTAGTTGGAGCATTTTTTCCCTTTGTCGTGGCATGTATGAGGTTTGAAATATCCTCGCCGCATCATTCATTCGCCCTAGACTAACTGAAAATTCTGACGAAAAAGTAAGGATGACAACGAAGCAGGTTTGGATCACCAGAACTAGATCTAGATCCATATCCATCAGCCTCATTGTTGCAAGCTCGCTAAAGTATCCATGGGCATGGATTTCATCCCATATCCAAACCAGCCAGTCCCGGGTATCCATGGATACGCATGATTTTATGCTATATGAACATTACCATAACAACATTTTAGAAAGCAACAACACTTCAGTAGCAGTAGCAACATTTCAGCAAAACATTAATAATTAGCAACAACTTAGCAGTGTTTCAGCAAAATAACAACATTTCAGTGGTGTGTGACAAGGTTAGGAGAGGTTGAGGGGAGGCATCAGCCTTGGTGAGGAGTGAGTAGTCGAGGTGGTTAGGTTAGGACCTTGGGTCGAATCGATGTGCGTGTGACTGCCAGTGAGAGTGGTTTAGGGAATTAGGGTCAGCCAGTTAATTAGGTATGCCTTTGGGTGAGACGGCTTCAAGGACAAGGTGGACTTGGGTAAAAATCCAATGTCTCGCATTTGGTCCCACATGCCAGCCGGGTACCATTGAATATCTATGGGTGAAACCTCTGTCCATATCGACCCCATGAATTAGCGGATATCGGTCCTATGAAATTTGTGGAGGTAACCAGCCCTCTACACCTTTGCCCGTAAGACCGGATATTCGTTGCCATCTTTACGAAAAAGGGTTTAAAAAACCTAGAATTTGAACTGTTATTTGGACAGGGGCGACAGCTGGTTATTTGGGCGGTACTAACAGTGTTTCGTTCGGCAACCCAAACTCTCGGTAGTACTGGAACATAGTGTGGGTGTGAGTGGAAAGTGCGTGTGTGCATCCTTGAACTTGACGCACCACCAAACCATCTCCTTAATATAAAGGATGGTCCCTCCCTCTCCGAGCTCCCCGGCGTCGTTCTCCTTCCTTCGTCAACTCTTCGCTGCATCCACAAATCCATATCCACCCGCGGACATCATACAACCTACCCGAGGTCTCTGCCCCTCTCTCTATACGTTTCCACCAAGCGTGTTTGCTGCTGCTATCTAAATCAATTCGGTGCTGATTCGAATCCTATATATGGTGTGGCCGAGCTGATCGAGCAGGTGGTTTGAGCCCTGCCTTGAGCGGTGGGGAGGGTTCCGGCCCGCCATGGCGACTGCGTTCAAGGCGTTCCTCAACAGCCCCGTCGGCCCCAAGACCACCCACTTCTGGGGTCCCGTCTCCAACTGGGGCTTCATCCTCGCGGTACGGCTCCATGATCGATTATCTCCACATGCTTATTACTCGTATATCTTCCCTAAATTAGCCTGTGTAGTTTGGTCGATCACGATTCACGAGAGTGCTGTGATTTCCCAGCGATGTTTTTCTTGCTCCCAGTTGGCCGGAGCCATCTTATCTACGGGAACTTTTGTTCAGTACTCAATTATTTATCATTATCCATAACATTATTGGACTTGAAGCAAAGTCTCTTTCCATGAAATTAAGAGAACAGTCAGCAGTATAAATCAATAATTTTCCAGGTCTCGGCCGGCGCTCTTGTTGTGTATTCTTGTACATAGTACACTGTACTAGTTCGATAATTCCTTCGATTTTTTGTTTTATTTCCAGGGTATGGCTGACATGAACAAGCCACCTGAACTGATATCCGGCAGAATGACCGCAGGTAGTGATACAGCTAGTCCGTTATTTTGTCGCACAAAGCCATAGATCCTAGCTATTTGATGATCATACATCACAAATTTTCATTTGATGACTATTGTGTTGTGCAGTCATGTGTGTGTATTCTGGCCTATTTATGAGGTTCTCGTGGGTAGTAAATCCTCGGAATTATTTTCTTTTGGCAACCCATGCCTCCAACGAAAGCGTTCAGCTCTATCAGTTATCTCGCTATGCTAGGGCTCAAGGGTAAGATTTCTCCGCTGATATTGTTATTTCTTGTCACAATTAAACATGGTTTTCGAATAAATTTGTTCATTTGTTTCAGTGGTTTTTTGGTCACTTATTAGATCCAATTGGTGTCTGAGTTTGGATTTTGCAGGTACCTAGAGAAGAAAGAGCCTGAGGCCCAACCGTAACCATGACAGCGCAGACACCTCTGTCACTCTTTCAGCAAGCATGTCATTTGGATTTTGACGCTCTGTACTGCTCATGCACGATCTTACGGTTTCTGCATAAAGAGCATGTGAGATGTGACATGAAAACCTCTATCATACCCGTGTAGCTTTGGAACTTGTAGTTCATGAAACAGTGAACATCATAACGCATATATCAAAAATTCAGAACACATTCGCTCTATATACAAAGCTATCAAAATACATGGCATTATTTCAGTGTACATGGCTGGATTACGGGTTCCTGCTTAGCCAGCAAGGCTATCGTCGTTCTTTGATTTTGTGCAGCGGATACCTCTCAGATTCATATTGTTGCGAAAGCTTTCCATATCCATAGAAAAAATGTGCATCATTGCTAGAGAATACTCGAAGAAGGGTTTCATGAAGCGTGAGGGCTCTCGGTCGACACAAATTGAAGGGTAACTACCAAAACCAACTTAGAATTCATCCAACAAGAAACACCAGCCTTTGGAGACGAGAATTAAAATCAACATGAACTCCGAAATTGAAACCAAACCCAATCAATCGGTCCATTGATCCAATTGAATCCGGGAGCAAAGATTATACAAGGTAGAGGATGCCCAGGGGGTTTACCTCCACATGTATTTCCAAATAAATTTCGTTTAAATCAACTTGAACTATCAGATTGAAACCAAAATTGTATACCAGAAAGTTCGTTTAAATATACTCCCTCCGTTCACAAATACTTTGCGTTCTAGGTTTGGTCAAAGTCAAACTTTGTGAACTTTGACTAAATATCTACGAATAAATATTAATTTTTATAGTATAAAATCTATTGTATTACAATCTTATTAAAACATATTTTCATATTATATCTATTTGGTATTATGGTTATTGATATTTTTTTCTTAAATTTTTGGTCAAAGTTTGACCTTGACTAAACCCAGCGAACTAAATAAAAACGGAGGGAGTATGTTGTATTTTGGTTGAGCTTCTCAAAACCGAGTTAACCTTAACCAAACATCTTCTCAAAACCGAGTATTAGTGTTTGTCTCCAAAGACAAATGAATCTCGAACAAAAAAAAAGTCATATTTGACTCCCATAAGACATTTCCAATAGGGGGAATCAGTCGGTTGGCTTGAATCAACAGCTCCTGCCACACTCCTTGTTTATTAAGTAATTTAAATGACTATTTGCTGGGTAAGAATTTATTTTTTACTTCAAGTACCTCAATGCCTAAACCTCCCGGATGCTTTAGGTGACAAATAATATTCCATTTTGTTAAGCGAATTTTTTATTGTCATGATTGCCAAAAGAAACAAGATTTTTTGAAGTTGTCGCCGAGACTTTGGTTAGTTTTCAATTTATGGATTGGCCTGCTTCGTTTCCTTTTCTTTTATGTTTTGAGATTTTTTGTTTTTGTTTTTTAAAAGTTTTTTGGGCTTTCTTGTTGGACATGAGTCAAGTTTGCTGTTATACTTTTGTAGAGCCGTGTTTTTCTTATTTTTGTAGAGACATTTCTTGTTAATGTATCCATATTTAAGAGCATTACCTACTATGCAATTGCGCAGTAGTATGCAATTACATTTGAACTCTACACGCTCAATTGGCTATCAGTATGTAACTAGAAGTACCTCGTGCGCTTTGCTGCACCATTTCTTCCTAGTCCAGTAATTTTAGCGTGATGTATTCAACCACTAAAATTTCGAGCTTGAGACAAAATAGCTTCTTTGTTATGTCTATAACATAAATGCCAAATTATCTTAAACTGTATCGACATTATAATCATTCCATACTTGGATGAGAAGGTATAGAGAAAAGTTAGCATTCTTATTTTGTATTGAGAAAAAAAGAGAGAAACACTATCGAGGATTATCTTCCACAACTAAAACTACTGCTCTAGAATGCTAACTTTTCTCTATACCTTCTCATCCAGGTATGGAATGATTAAATGTCGATACAACTAAAATGGTAACAAAATAGTAGGAAACGATCATATGTTTCAAGGACAACAAATCTAGCATAATGCAGAGATAGAGCATATTGTTTTACGGATTCTTCTACATATTCTTAGAATGCAATGCTATGCACCTTTCATGTTTTCCAGTATTTTTAGTTTTTTCAGTGAGGCACCCAATGCTATGAGACAGTGGCGTCATTCGGTCAGCAGAGAGTAGCTAGAGCCCAGCATCTACAGGCTATCTTGCCATGCCAAGGCAAATATAAAGAGTGAATCACATGTAGAGATAACCCAGTGTCAAGGCAAATGCACCAGTAATCATAGTATAATCCTAATTGTGACCATGCCAGACTCAAGGTTTGAATATTCCTATTATAAGAAAACTTATAACAACTCTTTCAAATTAATATAATCATCTTGAATAAGGCTGCAGAGACAGGAGGAAGGGGTAATCCCAAATAGGTGTCACTTGAGCTGAGTGTACCAAAAAAAATAGGGAAAATAGTTAACAATACAAAGCTGATAAGATTTAGCCCATGACAGATACAGATACGTGGAGATTAAATAAGACAAAATCAAGCTTGAGATTGAGGTCACTTGAAGTCTACAAACCATCCAGAAACACCTTCGTTCAAAGAAAATCAACCAAAATATCATAACTAATTTACCCAATCACCCAGCTTGGGCAAGCAATTTTTGTTATTTCTATTGAATCTTTCTTCCTCCGTTAATTTGTAATATACCTTTCAGCCAATGCCTAGTGAACCGACTATCATGTACGACTGAGCATGGGTCCTACACGGCAGGCAATATGGAGGGATTGAGCTCACAAGCCATTTTAATTGGTACGGCGAGTGGAAAAAAACTTAGAGCTTAATGTTGAATTATATTAAAAATTTGAAAGCATTTATTTGTTGGGAAATCAGATCCGTACCAGGTCACTAAGATTTTGCTCAGTTTGCAAAACCATACATCACAAAAGATAATGATACATAGTTTAGATTGTTTAATTAGTAAAGTAAACATGGGAGTGAATAAAAAAAATTACCGCTTTATTCTAAAGATCATTGACGTGCACCTACCGTCGTTGTCACTATCAAATCTGATCGCTAATACCAATGGAGAAATATGTATTTAAATAGTCAAAACAAAATCACAACTAAAAAGGGAGATATTAGATTGAATAGAGAATCATGACTATGCAAACGATAACAAAAAATATCATTTATTTGTTCAACAAAGTATAATGTTGCTTCAGCATGAAGACAGGGAACCTTTTTTAAAAAGGGATAGTGGAACTGAACCAATTCTTAATTATCTGGACTTGCAAACACAAACAACACAAACATAATTGACTTAAACAAGAAAAGCATTTCCGGTTAAATGTAAGAGACAATCATGAATTTTTTATAGGGATTTCTATTTTCGTGCCCTCGGATCCTTAGTTGTACTCAGTTTTCCCCAGCTCCTTAGTTTTTCCTCAGTTTTGTTGAAGCCCTTGTCTGAAACCCTCACAAGTGCTGGAACGGCCGGTTGCCCGACGGGTCAACAACTTTGACTGTTATCTGCTGACTAGTGGGGCCACGTAGAGCCTGCAAAGACACGTCAGACCATCCATCTTTGTTTGACCGTAAGCATCGCCGTATCCCTGACCAAAACACGGACGAGTGGGGCTTCGGTATATCGAATGACAAGTGAGGCCATGACGCTGATACAAGGGGCAATACACGGGTAGGATTAGATTTTTAAACGGAGCTCTACAGCGATGGCACGGAGGAGGTGGCCTGCGGGGTGCCGAGATGAGATCGACGTCCACAAAGAACTGCATGAGGCGAGACCAGACGCATTAGATAGATATGAACTAGACGCGTTTAACCATGCAAAGAAGAAAAGAAATGGTCAAGGACATCGACGACGACCTCAACACTTTGACTGACGGTGTCGGACACGAACGCGAGCAATATAGAGAAAACTAGTGTCTCTCCTTTCTGGCGTGTATAGATGGGTGCTAGGGGAGTGTGGTGGCGAAGGGAAAGACCTCGCGCTGGTCTGTGGCGTCCAGCATAGCGGGGCAGCGTGGCCGTGCCCATAGAGGCATGCATGTTCGGCATTGGCATCAGCATGTACGTTCGTCATTGGCCTCGGCGGTATCTCTGGTGTGTCAGTGATCGAATGAGGGGACGGGATTGAGGGTGCATCCCGACGGTGACCTAGCACTGGCGGCGAGCATGCATAGCCGTTCTGACCATGCCGATATCGGCATCGTCATCGTTTGGAGGCTGTGGTGCTTGAATCATAGTGGAAATTGCGATATTATTTTTACATGCATAATATATAGAAAATAGCTAGATCTCTAAATCGATGCATATGAAGCTACATATATATTCTTGGTCATAATCCCCTTATCTAAAGGGGATGGATGCATGGCTTCACGTCGTCGTCGCTTTCATCGTCAGTGACGAGGGTTAACTCGACAAATGTCCTAGATGAAGGACTTAGGATCGGGGAGATTGGGCGTCGGATGAACTCGAAGGTAAGGTTAGTCAAAACAGGTGTATATCGAAAGTAAACTTGGGTGTTGAACCTGACTTGCTTTCAATCTGGCCTACACCATCCCCTCTTGGCCCCTATATATAGGTGGCCAGGTCTCAAGGATCGGGTAGGGTCCGATACAGATTACAATATCGACATACGGTAAGAACTTGTATCTCGACTATCATTACAATTGGGCCTAGCTTAACGGGCCTCAGGGGTACTCAACTAGCGGGCTCTATTAGCTATACCCTTGTCAGTAGCCCCTGAGATTCTACCAGCATTGCAGATTCGGGTTGAATCTCTAATCTTTAAATCTTCGACTTGATCAACTCTTCGACTTCTTCATATCTTCAAATCTTCGACTTGGTCTTTCGACTTATTTTCATGATAATATTTCGCAAGGGGTTTTGATGAACAAGCCTGACAACTCTGACGGATCAAGAGGTCAGTTAACTGCCGGAACAGATACTTGCCACCTACTTCAAATTCAATCCCCTTGGAGTGGAATTCGGGATACCGGTCAAACCCACTCTTTTGCCGCATTTAGGACGTACAAAGAATGAATCCCAGTGATTCTCAGGGTACCCAGTGCGTCCATCAGGATTTTCTTCGCATCGTAGATACGAATACATACCAGCAGAGCGCATCCATGTGCGTATACTAGGCCGCACAGGACAGATCCCGGGGTCTTACATTCGTGATAAATCACGGCATTCGAGTTTCGTTGCGATAACGTAGCTCGAGAATCACATGTCGCAGTCGAATTTTGACTGAAGATATTCGGGTTATGCAACCATAAAAACTCGCTCTCGATGGGAGTAACAATGTTCCACCACATACTCCTTCACTTCCCATGCTCTAATGCTTGTCAATAAACATCGTCGGGTGCGCGCTTAGCGCTCCCGATGGGAGTAGCCCCCGAGGCTATAGTCGAACAAAACTTTTTTCGAGTATAGGCTCAAATATAGTATACTTCATTATCATGCGTCAACTCGAAATAGTTTAGCAATAACTTTCGTCGGGTGCGTGTTCAGCGCTCCCGATGGTAGTAGCCCCCAAGGCTATAATCGAATGTTGTCGGGTATAGTCTTCTAATTTGGTTTTTGTATTGTCGGCGCCAACCTTGTTTGCTCTTTTTCTGTCATCTTTTTATTTGATAGTCGCACATTTGATACTCGCCGATTATATGCATCTGTTGAATTGATCTCTAATCTTTCGTCTGCTTCGTGACGTCAGTGGCCAAATTTAGCTATACGTCATCTTTACTGAGCGCGTACCGTTTCATGGGTAGCGCGGTAATTTTTGTATTTCTCTGCACGTTAGTGGGCTGCCGCTTCCGCTCCTTTCGCCACATCTCAGCCCACGTTCCTTCACCGAGAAGGTATATAAAGGGATAGTGGGGATTTGTACTGTTTACCAGCTCTCTCTCTCCGCCGCCGCCGCCATTGTCGATCTCTGCTTCCTTCTCCTCTCGTGCATAGCCCCCAAACACGGATTAGTAGATGCGTGTGAAGCACCTTGCGTTCAAGAACACCATGGCTAAGGGAAAGACAACCTCCGCGACTAGCTGGGTGTCCTCTGCCATCATGCAGAAGGAGGTGGAGAAGGCCAGGACGGGCGGCCTCATCTCCAGCAGCGACTCCATTAAGTTCCCCAGCACCGAGCGGATCCCGCAGCCCCCGAGCAGTTATCAGGTAATGTTCCCTGCCTTCCTCTTCCGCGGACTTTCTCTTCCTGCCCATGAGTTTCTTCGTGGGCTTCTCTTTGTTTATGGTGTGCAGCTTCACCAGCTCACACCTAACTCCATCCTCCATATTGCTTGCTTTGTGACTCTTTGCGAGTCATTCCTGGGCATTGAGCCCCACTTTCTTCTTTGGAGATCAATCTTCCGGCTCCGCCCCAACATTGCTTTATCCAGAAAACCCGAACTGGGCGGTGCTGTTGTCTCTGTGCGCCCTAAGGCGCAATATCTGGAATTTTCCATGTCTGCGTCCGTCCAAGGTTGGAGGACAAAGTGGTTCTACATCAAAGACCGTAAGGCCTCCCCCGAAGATGAATATGGTCTAGCCCCCTTTGACGCCTCCAAGGAGCTGAAGAAATTGGCATCATGGGATTCGCCTCCCTCAGATGCTGAAATGGAACAGATTGCTCCTCTACTGACTCGCATTCAAGCTCTGAAAGGAGGTAAAGGGGGTGCAGTGTCGGGTATTCAGCTCATGGCGTTCTTTGTGCAACGTCGAGTTCAACCCCTGCAGCATCGCCTTACCAAACTTTGGAGCTACTCTGGCTTGGAGGATCCTTCTCGCATCTCTGAAGATCTAATAGAGAAGCAAGATGTCGATAAGCGAGTTAGGAGCCTCACCAAGCTCACCAAGGACCATGCGGTTGCTGAATTGGCCGCTGGTTACTTCGACTCTATGCACCCCCTACCCGAGGTATATATTTATTTGCTTTGTATACTTTTTGTCGAGTTCGTCGGCTTCCAGCTATGTTTAATCCTTGTATCGATTACTTCTCTGATTTATTCGTTTTATAGGACCACCTGTTCCTTGTTTCACGCCCCCACCTTCCGGAGGAAGGGCCTCTTCCGGCTTGAAAGAGCATGGAGCCCCCATGTGTGGTTTTGGTAATTAATGACAATCCCTATGGACTAATGGTTGCATTGAATTATATTTGTAGGACTCGTCCATAGATAATGCTTGAACCATTTGTTGGCTTTAAGGTTGTAAGAAGGATCAAATGAAGAACTTGAAGTGTTGACCAAGGTGTTATTCAAGGAGTGATCTAAAGTCGGTCATAAGAGAGTTGAGCCTATATCAAGTGTGTCTTGAAGAATAATATTGAGTGAGCTCTCATGTGAATCTTCAAGACATTATCATTGTGGAGAAAGAAGAAGTGATTCAAGAATTGATCAAGCCGAAGCGCAAGTTCAAGATGGAATCTAGAAGAGATCATATGCTTGAAGCTTGCCACATATATTGTGATCATGGATATGTGAAGATATGCTTAAAGAGAGTCTTTCCCATAGTGGCGTATGGGGGAGCAATTCGCAAGACTTCACCAAGCAATCAAGATCAAGAAAGGTGTTCCAACTTGAGGAAGACAAGACGGTCATAATCTAGCTCAAGTGGAATGCGCAAGGAAAAGGTATGTTCTTGATAGGGTTTCTTTCTTACCGGTCTCATAGTGTTAGTTGTGAGACCGGGTTATAGGATCGGTAGCCGTACTATCAAGAGGGGCTTTCGAGTGAGTAACTTAACCGCATCGTTCGAAGAGAGCTCAAACCTTTGCATATTTGCCATCATCTTTCTTGGTTCTTATTTGGCTTTTATCCATGTGAGGTTCTAGAGCTTGTGGTTATTTCCATGACAAGCTCTAGCTCATCAAAAACGGATTTTGCATGAAACACTTATTGAGTTTTTGGTGTTTGGAGGTTTTACCGATTCGTCTTTGAAGAGAGGTCAAACCTCTCATCATTTGGTTTTATCCTCCCTTGTTGGACTATGATGTTTCTATGCATATACTTGTAGAGCTCGTTGTTGTGATTCCAACGATCCCAAGATCATCGAAAACGGAGTCCGGACGCTCAAGTTATGGTCGTTTTGGTTTCAGCTGTTTCTGCCTTTTCCAGGGCCGGAGACTCCGGCCTCGTAGGGCCGGAGACTCCGGCCCAAAATGTGTTTTCGCTGTTTTTCGTCCGGAGATTTGGCCCGGAACCTCCGGGTACTTTTCCAGGCCAAAGACTCCGGCCCCTAGGGACCGGAGACTCCGGCCCAAGTCTCCGGACCTCAAAAACTCGAGGTGTCGCTCTGCGCAGAGATGGGGGCGGAGGCTTTTTAGCCCCTGCCCGGAGTCTCCGCCCTCCAAAGGCCGGAGACTCCGGGGTAAGTGCCCAGCAACGGCTAGTTTTCGTGGGGGACCTATAAAAGGCCCCCTTCTTCCTCCTTGGGCTGTGCTGGCTTCCTTCTCTCTCTCCTCCATTGTTGACCTTGAAGCTTTGCTCTATCTCTCAATCCCTCCAATGATTCTTGCATCTTCTTGAGGGAAAAGAGAGAGGTGATCTAGATCTATCTTTCCACCAATCAAAATCTCCTCTAAGTGAGGGGAACCTATTGGATCGAGATCTTGGAGTTCTTTGTGGATTTCCTTTGTTCTTCCTCTCATATTCCTCCATAGCATTTGTTGCTTTGGTAGAATTTGGGAGAGAAGGATTTGAGCACTTTGTGTGCTCTTGCCATTGCATTTGGTGCATCGGTTTGAGTTCTCCTCGGAGATTCGGTAAGTGGAAGTTGTGAGCTTATTACTCTTGGGTTCTTGGAACCCTAGACAGCTTAGTGGCCTTTGTGGCATATACTTGGGGCCTCCAATTAAGTTGTGGAGATTCCCCAACCTTTGTGGTGCCTTTGTGGCGTTTCTTGGGAGCCTCCAATTAAGTTGTGGAGATTGCCCCAAGCTTGTACGGGTTCGGTGACCGCCCTCAAGTGTCCCATAGTGGATCGTGGCATCTTGCTTTGTGCGAGGGCGCGAGGAGAATAAGGTGAGCCTTTGTGGCGTTTGGTGTGTAGCGTGCCTCCGCATCTTGAGGTGAGCCTTTGTGGCATTTGGTGAGCATTGTGCTACCACATCTCAAGGTGAGGCCTTTGTGGCGTTCGGAGTGCATTAAGCCGCCACACCTCTCCAACGGAGACTAGCTTCCTTTGGAAGTGAACTTCGGGATACATCTTCGTCTCCTTCGTGCCTCGGTAACTCTTATCTGAGCTCCACTACTTATGCACTTTACATTTGTGATAGCCATCGTGCTTGAAGTAATATATCTTGCTATCACCTTGCTACTTGTCTTGCTTAGCATAAGCTATTGGTACACATAGGTGAGCCTAGTTTATTAGGTTTTGTAAGCTTGTCAAATTAAACGTTAGTTTATTTCCGCATTTGTACAAGCCTTTCGTAAAAGTTTTAATCGCCTATTCACCCCCCCCCCTCTAGGCGACATCTGTGTCCTTTCACGGCTGATCTGGCCTCTTCTGTATCTGAAGCCCCCGAGGCTGAAGAGAATTAGGACGGAGATGATGTCGAAGAATCAGAAGAAGACACCAGCTCAATGACATCGCCTCCTCCTGCGCTCTCTGAAGACACTGGTGCGGACAAGAAGAGAAAGCATGTCGACGACTTTACTTCTTCGAGTACCTCTCTGCAGAGAACAGTGGCTAATAAAGCCCCTGTTCTAGAAGAAGATATTGAATACTTCGACCTCATGGCATCATAAGTGTTCTGCGAGTTCTGCGATTGCACTGTACTTGCCCTCTTTCTTTCGGGTTGTATATAACTTGTTTCCTCTTGTAGTGATGACGAAGAGCCGCAAAGAGATACTACGACTGCTCCTTCTACTCCACCTGTAATTGCTGATGAGCCTTCAGCCCAAGAAATTGCGCCGAGGATCACCAGGGCTTCTGTCAAGAAGATTCCTGTGACCCGAGGCAACAAGCGCTCGAAGAAGGCCAAAGAAGCCGACATTTCTCTTGAAGCCCATGAATCCACGGTTTCCCCCGATGATGTGAGTGAATGTCCTTGACCTGTTTTCCTTGCATAAACTATGCTCTTACGCGTCCTTCTTCCCAGGCATTGTTGAAGAGATTTGTCGCCTTGGGCACTGAATGTGCTGAGTACCTAAAGGTTGCGAAAGCTTCCGAAGGTGTGCTCGACATCCTGTCTTTACTTTTCCTCTATGCTTCTTTTTGTTATTTATTTGACTTCCTTTCTGTCTTTGCTGGGCTGTAGTTGCTCTAGCAACGGCCAATGCCCGCATTGCATCGCTGGAAGCCGAGCTCAGCGCTTCGCGGAAAGCCTATGATGTTGCGACCGCCGCCAAAGCAAGCGCTGAGAAGTCGCAGAAGTCAGCGTTGGCTAAGGCGAAGAAAACGGAAAAGGCTTTGGTCGATGCTAACAAAGAGCATTCTCAGCGAGAACAAGCCGTGACAGAGCATCTTCGTACGATGTCCGCTGCTGCTGGAGGTAAATACTCGCCTTGTCTTCTTCTTCAACTTCTGTTGCGTTCTTGCACTGGCTAATGCTTTCCTTTCCTTCTTTTCCCTTGTCCCCTGTGTTGCTCAGGATTTACCGGGGTGTCTTTGTCGACTCTGCAACCGGGCGATGATCCTCTGATGACCGCGGTTAACTTACTCGAAGCAAACTGGATATCTATCCAGGAGATCTTTGAGTTGGTGAGCCACGTTCTGACGTGGATGTTCGTCGGGTTGTGGCCGAAGAAAAAGGCGGAGGTTCCGAAAGATGACTTGAAGAAATTTGCCAAAGCCTTCGATATGACTGACGACCCCATCCTCCAGCTGAAGGGGCTTTCTCTGAAGCGTGGTGCTGAGGGTGCTATCGCACTTTCTTATGCACATGGTGCAGATGTCGACTGGGAGAAGGTGAGCTCTCCTCATGGCCGCACCCGCTCTGAGTTAAAGGCTTTCTTCGAGAAGGCAAAGAAGTTGGCGCCCGCCCTGGCGTCAATTATTTCTCCTTCGGTGGCTTCTGCGACATCTACTGCGCCAACTCCAGCGACGGAAGAACCCGCGCCTCCTTCAACTATTGGCGATGAATTTACCATGCCTTCCTCTGCCACGGAGCAAAATACTGAGGTGGCGTAGACTCGGCTTCTTTGTAGTTTTCAATTTCTACTTTTGATGTAAAAACCTTTAGTCGCATGCAACCCGAGAACTTTAGTCAAAGGGTTTGCATTTATGTAAATATGCTTCTTTTCTATGATATGTTGTGCTAGCTTCTGAAATGTTTCTCCATTCTTTTCTTTTGACTTCCAGTCTATGCACATCAATGATCCTTTGAGTCGTGATCATGCTCCTTCTTCTGCCCGCGCGTTCGGCTCTAAGGTTTCGTTGCCTCCTCGCCGCTGCTGTCAATGCGCGGAATATTCTTCAAGGATTTCTGATCTTGAGACTCGCTTGACTTTGGCCAAACGCCAAGCACAGATGGCTGTGGACAAAGCTAGCAAAGCTTGTGGTTTGATGAAGCAGATATCTATTTTTGATGATAAGGTGTCTAGCCTGATGGCGAAGATTGTGCATCATGAGGAATGCAACTCTTTTGTCCTTGGCATTATCGAGTCTGCCTGCGAGATGTTGCGATGTAAGATTCCTTTCGACTTCTCTTTTTTTCCCCTTTTGTCCCACTGCTGTTTTGTGATATCCTTTGCCACCTTAGGCACTTGTTTGGATTTTGCTGCTGAAGATCGTCGGGTTACCGAGCGAAATGCGGCTCTAGAAAAAATGTCAGCGGGTATTGAGACTTTGTGGTCTGATCCTCGACGCCGGAGTGCTATTGTATTGCTTCAGGACCGCGCCCAGCATATTGGCGAGTCAGTTGATGGTTGCCGAAGAGCTCTCATAACTATGCATTCTGTTATGCTTCCTCGCAACCCTCTGCCTGGAAGTTTCCCACTGCTTCTCGATACTTTTAGATCCAGCCAGCGCATTCATCGATTGATAGAACTGAACTTAGTGGCAGGTGCCAATTTTGCTCTTGGGTGGATATGTAAGTGGCACCCAAGACTTAATTATAGCTCTATGTCCCTGAGTTTGGCTCCAGGTGGAGCTAGTCTGCGAGTACATGTGGAGAATACCTTGCAGCCTGCTCGAAGGCTTATAGCTAGGCTGCTGCAAGTGGATGCCGCGTTTTTCCGCGAGTATCACTATATAGATCCTTTAGGTGTAGATGATTCTGATAACCCGCTATTGTAATACTTGTGTATATGTGGAATGCGAGAGTTTCTTATTTCGCGACTGTATGTCTGAAATTTATTCTCAGAGCGTTTTTTGTATGATTCGTGCGTTTGCCGCATTTTCCCTTTGAAAGACTCGTAAACTCGAATATGAGGAATGTTTTGTCTTTATTATACTTGTAATGTAAGATACATGGGGTGACCCAAGAGATCCGGCCTATGACCTGTGTTCTGGATCTAGAGGGCATTGCCCCTGGTATAACTCGTGGCTTTTACAGCCTTATTCTTCTACTCTACTTTGTTGTTCTTGATGCTTATACCATCGTGGCCTTCTCTTTTTCTTCTGTAACTTTGTCTTCTCCTGATGCTTCTACTCATGGTTTCTTTATCTCTGGCTCCGCAGCACGTCCTTCGGGTAGCTTGACGCCTTCCGTAGTCGTGTTTTTCACCTTCTCTGCATAGTTGGCTATCATGCCAAAGTTTTGCGCCATCTTGTGGAACTCCTTGTCACAGAGGTCTGAAACCTCGAAGCTTCCCTTCACTATAATTATTCCCTTTGGTCCTGGCATCTTGAGAAATAGATATGTATAGTGAGGTACTGCCATGAATCGTGAAAACGCGGGTCGCCCGAGGATCGCGTGATACTGAGATGGCCAGTCCATGACCTCGAAGTCTAGCTTTTCTCTTATGTAGTTTTGTCGGTTGCCGAAGCAAACGTTGAGTGATATCTGCCCTAGTGGATAATTGGCACTTCCTGGTACGATTCCATGGAAGGAACAGTCTGTTGGCTTCAGGAACTCTAGTGATATATGCATTGCTCTGAGCGTTTTTGCATATATCAAATTAATTCCGCTTCCTGCATCCATGAATATTCTGTCGACATCGTATGCGCCGATTTGAGCTTTGAGTACCAAGGGCGCGTTTCCCGGCCGAGGTACTGTTATAGGGTGATCTTCCCTATTGAACTCGATTGGTTGTTCTGACCAGTGTAGATATTCTGTTGTAGCTGGAGGTGAAGTGACTGCTAGATTGACTTGTCGAGTAATACTTTTTTCCTCTTTGTTCGACTTGGGCACGGGTTGTATCATTGCTGTGATGTGTCCCTTAGATGGAACGTACCCTTCATCGTCATCATGTCCCTGGTTTGGCTGGTCTTGTCCTTGAGGGGCTCCATTGTTCCCTTGTTGATTTGTGGGAGGTTTGTTGCTTCCTTCATATCCTTGTCGCCTTGCTTCGGTTTGCTTATTTAATGCTGCCTCTTGTAGCTTCAAGAATGTTGTGCAATCTTTCATTGCATGCCTGGATACTCGCTTTCCATCGACGAACGCTGAGTGTATATGACAAGATCCGTTTAGCATGTCTTCTGGCGACGGGTTATACTCTCCGGATTCTCTTGTGGGAAACTTTTTATAGTCCTCTTTCCCGTAGCTTCAATATCCCGAGCTTCTGCGATCACTCCCCTGATAGCTGTTGTCCTTATATCCCGCGGCTACTTGGCTGTGGGAGCCGTAGTTGTCGTAATTGCGGGACCGTCTTCTTTGACTTCCATATCTGTTTCTTCTATCGTCCTCTGGCGATCGTGCCCGCTTGTTGTTGCATGCATCTTCTCCGTCTGCAAATCTATTTGCTACGTCCATGAGGTCTGACACTGTTTTCGGCCTAATTCTGCCCATCTCTTCGACTAGGTCTCTTTGCCTTAATCCAATTATGAACGCGTCTATTGCTCTTTCATCTGAAACTTCAACTGCTGAGTTTTTGATAAGACTCCATCTTTGGATGTATGCCCGTAAGGTTTCGTCGCGTTGTTGCACACACGCTTTGACTTCTGCTATTGATGCTGGCCGCTTGTATGTCGACCTGAAGTTGCTTGTGAATTGCTTTGTGAGGTCTTCCCAGCTTCCAATAGTTTCTTTCTCTAGTTTGCTCAACCATGACCTTGCTGTGCCGGTGAGGTGTAGTTGCAAACTTTGCATTGCTGTTTCTTTGGTTCCTCCCAATATTTGTACTGCTTGCAGATAGTCTGAGAGCCATGATTGTGGTTCCTGTGATCTGTCATACTTTTGTTGATCATGAGGTAATTTGAACCCCTTGGGTACTAGTGTAGTGCGAACCCTGCGGGTAAAGCACGATGCTCCCATCTCCTTTTCGTCATCTTCATAGTCGCGCTTTCCGTTTGGAGATCGAGATCTTCGGGTTCCTCCATGTTGTCTTGGTGATGGCGATCGAGATCGTTGATTACTATTTCTGTGCCGAGGACTATTGTGACGGCGAGGTGACCTTGGCTTGTGTGCTTCCTTGTGGTGATATGCTTCCTCTCCTTTTGCTGATAGCTTGTGGCCCACCATGTTTAGTTCGTTCAATGCTGCTCTATGCATATGTTCCCTAGGATCCCCTGGGCTTGGTCGAGTTGTAAGCAGATATGCTTGTGCTGCCACTAGTGCTGCTTCAGGGGTTTTTGGTACGATGTTCCCCTGCTCGTCGACCGATAGGAAGGACGAGTCGAGGTTTTTGGAGATGCTTTGCCTTTCTGAGTACTCGAAGTTTTCGTACCTTGAACCATGTCGACGATTTCTCCTTGCGTTAGTATGTGATGCTTCGCTTCGTGCTCTGCAAGCGGCGTTGCTGGCTGCGATGGCTGAGTCTTTTCTTTTTTGTATCTCTATTTTGTCCTTTGCCAGTTGCTTTGCCTGCTGCCTTAGGGCATAGTGATACCCCCGGAGCATGTCCTTGCTGGAATTGGATGGTATTGGTGTGCCATTTTCCATAGCTTCCCTTATTACTCTCCATTCGTCGGCTGATAGTCGAATTTTTTCCCTGGTTGTGAGGGATTCTGTTGTTTGCCCTTCTGCTAGATGATTTGCTCCTCTGTCGATATTTGCTGGGTTTAGCACTGGATTGCTGTTTTCGTCGAATTCTTCTGAATTGTCTCCTACAATGGCGAGCACCTGGCATTATTTGCCGATGTTACTATTAAAGCTTGAGAAGATTGAGTCACCATCTTCAGAAAGCTCTAACCCTGTCTTCCACGTATCTGTTGACTTGTCTGAGATATCGTCGAGGCAGATCATGAGATCTTCGAGTTGGACCCCTACGTCGAAATTTTCCATTGCTTCGTCGTCTTCTGCGATTTTTCCTTTTTGCACTTCTCCTAAGCTGACCGGCGAGTTTACCTCGCTGGAAGAGCCTTCAGAATATTCCATCATTGCTACTGTTTCGGGCTCGCTTGCCGACGGATCTTGTTTCGTCGGATCTGAAAGGCGAGATGAACCCGATGGCCCGATGAAGACGCTTAAACTTCCGATTGTCAACTCCATCTCTTGATTTTCGTCGACTTCTGTACTGCTGTTGGCTAAAAGCAAAAAAGCCGTCGAATTCATGATTCCAACACCAAGAGTCCCCACAGTCGGCGCCAATTGACGAGGGTTAACTTGACAAATGTCCTAGATGAAGGACTTAGGATCGGGGAGATTGGGCGTCGGATGAACTCGAAGGTAAGGTTAGTCGAAACAGGTGTATATCGAAAGTAAACTTGGGTGTTGAACCTGGCTTGCTTTCAATCTGGCCTACACCGTCCCCTCCTGACCCCTATATATAGGTGGCCAGGTCTCAAGGATCGGGTAGGGTCCGATACAGATTACAATATCGACATACGGTAAGAACTCGTATCTCGACTATCACTACAATTGGGCCTAGCTTAACGGGCCTCAGGGGTACTCAACTAGCGGGCTCTATTAGCTATACCCTTGTCAGTCAGTATCTTCGTCATCTGTGTAGTAGTACTTCCTGCACATTGTTCCGTCGAATACCTTCACTGTGAGCACATCATCGCCTTCATATTTGAAGTGTAGGATGCAGCCGAAATCCACACCGTGCGCGATGGCGAAATTCTCCCAGCCCTTGTCGAGGTACATCCGGCCTTGTCCATCAAATAGGACCTCCACGGTCTAGAGACGAGGACCGCAGTCAGCTGCTCGCAGATACACCTTAGCGGGCTCCTGGCCGTCAAGATAGTCCGCAAACTTTTTTGGGAGTGCCTGCAAAGAGATCGAGTGCCGATCGTTTGAAATTAAAGGTTTTTTAGAACATGCACATAATTAATCACATGCATCATATATGTGGGAACGCGTACGTACCTTCTTGGCCAAAGGGTCTTCATAGATGACGATTAAGAACTCCTCTATGATCAATGGCAGTGTTCACGGTGGTGGTGGCAATGATGATGATTGATGCGTGGTTGATGACCAGCCCGTTGGGAACCCCAAGAGGAAGGTATAATGAGTATAGCAGCAAGGTTTTTCCCTCAGTTAAGAAACCAAGGTATGTCGATCAGGAGAAGAGCAGACAATATGACTGAAGGAGATGCGGACTGGCTTAGCGACAGCTTCGGACAATTTATATATGGCGCCTCGTCCAAGCTTTGCTTGCTAGCTGCAACGTGGAACCTGCACACACACAACCAAGTACTTTGTTCCCAACTTGCGATGAGGTTGTCAATCTCACCGGTTTGCTTGAAACAAAGGTAATGAGCGTATCGAGTGGAAAACAGTAGAACTATGCGAGTAAAGTAAATAGTGCGACTAAAGTAACAGGTGATAGCAATATGATGGAAATAGGACCGGGATCCACAGTACACTAGTGGTGTCTCTCCATAAGATAAATAACACATGCTGGGTAAACAAATTACAGTTGGGCAATTGATAGAATAAAGATAAACGTGATATGTCAAGAAGATCACTATGCGATTTACTCTGGGCATTACAACAAAATACATAGACCGCCATCCAACTGCATCTATGACTAATAATCCACTTCTGGTGAATCAATCCGAGAACTCCACAAGTATTAAGTTGCGAACAACAGATAACTGCATTAAGCAAAGTGTGTAATGTAAACAAAGCATATGCCCTTGAGCATATGAATGTTGTTTTCTCCCTAGTAGCAATAGCACATCTACAACCTTAGAGGTTTCTGTCACTCCCCATATTAAATAGAGGCATGAACCCACTATCGAGCATAAATACCCCCTCTTGGAGTCACTAGCAACTACTCGGCCAAGATAGCTACTAACAACGAAGAGCATGCAAGATCATAAACAACATAGAGATAACAAAAGATATATTTCAGTATAGCAACTCAATCATAACACCAATATTCATCGGATCCCAACAAACCAAACATGTAGACTTACATAACGGTGATCTCAATCATGTAGGGCAGCTCATGAGATCTAAACATGAAGCACATGGTGGAGGAGACAACCATCTAGCTAATACTATGGACCCATAGTCCAAGGTAGACTACTCACTCATCGCTCTAGAGACAAGCATGGCGATGAAGAAGACCTCTGGTGGCGATTCCCCTCTCCGGCAGGGTGCCGGGAAGAGCTTCTGGACCCTCCCGATCTTCGGGTCGACGGCGGCGGCGGATCGCGATGTGTTCTGGAAAATTGATCGGGTCCTTAGGTTTTTTCTGTCGGGGGGTCTTTATAGGCGAAGGGGCATCGTCAGGAGTGGACCGAGGCGGTCTCACACGTAGGGGGCGCGGCCAGGGCCTGGGCCGCGCCACCCTGGTGTGTGGCCACCTCGTGGCCCCACTCCGTCTCCTCTTCGGATCTCTGGAAGCTTCCGGGAAAAATAAGACTTCAGGAACTTGTTTCGTCCAATTCCGAGAATATTTCCTGTGTATCACTTCTGAAACACAAAAACAGCAGAAAATAGGGAACTGGCACTGTGGTGACTTGTTAATAGGTTAGTTCCGGAAAATGCATAAAAGTGCCACGAAGTGTAATGAAACAGTAGGCAAATGGTGTAAAAACAAGCATGGAGCATCAAAATTATAGATACGTTGGAGACGTATCAAGCATCCCCAAGCTTAACTCCTGCTCGTCCTCGAGTAGGTAAGTAATAACAAAAGAAATAATTTTTGAGGTGACATGCACCTACACAATCTTGATCATATATGTAAGCATTTGTGAGCTGGGATCATAAGAACTTAAAACATGGGCATGAAAGATATAACCTTGACAATAAGAACTTAGCAACCATGTTGTAAACATGAAAATGAACACAAACAAAAGATCATGAAAATGAAACAATGAAAGTCAAACGTGTGTTCAAATCATAAGGAAAAACATACAAATGGTTTTCAGCTTGTCCTTCATGGAGAGCAAAACATAAATGCATAGGACACCTTGATGCTACCGAGTTGATAAAGTAAATAACCGGCCCGTTGGGAACCCCAAGAGGACGGTGTGATGAATATAGCAGCAAGATTTTCCATCAGTTAAGAAACCAAGGTTTGTCGATCAGGAGAAGAGCAAAATATACGACTGAAGGTGATGCGGACTGGCTTAGCGACAGCTTTGGACAATTTATATATGGCGCCTCGTCCAAGCTTTGCTTTGCTAGCCGCAACGTGGAACCTGCACACACACAACCAAGTACTTTGTTCCCAGCTTGCAATGAGGTTGTTAATCTCACCGGTTTGCTTGAAACAAAGGTTATGAGCGTATCGAGTGGAAAAACAGTAGAAGTATATGAGTCAAGTAAACAGTGCGAATAAAGTAAACATTGCGAGTAAAGTAAATAGTGCGAGTAAAGTAAACAGGTGATAGCAATATGATGGAAATAGGACCGGGGTCCATAGTTCACTAGTGGTGTCTCTCCATAAGATAAATAGCACATGCTGGGTAAACAAATTATAGTTGGGCAATTGATAGAATAAATATAAACGTGATATGTCAAGAAGATCACTATGCGATTTACTCTGGGCATTACAACAAAATACATAGACTGCCATCCAACTGCATCTATGACTAATAATCCACTTGTGGCGAATCAATCCGAGAACTCCACAAGTATTAAGTTGCGAACAATAGATAATTGCATTAAGCAAAGTGTGTAATGTAAACAAAGCATATGCCCTCGGGCATATGAATGTTGTTTTCTCCCTAGTAGCAACAACACATCTACAACCTTAGAGGTTTCTATCACTCCCCCAGGTTAAATAGAGGCATGAACCCACTATCGAGCATAAATACCCCCTCTTGGAGTCACTAGCAACTACTCGGCCAAGATAGCTACTAACAATGGAGAGCATGCAAGATCATAAACAACATAGAGATAACAAAAGATATATTTCAGTATAGCAACTCAATCATAACACCAATATTCATCGGATCCCAACAAACCAAACATGTAGAATTACATAACGGTGATCTCAATCATGTAGGGCCTCATGAGATCTAAACATGAAGCACATGGTGGAGGAGACAACCATCTAGCTACTGCTATGGACCCATAGTCCAAGGTAGACTAATCACTCATCGCTCCGGAGGCAAGCATGGCGATGAAGAAGACCTCTGGTGGTGATTCCCCTCTCCGGCAGGGTGCCGGGAAGAGCTTCTGGACCCTTCCGATCTTCGGGTCGACGGCGGCAGTGGATCGCGATGTGTTCTGGAAAATTGATCGGGTACTTAGGTTTTTTTCGTCGGGGGGTCTTTATAGGCGAATGGGCATCATCAGAGGTGGCCCGAGGGGCTCTCACACATAGGGGGCGCGGCCAGGCCCCTGGCCGCGCCGCCCTGGTGTGTGGGGCCCTCGTGGCCCCCCTCCAACTCCTCTTCGGATCTCTGGAAGCTTCTGGTAAAAATAACACTTTAGGAACTTGCTTTGTCCAATTCCGAGAATATTTCCTGTGTATCACTTCTGAAACACAAAAACAGCAGAAAACAGGGAACTGGCACTGTGGCGACTTGTTAATAGGTTAGTTCCGGAAAATGCACAAAAGTGCCACGAAGTGTAACGAAACAGTAGGCAAATGGTGTAAAAACAAGCATGGAGCATCAAAATTATAGATACATCGGAGACGTATCAAGCATCCCCAAGCTTAACTCCTGCTCGTCCTCGAGTAGGTAAGTGATAACAAAAGAATAATTTTTGAGGTGACATGAACCTACACAATCTTGATCATATATGTAAGCATTTGTGAGCTGGGATCATAAGAACTTAAAACATGGGCATGAAGATATAATCTTGACAATAAGAACTTAGCAACCATGTTGTAAACATGAAAATGAACACAAACAAAAGATCATGAAAATGAAACAATGAAAGTCAAACGTGTGTTCAAATCATGAGGAAAAACATACAAATGGTTTTCAGCTTGTCCTTCAAAGAGAGCAAAACATAAATGCATAGGACACCTTCAAGTTTAAGAGGGCGACTAGATACAAATAATTTGAGAACAAGTGAAACCAACAATATGAATCAATCAATGAAAACTTTGGGACAATGCACATTGTCGTGGGGATGACTTAGGGGGCGCACCACGGGCCGGGCAATATGCCGGCTGGCGTCCCAGGAGTCCCCACGGCTTCAGCGCAAGAGGACCGGCTCCGCCCGAAGGGCCGGCTGCACCAGCAGCCGGCTGACGACTCCACCGAGGAGGGCTGGAGCCGGGCGATGGAGACAAAACTCCCCAATGGCTGTCTAGCCAAAAGCGGAACGGCCCCGACAAGATCGTCAGGGGCGCAGGACAGGAGTGACGAGCGCCACGACCGCGTCCAACCAATGAGAGATCTAAGACCCTTCCCCATGACGGGATCCGAGGCAAAGGGGAGGGGATATGCCCTCCAGATGCCGGTCCAGGGGAAAGACACTTTATAAAGTGTCTTTGCCAGAGCAGGGTCAGAGGATCACGCCCAGGACACCGCCGCCGGGGAGCCGGCAGCCGGCCGAATCGCCACCTAAACCTGTAACCAGGCCCCCGTCTATATAAGGGGGCCTGGACCCTTAGCATAGGAGGGACCGATCTTCTTCTTCCTCCTCTAGCCGAACAGCTCGAGGAGCACTGTAATCGTTACTACTCGATCAATACGAAGCAGGCAGGAAGTAGGGGTTTACCTCCAACCGGGAGGGCCCTGAACCTGGGTAAATCGAGGTGTCTCTGTTGGCACAATCCCGAGCCGGACCCATCGTCACCAACGTCGAGCCCCTCCGATAAGCCACCCCATGGCTACTGTCTCTAAATTCCCACGACAGTTGGCGCCCACAGTGGGGCAAAGCGCGGTGGCGAGCGGAGTCAAGTTCCGGCCGGGACCCTCCGGCAAGAAGGTCGCCTCCGGCCTCGTCTGGAGGTTCGGCACCTTCGACTGCGTCGACGACAACTTGGCCCACTTCAAGAACGGCTTCGGCAATAGCGGCTCCTTCCTCGACGTCGGCAGCCACCGCTTCTACGTCGCCAAGCCCTTCCCGGAAGAGGTAACCGATGTGTTTGACCCGCTCTGTGACGCAGACTCCGACGACGGCGAAAGCAGCGACTTTTGCAACATGGTCGAGGTGCGGGCCCTGGAGGAGGATGGTGGCGGCGGCCTACCGCGCTCCGCGCGCCCGCCGCTCGAACGCCCACCTCGACCGGAACAAAATCTTCCACCTCCAGAGCGGGACGTGCTGGACGCGGCCATCACGGACCTGCGCGCTCTGCTCGACATCTCTGCGGATCCGGTCAAGGCCTCCGAGGATCTAGAGCGGACACGCCTCAACCTCCTCAAGGAAGCGGTCGACGTCGACGACACCCGCCGGCGCGTCCTCTCCACGATCAACGAATACAATGTCGCCCATGGCTTCACCCCAGCTGGAGACGGCCCAAGCCGGGCGGGGCAAGTTCGTCAGCGAGGCCACGAGCTGGGAGCGGAGCTGAACCAGGCGGCGCCCTCGGCGAAGCTACCCCCGATCATCAACAAGCCAACTTACAGCACGCCTACGAAGAATCTCCGCGCCGCGCGCTACATCACCTCCGAGCTGGACGGACTGCAAGGCGAGGACCTACGGGAGAAGCAAGCCCGGATCCAGGAACTCCTGGACGCTGCTGATCTACAGCAGCAGGCGATGGAACCACGCGGAGAGGCGAGCGGCACTCGAGGCGAGAACCGTATCGTCGTGGCCGGCCAGAACAAGTCGCATGGAGAAGCCTCGTCGCCAAACCACGGCCCGGCGGAGCACAGCCGGAGCAATCGAGCTCCAGGCAAAAGCGGCGGAAACCACCGTACCCAGCACTCCGGCCACCACAACCGGCAGCCTCGAGATCCCGCCGCAGTTACCAGCAGGCCGCGCCACCCTCCTCGGGTGGACGTGGTGGAACCGGCGCGCGGTAAGTCTGTGCCGCCAGCCCAGCCGGCTCAGGGAGCTGGCCAGGGCGCTCAAGGTCATCATCCGGCTCGCTCGCACGTGAGCCAGAGGATCGGGGAACGCGTCGATCCGCCGAAGGACGATGCACGCCATCGGATCAACCTGCTGGCGGACTCCAAGTTCGACGAGGAGGAATCCTCGGTAGGGCCGGTCTGTTTCGGCCCTCGCATCCGCAACGAGCCTTTCCCGGCCAAGTTTGAGCTCCCATGAGACATGCCCAAATATACTGGGGCGGTGAAGCCGGAAGACTGGTTGTCGGACTATGTCACAGCCGTCGACATCGCGGGCGGCAACAAGAGAACAGCGGTGCGCTACGCACCACTCATGCTGACGGGATCTGCCCGGACGTGGCTTAACAGCTTGCCGGCTCTGCAGATCAATTCCTGGCATGATTTCCAAGAGGCATTCATCAAGAACTTCACGGGAACCTACAAGCGACCGCCCCGCCCACGACAGCTGGCCCTCTGCAAGCAAGGCCCTGATGAGCCAGATCGTGACTACCTCACGAGATGGTCCGAGCTGCGCAACTCATGCGAAGGAGTGGGCGAGGAGCAAGCCATCGGCTACTTCACGGATGGATGCAGGGAAGGAACCCTACTGAAGCACAAGCTCCACAGAGCCGAGCCGAAGTCAATGGCGGACTTCATGGCGATAGCGGACAAGTATGCTTCTGCCGACTCCGCTGCGAGGGTGCAGTGCATCGAGCCAGCGCCAGCCGGTAGCCGGCCAGGGAGGACATCACCACCGTGATCGACACGGCAAGAGGAAAGATGAGCGCCGCGACAACAAGTACGGCTCTCAGCAAGTGGCTGCCATTCAAGGAAGCCCGGGGGCTACGGGTGGAAGCCAGAAGCGCAAAGGGGACAAATTCAGCAAGGACAAGTACACCATCGAGGTGATGCTAGACCAACCCTGCAAGTTCCATAGCGTTTCAGGCAAGCCGGCAGCGCATACCACTCGCCAGTGCAGCTTCACCAGAGATTTAGAGCAAGGAAACCACCAACTGCCTGGACCGCCACCGGGCCAGCCGGCTGAAGCGCATGGAAACAAGAATCGACAACCGGCCAAGGCAGCAGGGGACTACCCCGAGGAAGCGAACGTGGAGCAATACCATGTGTTCACTTCCCAAGAGGAGGAGCCAAAGGATGAACCGTGGTTCGGTGTCGAGGTGAATGCAATCGTGCAAGTTGGACCCCAGTACATGCATTGGTCTGACGCGTCGATTACCTGGGGACGCGAAGATCACCCGCAGCTCATGCCGAGGCCCGGAGGCTACGCGCTGGTCTTGAACCCAATCGTGTTCTCTGAGACGCATACTTGCCGGTTCTCACGAGTACTCATTGACGGAGGCAGCATCATCAACCTTCTCTACCGCACTTCGATGGAGAAGCTCGGGATCCCAGAGATCCAACTGAAGCCAACTAAGCTCACCTTCCATGGGATTGTGCCTGGGCACTCCTGTACGCCGATGGGAAGGATTGAGTTGGAGGTGCTGTTTGGCGAGAAGGACAATCATCGTCGTGAGCCGATCTGGTTCGAGGTGGTAGACCTCAACAGCCCCTACCACGCGCTGCTTGGCCGACCAGCCTTGGCCAAGTTCATGGCGGTCCCGCACTACGCCTACTTGAAGATGAAGCTCCCAGGCCCTCGCGGGGTGATTACTGTCATGGGATGCTACAAGAAGTCAATAGAGTGCGCAAGAGCCAGCTCCAAACTAGCAGAGGCTTTGATCGTTGCTGAAGAGAAGCGTCAACTGCTGCGGAGGGTGGCGGCAGTCCAGCCGGGCCGCCTGGCGTCGGGACTGCCGGCTCCACACCTCAAGCCGGCGAGCTTGTCCAAGGAAGTCCCGCCCGAAGCGGGCAAGGAGTCAAAAGCTCTTGTCTCAGGGGCTGGCTCCTCCTCGAGGTAGGGGGACGCGTTCCGCAGCTTTGCCTGAGACAAGTCCAAGATCGCTTAAGACCTTCGGCTAAGCCAAGGCAAAAACCTTGTATCTCGAACAAGTGTCGTTGAATAAAAGAAAGTTGGGCGGCATACGGCTGATCCCTGGAAAAAGTGCTCTGAAGTACCTTTTACCTTTCTAAACGTTATTCACGGGGGCTGGAAACCGGCTCCGAACGGGAGCCGGCAGCCCCAACCCGATGAAACGATCCTCTCGTCAGCCGAACGAGTACCGTGTGCGGACCGGACCCCGAGCCTAACCTCTACCCTACACCGCGTGGGATGGAGCCGGCAGGTCACCCACCTAGGAAAGTCGCTGAGAGGAAATGCCCGCAACCCGGCGAATCGAATCCCTTGTCAGACGAATAAGTACCGTGTGCGAACCGGACCCCGAGCCAAACCTCCAGCCCAAGTCGAGGGCAATGGAGCCGGCAGGTCACTCACACTGGAAAATCGCTAAGGGGACAGAACGCGGAGCCGTTAACGAACGCTCACCCAAAAACCGCGCGCATTGGTTAATAGTTGAGCGTGGGCCGGACCAGTCCAGATCTCTTATACGCCGAAGTACTACTCCTCATCCCGCGGCACGCTCCCGCCCTAGACCGACATTCGGCTGTCGGTCCAAGGGAGACCAGCCGGCACCAGGCTGCCGGCTGGGGGTAGAAGGGCCGAAGGATGGGGAGATAAAGGAAAAAGCCGAAAGGGGTCAGGTCAAATCCAGTCCATAAACAGCTAGAAATCAATACGTAAGGAATTCGGGGTGAAGCATCATCAGTACGATTGAACGAAGTGTTGTTGGGCACGACATGAGTTCTGCGAACATAAAAACGAATAAGAAAACCCTGACACGCTCAGGGGGCGCTGGGTGAGCCAGCCGGCTCCAGTGAAGTAGTGTCGCCAGCTCGGGACGCCAAGACAAAGTCATCGCCGCTGGGGGATGGCGGAATGGAGTGACCAGCGAGATCCACGGGGGCTTTCTGGGGTCCTTCCGCAGAGTCGGGCTCTTCGAAGTCCATGCCATCCAGAGATTCGTCACTATCCCCAGCGTCGAAAAGCGCGTCGGTCTCGGCACACTCAGCAATGGCGCAGGCGCGCTGGCGGAGCTTGGCTTTGTCAAGGCCTGCTAACCCGCCTTCACGAAGATTCTCCAGCTGGTCCAGGTTGACGCCTGGATACCAGGAGAGCACGAACTCCAGAGCCTGTTGAGCACCGGCCCGAGCCGCGGACTCCTTCCAGATGTCGAGCCGGTTGGGCGCGAGAAGAACCCACTGGAGAAGGGCCTGGATCTCGCCAGGCACCGCCCTTCCCGGCCACAAGGTTTCAAAGACGGAAACAAGAGCTTCGTGCAGATCCTTGCCCAGTTTGGCAGCCGGATGGAGTCGGCCCTTGGCCAACGCTACCAACTCCCCTGAGGAAAGCTCGGCCTTGGGATCACTGCTGGGGACGATCTTCTGCTTCGCCCGGTATTCCTTCAGCGCCGCCGCGGCAGCCTGGTCAGAGTCGGGGAAGGCTCCTGCAAGGGCAGTCCGAGAGTGAGGGGACGGCATGAAAGGGCAAGAGCCGAGAAATAGGCGAAGAAGTGTACCGCGAAGAGCTTCTTCCAGCCCCAGCAGGCCGGATTGAACCTTGCGGTCGCGGGCGCGCCAAACGCCGATCTCCTTGTCATAACGCTCGCTGTCGAGCCCCCGGAGAGTCTGCAGCTCGTCAATTTGGGCGCCGTGGCTCTCGACCTCGCTCCCCAAGGTCGCGCGAAGCTTGCTCACTTTGCCGTCGTACTCCGCAGAGAGGAGTTTCCTCTCTTCAGCCAGCCGACGATCAAACTCCAGCCGCAGCGACGACTCCGCCCCTCGAGCCTTCGCCAGCTCAGTCTCCAACTCTTGAGTCCGGATGGCCTGGGCTCGCAGGCCCTGAAGCTCCTCTGCGTGCTTTCGCTTGAGCGATTCAACAGCGTCGGCCAACACCGAGTCGGCCAACTGGGACTCAAGCGAAGCTATGAGCGAGGCAGAGTCTGAAAGCGGAGGTGTAAGAGCAGAAAGGACGACAGCAAAGTCTGCGAAGCAAGGGGCCTCAAGCTTACCTGACAGCTTCTCCAGCTTCTTCTTCAACTCCTGGTATTGGATCTTGCCGGCACGGTACTTCGCCAGCAGCTTCTGGAAGACATTGGCTCGAAGCGCGTTCAGTTCCTGCGAAAAATGGAAAGGCAACGATTCTTAGCGAAATTCATTTTCGAGCCAGCTGTCTCTACAGCTACCCCGAAACTCGGGGGCTAGGATGTATGGCAAAATGGGCCGCGAAACCGCAGGTCATGTCTCCCAGTTAGCGGAAGAAATTGGAGGCTAAAGGCGCAGTACTCACATTGGTCGTCTGTATAGCGTCAAGAAGTTGGAAGCCGGCGTTCTGAAGCGACCCCTTGGCAGCAGTAAACTGCTTGTCCAGTTCCGCCAGAGTTGGCTTACTGCCCTGCACCTTGAGTTTCTCTCCGACATCAGCACTCGAGGCGGTGTCTGCCCATTCCTGCTGAAGCCGGCTGGCGGAGCTCAAACTTCCAAGGTTGGACTCAGCCACGGCGACAAGAGCTTTCCCACTAGAGGCGCCTTTGGCCACTACCTCAGGGACAGGCAAGCCATCACCACGTTCGCTCCACGCCACTCTAGTGGCGAGGAGCCCTTGCGAAACTCCGCCAGAACTGGAAACCAACCCAAGGAGCAGGGAATCAGCAATCACGCCAGCCCTCGACCCGGCCGCAGGCACCGTAGCTTGCACGCTCGGCACGAGCTCAAGATTGGAAAGAGCCTCGACAGCCGGCACCGGGACCTTTCCCGTTTACCCCGCCGCGGTCTCGCGTGTGCCTTCTTGACTGGGCGTGTCGGGGGAGGCGCAGGTGGCAGCGTCGTTCCCCGCCGTGGCATCGTCGGTAGCAGGAGATGGGGAATGGTCAGCCCCGACTGGCGCAGTTTCCCCAACGGGCGTGGAGCCAGCCTCAGGTAAGGTGACTGGGTGGGGAACAGCATCCGCGGGCACCTCCGGACGCGCAGGGTCCACCGCCCCAGTGTCACCCGCCGCAAGCTTCAACCGTGGGGAGCGGCGAACGTCCTCAACGCGACCCGAGTCGCCGCCCACGTCTTCCCCGCGTGCCCTCTTGTGGCAGGAGGGCTCGGGAGCCGGGGTCACGAGTTCCTCAGAAGCGACGGCGGGAGGAGGCTGGGCAGCCGGATCGGCAGAAAGAGGCGACCTGCAAAGAGGGCGCCCCACGACCAAGTCAATCGGGGCCGCATCGGTAAAATGAGGATGAGAAGCAAGGAAGCGAGAAGCTCACCCGGTCACGGCGATAGCCCGCCGTTTGGCCACCTTCTTCACCTTGGGACGGCGCAGGTCCCGCGCGGCCGGCTCCGGTTTCTTGCGCTTGTCAGCCGGCTCGGAGGGGGCCGGCCGGGCTTTTCTCTTGGTGCCGGCCAGATCGCCTCCAGCCTCTTCTGGGTCTGCCGGCTCCGGGGCGGCAGAACATCGCCCGGGGGACTCTGGCAGATCCACAGTCGGGGGAGCCTGAGTTCCAGCAGCGGCAGCAGCGGCTACGTGGAGAGCTACGCCCCCGAGGGTGGCAGCTGGTCCTGCGCCGCCATCGTCATCTTCGGACCGATCTCTTAGGAGAGAAGGACTGGGGAACTTACTGGAGTGGTCAAGGGGTTCGCCTGAGTTTTCAAGCTCATCGTTTCCCTCATCGCCTTGAGTGGCGCTTGAGCTCTCGGCGGCGGCCTGAGAACTGGCGTCCTCCACCTCCTCGGCTTCGTCCCAGACGACTTTATCATCCGATTCGGCTCTGTCAGCGGCAAAGCCAGCTTGACGCTGAGTCGAATTCTCCGCCGCCTGCAGAGCGAACAAGTTCTGTCCGCACCAAGTGAACAAAGGTCAGTAGATCAAAGTAGCAAGGGAGGAAAAGGCTTGAAGCCAGGACCGTCGAGCTCACCTCAGCAATTGGGTTATCCCGGTCGTGAGGTTCTAGTCCCCACGTCCACGAGGCCTGAAGCTTGACATCGGCGATGCGGTTCGCCTTCCGAGCCACCTCCAATGCCGACAGCGCCTTGGAGGAATGACGAGTGGGGTCCTTGGCAGATCCCAGGAAGCACATCTTGTGCGAGCGGCGCTGGAGCGGAGACACGCGAGCAACCAGGAAGGCGAGGAGAAGGTCGGTCGGCTCCAGGCCACCCTCCATCTGCAGCGTGGTGACCCGCTGAAGAATCTTCTCCATGTCCAGCGACGGATGAGGAGGGGCGGCACTCCAGTTCTCCCGCTCGGGCCCGCCCGCCTCAAAGGGCGGCAGGTTGATATGGTCTTCGTTTGCCCTTAGGTTCTTCACGTAGAAGAAGGAGCGCTGCCACTTCTTGCAAGACTCCTTCCCTTTTATGTCGGGGAAGTCAGCAGACTTGCGGGCGTAGAAAGAGGCGGTGCCGCATATCACCGGAACGGTGTCCGCCATCTGGGTCTTGAAGAAGATCAGCCGGCGGAACAGCTCGACGTTGGCCCAGATGCCCAAATACGCCTCGCAAAGGGTGGCGAACGCGGACAAAACCATCATCGCGTTCGCCCCAATGTGATGCGGTTGCAAGTGAAAATAGTCCAGGAATTGGCGCATGAAGCTGCTGGCGGGCAGCGCGAAGCCCCGGGAGAAATGGTCATAGAAGACCACCGTCTCCCCAGGCGCGGGAACGGGGACCAGTTCGCCGCCGGCGGGACGGCAGCTCACAAGGTCCGCGGACGGAAGCACTCGACCTCGGCGCAGCACCTCGATCTGTTTCTCCTTCACCCAGGAGCCTTCCCAGGATCCCTTCGGCAAAGCGGGCGGAGCGGCATCCTTACCCGCTGCCGTTCCCTTCCCTTTGGGCCGGGACGCTTTGGGAGCCATCCGGGTGCGGATCTGGATGAGCGGAATGGCGGCGGAGCGAGCGAGGAACCCTAAATCCCTTGAAGGCGAAGCTCGGGAGCAGGGGATTCTAAGTGGAGCGAATGCAGAAGGAAGAAGGGAAGCGGGCAACCGATGCTCTGTTTCTGAAACGGTCCCTGGTTTAAAAGTGAAGGGGCGGGTCAGTTGCTTATTTCAGCCACGACGGGTCGGCAACTGACCCCTTTCGTCACGAACCACGATCGCGTAAAGATCGGGCAACCGCCGTGGTTGCCGCAAAAGATCGTGGGCCGGGGCCGATTGGACGTGACGCGATGACGTACGGACAAGTGGTGCCTCGGTCCGGCCCCCGAGGGAACAAGTCCCCAGGAAGCGGCTCGCTAGCTTGCGGTCGCCAGCTGGGCTACCACCGGAGCCGGCTCGCCCCGAGGCGGTCGGAGGAACTCCGCAAGACCTGACCATGGTAGTTGGAGCGACCAAGACGGACTAGGAATCCTGGGACTTCGACGAGGACTGAGCAAGACTTCGGCGAAAAGAAAAACCCGCCGAAGCCCCATGCTAGCCCATGAGACTTCGCCAGTTTCGGGGGCTAGTGTCGTGGGGATGACTTAGGGGGCGCACCACGGGCCGGGCAATATGCCGGCTGGCGTCCCAGGAGTCCCCACGGCTTCAGCGCAAGAGGACCGGCTCCGCCCGAAGGGCCGGCTGCGCCAATAGCCGGCTGACGACTCCACCGAGGAGGGCTGGAGCCGGGCGATGGAGACAAAACTCCCCAACGGCTGTCTAGCCAAAAGCGGAACGGCCCCGACAAGATCGTCAGGGGCGCAGGACAGGAGTGACGAGCGCCACGACCGCGTCCAACCAATGAGAGATCTAAGACCCTTCCCCACGACGGGATCCGAGGCAAAGGGGAGGGGATATGCCCTCCAGATGCCGGTCCAGGGGAAAGACACTTTATAAAGTGTCTTTGCCAGAGCAGGGTCAGAGGATCACGCCCAGGACACCGCCGCCGGGGAGCCGGCAGCCGGCCGAATCGCCACCTAAACCTGTAACCAGGCCCCCGTCTATATAAGGGGGCCTGGACCCTTAGCATAGGGGGGACCGATCTTCTTCTTCCTCCTCTAGCCGAACAGCTCGAGGAGGACTGTAATCGTTACTACTCGATCAATACGAAGCAGGCAGGAAGTAGGGGTTTACCTCCAACCGGGAGGGCCCTGAACCTGGGTAAATCGAGGTGTCTCTGTTGGCACAATCCCGAGCTGGACCCATCGTCACCAACGTCGAGCCCCTCCGATAAGCCACCCCATGGCTACTGTCTCTAAATTCCCACGACACACATTATACTAAGAATGACAACTTTTCTCTCTTATGGTGCATAAAGAAAGAAGGTGGTGACTCAACATAAAAGTAAAAGAAAGGCCCTTCGCGGAGGGAAGCAGTGATTGCAAGTTTTATAACCTTCAAAATTATGGTACTTACCGGCTTTGAGCTCTCATTGCCCTATCATAAGCATCTTGAATGGTTAGAGTTAATGCGAGAACAATTATGATGCATATGCTTGACAAATCATAAGTCAAAAACCTCGTGTCCCGTGAATACGAGTACCCAAACCTCATGCTACTCAACTTAGAGTCCCAAGCAAGGCTCTTGTCATTGTAAGTATATATGTATCATCGAGAACCACCAACGGGGTACCTCCGTGCCCGATGACATGGAACAAGCCCACATCAAAATGACAGGACAAGCAGACAATGAACACCTCGACATCTCTTTTATTTACCATTTGTATAGCTTTTTATTTTGAGATGCGTCGTCGAATGTCCATCATGGGTATGCTGCAAATTTCCACCATCTATTATGCATGGCTTAGATTGGCGGCCCAGGCGTTTCCCTAACACATATACAAACTCCATGATCCCCACAAGATTCCCAATTGATTTCACACCGCGGGCATCCATAAACAAAAGATCACGATATCAACTCAAATAAGAAGTGCAATGCTGAAAGCTTGCCCCATGACAGCATGGTTGGGCTAGAATCCAACTTACAACTTGCAAGCATAACAGCTCAACATAAGAGACAACAATGTCAAATTTTTAAGGACAGGAAAAAGTAAAGTGTGCCTTCCGGTTCGTGAGAGCTTTACTGACCAATTTTCGCATAACACTTGTAAGAGTTTAATTTGAAGAGAAGATAAAAGCAAGTCAAATTTACTTGGAATAGCAAATTGCTAGTAGGTATGTATGGTGGACACTTTGGAAAACTTTGGCTTTTAGGAGTTGGATGCACGAGTAGAGCTCATACTCAGTACAAGGCGACGGCTAGCAAAAGACTGGGAGCGACCAACTAAGAGAGCAATAATGGCCATAATCATGCAAAGCGACAAAGCGACATTAAAAGAAGCATAAGATGGCATCAAAAGTCAAAAACTAAATGATCATAGAGGCTATTGGAGACTTTGTAAGAGTCTAACATGTGTGAGCCTGCGCCAAGTCAACCCAAATAAAGCATCAAAGAGAAAACCAAAATAATGCTTCCATACAATAAAAACAACGCATGATTTTTTCAAAGGCTCATTAAGCAATCTCAGTTATTTGAGACAAGTCATGCTACAGCAAAACCACTAAGCATACTATCAAAAAGACATCAAGCATGACATGAAAAAGCCTAAGCCGCAGTCTACACAAGCTCCTTCTTGTACCACTTTTTTGCATAAAGCTTTTTCTCTTTTCCAACACCATTTGAAATTTTTAAAGACACCTCTTTTGATGAAAACCAATAAAGATCAGAGGCAAAAATACACCTTGATGAAAAGATATGACAAGGTCTGAACGCAAATCAAGGCAAAAACGAAAACCAAAAGCAGTAGCGGAAAAAAGAAGAACACTCGGTTTTTGATAAGAATGAAAACTAGAGTGTTCTTGGAAAATGAAAAGCAAGGCAACTTCTCCAAAGGAAATTTGTTGGGGTATAACCATTTATTGCAGCAAACAAACTAAACTAATAAAGAAAACTAAAACAACTGACGCTCCAAGAAAAACACATAGTGCATGAAGCAATAAAAATATAGTGTTTTGAAAGGTGACCTGATTTTTGCCGATGAAGAAGGGGTGCCTCGGGGGCATCCCCATGCTTTGACGCTTGTACTTCTTGGATAATTCTTGGGGTGATGCATGGGCATCCCCAAGCTTGAGCTTTTGTCCATTCTTCAACTCATCTCATCATTCTCCAATCCCTACACTTGAAAACTTCCTTCATACAAAACTAAACACAATTCTATTAGCAACATTAGTGCAAGCATAACATATAATCAACCTCTTTTTGCTTCAGGTTTCAACCCAAAACCACCACATATATAGCAAATACTACTGTAGCAACTTCCCCAAAAGTTCCGTGATCAAAAGAACTCAAAAGAAAGCGATAAAGTGGCAAACACAAATATCGGCAGAAATCTGTCAAAACAGAACAGCTGACAAAGGACGAATTTTTGAGGGGTTTTCTGTTGCTCAAATAAAAAAGTGTTCAACTAACGAAAGTTTGGATATAACCTGGGGCCTATGCACAAGAAATCGCAGGTCCAAAATATATACAGAGAATTTTTACGAATTTTTACGGTGCAGCACCAAAAACAGTTTCAGGACAGCAACATCCCCAAATCTTTACCTCACTCGTATTAGAGGCTTCTCTTGGCACAACAATAAAATAAAAAGGATAAGGAGTGGTTATTACAGTAGTAATGACTTCCAAGACTCAAATAAAAGAAAAAGTACTGGAAATAAAACATTGGGTTATCTCCCAAGAGTGCTTTTCTTTAACGCCTTTGAGCTAGGCTCAGTAATTTGAGAAGATGCTCACATAAGAAATATGAATGGAAGCCAAAAAGAGCATCAAGGAGCAAACATAAAAGACATTTAATTCTAGGGATTTCTATTTTCGTGCCCTCGGGTCCTTAGTTGTACTCAGTTTTCCCCAGCTCCTTAGTTTTTCCTCAGTTTTGTCCAAGCCCTTGTCTGAAACCGTCACCAGTGCTAGAACGGCCGGTTGCCCGACGGTTGAACACCTTTGACCGTTAACTGCTGACTAGTGGGGCCACGTAGAGCCCGCAAAGATATGTCAGAGCATCCATCTTTGTTTGACCGTAAGCATCGCCGTATCCCTGAGCAAAACGCGGACGAGTGGGGCTTCGGTATATCGAATGACAAGTGGGGCCATGACGCTGATACAAGGGGCAATACACGGGTAGGATTAGATTTTTAAACGGAGCTCTACAGCGATGGCACGGAGGAGGTGTCCTGCGGGGTGCCGAGATGAGATCGACGTCCACAAAGAACTGCATGAGGCGAGACCAGACGCATTAGATAGATATGAACTAGACGCGTTTAACCATGCAAAGAAGAGAAGAAATGGTCGAGGACATCGACGACGACCTCGACACTTTGACTGACGGTGTCGGACACGAACGCGAGCAATGTAGAGAAAACTACTATCTCTCCTTTCTGGCGTGTATAGATAGGTGCTAGGGGAGTGTGGTGGCGAAGGGAAAGACCTCGCGGTGGTCTGTGGCGTCCAACATAGCGGGGCGGCGTGGCCGTGCCCACAGCGGTGTGCATGTTCGGCATTGGCATCAGCATGTACGTTCGTCATTGGCCTCGGCGGTATCTCTGGTGTGTCAGTGATCGAATGAGGGGACGGGATTGAGGGTGCATCCCGATGGTGACCTAGCAGTGGCGGCGAGCATGCATACCCGTTCTGACCATGCCGATATCGGCATCGGCATCGTTTGGAGGCTGTGGTGCTCGAATCATAGTGGAAATTGTGATTCCCTATTATTTTTACATGCATAATATATAGAAAATAGCTAGATCTATAAATCGATGCATATGAAGCTACATATATATTCTTGGTCATAATCCCCTTAGATGCATGGCTTCACGTCGTCGTCGCTTTCATCGTCAGTATCTTCGTCGTCCGTGTAGTAGTACTTCCTGCACGTTGTTCCGTCAAACACCTTCACTGTGAGCACATAATCGCCTTCATATTTGAAGTGTAGGAAGCAGCCGAAATCCACACCGTGCGCGATGGCGAAATTCTCCCAGCCCTTGTCGAGGTACATTCGGCCTTGTCCGTCAAGTAGGACCTCCACGGTCCAGAGACGAGGACCGCAGTCAGCTGCTCGCAGATACACCTTTGCGGGCTCCTGGCCGTCAAGATAGTCCGCAAACTTTTGTGGGAGTGCCTGCAAAGAGATCGAGCGCCGATCGTTTGAAATTAAAGGTTTTTTAGAACATGCACATAATTAATCACATGCATCATATATGTGGGAACGCGTACGTACCTTCTTGGCCAAAGGGTCTTCATAGATGTTGATGAAGAACTCCTCTATGATCAATGGCAGTGTTGACGGTGGTGGTGGCAATGATGATGATCCACCACCCCGGCCGCCCCTTCCCCTTCCCCTTCCCCTTCCGGTCGGCATCCGAGACGTGGAAGCCATGGCAATGGATCAAGTGTATGTGAACGAAGAAGAGAGAGGCAGAAACGAAGAAGAGAGAGGCAGAACCTATTGACATGAGGGATGGCCGTTGTGGGGGTTTATAAGGGAGAGATGACCATTGTGGGGTTTACACCATAAATTAAGGTAGAGATGACCGTTGTGGGGTTTACACAATAAATTAAGGAGGAGATGGCCGTTGTGGGGGTGGTTTATATCTCAACAAAAAAGTAATGCCTAAAAAAATGGAAATTCATGAAAGTTCATCATTTTACCGTGAAAAGTAAAGCCTACAAGAAATGGAAATTTGTGATAGTTTATCATTTCAGCGTGAAAAGTAATGCCTACAAGAAATGGAAATCCGTGATAGTTTATCATTTTACCGTGAAAAGTAATGCATAAAATAAATGGAAATTCGTGATAGTTCATCATTTTACCGTGAAAAGTAAAGCCTACAAGAAATGGAAATTCGTGATAGTTTATCATTTCAACGTGAAAAGTAATGCCTACAAGAAATGGAAATTCGTGATAGTTTATCATTTTACCGTGAAAAGTAATGCCTAAAAGAAATGGAAATTCGTGATAGTTCATCATTTTACCATGAAAAGTAAAGCCTACAAGAAATGGAAATTCGTGATAGTTTATCATTTTACCGTGAAAAGTAATGCCTACAAGAAATTCGTGATTACCCAACTTGTTGAATCCGGTGGCAAACTCGTAATTTAGCATACATAGAGGGGTAGTAGTTTGCCACCGATAGATAGAGAGAGGGTGGCACGATCCTGCCCGTTAGATCATAGGATCGACGGTAGGTGGGCACGATCCGTGTGACAACAGCTCGACCAATCAGGCCAAGTTTGGGCTTCTGTGAGAAGGGAGAGGGTAAAACTGAGTAGTATCAATGATACAAGGGCAAGTAAATAGTAAACAGGCTAAGGAATTCAAATAAGAGATTTAGAAAAAGAAAAACACATGTTTTGTACAATGAAACCCAGGTTGGCCTACCTCAAAGTATTAGCAATTTAAATATACATGAGTGTAAAAATTATGGCCTCATTCAGACAAACTATGTTTTGGGTATAGATGTTTTGAGAAGGGGTTTGAGTGGAAAGCCATGAACCTTCATAGCTACTAGTGATTTCAGAAGTGGCCATTTGTGTGAAAACTTGATTTATATATGATTGTTATGATTTCCTACGTGGCAGGTCGCGTAACAAGACTCCATGAGTAGGAGGCACTATGATTTTATTTTTTTTGAATTTTTTTGCGCATGAAATGACTCAATTAGATGGCTTAATCCCATCTGTTGACTCTCTGTTGACCAGTCACTTGAGGGTAAAACTGAGTATATTGCACTAGGCAGTATTAGTACTCGAGGGGAAAACTGAGTACATATATTTTTCCAGTGTAAGATTCGAGGGTAGAACTGAGTACACGTAACGGTGCTGACGTGCAGTCCCACGGACGCGTGTCGCGGTGAAAAGCGGTTAGCCGCGCAGTGCGCGTGTTGAGACCAAAACGTCAACTGCTGAGACGAACCGTCACTTTGCCAGTACAGAGCCCCTCTCCCTCCCTCTGCACACAGTCTCATCATAACTCACGCACGCAACCACGCCTCTCACGTCCCATCACCTTCTCCAAAAAACCCCAGCCGCCCTACGCGCGCTCCCCTGCCGGCGATGGAGAAGAAGAATGCGCCGGCGGCCGTCGCCCCCGAGCCCGTCGCCTCCGAGCCCATCGCATCTGAGCCCGTCGCCGCCGAGCCCGTCGCATCCGAGCCCGTCGCCGCCGAGCCCGTTGCCTCTGAGGGCGGCGCATCCAGGCGCGGCGCCTCCGTGAACTGGGCCTCTCTCAGGGCTGACGGACCACTTCACAAAATCGGCGCCTGCTTACTGGCGAACGAGGAGTACGTGGACACCTACTCTGCTTTGAGGCAAGTTTGTACTAATTGGCGCTCAGATTTACCTGAGCCCGACATGCACCTGCACGAATGGATCATGGTAGAGCACGCCCTTCCACGCGCCGCTGAGTTCTCCTTCCTCCACCTCCGCACATCCCAGTATGTCACCATTGATCTAACGGAAGTTCATGCAAGGTTCAAATTCCTCCATATCTATAGAGTTAATCCTTTTATTTTCAATCGTAAACATCTTAGTGCTGAATGTTATCTTCATCAATCCCATATATTTTAGATACTACTTCGTCAGCTTTTGCCGTGGCGTCATCGTGCTTGCCCAGAAGAACCAGCCGCACAAGATACGGCTTCTGAACCCACTCACAAAGACATCGAACACTATATTTGAGGCGCAGATGCCATCTGTTATTCTGGAGTCAGTCACTGTAATGAAGTCCCCGACTATGCTCTTCGTTTCCACATATTACCCGGCGGAAATTGCTTGGGTCGATGAGAGCACTCCAACTAAGGGTATAGATGAAGATTGGGGAGAAGGAAGATTTTCGATCGAGCACCATTCTATGCGTTGCATTACCACGTTCAATGGTGAATTCTATGCACTAGCTATGAACAATTTTGAGTTCGGAACATTACTGTGCACCAACAATGTCCAGTTGGAGCAGGGCGCGAGCAATGTCAACATGGAGACACTTTTTTCATTTCCAGAACTTGGAAATGACAAGTTCTACCTTGTGAAGTCGGATGGTGATCTGCTGCTTGTGTTGTTGGGCGGTCGTTTGGAGGAAGGTCAAACATTGGTGTACCATGTGGACACTGAGAGCCGCTCTCTCCATGTCGTCAGTAACATTGGCAGTCGTGCCTTCTTCGTCCATCATGTCCGGTGTATCTCCGTCGACACCAGAGTGCACCCGACACTTCGACCTTGGTGCATCTACTACGCGGATTTGGGTTATATCAGAGAGTACTTTGATGATATGAACGCCTGGGATGAGTGGCCACTACGTGTGGATAGATTAGGAAAGTACGGTCTGAAAGATGAACAAAGGCCATACCGTTTGGAGGATATATTGGCTGCACACTGCAGACGGAAGGAGTTCAATGAATATTTCTTTCGGACCAGAAAATGGAGCGACGAATATATATATGATGAATGAAGAACAGATTCATTCATCCTGGGGTATCCTAATCTTCATGTTGGGCATACATTGCGTCTTGTATTATTTTCACCTTAGTTTGTCGTGAACATTAACATCGTTATTGGCTGCTTTTGGCTGCTGTATGCAGTTTATGTATTATACTTAGTTTTCTAGATTTATTATGCTGCTGTGAATTTATCCTATACTAGCTTCTAGATTTGCTACTAGATTTGTTACCATATTGGGCAAAAAACGAGGGCCAAAAGGCAACAATCATTGAAGAAAGACAGAAATAGAAGCTTCTCTAGATTTGATACTAATTTGGTGAAAAGAGAGAGAACTGTTACAGAGAGAGAGGGGAAAAAGGCGCTCTGAAAAGGCGCTCTGAAAAGGCAATGCCAATTTGGCCCGAGAGAGACAGAACCGAGCTCTCACGTACAACCAAACGTGGTCTCGTCCTATCCCACGCGGTCCCTTTCTACCAGCCCCACGCGACGCGGCCCCACACGTCAGCACGGAGACGGTCAACTAAACGGGAATCCTCCGTCCGAGCTCCTTCTGAGGGTTTCAGACAACGGCTTGGGGAAAACTGAGGAAAAACTAACGAGCTGGGGAAAACTGAGTACAACTAACGACCCGAGGGCACGAAAATAGAAATCCCTTAAGTCTAACCCACTTCCTATGCATAGGAATCTTGTAAGAAATAAATCAAAGAAGCACATAGTAACAAGTATGGGTAGATAAAACAAGAGCAACTTCGGAACTTTCAATATAAAGAGAGGTGTTTTAGTAACATGAGAATTCCAACAACCATATTTTCCTCTCTCATAATAATTTTCAGTAGCATCATGAACAAACTCAACAATATAAATATCACATTCACCCTCTTTTGTTAAGCATGGAGGGCGATCAAATAAGGTATTAGTTAAAGAGTTACTCTTATTGGGAGGTAGACATGGGTAACTCCATTCTTCCTCCTCTTGATCAGCACTCTCCTCCCCTTTTTCATCCAATGAGCTTCCAATTTCTTCTTCCATAGGCTCCTTCAAGGCATTAGTCTCTTCCGTTGGAGAGCATCTATTAAGATATTTAAGAATATAGCCATTTTCTTCCTTGTAATTATCAAAGCAAAATATAAGTATATCATAAACCTCATATTTATAAGGTGCATCATCAGTATTTTCAAGCAAATAAGCAAGTTCGAATGCACCCTTCCAAGCAATAAATTCTTCAATTTGTTCCACATCATAAAAGTCATAATTTCCATTAATATAAGAAGATATGGTAACATCATCATTATACTCACATTGAAAAGGGAGGTGTTTATACCTCCTACAGCAACAAGATTCATCAAAGCAATAAGTAACATTATAAGTAGAGCACACATTTCTAGCAATGATATATAATCTATTGATATGTTCCCATATGTGTTACCCTTTTTGTGACAAGCGGTGTTCATCATAATAATTTTGCTGCTCTTCCGTGAACCCACCTTGCCAAAAAGATTTAGTTTCAAAGAAACCAACCATTGATAGAAAGCATGATAAAGCAAGACAAGTAAAAATAACTACAAAGGATTCTAATTTTTTTGGGTTTTTGATAAAACGATGCAGGTAAAATAAATAAAGTAAAGAAAAACTTAAAACAAAGTAAAGGATGTGCGTGCGAAAAACTCCCCTTGCAGAGGTCTTCCACTCTTCCCCGGCAACGGCGCCAGAAAAGGGCTTGATGCTACCGAGTTGATGAAGTAAATAACCGGCCCGTTGGAAACCCCAAGAGGAAGGTGTGATGAATATAGCAGCAAGATTTTCCCTCAGTTAAGAAACCAAGGTTTGTCGATCAGGAGAAGAGCAGACAATACGACTAAAGGTGATGCGGACTGGCTTAGCGACAGCTTCGGACAATTTATATATGGCGCCTCGTCCAAGCTTTGCTTTGCTAGCTGCAATGTGGAACCTGCACACAGACAACCAAGTACTTTGTTCCCAACTTGCGATGAGGTTGTCAATCTCACCGGTTTGCTTGAAACAAAGGTTATGAGCGTATCGAGTGGAAAAATAGTAGAAGTATGCGAGTAAAGTAAACAGTGTGAATAAAGTAAACAGTGCGAGTAAAGTAAACAGGTGATAGCAATATGATGGAAATAGGACCGGGGTCCACAGTTCACTAGTGGTGTCTCTCCATAAGATAAATAGCACATGCTGGGTAAACAAATTATAGTTGGGCAATTGATAGAATAAAGATAAACATGATATGTCAAGAAGATCACTATGCGATTTACTCTGGGCATTACAACAAAATACATAGACCGCCATCCAACTGCATCTATGACTAATAATCCACTTGTGGTGAATCAATCCGAGAACTCCACAAGTATTAAGTTGCGAACAACAGATAATTGCATTAAGCAAAGTGTGTAATGTAAACAAAGCATATGCCCTCGGGCATATGAATGTTGTTTTCTCCCTAGTAGCAATAGCACATCTACAACCTTAGAGGTTTCTGTCACTACCCCAGGTTAAATAGAGGCATGAACCCACTATCGAGCATAAATACCCCCTCTTGGAGTCACTAGCAACTACTTGGCCAAGATAGCTACTAACAACGGAGAGCATGCAAGATCATAAACAACATAGAGATAACAAAAGATATATTTCATTATAGCAACTCAATCATAACACCAATATTCATCGGATCCCAACAAACCAAACATGTAGAATTACATAACGGTGATCTCAATCATGTAGGGCAGCTCATGAGATCTAAACATGAAGCACATGGTGGAGAAGACAACCATCTAGCTACTGCTATGGACCCATAGTCCAAGGTAGACTACTCACTCATCGCTCCGGAGGCAAGCATGGCGATGAAGAAGACCTCCGGTGGTGATTCCCCTCTCCGGTAGGGTGCCGGGAAGAGCTTCTGGACCCTCCCGATCTTCGGGTCGACGGCGGTGGCGGATCGCGATGTGTTCTGGAAAATTGATCGGGTACTTAGGTTTTTTTCGTCGGGGGGTCTTTATAGGCGAATGGGCATCGTCAGAGGTGGCCCGAGGGGCTCTCACACATAGGAGGCATGGCCAGGCCCCTAGCATGCCGCCCTGGTGTGTGGGGCCCTCGTGGCCCCCCTCCAACTCCTCTTCGGATCTCTGGAAGCTTCCGGGGAAAATAAGACTTCAGTAACTTGTTTCGTCCAATTCCGAGAATATTTCCTGTGTATCACTTCTGAAACACAAAAACAGCAGAAAACAGGGAACTGGCACTGTGGCGACTTGTTAATAGGTTAATTCCGGAAAATGCACAAAAGTGCCACGAAGTGTAACGAAACAGTAGGCAAATGGTGTAAAAACAAGCATGGAGCATCAAAAATTATAGATACGTCGGAGACGTATCACACCTTCAAGTTTAAGAGGGCAACTAGATACAAATAATTTGAGAACAAGTGAAACCAACAATATGAATCAATCAATGAAAACTTTGGGACAATGCACATTATACTAAGAATGACAACTATGCTCTCTTATGGTGCATAAAGAAAGAAGGTGGTGACTCAACAAAAAAGTAAAAGAAAGGCCCTTCGCAGAGGGAAGCAGTGATTGCAAGTTTTATAGACCTTCAAAAATTATGTTACTTACTGGCTTTGAGCTCTGATTGCCCCCATCATAAGCATCTTGAATGGTTAGAGTTAATGCGAGAACAATTATGATGCATATGCTTGACAAATCATAAGTTGAAAACCTCGTGTCCCGTGAATACGAGTACCCAAACCTCATGCTACTCAACTTAGAGTCCCAAGCAAGGCTCTTGTCATTGTAAGAATATATGTATCATTGAGAACCGCCAACGGGGTACCTCCGTGCCCGATGACATGGAACAAGCCCACACCAAAATGACAGGACAAGCAGACAATGAACACCTTGACGTCTCTTTTATTTAACATTTGTTTAGCTTTTTATTTTGAGATGCGTCATCGAATGTCCACCATGGGTATGCTGCAAATTTCCACCATGAATTATGCATGGCTTAGATTGGCGGCCCAGGCGTTTCCCTAACACATATACAAACTCCATGATCCCCACAAGATTCCCAATTCATTTCACACTGCGGGCATCCATAAGCAAAAGATCACGATATCAACTCAAATAAGAAGTGCAATGTTGAAAGCTTGCCCCATGACAGCATGGATGGGCTAGAATCCAACTTACAACTTGCAAGCATAACAACTCAACATAAGAGACCACAATGTCAAATTTTTAAGAACAAGAAAAAAGTAAAGTGTGCCTTCCGGTTCGTGAGAGCTTTACTGACCAATTTTCGCATAACACTGGTAAGAGTTTAATTTGAAGAGTAGATAAAAGCAAGTCAAATGTACTTTGGAATAGCAAATTGCTAATAGGTATGTATGGTGGACACTTTGGCAAACTTGATTTTTAGGATTTGGATGCACGAGTAGAGCTCATACTCAGTACAAGGCAAGGGCTAGCAAAAGACTGGGAACGACCAACTAAGAGAGCAATAACGGCCATAATCATGCAAAGCGACAAAGCGACATTAAAAGAAGCATAAGATGGCATCAAAAGTCAAAAACTAAATGATCATAGAGGCTATTGGCGACTTTGTATGAGTCTAACATGTGTGAGCATGCGCCAAGTCAACCCAAATAAAGCATCAAGGAGAAAACCAAAATAATGCTTCCAAACGATAAAAACAAAGCATGATTTTTTCAAAGGCTCATTAAGCAATCTCAGTTATTTGAGACAAGTCATGCTACAGCAAAACCACTAAGCATACTATCAAAAAGACATCAAGCATGACATGAAAAATCCTAAGCCGCAGTCTACACAAGCTCCTTCTTGTACCACTTTTTTGCATAAAGCTTTTTCTCTTTTCCAACACCATTTGAAATTTTTAGAGACACCTCTTTTGATGAAAACCAATAAAGATCAGAGGCAAAAATACACCTTGATGAAAAGATATGACAGGGTCTGAACGCAAATCAAGGCGAAAACAAAAACCAAAAGCAGTAGCGGAAAAAGAAGAACACTCAGTGAAATTGTAAGAATGAAAACGGAGTGTTCTTGGCAAATGAAAACGAGTACATCTCCTCCAAAGGAAATTTGTTGGGGTCCAACCATTTATTGCAGCAAACAAAACTAAACTAACTAAGAAAACTAAAACAACTGACGCTCCAAGAAAAACACATAGTGCATGAAGCAATAAAAATATAGTGTTTTGAAAGGTGACCTGATTTTTGCCGATGAAGAAGGGGTGCCTCGGGGGCATCCCCAAGCTTTGACGCTTGTACTTCTTGGATAATTCTTGGGGTGATGCATGGGCATCCCCAAGCTTGAGCTTTTGTCCATTCTTCAACTCATCTCATCATTCTCCAATCCCTACACTTAAAAACTTCCTTCATACAAAACTAAACACAAATCTATTAGCAACATTAGTGTAATCATAGCATATAATCAACCTCCTTTGCTTCAGGTTTCAACCAAAAACCACCACATATATAGAATATACTACTGTAGCAAATTCCCCAAAAGTTCCGTGATCAAAAGAAAGCGATAAAGCGGCAAACACAAATATTGGCAGAAATATGTCAAAACAGAACAGCTGACAAAGGTCGAATTTTTGAGGGGTTTTCTGTTGCTCAAATCAAAAAGTGTTCAACTAACAAAAGTTTGGATATAACCTGGGGCATATGCACAAGAAATCGCAGGTCCAAACGATATACAGATAATTTATATGATTTTTACGGTGCAGCACCGAAAACTGTTTCAGGACAGCAACATCCCCAAATCTTTACCTCACTCGAATTAGAGGCTTCTCTCGGCACAACAATGAAATAAAAAGGATAAGGAGAGGTAATTACAGTAGTAATGACTTCCAAGACTCAAATAAAAGAAAAAGTACTGAATGTAAAAACATTGGGTTATCTCCCAAGAGTGCTTTTCTTTAACGCCTTTGAGCTAGGCGCAGAAAGGTGCAGAGATGCTCACATAAGAAATATGAATGGAAGCCAAAAGGAGCATCAAGGAGCAAATATAAAACACATTTAAGTCTAACCCACTTCCTATGCATAGGAATCTTGTAAGAAAATAAATCAAAGAAGCACATAGTCACAAGTATGGGTAGATAAAACAAGAGCAACTTCAAAACTTTCAATATAAAGAGAGGTGTTTTAGTAACATGAGAATTCCAACAACCATATTTTCCTCTCTCATAATAATTTTCAGTAGCATCATGAACAAACTCAACAATATAAATATCACACTCACCCTCTTTTGTTAAGCATGGAGGGCGATCAAATAAGGTATTAGTTAGAGAGTTACTCTTATTGGGAGGTAGACATGGGTAGCTCCATTCTTCCTCCTCTTGGTCATCACTCTCCTCCTCTTTTTCATCCAATGAGCTTCCAGTTTCAGCAATTTCTTCTTCCATAGGCTCCTTCATGGCATTAGTCTCTTCCGTTGGAGAGCATCTATTAAGATATTTAAGAATATAGCCATTTTCTTCCTTGTAATTATCAAAGCAAAATGTGAGTATCTCATAAACCTCATATTTATAAGGTGCATCATCAGTATTTTCAAGCAAATAAGCAAGTTTGAATGCACCCTTCCAAGCAATAAATTCTTCAATTTGTTCCACATCATAAAAGTCATAATTTCCATTAATATAAGAAGATATGGTAACATCATCATTATACTCACATTGAAAAGGGAGGTGTTTATACCTCCTACAGCAACAAGATCTATCAAAGCAATAAGTAACATTATAAGTAGAGCACACATTTCTAGCAATGATATACAATCTATTGATTTGTTCCCATAAGGGTTTCCCTTTTTGTGACAAGCGGTGTTCCTCATAATATTTTTGCTGTTCTTCCATGAACCCACCTTGCCAAAAAGATTTAGTTTCAAAGAAACCAACCATTGATAGAAAGCATGATAAAGCAAGACAATAACAGATCAACAAAAATAACAACTATAAAAGGAACTAATTTTTTTGTGTTTTTGATAAAACGATGCAAGTAAAAATAAAGTAAAGCAAAACTTAAAACAAAGTAAAGGATGTGCGTGCGAAAAACTCCCCTTGCAGAGGTCTTCTTTTTCCTCCCCGGCAACGGCGCCAGAAAAGAGGCTTGATGCGTGGTTGATGACCAGCCCGTTGGGAACCCCAAGAGGAAGGTATGATGAGTATAGCAGCAAGGTTTTTCCCTCAGTTAAGAAACCAAGGTATGTCGATCAGGAGAAGAGCAGACAATACGATGAAGGTGATGCGGACTGGCTTAGCGACAGCTTCGGACAATTTATATATGGCGCCTCGTCCAAGCTTTGCTTGCTAGCTGCAACGTGGAACCTGCACACACACAACCAAGTACTTTGTTCCCAACTTGCGATGAGGTTGTCAATCTCACCGGTTTGCTTGAAACAAAGGTTATGAGTGTATCGAGTGAAAAATAGTAGAAGTATGTGAGTAAAGTAAACAGTGTGAGTAAAGTAACAGGTGATAGCAATATGATGGAAATAGGACCGGAATCCACAGTTCACTAGTGGTGTCTCTCCATAAGATAAATAACACATGCTGGGTAAACAAATTATAGTTGGGCAATTGATAGAATAAAGATAAACGTGATATGTCAAGAAGATCACTATGCGATTTACTCTGGGCATTACAACAAAATACATAGACCACCATCCAACTGCATCTATGACTAATAATCCACTTGTGGTGAATCAATCCGAGAACTCCATAAGTATTAAGTTGCGAACAACAGATAATTGCATTAAGCAAAGTGTGTAATGTAAACAAAGCATATGCCCTTGAGCATATGAATGTTGTTTTCTCCCTATTAGCAACAGCACATCTACAACCTTAGAGGTTTCTGTCACTCCCCCAGATTAAATAGAGGCATGAACCCACTATCGAGCATAAATACCCCCTCTTGGAGTCACTAGCAACTACTCGACCAAGATAGCTACTAACAACGGAGCGCATGCAAGATCATAAACAACATAGAAATAACAAAAGATATATTTTAGTATAGCAACTGATTGCTGGGATGATGGCGCCAGAAAAGAGTTGGTGCCTAGTTGAATGTCCAGCCCGTTGGGAACCCCAAGAGGAAGGTGTGATGAATACAGCAGCAAGATTTTCCCTCAGTTAAGAAACCAAGGTTTATCGTTCTTGGAGAGGAGAGACAAACGACTGAAGGTGATGCTTGCTAGCTTGCGATAGCTTCGGACAATTTATATATGGCGCCTCGTCCAAGCTTTGCTTGCTAGCTGCAACGCGGAACCTGCACACACACAACCAAGTACTTTGCTCCCAACTTGCGATGAGGTTGTCAATCTCACCGGTTTGCTTGAAACCAAGGTTATGAGTGTATCGAGTGGAAAACAGTAGAGTATGCGAATAAAGTAAACAGTGCGAGTAAAGTAAACAGGTGATAGCAATATGATGTAAATAGGACCGGGATCCACAGTTCACTAGTGGTGTCTCTCCATAGATAAATAACACATGCTGGGTAAACAAACTACAGTTGGGCAATTGATAGAATAAAGATAAACGTGATATGTCAAGAAGATCACTATGAGATTTACTCTGGGTATTACAACAAAATACATAGACCGCCATCCAACTGCATCTATGACTAATAATCCACTCCCGGGGATATCAATCTGAACACCCCATGAGTATTAAGTTGCGAACAACAGATAATTGCATTAAGCAAAGTGTGTAATGTAAACAAAGCATATGCCCTTGAGCATATGAATGTTGTTTTCTCCCTAGTAGCAACAGCACATCTACAACCTTAGAGGTTTCTGTCACTCCCCCAGGTTAAGCAGAGGCATGAACCCACTATCGAGCATAAATACCCCCTCTTGGAGTCACTAGCAACTACTCGGCCAAGATAGCTACTAACAACGGAGAGCATGCAAGATCATAAACAACATAGAGATAACATAAGATAATATTCAGTACAGCAACTCAATCATAAACACCAATATTCATCGGATCCCAACAAACCAAACATGTAGAATTACATAACGGTGATCTCAATCATGTAGGGCAGCTCATGAGATCTAAACATGAAGCACATGGTGGAGAAGACAACCATCTAGCTACTGCTATGGACCCATAGTCCAAGGTAGACTACTCACTCATCGCTCCGGAGGCAAGCATGGCGATGAAGAAGACCTCCGGTGGCGATTCCCCTCTCCGGCAGGTTGCTGGGAAGAGCTTCTGGACCCTCCCGATCTTCGGGTCGACGGCGGCGGCGGATCGCGATGTGTTCTAGAAAAGTGATTGGGTACTTAGGTTTTCTCCGATGGGGGGTCTTTATAGGCGAATGGGCGATGTCAGAGGAGGAGCCAGGCGCCCTCACGTGGGGCCCGCACGGCCAGGGTCCTGGCCGCGCCACCCCTGCGTGTGGGGCCCTGGTGGCCCCCCTCCTACTCTCCTTCGGATCTCTGGAAGCTTCCGGGTAAAATAAGACTTCAGGAACTTGTTTCGTCCAATTCCGAGAATATTTCCTGTGTGTCACTTCTGAAACACAAAAACAGCAGAAAACAGGAAACTGGCACTGTGGCAACTCGTTAATAGGTTAGTTCCGGAAAATGCATAAAAGTGCCACTAAGTGTAACGAAACAATAGGCAAATGGTGTAAAAACAAGCATGGAGCATCAAAAATTATAGATACGTTGGAGACGTATCAAGCATCCCCAAGCTTAACTCCTGCTCGTCCTCGAGTAGGTAAGTGATAACAAAAGAATAATTTTTGAGGTGACATGCACCTACACAATCTTGATCATATATGTAAGCATTGGTGAGCTGGGATCATAAGAACTTAAAACATGGGCATGAAGATATAATCTTGACAATAAGAACTTAGCAACCATGTTGTAAACATGCAAATGAACACAAACAAAAGATCATTAAAATGAAACAATGAAAGTCAAACGTGTGTTCAAATCATAAGGAAAAACATACAAATGGTTTTCAGCTTGTCCTTCAAAGAGAGCAAAACATAAATGCATAGGACACCTCAAAGTTTAAGAGGGCGACTAGATACAAATAATTTAAGAACAAGTGAAACCAACAATATGAATCAATCAATGAACTTTGGGACAATGCATATCACACTAAGAATGACAACTATGCTCTCTTAATGGTGCATAAAGATAGAAGGTGGTGACTCAACATAAAAGTAGAAGAAAGGCCCTTCGCAGAGGGAAGCAGTGATTGCAAGTTTTATAACCTTCAAAAATTATGGTACTTACCGGCTTTGAGCTCTCATTGCCCCCATCATAAGCATCTTGAATGGTTAAAGTTAATGCGAGAACAATTATGATGCATATGCTTGACAAATCATAAGTTGAAAACCTCGTGCCCCGTGAATACGAGTACCCAAACCTCATGCTACTTTACTTAGAGTCCCAAGCAAGGCTCTTGTCATTGTAAGTATATGCATATCATTGAGAACCGCCAATGGGGTACCTCCGTGCCCGATGACATGGAACAAGCCCACACCAAAATGACAGGACAAGCAGACAATGAACACCTCGACATCTCTTTTATTTGCCTTTTGTTTAGCTTTTTATTTTGAGATGCGTCGTCGAATGTTCACCATGGGTATGCTGCAAATTTCCACCATGAATTATGCATGGCTTAGATTAGCGGCCCGGCATTTCCCTAACACATATACAAACTCCATGATTCCCACAAGATTCCCAATTCCTTTCACACCGCGGGCATCCATAAACAAAATATCACGATATCAACTCAAATAAGAAGTGCAATGTTGAAAGCTTGCCCATGACAGCATGGCTGGGCTAGAATCCAACTTACAACTTGCAAGCATAACAACTCAACATAAGAGACCACAATGTCAAATTTTTAAGAACAGGAAAAAGTAAAGTGTGCCATCCGGTTCGTGAGAGCTTTACTGACCGAATTTCGCATAACACTGGTAAGAGTTTAATTTGAAGAGAAAATAAAAGCAAGTCAAATTTACTTGGAATAGCAAATTGCTAGTAGGTATGTATGGTGGACACTTTGGAAAACTTTGGCTTTTAGGAGTTGGATGCACAAGTAGAGCTCATACTCAGTACAAGGCGAGGGCTAGCAAAAGACTGGGAGCGACCAACTAAGAGAGCAATAACGGCCATAATCATGCAAAGCGACAAAGCGACATTAAAAGAAGCATAAGATGGCATCAAAAGTCAAAAACTAAATGATCATAGAGGCTATTGGCGACTTTGTAAGAGTCTAACATGTGTGAGCATGCGCCAAGTCAACCCAAATAAAGCATCAAGGAGAAAACCAAAATAATGCTTCCATACAATAAAAACAACGCATGATTTTTTCAAAGGCTCATTAAGCAATCTCAGTTATTTGAGACAAGTCATGCTACAGCAAAACCACTAAGAATATTATCAAAAATACATCAAGCATGACATGAAAAAGCCTAAGCCGCAGTCTACACAAGCTCGCTTCTTGTACCACTATTTTGCACAAAGCTTTTTCTCTTTTCCAACACCATTTGAAATTTTTAAAGACACCTCTTTTGATGAAAACCAATAAAGATCAGAGGCAAAAATACACCTTGATGAAAATATATGACAAGGTCCGAACGCAAATCAAGGCGAAAACGAAAACCAAAAGCAGTAGCAGAAAAAGAAGAACACTCGGTTTTTAATAAGAGTGAAAACTAGAACGTTCTTGGCAAATAAAAACGAGTACATCTCCTCCAAAGGAAATTTGTTAGGGTCCAACCATTTATTGCAGCAAACAAACAAACTAAACCAACTAAGAAAACTAAAACAACTGACGCTCCAAGAAAAACACATAGTGCATGAAGCAATAAAAATATAGTGTTTTGAAAGGTGACCTGATTTTTGCCGATAAAGAAGGGGTGCCTCGGGGGCATCCCCAAGCTTTGACGCTTGTACTTCTTGGATATTTCTTGGGGTGATGCATGGGCATCCCCAAGCTTGAGCTTTTGTCCATTCCTCAACTCATCTCATCATTCTCCAATCCCTACACTTGAAAACTTCCTTCATACAAAACTAAACACAATTCTATTAGCAACATTAGTGTAAGCATAACATATAATCAACCTCTTTTTGCTTCAGGTTTCAACTCAAAACCACCACATATATAGCAAATACTACTGTAGCAACCTCCCCAAAAGTTCCGTGATCAAAAGAACTCAAAAGAAAGCGATAAAGTGGCAAACACAAATATTGGCAGAAATATGTCAAAACTGAACAGCTGACAAAGGTCGAATTTTTTAGGGGTTTTCTGTTGCTCAAATCAAAAAGTGTTCAACTAACAAAAGTTTGGATATAACCTGGGGCATATGCACAAGAAATCGCAGGTCCAAAAGATAAACAGAGAATTTATACGAATTTTTACGGTGCAGCACCGAAAACAGTTTCAGGACAGCAACATCCCCAAATCTTTACCTCACTCGAATTAGAGGCTTCTCTTGGCACAAAAACGAAATAAACAAGATAAGGAGCGGTCATTACAGTAGTAATGACTTCCAAGACTCAAATAAAAGAAAAAGTACTGAAAATAAAAACATTGGGTTATCTCCCAAGAGTGCTTTTCTTTAACGCCTTTGAGCTAGGCGCAGAAAATTGCGAATCAAGTAACATCAAGTGATGAAGCATCAAGCTCATAATTTGCTCTAAGAATAGAGTCAAAAAATAATTTCTTTCTTTTCCTAGGGAAGTGTTCCATACCTTTCTTTAGTGGGAATTGATATTTGATAGTGCCTTCCCTCATATCAATGATAGCACCTACAGTTCGAAGAAAGGGTCTTCCCAAAATAATAGGACATGAAGCATGGCATTCAATGTCCATAACAAGAAAATCAACGGGAACAAGGTTATTGTTAACCACAATAAGAACATCATTAATCCTTCCCAAAGGTTTCTTCTTAGCAACATCAGCAATAGGAACATCAAAATAACATTTTTCAAGCGGTGGTAAATCAAGCATGTCATAAATTTTTCTAGGCATGATAGAAATACTAGCACCTAGATCACATAAAGCATGGCAATCAAAACCATTAACATGCATATCAATGATGGGTTCCCAACCATCTTCTAACTTCTTGGGAACAGAAGCTTTTTGCTTCAACTTTTCATCCCTAATTTTTATGAGAGCATTGGTAATATGCTTAGTAAAAGCAATATTTAAAGAACTAGCATTGGGAGTCAAAGCAAGCTTTTGCAAGAACAAAATTACTTCAGATATATTGCAGCCATCAACATCAAAATCATTAAAAGAAGTAGAGCTATCATCTCCCACACTCCGAAAAATTTCAGCACTCTTTTGAGAAAAAGTTTTGGCAGTTTTAGGCTTTTTAACACAAGGAGTGGGAGTTTTCTCTACACCAATCAAAGTAAGAGGATTGCTAGTATTAGGAGCAACATCATTAGAGGTAGTAATGGTACATACCTTCATCTCTCTAGCCATCTCATCTTCTCTCTCCCACCTGGCATGCAATTCCGCTAACAATCTAATATTTTCATCAATTCCAACTTGAATAGCATTAGCGGTAGCAAAAACATTGTTCTATTTCACATCACTAGGCAACACTTTTAATTTCAGAAGTTCTACATCATGAACAAGGCTATCAACTTTAGAAGCAAGAATATCAATTTTGCCTAACTTTTCCTCAACAGACTTGTTAAAAGCAGTTTGCTTACCGATGAAGTCCTTGAGCATTACCTCAAGCTCGGAGGGCGCGGCCCTAGTGTTGTTGTAGGAATTACCATAAGAGTTACCATAACCATTACCATTGGTAGAAGGATACGGCCTATAATTGTTACTAGCAAAATTGTTCCTATAAGCAATGTTGTTAAAATTATTGTTTCTAATGAAATTCACGTCAACATGCTCTTCTTGAGCAAACAAAGAGGCCAAAGGAACATTATTAGGATCAACATGAGTCCTATCATTAGCAAGCATAGCCATAATGGTATCAATCTTATCTTTCAAGGAAGAGGTTTCCTCAACAGAATTTACCTTCTTACCTTGTGGAGCTCTCTCGGTATGCCATTCGGAATAATTTACCATCATGTTGTCAAGTAGCTTTGTTGCGGCGCCCAAGGTAAGGGACATAAAAGTGCCTCCAGCAGCTGAATCAAGTAGGTTCCTTGAAGAAAAATTCAGTCCTGCATAAAAAGTTTGGATAATCATCCAAGTAGTCAGTCCATGAGTGGGGCAATTCTTTATCATGGATTTCATTCTTTTCCAAGCTTGAGCAACATGTTCATTATCAAACTGAGTAAACTTCATAATATTGTTGCGCAAGGATATAATCTTAGCAGGAGGATAGTATCTACCAATAAAAGCATCCTTACACTTAGCCCATGAATCAATACTATTCTTAGTCAAAGACAGCAACCAATCTTTAGCTTTTCCTCTCAAAGAAAAAGGAAACAACTTGAGCTTAATAATACCACTATCAACATCCTTATATTTTTGCATCTCACATAGCTCAACAAAATTGTTGAGATGAGCTGCAGCATCTTCAGTACTAGCACCAGAAAATTGCTCTTTCATAACAAGGTTCAACAAAGCAGGCTTAATCTCATAAAAGTTTGCAGCAGGAACAGGTGGCTTAATAGGAGTGCAGATAAAATCACTATTGTTCGTGCTAGTAAAGTCACACAACTTGGTGTTTTCAGGATTGGCCATTTCAGCAAAACGAAAGTAAACAAGTAAAAACAACTACCAAGGATTCTAATTTTTTTGGGTTTTTGATATAAAACGATGCAGGTAAAATAAATAAAGTAAAGCAAAACAATAAAACAAAGTAAAAGATGTGTGTGCGAAAAACTCCCCTCGCAGAAGTCTTCTACTTCCTCCCCGGCAACGGCGCCAGAAAAGAGCTTGATTGCTGGGATGATGGCGCCAGAAAAGAGTTGGTGCCTAGTTGAATGTCCAGCCCGTTGGGAACCCCAAGAGGAAGGTGTGATGAATACAACAGCAAGATTTTCGCTTAGTTAAGAAACCAAGGTTTATGGTTCTTGGAGAGGAGAGACAGACGACTGAAGGTGATGCTTGCTAGCTTGCGACAGCTTCGGACAATTTATATATGGCGCCTCGTCCAAGCTTTGCTTGCTAGCTGCAACGCGGAACCTGCACACACACAACCAAGTACTTTGCTCCCAACTTGCGATGAGGTTGTCAATCTCACCGGTTTGCTTGAAACAAAGGTTATGAGTGTATCGAGTGGAAAACAGTAGAGTATGCGAATAAAGTAAACAGTGCGAGTAAAGTAAACAGGTGATAGCAATATGATGGAAATAGGACCGGGATCCACAGTTCACTAGTGGTGTCTCTCCATAGATAAATAACACATGCTGGGTAAACAAATTACAGTTGGGCAATTGATAGAATAAAGATAAACGCGATATGTCAAGAAGATCACTATTACATTTACTCTGGGCATTACAACAAAATACATAGACCGCCATCCAACTGCATCTATGACTAATAATCCACTCCCGGGGATATCAATCTGAACACCCCATGAGTATTAAGTTGCGAACAACAGATAATTGCATTAAGCAAAGTGTGTAATGTAAACAAAGCATATGCCCTTGAGCATATGAATGTTGTTTTCTCCCTAGTAGCAACAGCACATCTACAACCTTAGAGGTTTCTGTCACTCCCCCAGGTTAAGCAGAGGCATGAACCCACTATCGAGCATAAATACCCCCTCTTGGAGTCACTAGCAACTACTCGGCCAAGATAGCTACTAACAACGGAGAGCATGCAAGATCATAAACAACATAGAGATAACATAAGATAATATTCAGTACAGCAACTCAATCATAAACACCAATATTCATCGGATCCCAACAAACCAAACATGTAGAATTACATAACGGTGATCTCAATCATGTAGGGCAGCTCATGAGATCTAAACATGAAGCACATGGTGGAGAAGACAACCATCTAGCTACTGCTATGGACCCATAGTCCAAGGTAGACTACTCACTCATCGCTCCGGAGGCAAGCATGGCGATGAAGAAGACCTCTGGTGGCGATTCCCCTCTCCAGCAGGGTGCCGGGAAGAGCTTCTGGACCCTCCCGATCTTCAGGTCGACGGCGGCGGCGGATCGCGATGTGTTCTGGAAAAGTGATCGGGTACTTAGGTTTTCTCTGTCGAGGGGTCTTTATAGGCGAAGGGGCGATGTCAGAGGAGGAGCCAGGCGCCCTCATGCGGGGCCCGCGCGGCCAGGGGCCTGGCCGCGCCACCCCTGCGTGTGGGGCCCTGGTGGCCCCCCTCCTACTCTTCTTCGGATCTCTGGAAGCTTCCGGGTAAAATAAGACTTCAGGAACTTGTTTCGTCCAATTCCGAGAATATTTCCTGTGTATCACTTCTGAAACACAAAAACAGCAAAAAATAGGAAACTGGCACTGTGGCAACTCGTTAATAGGTTAGTTCCGGAAAATGCATAAAAGTGCCACTAAGTGTAACGAAACAATAGGCAAATGGTGTAAAAACAAGCATGGAGCATCAAAAATTATAGATACGTTGGAGACGTATCAGCAACTCAATCATAACACCAATATTCATCAGATCCCAACAAACCAAACATGTAGAATTACATAATGGTGATCTCAATCATGTAGGGCAGCTCATGAGATCTAAACATGAAGCACATGGTGGAGGAGACAACCATCTAGCTACTTCTATGGACCCATAGTCCAAGGTAGACTACTCACTCATCGCTCCGGAGGCAAGCATGGCGATGAAGAAGACCTCCGGTGGCGATTCCCCTCTCCGGCAGGGTGCCGGGAAGAGCTTCTGGACCCTCCCGATCTTCGAGTCGACGGCGGCGGCGGATCGCGATGTGTTCTAGAAAATTGATCGGGTCCTTAGGTTTTTTCCATCATAGGAGACAGCAAGGTTGATGGAGATGGCGGTGAGGTCAATGGAGACGGCGGAGACGGCGATGGAGACCGATGGAGATGGCTCCGGGGGCACTTCCCCGTCCCGGCAGGGTGCCAGAACAGAGACTTCTGTCCCCCGAAATTTGTCTTCGACAGCGGCGGAGCTGCGGAACTGTTCTGGAAAAATCGTCGACTCCTTTAGGGTTTTCCGTCCCGAGGCTTCTTATAGGCGAAGGGGCGTCATCAGGGGGCAGCCAGGGGCTCCTCACACCAGGGTGGCGCGGCCAGGGCCTGGGCCGCGCCACCTATGTGTGAGGGCGGCCTCTGGCCCCCCTCCGGCTCTCTTTCGGTCTTCGGGAAGCTTCCGGGAAAAATAAGACTTATGGAACTTGTTTCGTCCAATTCCGAGAATATTTCCTGTGTAGCTTTTCTAAAACACAAAAATAGCAGAAAATAGGGAACTGGCACTGTGGCATCTTGTCAATAGGTTAGTTCCGGAAATCGCATAAAAACGCCACGAAGTGTAACGAAACACAAGGCAAATGGTGTAAAAACAAGCATGGAGCATCAAAAATTATGGATACGTCGGAGACGTATCAGCATCCCCAAGCTTAACTCCTGCTCGTCCTCGAGTAGGTAAGTGATAACAAAAGAAATAATTTTTGAGGTGACATGCACCTACACAATCTTGATCATATATGTAAGCATTTGTGAGCTGGGATCATAAGAACTTAAAACATGGGCATGAAGATATAATCTTGACAATAAGAAACTTAGCAACCATGTTGTAAACATGCAAATGAACACAAACAAAAGATCATGAAAATGAAACAATGAAAGTCAAATGTGTGTTCAAATCATATGGAAAAACATATAAATGGTTTTCAGCTTGTCCTTCATGGAGAGCAAAACATAAATGCATAGGACACCTTCAAGTTTAAGAGGGTGACTAGATACAAGTAATTTAAGAACAAGTGAAACCATAGTCATGAATCAATCAATGATAAACTTTGGGACAATGCACATTATACTCAGAATGAAAACTATGCTCTCTTAATGGTGCATAAAGGTAGAAGGTGGTGACTCAACATAAAAGTAAAAGAAAGGCCCTTCGCAGAGGGAAGCAGTGATTAAACATGTGCTAGAGCTTTTCATTTGTAAAACAGAGAGATATAAAATTGGTTTTGAGAGGTGGTTGTCTTTGTCAACGACTGGCAATGGGGTTCTTACTATCTTCCATACAAAAATGAAGCAAGTTTTTGAGAGAGAGATTGGCACTTTTGTGCTCTTTTATAAAGCTTGGCACTCCTCCCCACCTTTTTTCCTTTCTCAAACCATGGCTAACCGATTCCATCGGGTGCCCACCAACATTCACATTCCATGGAGGAGTGCCTTTTTTCTTTCTTTTTTCTCTTTTTTTTCTTTTTGGAATAAGCAATATGGAAGATAGCAAATCCGACCACTACGTCCCCATGAGCTGAAAACAGTGTCACAAAATGAGAAGTATTTTGAAGGTTTTTTGAAAGGTAGCACATGAAAATTTACTTTGGAATGGCTTACAAATACCATGCATAGGAATTTATAGTGGACACAATGGCAAACTTGGTTTTTGGGAGTTGGATGCACGAGTAGAGCTCATACTCAGTACAAAATGAGGGCTAGCAAAAGACTGGGAGCGACCAACTAAGAGAGCAATAACGGCCATAATCATGCAAAGCGACAAAGCAACATTAAAAGAAGCATAAGATGGCATCAAAAGTCAAAAACTAAATGATCATAGAGGCTATAGGCGACTTATTTTGTAGTCAACATGGTGTAAGCATGTGCCAAGTCAACCCAAATAAAGCATCAAAGGAGAAAACCAAATAAATGCTTCCATATAATAAAAACAACGCATGATTTTTTCAAAGGCTCATTAAGCAATCTCAGTTATTTGAGACAAGTCATGCTACAGCAAAACCACTAAGCATACTATCAAAAAGACATCAAGCAGGACATGCAAAAGCCTAGGCCGCAGTCTACACAAGCTCCTTCTTGTACCACTTTTTGCATAAAGCTTTTTCTCTTTTCCAACACCATTCAAACCTTTTTGAGGAAACTCTTTTGAGGAAAGCCAACATAGTCCAGAGGCAAAAATACACCTTGATAAATAAATATAAGAAGATCTGAATGCAAATCAAGGCGAAAACGAAAACCAAAAGCAGTAGCAGAAAAAGAGAACACTCGTTGAAACGATAAGAGTGAAAACTAGAGTGTTCTTGGCAAATGAAAAGCGAGTTCATCTCCTCCAAAAGAAACATGATGTGATCTAACCATTTATTTCAACAAACAAAACAAAACTAATAATGAAAACTAAAACAACTGACGCTCCAAGAAAAACACATAGTGCATGAAGCAATAAAAATATAGTGTCTTGAAAGGTGACCTGATTTTTGCCGATGAAGAAGGGGTGCCTCGGGGGCATCCCCAAGCTTTGACGCTTGTACTTCTTTGATATTTCTTGGGGTGATGCATGGGCATCCCCAAGCTTGAGCTTTTGTTCATTCTTCAACTCATCTCATTATTCTCCAATCCCTACACTTGAAAACTTCCTTCATACAAAACTAAACACAAATCTATTAGCAACATTAGTGTAAGCATAACATATAATCAGCCCTCTTTTTGCTTCAGGTTTCAACTCAAAACTACCACATATATAGCAAATACTACTGTAGCAACCTCCCCAAAAGTTCCGTGATCAAAAGAACTCAAAAGAAAGCGATAAAGCGGCAAACACAAATATTGGCAGAAATCTGTCAAAACTGAACAGCTGACAAAGGTCGAATTTTATAGGGGTTTTCTGTTGCTCAAATCAAAAAGTGTTCAACTAACAAAAGTTTGGATATAACCTGGGGCATATGCACAAGAAATCGCAGGTCCAAAAGATATACAGAGAATTTTCACGAATTTTTACGGTGCAGCACCAAAAACTGTTTCAGGACAGCAACATCCCCAAATCTTACCTTGCTCAAATTAGAGGCTTCTCTTGGCACAAAAATGAAATAAAAAGGATAAGGAGCGGTTATTACAGTAGTAATAACTTCCAAGACTAAAATAAAATAAAAAGTACTGAAAATAAACAATGGGTTATCTCCCAAGAGTGCTTTTCTTTAACGCCTTTGAGCTAGGCGCAGTAAGTTGCAAAGATGCTCATGTGGGCGCCATATAGGAGCTTGAGGCAAAGGCGCCATATAGGAACTTAAAGCAATAGAGAGCATCAAAAAGCAAGTATGGAACACATTTAAATCTAAACCACTTCCTATGAAAAATAGTCTTGTAAAGAGACAAGTCATAAAAGCGCAAAGCAAAAAGCATAGGAAGGCAAAACAAGTACAACTTCAAGAATTGCAACATAAAGAGGGGAAACTCAATATTGTTGAGATCCATCAAACCATGTTTCCCTCTCTCATAGTAACTTTCAGTAGCATCATGAATAGAACTAACAATATAACTATCACATAAAGCATCCCTATCATGAGCCACATGCATAAAAGGATTAATACTCCCCACATGAACAATAGTAGTAGGAGCAGATTCAACAGAATAATTATTCTCATCACCATAATCATCAAAGACAGGAGGCATATTGTAATCATAACTATTTTTCTCCCCAAAAGTAGGTGAACTGAAAATATTATACCCATCATCATAACCTAGAGGCTTAGTATCATCACAAGATAGAGAACTACTATGTCGCAAAGCATATTCATCAAACATATCATCATAAGAAGGAACATGGATAGCACTAATGGTACAACAATTATTAACCTTAGAATTGGTACCAAAAAGATTTTCAATATCAAAAGTAGAGTGCTTTTCCCAATCATGATCACTAACATAAGTAATAGGCATAGGAACATCATCCCAATCAGAATTATCATAATCTATAGCAGGAACATAACGCTTAGGGGAAAATATCGTGTCCTCTCGCTTTTTACTCCTCTTCTTCTTCTTCTTCATACTCTTCTTACTCTCTCCTTTAGGAGGGACAGACTTGAAGGGCATCTTCTCCACATATTCTTTAGGAGGGAAAGGCATCTTCTCCACATAATCTGGTTTGCTGACAGAAACAACAGAAGAAACTTTGGAGGATTCCTCCTCTCTATTAATAAGATAAAAACATCTATCAGTCCTGTCATAGCTTGGCATAATATCAAGTTTTATAAGATTTTGTATGTAAGTATTTGCAAGGCAATCTTTAGCACAATAGAGACGACAACCACGCAGGGTGCTATTAATATCAACATCATTCATATCTATCAAAGCAATCTTTCTAGATATCTCTTCACACGCCAAGAACAAAGTAAGCTCATCATGCTGATTGGGAGTAATCTTGTCATCACAATACAAACTTAAGGTACTATAAGAGTAACTATTAGGGCTTGAGCATTGGAAATTAAAATGACCTATGTCATCGCAATGTTTACAAAGAAAAGGATAAAGCTCACAAACCTTTTTACCGATCTCACATATATCCTTGTACCACATACTGGTTTCTTCATTTGCATGGGTGATGCAATAATCTTCCCTGTGGTAACTTTGTTCACAAGGTCTATGTACTCCACAAAAATTAACATGCTTATAAGAAATAGGACTTTTAGAAGTTTGAGCATGTTTATTGCAATCATCAATAACAATATCACTTTCTATGCAAGTGTCCTTAAAAGGTTCATGATACACGTCCCCATTTCCTTTAGGAACATTCATATGGGAAGCAAAGGTTTTAAAGCAATCAACCATAATTTGAGGATCAAGACCATACTTAGCACTAAGATCTTGAAAATCAGCAGTTTCAGCGAAAGACTTAATGCAATCAAACTCGTAATTCATACCTGATCCTTTACCTTTGTCGCTATCCCAACCTTCAATATTGTTTTGAATTGTTTCAAGCAGATCCCACTTGGTGTCAACATCCTTGCTTGTGAAAGACCCATCAAAGCATGCATCTAGATAGTCCTTGTAATATCCTGAAAGCCTTGCATAAAAATTATTAATAACAATATTACGGGGAAGATCATGAATAGGACATTTATGCATTAGTAACTTCAATCTTCCCCACGCTTGGGCAATGCTTTCTCCCTCATGAGGCCAAAAATTATATATCTGATTACGATCTTTATGAATCTCACTTGGAGGATAGAATTTAGAATAAAAGAGAGGTACAATTTCCTCCCAGCCAACAGATGGACCATCTTTAAGCAGCCGATACCATTCCTCAGCTCTGCCTTTCAGTGATAAAGAAAATAGCTTCTTCTTAACTTGGTTCATCGAAATACCTGCACACTGGAACAACTCGCATAATTCATGTATAAAGAGCAAATGATCACCAGGATGGACAGTTCCATCTCCTAAATAGCAGTTATTCTTAACACATTCAACAATCTTCGTAGGTATTTTAAAAGGATGAGGAGCACAAGCATCATTAGAAGCATCACATATGGGATATAAAATATCATCAGAGCAAACTTTCTCCACTAAAGGTGGGGAACTAAAAATATCATACTTAACAAAACCAGCTTCCCCAAACTTAGACTTTTCTATAGCATTAGCATTAACGGTATTCAAAGCATTCGTACTAATAACATTGCTATGCGAAATAAGCTCCAAAGGATTTTCAATTTTCTCTTCAAATCTAAAATCAGGAAAAAGACTAAAGAACTCTTTATTTTCCATTAAGCCTAACTAGTGAAAATAAAAACAAGAAACAAAAAGATGTAATTGCAGAATCTAAAGGAAATAACTCTGAGCACTCACACAGGAGGATGCGAGTACCTTTTACCTTACCTCCCCGGCAACGGCGCCAGAAAAGAGCTTGATGTCTACGCACTTCTATTCTTGTAGACACTTGTTGGGCCTCCAAGTGCAGAGGTTTGTAGAGCAGCAGCAAGTTTCCCTTAAGTGGATCACCCAAGGTTTATCGAACTCAGGGAGGAAGAGGTCAAAGCTATCCCTCTCAAGCAACCCTGCAATTACGATACAGAAAGTCTCTTGTGTCCCCAACACACCCAATACACTTGTCAGATGTATAGGTGCACTAGTTCGGCGAAGAGATAGTAAAAAACAAGTGGTAGTGATGATTATGAGTAGTAAATGCAATCTGGAATAAAAATCGCTGCGAGCAAACATGTAACAAAACAGGAAGTAAACGGTGTGCAATGCTTGGAAACAAGGCCTAGGGATCATACTTTCACTAGTGGACACACTCCCAACAATATAACATAATTGAACAAGTAAACAACTTCTCTTCACTATGGTACTCTGAATTACTCTCCTATTGAATAACACTAATCATTGCGTAGTGGCTACGGAAGCACCCCTTAAAGTTCATCAAGTACTTGACAAACACCACTCATAGAGATATCCAAATCAGATCACAACTCAAGATAGATATTATTGCAACTTAGACCAAGTACTAACACGGTGCACACACTGTCAACATTACACCATGAAAGGAGGAATAGATCACTTCAATACTATCATAGTAATAATTATTCTCATAATCCATAAGAGATCACAATCGTAGCCTAGACCAAGTACCACCATGATGCACGCATTGTCGCCGTTACACCATGGCAGGAGGAATAGATTACTTTAATAACATCACTAGAGTACACATAATATCTGAATAATAACATCTACTTGTTCAACATGATACAAAGCTCACGATCATATAAAGATCACATCATGGGAGAGAGAGGTGAACCACATAGCTACCGGTAGAGCCCTCAGCCCCGGGGATGAACTACTCCCTCCTCATCATAGGAGACAGCAAGGTTGATGGAGATGGCGGTGAGGTCGATGGAGACGGCGGAGACGGCGATGGAGACCGATGGAGATGGCTCCGGGGGCACTTCCCCGTCCCGGCAGGGTGCCAGAATAGAGACTTATGTCCCCCGAAATTTGTCTTCGACGGCGGCGGAGCTGCGGAACTGTTCTGGAAAAATCGTCGACTCCTTTAGGGTTTTTCGTCCCGAGGCTTCTTATAGGCGAAGGGGCGTCGTCAGGGGGCAGCCAGGGGCTCCTCACACCAGGGTGGCGCGGCCAGGGCCTGGACCGCGCCACCTATGTGTGAGGGCGGCCTCTGGCCCCCCTCCGGCTCTCTTTCGGTCTTCGGGAAGCTTCCGGGAAAAATAAGACTTCTGGAACTTGTTTCGTCCAATTCCGAGAATATTTCCTGTGTAGCTTTTCTGAAACACAAAAACAGCAGAAAACAGGGAACTGGCACTGTGGCTTCTTGTCAATAGGTTAGTTCCGGAAATCGCATAAAAACGCCACGAAGTGTAACGAAACACAAGGCAAATGGTGTAAAAACAAGCATGAAGCATCAAAAATTATGGATACGTCGGAGACGTATCAGGGGGCGCGGCCAGGGCCTGGGCCGCGCCGCCCTGGTGTGTGGCCACCTCGTGGCTCCACTCTCTCTCCTCTTCGGATCTCTGGAAGCTTCTGGGAAAAATAAGACTTCAGGAACTTGTTTCGTCCAATTCCGAGAATATTTCTTGTGTATCACTTCTGAAACACAAAAACAGCAGAAAACAGTGAACTGGCACTGTGGCGACTTGTTAATAGGTTAGTTCCGGAAAATGCATAAAAGTGCCACGAAGTGTAACGAACCAGTAGGCAAATGGTGTAAAAACAAGCATGGAGCATCAAAAATTATAGATACATGGAGACGTATCAATGATCCACCACCCCGGCCGCCCCTTCCCCTTCCGATCGGCGTCCGAGACGTGGAAGCCATGGCAATAGATCAAGTGTATGTGAACAAAGAAGAGAGAGGCAGAACCTATTGACATGAGGGATGGCCGTTGTGGGGGTTTATAAGGGAGAGATGACCGTTGTAGAGTTTACACCATAAATTAAGGTAGAGATGACCGTTGTGGGGTTTACACAATAAATTAAGAAGGAGATGACCGTTGGGGGGGTTTATATCTCAACAAAAAAGTAATGCCTAAAAGAAATGGAAATTCGTGATAGTTTATTATTTTATCATGAAAAGTAATGCCTAAAAGAAATGGAAATTCTTGATAGTTTATCATTTTACCGTGAAAAGTAATGCCTACAAGAAATGGAAATTCGTGATAGTTTATCATTTTACCGTGAAAAGTAATGCCTACAAGAAATGGAAATTCGTGATAGTTTATCATTTTACCGTGAAAAGTAATGTCTAAAAGAAATGGAAATTCGTGATAGTTTATCATTTTACCGTGAAAAGTAATTCCTAAAAGAAATGGAAATTCGTGATAGTTTATCATTTTACCGTGAAAAGTAATGCCTAAAAGAAATTCGTGATTACCAAACTTGTTGAATCCGGTGGCAAACTCGTTATTTAGCATACATAGAGGGGTAGTAGTTTGCCACCGACACATAGAGAGAGGGTGGCCATGATGAGAGAGAAAGAGGGGTTATCCTGCCCGTTAGATCATAGGATCAACGGTAGATGGGCACGATCCGTGTGACAACAGCTCGACCAATCAGGCCAAGTTTGGGCTTCTGTGAGAAGGGAGAGGGTAAAACTGAGTAGTATCAAGGATCCAAGGGCAAGTAAATAGTAAACAGGCTAAGGAATTCAAATAAGAGATTTAGAAGAAGAAAAACACATGTTTTGTACAATGAAACCCAGGTTGGCCTACCTTAAAGTATTAGCAATTCAAATATACATGAGTGTGAAAGTTATGGCCTCATTCAGACAAACTATGTTTTGGGTATAGATGTTTTGAGAAGGGGTTTGAGTGGAAAGCCATGAACCTTCATAGCTACTAGTGATTTGAGAAGTGGCTATTTGTGTTAAAACTTGATTTATATATGATTGTTATGATTTCCTACGTGGCAGGTCGCGTAACAAGACTCCATGAGTAGGAGGCACTATGATTTTATTTTTTTGAATTTTTTTGCACATGAAATGACTCAATTAGATAGCTTAATCCCATTTGTTGACTCTCTGTTGACCAGCCACTTGAGGGTAAAACTGAGTATATTGCACTAGCCAATATTAGTACTCGAGGGAAAACTGAGTACAGATATTTTTCCAGTGTAAGACTCGAGGGTAGAACTGAGTACACGTAACGGTGCAGACGTGCAGTACCACGAACGCGTGTTGAGACCAAACGTCTAGTTTTTTTGAGAAACTGCTGAGACGAACCGTCACTTTGCCTGTACAAAGCCCCGCTCTCCCTCCCTCTGCACACAGTCTCATTCTCACTCACACACGCAACCACGCCTCTCACGTCCCATCACCTTCTCTAAAGCGAAGGAAAAAACCCAACCGCCCTACGCGCGCTCCCCTGCCGGCGATGGAGAAGAAGAATGCGCCGGCGGCCGTCGCCCCCGAGCCTGTCGCTTCTGAGCCCATCGCCTCCGACCCCGTCGCATTCGAGCCCGTCGCTGCCGAGCCCGTCGCATTCGAGGCCGTCGCCGCCGAGCCCGTCGCCTCCGAGGGCGGCGCATCCAAGCGCGGCGCCTCCGTGAACTGGGCCTCTCTTAAGGGTGACGGACCACTTCACAAGATCGACGACTGCTTACTGGCGAACGAGGAGTACGTGGACACTACTCTGCTTTGAGGTAAGTTTGTAGAAATTGGCGCTCAGATTTACCTGAGCCCGACGTGCACCTGCACGAATGGATCATGGTAGAACACGCCCTTCCACACGCCGCTGAGTTCTCCTTCCTCAACCTCCGCACATCCCGCTATGTCACCATCGATCTAACGGAAGTTCATGCAAGGTTCAAATTCCTCCATATCTATAGAGTTAATCTATTTTTATTTTCAATCGTAAATATCTTAGTGCTGAATGTTATCTTCATCAATATATTTTAGATACTACTTCGTCGGCTTTTGGTGTGGCGTCATCGTGCTTGCCTAGAAGAACCAGCCGCACAAGATACGGCTTCTGAACCTACTCACAAAGACATTGAACACTATGTTTGAGACGCAGATGCCATCTATTATTGTGGTGTCAGTCGCTGTAATGAAGTCCCCGACTATGGTCTTTGTTTCCAGAGGTTACCCCCTGGAAATTGCTTGGGTCGACGAGAGCACTCCAACTAAGGATATAGATGAAGATTGGGGAGAAGGAAGATTTTCGATCGAGCACCATTCTCTCCGTTGCATTACCCCTTCAATGGTGAATTATATGCAATAGCTGTGAACAGTTTTGAGGTCGGAAAATTAGTGTGCACCAACAATGTCCAATTGGAGCAGCGCGCGAGCACTGTCAACATGGAGACACTATTTTCATTTCCAGAACTTGGAAATGATTCCAAGTTGACAACAGGCATTTGGAGGAAGGTCAACCATTGGTGTACCGTGTGGACACTGAGAGCCGCTCTCTCCATGCCGTCAGTAACATTGGCAGTCGTGCCTTCTTCGTCAATTATATCTGGTGTATCTCCGTCGACACCAGAGTGCACCCGACACTTTGATCAGGCTGCATCTACTACGTGGATTTAGGTTATATCAGAGAGTACTTTGATGATAGAAAGGCCTGGGATGAGTGGCCACGACGTGTGGATAGATTAGGATACTACGGTCTGAGAAATGAACAAAGGCCATACCGTTTGAAGAATGTATTGGCTGCACACTGCAGACAGAAGGAGTTCAATGAATATTTCCTTCATCTCATGGAATATAGCAACGACGAAATATATGATGAATTAAGAACAGATTCATTCATCCTGGGGTATCATAATCTTCATGTTGGCCATACATTGCGTCTTGTATTATTTTCAGGTTAGTTTGTCGTGAACATTAACATCGTTATTGGCTGCTTTTGCCTGCTGTATGCAATTTATGTATTATACTTAGTTTTCTGGATTTATTATGCTGCTATGAATTTATCCTATACTAGCTTCTAGATTTGCTACTATATTTGTTACCATATTGGGCAAAAAACGAGGGCCAAAAGGCAACAATCATTGAAGAAAGACAGAAATAGAAGCTTCTCTAGATTTGATACTAATTTGGTGAAAAGAGAGAGAACTGTTACAGAGAAAGAGGGGAAAAAAGCGCTGAAAAATGCCAATTTGGGCCGAGAGAGACAGAACTGAGCTCTCACGTACAACCAAACGCGGTCTCGTCATGTCCCACGTGGTCCCTTTCTACCAGCCCCACGCGACGCGGCCCCACACGTCAGCACGGAACGGTCAACTAAACGGGAATCCTCCCGTCCGAGCTCCTTCTGAGGGTTTCAGACAAGGGCTTAGGAAAAACTGAGGAAAAACTAAGGAGCTGGGGAAAACTGAGTACAACTAAGAACCTGAGGGCACGAAAATAGAAATCCCTTTTTTATATTATTCTAGGAATTAAAACCAATGTAATATGAGGCCATATGTATATGTCCTGCTCCATTTATTTCACTTATAAATTAGTTTCAGCAGTTGTCTCAAGAAAAACATGCGAGCAGAATTAAAGAGAAGTGACAACCATAGATCTTTTTTCTGTTATGCTAAGAAGCTAAATTATCTTGGCAAATAAAAAACAGTATGGCTATATAGTTTCAGTTAGGCAAACCATTGGTGAAGGAACATATCAATAATTCCCAAAACACCCAATATTGTAATATTTATGCAATATATATGCTATAGTTAGTGCTCGGTGTCCTGTTGGATCAAACCTCTTGTCTAGTAACCCAGACCTAGCAAAAAAGCAATAGAATAATAATTTAAAAAACACATATAAGTGCATGTGCAGTTGCAAAAAAAGTACCAACACGGCAACACGATTTCCTCAATAGTCTCCTGAAAAAAAAAGGTATTTTCTGAGCTATCCTTAAGAACACTTGATCTAATCTCAGATTTAATAAAAAAAAAGCTGCAACATATAAAGAGTGAATCACATGTAGAGATAACCCAGTGTCATACCTACATGAATGCACATTCTATTTGTATCGGCAATATCTGATGGATTTCCATTGGCTCGATATTTAGACCATACAGTCAATTGGCGATTATTGAACCAAATAAAGATGTATACGTACATATAGTAATTGCTATATGCAAACTTAAGTACTGTCATATATTCCTTGCCGATGACCTTCTAAGTCTGCAGAAAACCATTCTCTAAAAGTTTCTGTTTGCTGAGCGGGTTTTGATGAAATACGTGCTTGTACAAACCAAAATATTCTGCTTAGCACATTGAAGTCAATATTCTACTCCGATAGTGGAGGTCCTGGAGCTAATCATTTGGTGTAAGTACAATTAACATTGAACAATGTAGAAGTTTAACAATTTTATTGTGAAAATCGTGTAGAGGGATATTTTGATGGATGGTAGTTGGAGATATCTCAGTATGTTCTTTTCATACATAGGCCACTATTTAAATTGCAGATATTAGAAGCTATATAAAATCCAGACATCATAGATTAGTTAGTTACAGTTGCACGTAGATTATCATCTAGATCCCTTATGCTGGCCGGCAACAATGTAGACAATCAAAGCTGGCACCCCTCCCGCACCTCCTACAGAGTATATAATCAACTCGATCATGAGGACAAATAGACCGATGGAAATCACATTATTTAGATATCTGGAATTACAAACATGTAAGTTTTGGAATTGGGATTACTTATCTATAGACTTAAAACATAAACACATGCGACGAACTGACCAATGGATAGTTTTTCCGCTGAGCCAGTCAGCTGCAGTACCTGAACCCTTGCAACGATTGCTTGAATAAGAACCAGATCCAGAGGCAAGAAACATGTAGAATCAAAACAACGAATCTGCTTGTTCCATATCATGGATTGGGGACGAAGGAAGGAGTTTGGGGCCAGTACGTTTCCGGATGCGGAGGGAGACATGGGCGTAGTACCAGCGTCGGAGAGGAGCTTCCCCATCTCCCAGAGTCGACGCACGTGATGGAGACAGTGGATGCGGCATGGTCAGCGACTCGAGCAGAGTGAAAAGCCAGGAACGGGGGATGCGAGAGCAGAGTTCGGGAGCGGAAGGACATCGGCCGGGCAGCACACGCGAGCGCGGCATGGATGGCGGCGAGCGCGGCATGGATGGCGGCCAGCGTGGAGGAATTCAGTGGAGGGAGGCAGGTGGAGAACGTGGTGTGGAGAGGGGAGGGGATAGGATCACAGGATAGAGACAACGAAAAACTTTTTCCAAAAATATCTCATACATGGGAGGCGGTATCAGCAAACCGACTAACCGAATGTTCTCAACTAATCGAAACGTGCGGTCAACTTGTGATAGAACTTCCCACGAAGCAAGCAAAGATCTCTACGATATCAGGATGGCTGAGAACGCACCAATTCCAGGGAGCTTAGAGCTCTTGGCATATTGCACGGTATTATGAACTTGTAGAGTAGTATGCAATTTGTGGGTCCACCAAATACAGCATGAGTTTCTCTAGGGCGATCGGGGAGGCGATCGTGTTTTGCTAGGGTTTCGCGTTTGAGGGTGGCTGGGGCGGCGGCGATGATCGATCTCGACTGCGAGAGCGATTGGCCGTGCACCGGAGGGGTTACGACCGTTCCTCTGCAATCGGGAGGGACGGGATCAGGAAGTTTCTCCATGGCAACTCCGACCCGCTCGAAGGAGAGAGATGGCAGCTCTGCGAGGGCGCCGTCGCAATCTCCGGGGAAATCAGGGGCGGATGATCTGGATGCTGGCCTGTCGGCAAAGATGGGAAATCTTCTTCTTACTGATAAAGAAGCCACAGGTCTGGTGATCAGGAGTTTAGGGGCGGCGAACGTACCGCGCCCTAGATGGGTGGCGGTCCACAAAGTGTGCTCCCCAAGGAAGCTGTTGATCAGAGCGCTGGAGCGAGCGATGGAGAGGGCCTGGGGTTTGCATAATCCTGCGCAGTTTAAAGATATTGGGGAAAACAGATTTGTCGTCCGTTTCAACTCAGAGGGTGATTGGAAGCATCCGATGCACAATGGTCCATGGCAGTTCGACTTCAACGTTGTTTTGCTCAAAAGGTATGATGGCTCGATTCGCCCGTCTGACATGGTTTTTGATTCAATGGAGATTCATGTTCGGGTTTTAGATCTCCCGATGGATATGATGAATAGGGTTTATGGTGAATTGTTTGGTGGCTGGATTGGTAAATACATTTCTGTTGACGTGGATGATGAAGGAATGGCATGGGGTGAAGATCTGAGGATTAGAGTGGAGATTAGAGTAGACCAACCATTTGCTCCGTGGTGTGTGTGTGAAACAATCAGATGATGATGAAGCTGGGAAATGGCTTGATCTTCGATATGAAAAAATTCCCCATTTCTGTTTTGAGTGTGGTCGGTTAGTACACTCGGAGGAAGGCTGCACAGCTGAGGTTGTGGAACAAAAGCAATGGGGAGAATGGCTACGGGCTGAACCTAGAAAGCTCAAGAGATCTGGTCAGTCTAACCGGCCTTCTGCATCTTCTGGGAGTTTCAGGCATCCCTATGATGCGGAACCGAGCTTCAGGGGGATAGGGGTTTCGATCAGAGACATTCCGCCAAGAAGGAATATATCCAGAGATTACTCTTACTCTAGCTCATCCCACACTGGTGGAAATGAGTTTAGACATGATGGTGGAGATGTAACTAGCTATGACAATCGCATGAAGTTAAGGGATTCTGACCCAAGCATAGATGATCTTGTGAACAGATCCCCTCAAAAGAAGAACATCGGTCGTGGTGGCACCTATGTTAGGAAGTCACGGACTATTGTAGGAGGTGGCGAGATAAATCAAGTGCCACTGGGCACGATGAACAAAAAAAGAGGCTCAAGGCAGGTGTGGCTTCCTGTCCCAGTTAGAGTTATTGGACAGGATGCGGCTGAATCAGTGGGTAAACGGCAGAAAACGGCTTCAGTGTTTGACAGATTGGAGGATCCTAATCAGAAATCGGCGGACTGTGCGAGGCAGAGCCGCCGGGGCCAATGAATATCCTAAGCCAAAACTGCCGGGGTTTGGGGTTGGACGCGGTAGTTGGCAAATTACGAGGCCTAGTAAGGTCTTACAACCTGGGGGTGGTATTTTTGTGTGAGAAAAGCAAAAGAAAAGATCAATGGAATGGCTGCAATGGAGTCTAGGGTTTTGGCATGGTGTGTGTGTGGAAGGTAAAGGCAAGGGAGGCGGGTTAGCTCTTTGGTGGCGGGATGGTATAGATGTATCTGTGCGTTCGTGGTGCCAGTATTTTATCGACGCTAAAATTACATCAGAGGCTGGTTCATGGGGATTCACTGGAATCTATGGTGAACCAAGGACTGAGCTGACGGAGAAGACTTGGGAAGCGATTCGATATCTTTATGCCCAAGATGATTTACCATGGCTCTGCTGTGGAGATTTTAATGAAATCCTGCAACAAACGGAACAGATGGAGCAGAACCAGAGAAGTGAGAACCAAATGGAAAAGTTCAGAAGTTGCTTGACGGACTGCCGTTTAGTGGACTTAGGCTACTCTGGTTATCCCTTCACATGGGACAATAAAAGGGAGGGTTTGGCAAATGTGCAAGCACACTTGGATCGTGCCACCGCAAATGAAAAATTCCTTGACATGTTCCCCCAAACAAATGTTCAACATATCATCACTGAAGAATCAGACCACATGGCACTCTTGATAAAAGTAGCGGCTGATAAGGGTATAGCTAATAGAGCCCGCTAGTTGAGTACCCCTGAGGCCCGTTAAGCTAGGTCCAATTGTAATAATAGGCGAGATACGAGTTCTTGCCGTATGTCGATATTGTAATCTGTATCGGACCCTACCCGATCCTCGAGACCTGGCCACCTATATATAGGGGCCAGGAGGGGACGGTGTAGGGCAGATTGAAAGCAAGCAAGGTTCAACACCCAAGTTTACTTTCGATATACACCTGTTTCGACTAACTTTACCTTCGAATTCATCTGACGCCCTATCTCCCCGATCCTAAGTCCTTCATCTAGGACATTTGTTGAGTTAATCCCTCGTCAATTGGCGCCGACCGTGGGGACTCTGGGTGTTGGAATCATGAATTCGACGGCTTTTTCGCTTTTAGCCAACAGCAGTGCAGGAATCGACGAAAATTCAGAGATGGAGTTGACACTCGGAAGTCTAAGCATCTTCATCGGGCCTTCGGGTTCGAATCGCCTTTCAGATCCGGCGAAACCAGATCCGTCGGCAAGTGAGCCCGAAACAGTAGCAATGATGGAATATTCTGAAGGCTCTTCCAGCGAGGTAAATGAAGGGAATATGCCCGAGAGGCAATAATAAAGTGGTTATTATCATATTCCATGTTTATGATAAATGTTTATTTCTCATGCTAGAATTGTATTAATCGGAAACATTAATACTTGTGTGATTAATAAACTAAAAAAGGTTCCTAGTAAAGCCTCTCTTTTATACTAGCTCGTTGATTAACTGATGATCAAGGTTTCCTGATCATGAACATTGGATGTTGTTAATAACGGGGTCATATCATTAGAAGACTGATATGATGAACACTCACACCCATAGTATGAATAGCAAAATGATCAAGTCATCAAGTTCATTGCTATATCAAACTCATACGAAATAGTTCTAATCCTCAGACCATGAGATCATGTTAATCACTGATACCGGAAGAGTGCTTTGATGATATCAAACGTCACACCGTCATAGGGTGATTATAAAGGTTGATTTGGGTATTCTGAAAGTATTAGTTGAGGCTCATGGATCAAGAGTGGAATTTGTCCGACCCGATGACGGGAAGATATTCTCTGGGCCCTTCTCGGTGATATTGCATTAGAATCGCTTGCAAGCATGTGACTAGGTCACAGGAATGCATTATCACGGAATGAGTAAAGAGACTTGTCAGGAACGAGATCGAACTAGGTATGGTTGATACCAAATGATCGGATCTCGGACAAGTAATAATATCGCGAGACAAAAGGAATTAACTATGTTCGTTAAAGGTTCACACGATCACTAGTTCATCGTTGAGTAAGTGGGAGTCATCATGGATTTCCAGATCCCGCTGATGATTATTGATCGGAGAGGAGTCTCGATCATGTCCACGTTATTCACGAACCGTAGGCTGACACACTTAAGGTTCGGCGTCGTTTTTGAGTGGATACGATACTCCGATCGAATTACAGGACAGCATGAGGGTTGTTTCAGAAAAGCACCGAAACTGTTTCGGGATATCGAAATAACTCAAGGGTGTATTTGTTAATGTTTGTTAATTGAATGAATTAACAAATATTAAAGAAATAAAAATGTTTTATTAAATCAATAAGTGTGAATTTTAATTAGCATAAATGTCATGCAAAATTAAAATGGGGGTTACCACCATGAAGAGGGGGTTACCACCATGAAGAGGGGGTTACCACCATGAAGAGGGGGCTGCCACCTCCTCTCCTATAAAAGGAGCCCTCTTCTCCCTCTTCACACACTACTTGATGCTTCCCCGCTCCCGCAAAGTTGCTGCCCAATTTCCATCTCTACTTAGCGAAGCTCTGCCGGAATTGTAGTTCGTAGTTCATACACTTGGAGAAGTGTGTGGTGGAGTGTCCGGCGGATCCCTTCTTCTGCTTCCCCGCTGGACCGAGGGCGTGGAGGAGTCGACGTCGAGCTGTACGTGTGACCGAGCACGGGGGCGCTGCCACTTGTGGCGCCGTGTACACGATCTTGTGATCATCAAGTGAACCACTACGTCGACTACGTCAAGTGAACAACTACGTCGACTACGTGCGTCTACATCGACTCTCCATCGTCAACGTTTGTGCGGGAACGTAATCCCCGCTTACGGTCGCCGAGGGTTAGTCTCCATTGCTACCACCTCGTAGAGTATCTTGGCTAGTTTATGTGTTCTTGCGTAGGAAAATTTTTGTTTTCTATGCTACGAACCCATCAGTGGTATCAGAGCCATCTCTATGCGTAGTTGGTATGCACGGTTAGAACACATGTGGATGTGGGCGTTGATGATCATGTTATTGCTATTTTTTGTATTTTGGATCATAGTGGCATAGTGGGATTGAAGCTGCCCGAGACTAATCTTACGTGACCGCGTTCACGAGACTTGTGCCACACTTGACATGCTTCGGCATATGTGGCTTTGCGGGTGCACGTTTCTCCAACTATAGTTATGATCTATTTTACAAAGAGTCGTTAATAATATTTTTATCACCGTTATGGTTACATGTTCGTAGGTAAGAACGGTTCTTCCTAGAAAGCCCTAAACCACGTAAAATATGCAAGACAAATTAGAAGCGTCTAACTTGTTTTTGCAGGGCATGTGATGTGATATGGTTAAATTGTTTATGTTACAAATTGTATGCAATGATCCTTTTTGTAAGTTATAAACAACCGGCAGGAGCCATATGGTTGTCTTTTTCATTTTATGGCCTGCGTGCCGAATATATATATCCAAGCGATATATTGTAATGGAGGAAGACAACCAAAGTGGCGCGCCATGGACCTTGGTGCTACGCCGGTGGAATGATGGAGATCATGCCATGACGCACAAGATGGAGATCGAATGCGTGAAGGACCATATCATATCACATTATATATGCATATGATGTTTATCCTTTTATGCATCTTATTTTGCTTAGATTTGATCGCGCGGTAGCATTATAAGATGATCCCTCTCACATAAATATCAAGATAAAAATGTGTTCTTCCATAGCATGCACCGTCAAGAAAGTTCGTCGTTTCGAGACACCACGTGATGATCGGGTGTGACAGACTCTACGTTCACATACGACGGGTGTAAGACAGTTTTACACACGCGAGTGCTATGGTTCTACTTGGCGAGTCTAGCATGTACAGACATGGCCTCGGAACACGAACCGAAAGGTTAAGCATGAGTCATATGGTTGATATGATGAACATGGTGATGTTCGCCTTTGAAACTATGCCGTTGCACGTGATGATCGGTTGCGGTATAGTGAATTTGGTTCGTGTAATCACTTAAGAAAACTAAGAGGGATGTTGTTTTTAAGTGGGAGTTCATTTAGTAATTTTGAATTATAGAACTCAATTTATCATGAACTAAATCAAAGTGAATTTGCATAGTTTGTTGTAGTTATTGGCATCCGTTTACTACCTTGCGATTAGCTATAATTGAGATAATAGAACTATAGAATTCTGGATGTTAACTTTACGAACTGGTATCGTATTGTTTGAATGTCAATCTAAAGTTTAAAGTCCTATTGCAAACTTTTAGCAAACCCTTGTTACTCAATAAAATTTAATAAGTAGTATTAAATCAAGAGTAACAATTCCAGTGTTAGTATCTAAGTATCACACTTGCCTCCATGATCCTTGATATTCAAAAGTTGTTTTTAGTATCAAGGTCATCTAGGAGTTCATGTGTGGAAGATATTGTGATATCTGAAACAATGTTTGGTTGCAAAGTGATAGAGTATAATTTAGTAATACACATGTTCTCGTATTGTATGAGAATTTGCGAAGATTAGAGACGCCAGGCGTCCAGATCTCCTAAAAGGTTTAGGAACTAATATTATACTCGCAATTCATCCTCATGAGCTATAGTAGCTTGATCATGAAAGTTGTCATGATAGGATGAATGGAAGATGTAGGTAAAATGTTTACTACACTAAAAGATTACTAAAGAATGGAATTTGGAAGAATGCCAAATATGTGATTATGGTGATCTACTTCAAAGTGTGAGTCCAAGGGTATTAGTGTTTGACTAATCATGCCTTGAACTATGTGCCATGTAAATGGCGCCACTATTGATGTTGATAGATTCTTCTAGAAGGAAAAGAATTGCTAAAAGAGAATCCAAAATTTATTCTGGCGGAAAAGAAAAGACTGGAAATGTCCAGCTCAGGTATATAGAAGATATACATGTTATGGGTGTATTCGTTGCTTGTTAAAACAATGTGGTTCTTGGGTATTTGATACTAAATTGGTTGGTATGAACTGTCATACAGAACAACGCAATACAAGAACTACAATGGCCTAATTAACTAGCAAATGAATATGGGATGATTCTCATCGAAAACAAATAAAGTGTTATTGTGTTTCGTTGGAATTAAACCTAGCCTTCAAGATTTATTTGAATAATTGTTATTTTGTTCTGGTATTATGAGAACAATGGTTGTTCAAATTATTACCGCATTCATAAAAGATGAATGAACGCTTATCTTGTTGGAGAAATCACATCCATAACACTGATGCTAAAAGTGTCTCAAGACAAATAATTAAAAGATCACTTATGAGTGACACCACCGTTTAAATCATATTGGAAAGTAAACATGAAGAAACTCCATGTTGATGGGATTTTGGAGTCTTTTGATTTTGAATCAATTGACGCTTGTGAAAATTTCCTAGAGATGATTAAAACTCCGTTTGTAGGCCAAAGAAGAACGGATGACTAACTTATTGGATATTGTACATGTTGATGTATATAGTCCATTATGTGTAGCCGTGTGTGGTGAATTCTTGAACTTTATTTACTTTAACCGATGATTTGAGTAGATATATGTGTATATTTACTTGATAAGGAAGAAGCATGAAATATTTGAATATTGTTCAAAGTATTTCTAGTTGAAGTTGAAAATCATTGTAACAAGAGAATAAAGAATTTATGATTTGATCATAAAGGAAGATATTTGAGTTACACGTTTAGCAAACACCTAAAAGTTGAGGAATCGTTCCATAGACTTATATTTCCCGAAACACCATAGGAGTATGGAGTGTTCGAGAGATGAAATCAAACTTTGTTTGACATCGTTGGATCAAAGGTGTCGTCTATAAAACTGCCATTATATTTTAAGGATAAAGCTTTAGAGACTACCGCTTTTACACTGAAAAGAGCGCCATCATGATCCGTTGAAATGACACCATATGAGTTATGGCATGGGATTAAACCCAAGTTGTCTTTTCTAAAATTTTGGTATGCTAGGCATATGTAAAATGTTTACAACCAAAATCAGATAAATACGTCTTTGTAGGTTATCCCAAAGTAACTGTTGGGTATTCCTCCAGAACACTGAAGACAAAAGTGTTTGTCGCTGAAAAATGTCAAGTTTCTTGAGAAGGAATTTTTCACAAAAAGTCAAGTGGGAGGACAATATAACTTTGATTAGGTTGTTGAACCTAAGCTATATGTGCTGAGTAGCGCAGCGCTGGGAAGTGTCCCAGAGGCGGCCACAATGCGCATGGCTGTCGTACCTCAAAGGTTGTGGTCACATAGATCAAAGTTCCTATTAAACCGCGTGAGTCGGGTAACAATCAAATAGTTAGATTTGAGAATAAATCATTATTATTTGATAATGATGAACTGACTGCATGCAAAGAAGCAATGATGGGCCCTGACTCCGTCAAATGGCTAGAAGCCATAAAATCCATGATAGTTCCATACACGAGAAACCAAGTTTATGAACTTGGAAAACCCTCAAAAGGCATGAAGCCTAATGAACGTATTTGGATCTATAAAGACAGACATGGATGTTTAACATCTTTGAAATAGTCGACACATCATTAAAAGAGTTTACGATTGTGTTCAATGAGTTGACTATGACAAGATTTGATCTTTCATAGCGATATTTTGTCTAGAAGGATTACTGTAGCAACCACTACATATGCCAAGTTTGGTATATGTTAGTTGAACAAACAAGACAACATTCTTCTAATAGAATGGTTACCTAGGACATGTACATGACATGGTCCAATGGGTTATGTAAATTCAAAGGATGCTAAAAGGCATGCAAACTTCAATGGTTGAAGTAAGCATCGCGAAGTTGGAATATTCACCGTGATGAAATAATTAAAAGGTTTAGTTTCATCAGATACGATGAATATGCTTGTATTTGCAAGAAATTAAGTGGGAGCGCTGAGACACATTTCTAGTACATTATGTAGAAGACATATTGTTAATTGGAAATGATGTATCTTTCATTGACATAGGTTAAGAATTTCATTAAAATTAGATTTCAATGAAAGACTTAGGCAAAACGAAAATATTGGGTCTCGATGTCTATGTAGATAGATCGAGGTGCCAATATGGTTGTGCCAAAGTACATAGATGAAATATTGAATGAAGTTCAATAAGGAAACAGCGAGAAAAGTTCTTGTCGCATGGAAGAGGTTGAAACAAGATTCAGGTGTTTTTGACACTTGATCAGTGAAGCCACATGAATGATTTGATCGATCATGTATACCATGATATGTACATATCCAGATATGTCCTATGCTCTAAATGTTATGAGCATATACCAAAGTGATAAAAGTCATAAGATGATCACTGGACAATAGTAGAGATATCCTTATGTGCTTTGGAAGGACTAAGGATATATATTATGTATGACAAAGTGACACATAATTCATTGTAAAGTGTTACATTGATACTAAGTTTGTCACAAGATACAAATTAAGTTTATCTTAATTTTAGCTGTATGTTTAGGTGGCACAATGTAATGGAAGGAAGTTCCATGATGGATTTGGATGAGTTCCAAAGTTAAGACATTGTGATGGATTCTACAACAAAGGTTGAGTATATGGCTACTTTAGAAGTAGCAAAAGAGGGCATTTGTGTCAAGAAGTTTGTTAACAAACTAGGTGTAGTTCCAAGCTGGCTATTACTGTGAAGATCTATTGTGCGACAATAGTGACAACATGATTTTAGCTAAAGGAACTAAGGTCTCACCAAAGGACTAAATTTATATACAACTATCTCATTTGAGAATGAGTGATGCGTAGAGACGCAAAGATATGCAAATACACACAGAACTGAAAGTGTCAGATCTGGAGATCAGATTAACCACTGCAACGCGTATGGATAACACGTGAAAGCCATAAGTGTTATATACGCAAGTATCAACTAGATTATTGACTCTAGTGCAAGTGGGAGACTAAAGGGAATATGCCCGAGAGGCAATAATAAAGTGGTTATTATCATATTCCATGTTTATGATAAATGTTTATTTCTCATGCTAGAATTGTATTAATCGGAAACATTAATACTTGTGTGATTAATAAACTAAAAAAGGTTCCTAGTAAAGCCTCTCTTTTATACTAGCTCGTTGATTAACTGATGATCAAGGTTTCCTGATCATGAACATTGGATGTTGTTAATAACGGGGTCATATCATTAGAAGACTGATATGATGAACACTCACACCAATAGTATGAATAGCAAAACGATCAAGTCATCAAGTTCATTGCTATATCAAACTCATACGAAATAGTTCTAATCCTCAGACCATGAGATCATGTTAATCACTGATACCGGAAGAGTGCTTTGATGATATCAAACGTCACACTGTCATAGGGTGATTATAAAGGTTGATTTGGGTATTCTGAAAGTATTAGTTGAGGCTCATGGATCAAGAGTGGAATTTGTCCGACCCGATGACGGGAAGATATTCTCTGGGCCCTTCTCGGTGATATTGCATTAGAATCGCTTGCAAGCATGTGACTAGGTCACAGGAATGCATTATCACGGAACGAGTAAAGAGACTTGTCAGGAACGAGATCGAACTAGGTATGATTGATACCAAATGATTGATAACAAAGAAAAGAATCAGCCATTGCAGCTAGCAATGCCGCTCGCAGAGCACGAAGCGACGCATCACATACCAACGCAAATAGGAATCGTCGACATGCTTCAAGGTACAAAAACCTCAAGTACTCAGAAAGGCAAAGCATCTCCAAAAATCTCGACTCGTCTTTCCTATCGGTCGACGAGCAGGGAAACATAATACCAAAAACTCCCGAAGCAGCACTAGTGGCAGCTCAAGCGTATCTATTTACAACTCGACCAGGTCTGGGAGACCCGAGAGAACATATGCATAGAGCAGCGTTGAACGGACTGAAGATGGTGGGCAACAAGCTATCAGCAAAAGAAGAGGAGGCATATCACAAGAAGGAAACACACAAGCCAAGGTCACCTCGCCGTCACAATAGTCCTCGGCACAGAAGCAGTAGTCAACGATCTCGATCGCCATCACCAAGACACCACAAGAGCCCGAAACATGGAGGAACCCGAAGATCTCAATCTCCAAACAAAAAGCACGGCTATGAATACGACGAAAAGGAGATGGGAGCATCGTGCTTTACCCGCAGGGTTCGCACTACGCCAGTACCCAAGGGGTTCAAACTACCTCATGATCAACAAAAGTATGACGGATCACAGGAACCACAGTCGTGGCTCTCAGACTATCTACAAGCAGTACAAATATTGGGAGGAACCAAAGAAACAGCAATGCAAAGTTTGCAACTACACCTCACCGGCGCAGCAAGGTCATGGTTGAGCAAACTAGAGAAAGAAACTATTAGAAGTTGGGAAGATCTCACGAAGCAATTTACAAGCAACTTCAGGTCGACATACAAGCGGTCGGCATCGATAGAAGAAGTCAAAGCGTGCGTGCAACAACGCGAAGAAACCTTAAGGGCATACATCCAAAGCTGGAGTCTTATCAAAAACTCAGCAGTTGAAGTTTCAGACGAAAGAGCAATAGACGCGTTCATAATTGGATTAAGGCGAAGAGACCTAGTCGAAGAGATGGGCAGAATCAAGCCAAAAATAGTGTCAGACCTCATGGACGTAGCAAACAGATTTGCAGACGGAGAAGACGCATGCAACAACAAGCGGACGCGATTGCCAGAGGACGACAAAAGAAACAGATATGGAAGCCAAAGAAGAAGGTCCCGCAATTACGACAACTACGGCTCCCACAGCCAAGTAGCCACGTGATATAAGGACAACAGCTACCAAGGGAATGATCGCAGAAGCTTGGGATATCGAAGCTACGGAAAAGAGGACTATAAAAAGTTTCCCACAAGAGAATCTAGAGAGTATAACCCATCGCCAGAAGACATGCTAAACGGGCCTTGTCATATACACTCAACGTTCGTCGATGGAAAGCGAGTGTCCAGGCATGCAATGAAAGATTGCACAACATTCTTGAAGCTACAAGAAGCAGCATTAAGTAAGCAAACCAAAGCAAAGCGACAAGGATACGAAGGAAACAACAAGCCTCCCACAAATCAACAAGGGAACAATGGAGCTCCTCAAGGACAAGACCAGCCAAGCCAGGGACACGATGACGACGGAGGGTACGTTCCATCTAAGGGGCACATCACAGCAATGATACAACCCGTGCCCAAGTCGAACAAAGAAGAAAAAAGCATTACCCGAAAAGTCAATCTAGCAGTTACTTCGCCGCCAGCTACAACAGAATATCTACACTGGTCAGAACAACCAATCGAGTTCAACAGAGAAGATCACCCTATAACAGTACCTTGGCCGGGAAACGCGCCCTTGGTACTCAAAGCTCAAATCGGCGTGTATGATGTCGACAGAATATTCATGGACGCGGGAAGTGGAATCAATTTGATATATGCGAAAACGCTCAGAGCAATGCATATATCACTAGAGTTCCTGAAGCCAATAGACTGTTCCTTCCATGGGATAGTACCAGGAAGTGCCAATTATCCACTAGGTCAGATAGCACTCAACGTTTGCTTTGGCAACTGACAAAACTACAGAAGAGAAAAGCTAGACTTCGAGGTCATGGACTGGCCATCTCAGTATCATGCGATCCTCGGGCGACCCGCGTTTTCGCGATTCATGGCAGTACCTCACTATACGTATCTAGTACTCAAGATGCCAGGACCAAAGGGAATCATCACAGTAAAGGGAAGCTTCGAGGTTTCAGACCTATGCAACAAGGAGTTCCACAAGATGGCGCAAAACTTTGGCATGATAGCCAACTATGCAGAGAAGGTGAAAAGCACGACTACGGAAGGCGACAAGCTACCCGAAGGATGTGCTGCGGAGCCAGAGATGAAGAAACCACGAGTAAAAGCATCAGGAGAAGACAAAGTTACAGAAGAAGAAGAGAAGGCCACGACGGCATAAGCATCAAGAACAACAAAGTAGAGTAGAAGAATAAGGCTGTAAAAGCCACGAGTCATCCCAGGGCAATGCCCTCTAGATCCAGAACACAGGTCATAGGCCGGATCTCTTGGGTCACCCCATGTATCTTACATTACAAGTATAATAAAGACAAAGTGTTCCTTATATTCGAGTTTACGAGTCTATCAAAAGAAAAGTGCGGCAAACGCACGAATCATACAAAACGCTCTGAGAACAAATTTTAGACATACAGTCGCGAAATAAGAAACTCTCGCGTTCCACATATACACAAGCATTACAACATCGGGTTATCAGAATCGTCTACACCTAAAGGATCTAAATAGTGATACTCATGGAAAAACGCGGCATCCTCTCGCAACAGCCTAGCTATAATCCTTCGAGCAGGCTGCAAGGTACTTTCTAGATGTACTCGCAGACTAGCTCCACCTGGAGGATAGCTCAGTGACATAGAGCTATAATTAAGTCTTGGGTACCACTTACGCATCCACCCACGAGCAAAATTGGCACCTGCCACTAAGTTTAGCTCTATTAGCCGATGAATACGCTGACTGGATCTAAAAGCATTGAGTAGCAGTGGGAAACTTCCAGGCAGAGGATTGCGAGGAAGCATGACAGAGTGCATAGTTATGAGAGCTCTTCGGCAACCATCAACTGACTCTCCGATATGCTGGGCGCGGTCCTGGAGCAGCATGATAGCACGGCGGCGTCGAGGATCAGACCACAAACTATCAATACCTTCTGACGTCTTTTCCAGAGCTGCATTTCATTCGGCAACCCGACGAGCCTCAGCAGCAAAATCCAAACAAGTACCTAAGATGACAAAGCACATCACAAAGCAGCAATGGAATAAAAGGGAAAAAGAGAAGTCGCAAGGAATCTTACATCGCTACATCTCGCAGGCAGACTCGATAATGCTGATGACAAAAGAGTCGCATTCTTCATGATGCACAATCTTCGCCATCAGACTAGACACCTTATCGTCAAGAATAGATATCTGCTTCATCAAACCACAAGTTTTGCTAGCTTTGTCTATAGTCATCTGCGCTTGGCGTTTGGCTAAAGTCAAGCGATTCTCAAGATCCGAAATCCTTGAAGAATATTCAGCGCATTGGCAGCAATGGCGAGGAGGCGATGAAGCTTTAGAGTCAAAAGCACTGGCAGAAGAGGGAGCCTGGTCGCGACTTGAAGGATCACCAATACGCGCAGACTGGAAGCCAAAAGAAAAGAAAGAAGAAGCATTTCAGAAGCTAACACGATATATCATAGAAAAGAAGCATATTTACATAGAGGCAAACCCTTTGACTAAAGTTCTCGGGTTGCACACGACTAAAGGTTTTTACATCAAAAGCAGAAATTGAAAATTACAATAAGAGGTCGAGTCTACGCCACCTCAGCATTCTGTTCCGTGGCGGAGGAAGGCATGGCAGAAGCAATGCCAGCAGTTGAAGGAGGCACGGCCTCTTCCGTCGCTGGAGTCAAGGAAGTTGGCGTAGTAGAAGCCGCGGAAGCCGTTGAAGGAGAAATAATCGACACTAGGGCAGGCGCAAACTTCTTCGCCTTCTCAAAGAAGGCCTTTAGCTCCGAGCGGGTGCGGCCATGAGGAGAGCTAACCTTTTCCCAATCGAAATCTGCACCATGTGCATAGGAAAGGGCGATAGCACCCTCAGCACCTCGCTTCAAAGAAAGCCCCTTCAGCTGGAGGACGGGGTCGTCAGTAGTATCAAAGGCTTCGGCGAGTTTCTTCAAGTCACTGTTCGGAACCTCCGCCTTTTGCTTGGGCCACAACCCGACGAACATCCGCGTAAGAACGCGGTTCACCAACTCAAAGATCTCCTGGACAGATATCCAGTTTGCTTCGAGTAAGTTAATCGCGGCCATAAGAGGATCATCGCCCGGTTGCAGAGTCGACAAAGATACCTTGGTAAATTCTATACAACAAAGGGGACAGAAAAACAGTAGGACAAGAAAATATCGGCAAGAGCAAGAAAGCAACAGCAGCAGAAGAAGAGTACAAGATGAGTGTGTACTGCCAGCAGCAGCAGACATCGTGTGAAGCCGCTCAGCCACGGCTTGCTCTCGCTGGAGATGCTCTTTGTTAGCATCAGCCAAGTCCTTCTCCGCTTTCTTCGCCTTAGCCAGCGCTGACTTATGCGACTTCTCAGCACTTGCCTTGGCAGCGGTCGCAACATCAAAAGCTTTCCGCGAAGCGTTGAGCTCGGCTTCTAGCGATGCAATGCGAGCATTGGCTGATGCTAGAGCATCTGCAAAGAAAGGAAAGGAGAAGTCTAACAAACAGCAAAGAGAAATATACAGGACAAGCAAAGACAGGACAAAGAATTAACCTTCGGAAGCTTTCGTAGCCTTCAAGTATTCAGTACATTCAGTACCCAAGGCGACGAATTTCTTCATCAATGCCTGACAAGAGAGAAACACGTAAGCGTATGGAAGGCGCAAGATAGATAAGTATAGTATAACCACTCACATTGTCAGGGGAGCCTTTGGGCTCGTGTGCTTCAAGGGAAACTTCAACGTCCTGGGATTTCTTCGACCGCTTGGTACTTCGGGACGCAGTAATCTTCTTGGTAGAAGCTCTAGTGGCCCTCGGCGCCTGCACAGCCGGCTCAGTCTCTTGCATGGGAGGCTCATCGGTAATTACATCCTGAGCAGAAGGAGCAGCCGTAGCATCCCTTTTCGACTCCTCGTCATCACTACAAGAGGAAACATGTTTTATACAACTCAAAAGAAAGAAGGCAAATACAGCGAAATCCTGGAACTCACAGAACACTTACGACGCCAGGAGGTTGAAAAATTCAACATCTTCTTCTAGGACAGGGGCTTCATTAGCCGCAGTTCTCTGCACGGAGGTACTCGATGATGTAAGCTCGTCGACACGCTTCCTCTTCTTGTCCGCACCAGTGTCTTCAGAAAGAGCAGAAGGAGGCGATGTCGTCGAGCTGGTATCTTCTTCTGATTCTTCGGCATCATCTCTGTCCTGATTTTCTTCAGCCTCGGGGGCTTCAGAAACAGTAGAGGCCAGATCAGCCGGAAGAGGCCCTTCCTCTGGAAGAGGAGGGCGTGAAACAAGGAATTGGTGGTCCTACAAATGAATAAGTCAGAAAAGTAAATCGATACAGGCATAAACACAGATGGAAGCCGATGAATTCAACAACAAGTATAAAATGCAAAAAATATGTACCTTGGGTAGGGGGTGCACAGAGTCGAAATAATCAGCGGCCAATTCTGCAACCGCATGATCCTTGGTGAGCTTGGTGAGGCTCCTAACTCGCTTGTCGACTTCCTGCTTCTCCATTAGATCTCCAGAGATGCGAGAAGGATCCACCAAGCTAGAATAGCTCCAAAGCTTGGAAAGGCGATGCTGCAGGGGTTGAACTCGACGTTGCACAAAGAACGCCATGAGTTGAATACCCGACAAAGCGCCTCCTTTACCTCCTTTCAGAGCTTGGATGCGGCTCAACAGCGGAGCAATCCCCTCCATCTCAGCGTCTGTGGGAGGCGAATCCCACGATGTCAATTTCTTCAACTCTTTGGAGGCGTCAAAGGGGGCTAGGCCATACTCGTTTTCGGAGGAGGCCTTACGGTCTTTGATGTAAAACCATTTGGTCCTCCAACCTTGGACCGATGTAGACATGGAAAAATCCAAATACTGCGCCTCGGGGCGCACAGAGATGACAGCCCCGCCCAGCTCAGGCTTATTCGCCAAAGAAACGCTTGGGCGGAGACGAAAGATGGATCTCCAAAGAAGAAAGTGGGGTTCGATCCCCAGGAATGACTCGCAAAGAGTCACGAAGCAAGCAATGTGAAGGATAGAATTAGGCGTGAGCTGGTGAAGCTGCACACCATAAAAATAGAGAAGCCCACGAAGGAATTCGTGGGCAGGAAGAGAGAGTCCGCGAAAGAGGAAGGAAAGGAACATCACCCGATAGCCGCTCGGGGGCTTGGGGATCCGTTCGGTGCTCGGGAATTTGATGGAGTCATTGCTAGAGACGAGACCATCTGTCTTGGCCTTGTTCAGCTCTTTTTGCGTGACAGCAGAGGGCACCCAGCTAGTCACAGAGCTCATTGCCTTCCCCTTGGCCATGTTGTTCTTCACTGCCAGATGTTTCACGCGCATCTACAAATCTACGCTCGGGGGCTATGCACGCGAAGAGCAGGGCACAAGGATTGGCAATGGCGGCGGCGACGGAGACAAGAAGCTGGTAAACAGTACAAATCCCCAATCTCCCCTTATATATCTTCTCTAAGAAGGAACGTGGGCTGAGACGTGGCATAAGGAGAGGAAGCGGCAGCCCACTAACGGGCAGAAAAATACAAAATTACCGCGCTACCCATGAAACGGTTCACGCCCAACTAAAGTGACGTATAGAGAAATTTGGCCAATGACGTCATGGAGAAGATAAAAGATCGAAAATCAACTCGACGGATGCATGTACTCAACAAAGTGTCGAATATGGTGAATTCCAGATAAAGAAGGGCAAGGTAAGGAAGACACAAGATTGACGCCGACAAATACAAAAATCAATTGAGGAGACTATACCCGAAAACATTCGACTATAGCCTCGGGGGCTACTACCATCGGGAGCGTTGAGCGCGCACCCGACAAAATTATCGATAAATATTTCGAGTTGAAGCATGATGATGGAATACACTATATTTGAGCCTATACTCAAAAAAAGTTTTGTTCGACTATAGCCTCGGGGGCTACTCCCATCGGGAGCGCTGAGCGTGCACCCGACGATGTTTATTAACGAGCACTGGAGCATGGAAAGCGAAGGAATATGCGATGAAACATTGTTACTCCCATCGGGAGCGAGTTTTTATGGTTGTATAACCTGAATATTTTTAGTCAAAATTTGACTGCGACATGTGATTCTCGAGTTGCGTTATCGCAACAAAACTCGAATGTCGTGATTTATCACGAAGGTAAGACCCCGGGATTCGTCATGTGTGGCCTAGTATACGCACATGGATGCGCTCTGCTGGTATGTATCCGTGTCTACGACGCGAAGAAAATCCTGGTGGACGCACTGGGTACCCTGAGAACTACTGGGATTCATTCTTTGTAAGTCCTAAATGCGGCAAAAGAGTGGGTTTGACCGGTCTTCCGAATTCAAGTTCAAGGGGATTGAATTTGAAGTAGGTGGCAAGTATCTGTTCCGGCAGTTAACTGACCTCTTGATCCGTCAGAGTTGTCAGGCTTGTTCATCAAAACCCCTTGCGAGATATTATCATGAAAATAAGTCAAAAGATCAAGTCAAAGATTTGAAGATGTGAAGAAGTCGAAGAATTGACCAAGTCGAAGATTTAAAGATTAGAGATTCAACCCGAATCTGCAATTCTGGTAGAATCTTAGGGGCTACTGATAAGGGTATAGCTAATAGAGCCCGCTAGTTGAGTACCCCTGAGGCCCGTTAAGCTAGGCCCAATTGTAATAATAGGCGAGATACGAGTTCTTGCCATATGTCGATATTGTAATCTGTATCGGACCCTACCCGATCCTCGAGACCTGACCACCTATATATAGGGGCCAGGAGGGGACGGTGTAGGGCAGATTGAAAGCAAGCAAGGTTCAACACCCAAGTTTACTTTCGATATACACCTATTTCGACTAACTTTACCTTCGAATTCATCCGACGCCCTATCTCCCCGATCCTAAGTCCTTCATCTAGGACATTTGTCGAGTTAATCCCTCGTCAGCGGCAGAGGCGGACAGCCGTTCTCTGTCAGCATCTAGGGGTTTATGTTTGAGGAGATGTGGACAAAGCATGAAAATTATGATAGCATGGTTAAAAATGCTTGGAAGTCAAGTATATGGTGTGGGGGAGGTGTGGATGGGCTTTGGAGTCGTCTGAAGGAGGTGTCCAAAGAAATGAAGAGGGGGAGTCTCAATACATTCGGTTCTGTCCGTAAAGAAATAAAGAGGTTAAAGGTTGAGTTGGAGGCTGCTAAGACTCGGGCGCTGTGTTCAGACACCTCACTAGAGGTGCGTGGCATTGAGCAGAAACTTCACGAGGTCTTCGAGAAGGAGGAGATAATGTACAAACAGCGATCGCGGCAGGATTGGTTGAAAGCCGGGGATCGAAATACTCGATATTTTCAGAATAGAGCAACTCACAGGAGAAGAAAGAATATGATTAGGTATCTAAAAAGGGCTGATGGCAGCCGTTGCGATACTGATGAGGGAATGAGGGAGTTGGCTCAGACTTTTTTCTCAGAACTTTACACTTCAGAGGGTTCCTCAAATATGGATAGGATTCTTGACCGCATCCATGAATTTGTAAATGATGAGATGAATTTGAAACTCACTGCATCTGTTTTGGACACGGAAATAGAGACAACTCTATTCACTATGGGCCCGACGAAGTCTCCAGGGCCGGATGGTCTGCCGACCCTTTTCTTTCAACGCCACTGGGCCGAGTTGAAAGATGTTGTGTGCTCTGCTGTGCGAGATTTTTTGGCGAGAAAAGAGTGCCCAGTCGATTTCAATGACACTGTTCTAGTGCTGATCCCTAAGGTTAACTCGCCGGAGTCTCTCTCTTAGTTCCGACCGATCATCCTTTGCAATGTTTTGTACAAGGTTGCTTCTAAGGTAATGGCTAACCGGTTAAAGAAAATTCTCCCGCTACTGATCTCGGAGGAACAAAGTGCCTTTGTTCCTGGTAGGTTAATCACGGATAATGTTTTCACAGCTTATGAGTGCACCCATGCCATTAGGAGGAGAAAGAGGAAAACTCTATTGTGTGCGGTAAAGCTTGACATGGTTAAAGCGTATGATCGGGTCGAATGGATTTTCCTTGAGAAAATGATGTAGAAGATGGGCTTCTCTCAGGGTTGGGTGGATATGGTGATGAGATGCATAACCACGGTTCGGTTTAATGTCAAATTAAATGGTGGTCTCTCAGAGAATTTTCTCCCATCAAGAGGGCTGCGACAAGGTGACCCAATCTCCCCGTATCTATTTTTGTTTTGTGTTGAAGGTTTCTCTGCTTTACTAAAAGAAGCGCAACAAGCAAATGAGTTGAGGGGAGTCACTTTTGGTGCCTCTGGTCCGCATGTTACACACCTCCTGTTCGCTGACGACGGCGTAGTGTTCTTGGAGGCAACGACAGAGAGCATGCAAACTCTAAAAAAGATTTTAATTGATTATGAGTTGAGTTCTGGGCAGAAAGTTAATCTCCAAAAATCTTCTATTTTCTTTGGTAAAGGGTGTCAAGAGGGAGTGAAAGTAAATCTTAAACAGGCAATTGGCATAGAATCTGAAGCTCTTTCAGAACGATATTTGGGACTGCCCACTGTCATTGGAAGATCGAAGGAAGGGAGTTTCAAACATATCCGAGAGAGGTCTTGGGGAAAGATAAAAGGACTAAAAGGACAGGGTATGTCCAAGGAAGGGAGAAGCATTTTGGTCAAGTCAATCCTCCAAGTTGTCACGGCCTATGCAATGAGCTGTTTCTGGTTCTCCAAGAAGACATGTAAGCAGTTAAGTTCGATTTCATCAAACTTCGGGTGGGGAGATACAGACGGGAAGAGGAAAGTGCATTGGGTGAGCTGGGAGAGAATGTGCAAAAGCAAAGAGAGGGGCGGACTGGGTTTTCGTGACTACGAATGTTTTAATCAAGCATTTCTTGCAAAGCAGGGCTGGAGGATGTTAACTAACCCAAACTCTTTGTGCGCACGGGTTTTAAAAGCAAGATATTTCAAGGATGGGCATTTCTTGACTGCAAGTTGTCCAAAGAGTGCGTCGTACACGTGGAGAGGTATTGTGCATGGCCGCGAGCTCTTGAAGGCTGGTCTTATTTGGCGTGTGGGTGATGGCTCTTCGATTTCAGTTAGCTCTGATAACTGGATACCTCGCATGGGAGCCCTTCGTCCACTGGGAAGAAGGGAAGAGGAGTGTTCGGGTATGGTTAGTGATTTTATTCAGACTACGGGGGGGTTCGTGGGACGAGGAGAAGCTGAGGAGATTTTTCTTCGAGGAGGATGTTTTTAATATCCTTCGGATCCCAGTTGGACGCCCGGGCTCTCAAGATGTTGTTGCTTGGAACTACACAAAGAATGGTATTTTTTTCAGTGAAATCAGCGTATCACTTAGCTGTCCAGAGAAAAAGAGCGGCGAGTGGTGCTGTCGAATCCTCAATGTCTAGTCAAGATCATGGAGGATGGCTGGCTTTATGGGGGGCTCAAGTACCTGGGAAGATCAAAGTTCACATGTGGAGACTGATTGAGAATGGTTTGGCAGTGGGAACTGAACTAAAGCATCGAAAGATTAAAGACGGGGTTACCTGTCTAGCGTGCGGGAGATCGGAAAACTTAGTTCACCGTTTCTGGAGCTGTCCACATTCTTCATTAGCCTGGTCAATTGCAGAGGAACAGTGGGGTGTTTCACTGGAAAAAACCCCAAAGAACCTCTCTTGTCACGCGGACCTGAGAGGCTGGCTGCTCACATTGATTGGTAGACTTTCGGATGTACAGACTTCATGGCTATTCATCTTGATCTACAATCTTTGGTTGGCCAGAAATGATGCTCGGGAGTCTGGAAAGATTGAGGAACCGGTAGCTATTGTCAGGCGATCGGCGTTGGTTATGGAGGAACTTAGCAATCTGAATGCTTCTAGTAAGACATCTCCTATTCCGGTGGAGAAGTGGGTGGTGCCAGACCATGGCTGGTGCAAAGTGAACTCTGACGGAGCTTTTCGTAAGGAGGATCATTGTGGAGGAGGGGGCGTGGTTATCAGAGACCACCACGGTGACTTCATCGCTGGAGCTAGCCGTTTTTTCCCTCATACCGCTGATCCGGAGTGCGCTGAACTTCTAGCTTGCCGACAGGGTTTATTGTTGGCTAGAGAAGCCCGGGTTGCCAAGGTAATTCTTGAGACTGATTGTGCGAGCGTCAAGAAAACGCTGTCTAATGCGGAGCTGGATCGATCGTTCAATGCCTCACTCGTGGAAGAGGTGAAGAAGTTGCTGAGGAGTTTCGAGGAGAGCTTGGTGCAAGCTGTTCGGCGTTCTGCGAACGGTGCCGCACACATTTTAGCTAAAACTGGCTGCGAGAATAAAATAAATATGAACTGGCTGGGTGTTCCTCCAGCGTTTGTTGTAAACTCTCTGGACATGGATGTCTTGGTTTAATATATCGCAGCACCTTTTTCTCAAAAAAAAAGAGTAGTATGCAATTTGCATAAATAGCATGTTAATTGCTGTCGAGATGACAAAGGTTTTAATCAAACATGAAAAATCTGGGTAATTGCATCTGAATACTAAAATGTGCTTTGCACATTAGCATACAATTTGTATCGTACTATGCAATGGCACAACAACATATAAATTGAAGTGTGCGATTGCATATATGTGCAGAATTTTTGAAATGTACATGTAACATCTTTTATTTATACTAGCACAATACCCGTGCGTTGCTACGGCGTCATCCACCATGATTAATTAAACCTAACCGATGGTGTCCGCAAACGCCCGACAGTGACCTCTAACCAACGCGTCCTTGTGTGAGTTGCAGCTGCCCCTTGTAGTGTGCCCCTCGGGCGATCGGCCATGAGGTCACCGAAGGCATACGGTGCCACCATGCTACAAAAACTTAAAATTAGGAGTAAAAAAAAGTTCCTACAATTTTAGGATAGTATATATGTATATAGTCACCCCATTCGTGTTTTATGTTAATTTCATGTGCAATAAATATTTAGGCAGCAGGGACAAAATCAATTAAGTTAAGGTGCCAAACAAATATAATTATGTAACTAAAAATGATCACATATAGACCGAATCAAATGAATCATGTAACTAAAGATGATCAAATGTATTAATCCCTCTGTCCAAAAATAAGTGATATGAATTTATCTAGATTTATATGTATCTATATACTAAACATGTCTAGATACATGCAAATTTAAATAACTCCATATCACTTATTTTAGAACAGAGCTAGTAGTACAGTCCTGAATCTGCACGCCTGCGCCTCTGCTTCTTGGGCCGACCAGCACCTAGGCAAGATACTCGCCATGGAGAAGATGACATAACCTGCACTATTTCTGGCAATGGCACCATCAAAGATCAGAATAAAGGAGGCGTCCACATGTAGCTTTACTCAATTTCGCCCTAGAGGCATCCGGAACCGGCTCCTCTGACGGTGAGGAGCAAAGTCAGGGAAAAAAGGGTAAGAAAGTCAGGGATATTGTAGCATAATTACCATATTATGAGTTGTAATTATTTATTTTTGATAATTACTGTAGATATAAAAGTTTCAACTAATTTTTATCACACCATAATTTTGTCCGAATGTTGTTATTCTAAATGCATAACACAAATTTATATGATGCAAAATAATTTAAGCTGTTTTAGCCTTAATCATATGATTTTGTAAGAAGAGAAGTCAGGTTACTGTAGATCACCTGATGTTGCTCCTCAACGTTAGAGGATCCCGTCCCGAGGCATCCATGATTGAGGAGTTGAAGACTGAATTAGTCAAGCTCACGTTTTTTTGCTCTTGTTGGCAACCTTGTGCAACCAAATACTCAGAGTCGTGTGCAACTGGAAATTTAGAAAAAATACAGAAGATGAAGCGGTGGATCAAGATCCAGAAGCAACCCATCTTCCACCTGCTCTCCTCCCGAACTCCTCCCCCAGCCCCATGACCCCCATATCCCCACATGCACTCTTTTCTAATCATGTTTCAGCGGAGCACCTCTGACCGGCGCTCACCCCAATCACCGGAGCATCTGTTCTGTGGCATATTCACCATCACCTAGAAGAACATAGAGCATCCGGGCTCAAGTGCTTGACCCTGGTGGCCAGAGGCAGCGGGACGATACCAGGTCCCTTCTTTTCTCTTCGCGCAAGGGATGTATGGTCCGGCGGCCGTGCGCTGATCTTCTTGAACTATAGGGGAAAACGCCGCGCACTGCTCTCTCCATGGGGGACGCCCGGGCCATCGTGCCACCACACCCGAGTAGTCGCCGGAGGAAGGATCTCTGCGGCAGTCTACTCGGAAGCGCCACCTGAGTGAGTGCGTCGGGGGCTCAGTGACTTGCATGAGTCGTGGGAAGAAGCTAGATCACCGGCATTGGAGAGCTCGCAGGATAGGGCGGCTGCGTCCGGGAGCACGTAGGTGACCCGTTGATGTGATAAATAGAGAGCGGGGTTTGCTAGCCACGACCACGTCCGCCTCCGGCCAAACTACCTGTAGTTCGACCTTGCACCTGGTTCCAGTGCAGCCCTCCAGCCGTCTGTAGCTCGCAACCCCTGCTCTCTGCTCACCCGCGGCGCAGTGTCTTCCTGCGCCTCCGCGAGCACGGTCACGTACTCACGTTCCGCGCGGCTGGACGGGAGAACCGACAGAGAAACGGAACCGGTACAATTATTATGAAGTTTCGTGGGAGAGAAAACGTATTTTGGTGAATTGAAAGCGTATTTTACAGACACGGACCATACCTATAGCAATATTATTAGTAGAGATTTTCACCTGGTAACTTGTAACTGGGCCTTCGTACTCCCTTCGACCGGAAATAAGTGTCGGTGATTTATTTATTTTTTAGCTTGTTTTTGGGCTTTTAATTGGCTGTACAAGTATATTAGCCCTAAAGAGGAAAATTGAGGAGGGTCAGGGATCGCCTCCATCGCTAGGTTTCCTGATCGGAGTACTGTCCGGTTTCTTGATGTGCCTCCGTCGCCTTCACCCTCAGCACAATCTATCATCGTCGTCGCTTCTTTCATCTCCACAACTTTTCTTTCCGCCCTAGAGACTCCAATTATAACAGTAACAATCCCTAAACCTAGTCGCCGCTAGAACGTGGTCATTGGGTCCATGGCTTGCACCTCTTCCGACGACGAACTGATACCGTCAATCGACGACGATTGGTCCGATGACCACGCCACCTCTTCGGAAGACGAACTGATGCCACCAGTCGACGACGATGGGTCCGAGGACCACGCCTCCTCTTCGGAAGACGATCTGATGCCGCCAGTCGACGACGATGGATCCGACTCCGACACGATGGAGCGCATCAACGACCGGGCGATCTACAAAATCCTGACCCTCCTGCCGCCATCGTCGGCCACGAGGTGCAAGGCCGTCCGCAAGAGCTGGTTCTCCCTGATCTCCAGCCCCTCGTTCGCGCGCGATCACGCCGCCGCGCACGCGACTCGCGGCCCTCCCAGCCCCAGCATCCTCCTCTTCGACAGCGATTCCCGCTTCCCCGCCACGGTCGTCGACGAGAACAGGACCGCGCGGCTGGCGCTCCGCCGGTGGCGGGCGGAGCCGAGGGAAGGGTACGACGTGAAGAACTGCTGCGGCTCCATCGCCTGCCTTCGGACCAGCCAGGGCGACGCCGAGCTGCTCAACCCGGCGACCGGCGACTGCCTCCATCTGGACTATTATTATTACAACTGCTTCAGCGACCGACACACGAGGACGGCATCCAAGCAGCTCCCATGGTACTGCCTCGGGCGCTGCCCCTCGACCGGCGAGTACAAGGTGATGCGCCTCGACGTCCGCCTTCCGTACTCCAGCCCCCCGCACGTGACGTGCGAGGTGTGCGCCCTCGGTGGACGCGGCGGCGGCAACGAAGGATTCGGGAAGTTCCGCCACCGGTGGGAGGAGGTTGGCCTGTGGGACGTGAACTACTGCCCCGGCGGCCGCGGCGTGCACGTCGACGGCGTCGTGTACTACCTCGTCGACTTCTACGGGAACTCCGCCGTCAGCTTCGACCTCTCAACTCACGTGCGGAGCCACATCGACCTCCCGATTGTGGACAACGACGCGGTGGCGTCGCTCTCGGAACTCGAGGGCCGGCTCTGCGCGTCGCTGGTGCCCAGCGGTGGGCCGTCCTCTGGCTCTCATAACATGGACGTGTGGTTGCTCGGCGACGGCGGCGGGCACGGGTGGATCCACAGGTACAGGTTTGATCTGGACGGCGCCGCGCGGCACGTCCCAAGGCCGCTGTTCGTGAGCGGTCGGAGGACGCTGGTCATGAAGTGTGCCGACGGCTCGCTCTGCTCCTACGATATCGATGCTAACAGCGGCTCCAATGGCGGTGATGTTTTGGTGTTCCCGCACAAGAGCAGGCCGCGTATGATGAGCGGCACCACCGCCGACGTCTTCGTAGAGAGCTTGCTCCCCGTGCGCGCCATTCTACGATCATAGATCTTGGTTAAAGTGGTAACGTGACAACAGTTCCAGGGCTCTACCTTGCGGAATTGCCTTTCCAGCCTAATCGAACGTACTGTCCTAGTTTCGGTGATGCTGTCTATATGCTCTGAAATCTCACAAATTTACTTGCATAATAATGATTTTTGTCAGATCATCCGACGTTTTAGTGCAGACAAATTTTAGTACAGTGTATATTCTTCAGTAATGAATCCATAGTTTTAGTACGGCGTTGAAAACAGTTGTTTCTCCTATCCGATGTACTCCCTCCGTTTAGAAATATAAGATGTTTTAGCTTTGTGATCTTTTAGTGTGTAGATTCAAGCGAACTTATACACTAAAAAATGTCTAGATACATTCACTTCACAAAGCTAAAACATCTTATATTTCTAAACGGAGGGAGTAATTGCTTGAGAACGGCGGTAGCAAGCTGTAGTGCTTCTGAGGATCAACATGAAGAAGGTTACAAGACGAAAAGTCCAGCTAGCACTGGCATGCAGCTGCTGTGCTTGGCCATCTACCCAAACTCCATGAACATTCACTTGCATCACGCTGAAAAGCACATCTACTAGAACGAACCGTTTATGATTTATATATTGCATATAAAGTATAGTGGAATTATCAATTGCTGTTGGTAACGGACTTGTTGTGTTCTGTTATTGGTCGTTGTAATCTTCATGTGTCTTTCACGGATAACATCATTCCGATATCTTGGCAACCACTAATCTGGTAGTACAGGCCACCTGTTCTGAATAACAGGCAAAACTTCATTCAGGGTGTTTTACAACCTAAAACATTTTTTAGGTACTCGTTTTAAGTCCAGAAATAGGGCATATGCCAGTCCAAGCCAAGTAGCTGATCGGATAGGAAAATATAAATACTAGCAAACCACTTACAGACCCATATACCACACCACAAAATTACATTTATGCATATAAAACATCTATAAACAGACCTCGCAATTTTCAGCTCAGCCAGAATCAGCAATCGGTGAAACAGCAATAATACTATACCCACAACATTCATCATCAACATAACATTGAGATGGCACAGCTCAGGGCTAATATTTCAGGTCAAGAAGTTAGTCAAGTACCACGAAGACAAGGCTGTCAAGGAGGGACAAGAAAGGTGGGCACAGCTAAGTCACCATCGTTAGGATAGGCCTGCCAGTCCATCCAGAATAAAGAAAACATAGAAACAATTTAAATGCAAGTAAATATGTCGGCCTCAAGACAAGGCCAATTTCCTTGAAAGATATAACATCACAAGTTACAGCACATCCAGCAGCAGAAATATTAGCCAATAATTTCATTGACAAACCAGCGTATTGTACTATAATAACCAGCCATCCAAAAATACAAACGGTACACATACAAGTAGCCTCCATGGGACGTATTGGCTTCATCAGATTGCAAACCTAATACTGCGACCTGCCTATGATCCTCAAGCTAAAAGAATAGGTCAGAAATTATACTTTTGTATGTAAGTTTTTTAGGGAGGTGTCTGACGCTAGCTGTACAGGAATATCAGCATTGCCCAAGAGAATCATCTCATCTTTCAGCCTGTACAACCATCTCACGTGAAATGCAAAAAATATTGTTTCTCCACAAGTCATCTGACCTCATCCCAGTAAGCCACAGGCAGACTGCGGTAAGCAAATACGTCCCCAAATATCAAATGCAATGATAACAAAGAGTGGAAATACACATTAAATCCAGTGATGTGATCTTCTCGCTACACGGAGCTGCTAATTATCTGTTTTGACTTGTTGGTAACCAATTTGGATTACCCTTGAGCAGAAACCACGAATCCAACCGCAAATGATTCCAGTTTGCTGCCTGCAACACTCCCTTTTGTGTATGATGACTGGCCTAGGCAGTTAAAATTTTCCACATTGGCTTCCTCAAGATAAGCTAGGAAATAATCTCTTCAGTTCATGAAATCTCATCCTCCAGGCTTGCTTCACACATGCATTGAGCTTGGGAAGAAGCAAAAAGAATAACCGCAAGATGACAAATGTGCTAGCAAATGCCAGGCATGTATCCTCATGAAGTAATCTGTCAGGTGATCTTGCCCATAAGAACAGAGAATCCTCCAGCTCTGTATTTTTCTCATCCTCACTCTCATTCTCAACTATCTCTACCGTATCTTGCATTCTCTGCAGGGATATTGCATCTACTGATACATGATCTAAACCTACATAGTTTTTTAGAAAACAAAAGAAGATGAAATGCTTGAAAACATAGAAAGAAGAAAGAACAGTACTGGGAAGTGAACAGCATCTCATGTTTATAATAAGACATACTCCCTCCGTTTTAAAATATAAGATGTTTTAGCTTTGTGAAGCAAGTGTATTTAGACATCTTTTAGTGTGTAGGTTCACTTGAATATACACACTAAAGCATGTCTAGATACATTTGCTTCACAAACCTAAAACATCTTATATTTTGAAAGGGAGGGAGTATAATTTAGCAGAATGAACTTGGAAGCAAATTAATGCCACCATAGTTGCAGAAGCATCATGCGAAATGTGCAGGGGAATAAGGTGGAAGGTCAAAATATTGCACAGCACATAACATCATGGAATCATACCTGTAACATCGTTGTAGAACATAATAAGAGAACTCATGGTCCTAGATCCATGATACCGTACGCGCACTGTAGAGTTCACGAGGAAAAGCGTAGGAAAGGCACGGACTCCATATCTTGATAACATTCTGCAATTAACAAAGTCAGGTGAATTCTATGCCAACAAATAGTCAACGCTAACCAACACATTAGTTTATCGAGTAAATATTCACCTTGGTTTGATACGAGATTCTTCAAAAGAGAAGTGAGCAATTGTAGGAAATAAGGATGATAGCTTTTGAAAATCTGTCCTGAAGATCTTCGAGAAAGGACACCACGAAGCATGAAAAAGAATAGCAACAAAATCTTCCCTGTTCTGCAGCACAAGACTCACTGCCCTTTGCAGAATGCCATCATCTCCCTGGAATATGAAATATAGAGCATGAAGCAACAAGGCTAGAGTAGTCCACTGAATATGAAATATATAGGTCCAGCACACTTCATCAGTTGCCCAGTTAGTTCAGCCAATGTGATTGTGCACATAAATCTGAATGCACCAGTTAATGAGGGAGGAGCATCTTGAATTTACCTACATGTTACTAGTACATAATGAATGTTTCAACTTTTTACTAAACCTTTAGCCTCTACTTATTTGGGCTTTTTGAACCTGAAAGGAAGATATCAGGTGGGATTCGCAAGACTTATACAAAGAATCCAGAGCAGCATCTAGGTGCTCGCTTTCTTTGATGGCAGAACCTTCATCTTGAGCTTGTAGGATGCACACAGCCAGTCAACGGGATCAGAGAAGAAGAGGACCACCATGGAAGATGGAAGAAACCCAATTTAGAACTTCAACTTGGCATGGAAACTAAAAGCACATGCTCAGCTGGGGGTGAGAGGGATTCACTATCCTCGCCAGTGGTGAGTGCAGAAGATCCTAGATGTGGCTGCAGCATTTTGAGAGGAAGGTTGAAGTTGTCATAGTGGATATCTCAAGTGAGGGGAGTAGAAGGGGAAGTGATACTTAACGAAGTTAAAAGGTGCACACCCTTAAAAGCAGTGTGGCCTCCTCTACGAATAAGGATATAGAGATTGTGAATGCATAAATATTTTCAATAGCTTCATCAACAACTGCTATGTCATGCATAAACAGTATCTCAGTTATGTGGCGCATACAAGCACTTCCGTAATCAAGTTTATTTTGAGAAATTGTGGGCACAAAAGAAAAATGTTCCATGCACAACTAGCTCTTGTGGATAAAATAAGGAACTGATACTCAAGTCTTAAATGTGGATAACACAAAGGACAGGCCCAGTGCATAGAAGCTCCCACACAAGGTGGGGTCAGGGGAGGGATTATAGGAACCTAGTCTTACTCTTGGACCTGCAAAGTGCAATGCAGAGAGGCTGGTTGGAACCCAGGAACTCTTGGCACAAGTGGGTAACACAAAGATTAGGCAAATCATTCCCATAGTAAAATCAGTGCCAGTTACATATATCAAATCAGGGACAAGTGACTCCCAAAAAATAAAACTAGGGACAACTGGCAGAGCACAAAATCCAGCACCAGCTTTCACAGAATTAGTATAAAAAGTAGGTTGGCACTCTTGTGCAACAAAATAATTTCCATTGCACAAACAGTGACAGTTAATTTCTTCAAACTGATCCATACCATCATCATAATCCAAAGCTACCATAAACATGTCAACAAAATCAGGAGTGCCATCATGCCAAAAGGGAAATATACAGTGACAAGGTTAGCGTGCATCTAAATCCAAATATTACAATTTATCAGTTTTAGGTGAATGCTTAAGTTTTCAAGCTTGCAGCCTCCCAATTGGGCCCGCCCATCAACTTGGGAAAATAGTAGCTCAGTTCAATAATCAGAATTATGTTCGTGTGCCCTTAATCCATAGAACCCTTTCAGCCACCCCCATTAATGTACCCTGCCTCATTGACATAGTTATAAAAATGCACCATGTCAACAAAATCAGGAGTACCATCACGTCAAAAGTGACCCATACAAAGACAAGGTTAGAGCGCATCTAAATCCAAATTTTTCAATTTATATTTGTTTTAGGTACATCCCTAAACGATTAAGTTTTCAAACTTGCAGCCTCCCAATAGTGCCATCCCTTCAACTTGAGAAAAAAAGGAGTAGTTCGGTCCAATAATCGGAATTATGTCGGCGAGCCATGGGACCCTCCCCTATATTTTGTCCCCCACTCAAGGTTCCAATTCAAAGTCAACTTAACGATGAAAATCAAATTCAATTTCGTGCTGACAAAAATCATCTTGGACAAGGCAGCATAGATTTGATCATACAGTGAAGAACGTAAGCACTACATCATAAATTCACGGAATTATGCGCAGCAAAGATGAGTTTAAGCGGCGGAATCACAAGTGACGCTGACCTCCAGGACGCCCACGTGGTGGACCCAGAGCCCCGGCGAGTCCGCGGCGGGGCACGAGCCGAACGCCTGGGGCAGGATGGAGGCGGCAGCGGGCGACTTCGGGCAGGCCCCCTCGCTGGCGGCGGCGAGGAGGGGGAGGAAGAGCAGGACGAGCGCCGCCACGGAGGACCTCGCCGACATGGCGCGGGTAGCGCGGAGGAGGGCCCTGCCGAACAGATCGCGCAGGTAGGCGGAGGAGGGCCGCCGCCGCGCGCTCTCTCTCTGCGCCTGGGCGCGAGCGGAGGGGAAAGAGGCTCAGCGGGGGGGAGTCGGCGTCAGCAGCCGCGAGCGCGAGGGGAGATGGGGATGGAGAGGAAGGAGGGGAAGGGTCAGGGACGGATGCAATTGGCTCGTTGCCTTGCCTCGTTCCTGTTGTTGGGAAAGGTCGCCCCCGTTTCTCGCGGTTCCCGTGTGGATTTTTGGGAGTTTTCCATCAAGGATGGTGTTTTTCTGCTTCTTTTTATGGATTTTATTTTATGTTATTGATTGATGTTTTGTAAGTTACAATTACTAGTAATAAATGGGCACGTGCACGCACATGTAATCTTAAAAATTTCTTCGCTCAGTTGCCCTTGATCATATATGGCTTCTAACGACTGATCCTCGGTTGAATCCTTATCCTTGGTGGATCTGGATCATTGTTCATCCTTGTTTTTCATGTGGGAAGGCTTTAACAAGTTATTGTACCTGCTTGTCTGTCTGAACAGTTTCCAAAACTAATAGTATATGATCTAGTTAGGGGTAGATCAATGCAAGGACAACCTATTGGCAGGAAAATATGTCTAGTCCTTCCCATGTAAGTACCACCATACATACACAACCCCAATAGTAAATTATGTGAATTCAAAATAAGCCGATGCTTACGCTAATTTAGCGAGTTTTCACAAATTTTGAACAGGGTGAATCATGTATATAAAATCTTTACTATTAAAGCGAAAACCGGTGTCCGGTGTCACACTTTCAGATTCCGATTTTGTCCTCACACAGAACACCAAATTACCCACCAATGCCACTAATAAGTATATTTAAAACGTTTAGAAAGATAACAAATTACAAAGAGATGCCATCCCACCAAGTTTTCGGCTAACAAACTCTATCCAGGAACAAACTCTATCTGGGCGTGGTGCTGCCCGTCAACAATAATTCAAATTTCCTAATTTTATGCGTACAACAAACTCTATCCGGACGTGGTGCTGTGCCCCTCAACAAGAATTCAAATTTCCTAATTTTATGCCCCTCCTCCTACCCGTCCTCCACTTCACCCGCATAAACACAATCCGCCACACACAGCAACACAGTCCTCCACTTCACCCACTTGCATCACCGGAAGTGATAGCTGAGCATCTGTCAGTTAAGAAGATGTCAATGAAGGTTGATCATTCTTTGCAGTTCCCTTTTTCTGTTGACATGGCATCTTACCTATCATCCTCGATTCTTAGAAATAGATACGGGAACCGCATATTTTCATTAGAAGCCTGCATCGCCGGCGCCAGCCGACTCGCCGGAGGTCGGAGGAGTCTGCCTAATATCGGCGGGGTGCTTGGCAGCTGCCTTCATCATCTACCTCTCGGTATGCTGCTCCGTAGAAGAAGATCAACCATAAATTTACTTAGGTCGGTATTATGCTAGATCAACCATAAATTTACTTTGAAATGGAGAGCTACGCATCAATAAGAAATATGCAGTTAAAGTCACTTATATTTGCTTAATGGGTATAGGCAAGACAATTTGAGTCATTGGGCGCAACTTAGTGGGAACAAGATTCAGTCTTTTTCACAAGCATAAACAATAGTGTAATCATTAGTCAACATCTTAATGAAGAAAAGAGTCAAAACTACTAACTGGGAAGATTTGTAATGGCATGTAATTGCTTTGTTCCAAAAGACTTCCCAGATCAAATTAGTATAATATCCTACAAGGTAAGCGAACCATTAACTTCTTAAGAGCAGTTTATTCGAAAGGAATAAATACAGATTCATTGGAAATGGTATTGAGTCAAATTGCTTTTCAGAAAACAACAGTGTCCAGTCAAACTTACTATATTCTCATTACTGCAGAAGGAACGAGTTGATCATTTGTTTGCAAAATGTCGCATAATCTAAGGCAACAATCTGATAAAGGAAAAAATGGTATGTGTAATTAACAGTTTCTTTTGTATATAAAAAATCATCTGACTCAATTCTCTGTAACTAGCAGTTGTTGACGGAGCTAACATGCCAAATAGATCGCATTACATTGGTACATCACGTCCACAGACAGGGTTCTTCATACGTGAACCAATCAGCACTACCAACACCACATATGAATCATCGGATGATGAGGATCAATTGCATGCACCTGTTGTTCCGACCTTTCCAACTCAAAGCATCCTCACATCAGTAGCTACTACAGAGATTGGACAAAGTTCAAGAGGTATGGTCTCAACACAGTTTTTTACCATCTCAAAATTTCAGTGTTCTTTAACAGAGTGAAATACATTTTAAAGAACCTAAACCTCATGTTCCAGATGTAAGAGTTGAAAACCCACATGTTGTTCCGACCTTTCCAACTCAAAGCATCCTCATATCACTAGGTACTATAGATATTGGTCAAAGTTCAAGAGGTATGGTCTCGACATAGTTTTTTACCATCTGGAAATTTCAGTGTTCTTTAACAGAGTGAACTACATTTAAATAAACTGAACCTCATGTTCCAGATGTAAGAGTTCAAAACCGACGTGCACCGCGTGATATGGAGTTTGGAGAAGGTTCAAACGGTATGCTTCACATTTTTTTTATTGATGGTAAAGAAGATAGATAGGTACTGAATTCATAGGAGATGTCTAACATGAGACATTTATAGACATAGAAGCTGAGAGACGGCAAGCATCGCGTGAACGTCAAAGAGCCCGCCGGCAACGTTTAACTGAAGAAGAGAGGCAAGAGATAAACGCTAGGCGAAGAGCATGCAGGCCCCGGCAAATACCAACTCAGCAGCAACAAGAGTCTGCCGGTAGAAGAGAACATAGGCAGAGAATACCTGAAGAGGATAGGCAGGCACTACTAGCTCGACGTAGGGTAGCCGCTAGGGCAGCCGCTGAGGCTAAGCGCAACACCCCATGCGCGGAATCCATCGCACTGCCACGTCCAGATGCAGCTACCATCCCGGCAGAAAGTGCACACGCATCACCTGTTGAGGCTCATTCACCTCCCGCCTCGCCTTCAATGAGCATGCCCCCACAATATACCATCGGGACAGACGGTAACACATCATCCTTTAGTCCTCTTATTATATGTCGGAATTATATACTTACTCCCACGAACATGTTTCAGGTGACTTGGATGCCTTCCTTAGCGGTATCATGGATGAGAATGGTCTCCCCGGTGACCTATTGGAAGATGAGCACTACATGTGTTACAGTGAAGGTACAATCTGCCAGCCTTTCCAATCAGCCTCTCTGATATGCCACAAAAATATGAACATTCTTTGTGCACGATATGCGTAGGTTCGGATGCGGATGACGTGGAATCGGATGAACCCACAGGCTTGTCTGGCGCGGACGACATTGACCCTTTTGATTTTGTGTACTCAAATCTCCCAGAAAACACAAACATCTTGGAACAAGTCGCAAACTGCTTACACTGCAAGGTCAAGAGGTTTGAGCGTGAGTGCCCAGGTTTCTGTTGTCGCAATGGACAGATCAATCTGGCTGAACAAAGACCAATCCCGGAGCTCATGAGGCTATGGTCAAGCACGGATGCAGACTCTCGACATTTCCACGAGAGCATCCGATTCTTCAACGGCCACTTCTCATTCACAACGCTTGGCGTTAGCCTCGACAACAGCTGCACGAATATGAGGTCCGGAGTTTACACTTTCCGGGCGAACGGCTCGATGTACGACAATGTGCATTCGTTCGGTCCAGGCTCCCGTCCGGAACATATGCAATTGTACTTCTACGACGACGATCCTAGCCTAACCCATCGCAAGGAAGCCAGCAGGCAACTTGACGAGGAGGTCGTCCAAAAATTAACCAATATCCTGAGAGGAAACCCCTACTCTGAACAATTAAGGAGTTTGGGTGCCCACAGGGACAACCTCCAGGATTGCCGGATAGAACTAAACATCGACCAGAAGCTAGACCAAAGGAGATACAATTTACTGATTTCATCTGAGGTTGCTGCCATATGGGTCGAGGGGAGTGACCTGGCGAATAGGTTCAAACGCAGCATTACCCTCCATGGGAACAACAACGAGAGGTACAACATACATGCCACACACGGGTGCTACGACCCGCTCTCGTATCCCCTCTTCTTCCCTAAGGGGGAGCTTGGTTGGCATCCAAATCTCCCCAAACGTGAAGTATCTTGGGATATTGCACAACTACCAAGAGCGGACCATAATGATGATGAAGGTTCGCCTATTTCAGATGCTTGTGCATTTATTTAGAGAACCCGTCGTTTTAGCATTCTATGTTGTCTAACCTGCTTTTTCCAATCCTTCGTGCAGAGGGGGGTGGCCGGTTATGCATCTCCGTCAGGGACTACTACTGCTATAGATTGCAGACGCGTCCTGCAATATTCAACCCCATTCTTCATGGAGGGCGCCTATTCCAGCAATGGGGGGTTGACATGTACATAAAGATCGAGGGCTGCAGATTAAGATGGATTAGGGATCACTAGATAGAGCTACGTGCAGACTTATATAAAGGCATTGTTGATAGCATCACGGCCGGAGAGACACGAGCAAGCGCTGTTGGCATTCAGACTGTTCTCCCGTGGACATTCCAGGGTGGCTACAGAGACATGAAGCAAAGGCATATGGACGCCATGGCATTGGTGCAGACGTACGGCAAGCCCGATATCTTCCTAACGATGATCTGCAACCCAAATTGGCAGGAGATACAGGATGAGTTGTTTCCCGGCCAAACCCCCCAGGACCGACCTGATCTTGTGGCCCGAGTGTTCAGGGCCAAGCTAGAGATTATGAAAGATATGCTAACCAAGGATAATATCCTTGGAGTAGTGAAGGCGTACGTCTACGTGGTAGAGTTTCAGAAGAGGGGTCTACCACATGCCCATTTCCTCTTGATCATGGATTCAAGGTATAAGCTTGTTGTGCCAGAGCAATATGATCGTGTCATATCCGCCAATTGGGTTTGTTTCTTGAAAAAAATTACTTAGATGTAACGTCCCACAGCTAATACATGGACACTAATACATGTGCCGCAACTGGTTGGTTCCACGATTTTGTGAAATGAGAAGGGTGATTGCATTTCTTGAAGATGTATTTTTAAATCTGCTCACAATTACCTTGCATCTTCTTCAACCTAGATGTCCTTCTAGCATACTTAGCTTGCCATAAAAATTAATACAAAATACTTATTATAATGGCACCATCGATTTGTAGTTGAGCCATCCCCGCAAGCAAAAATTGGGTAACATGTATTGCCTACTAAAACAGACCATTCGAGCATGAAAAGGCATTTCCAAATTACTTGAAGTGCTCACTCTCAATTTGACTGCAAACTATTAAAGTAGCAAAATTTTATTTATAGTCTATCCATAAAAGTGAACGAGGTAAGCCATGTGGTAAACCGTGCTTCTTGTGGTGTAGTTTAATAGTTAAGTCGTAGTTCAGTTTGTTGGTGAATATGCAATCTAAAGATATTTAGAGATAATAGCGTATCCTAACAACCTATCAGATTAGGCTTATCCTAACAACCTATCAGATTAGGCTTATCCTAACAACTACCAGATTAACTTTATCTTAACACGCTATTAAATATTGGGATACGGTTATTCCTAACAAACTAGCACTGTCAATAAATAGTTTCACAACAGGCGGAGAGAGTTCATCGTCACCAGCAGCCGCCGCCGCTTTGACCTAGCAGCCGCCTCCAAGCTTCGCCTCTTCCATAGATCGGTTCCCCCTCCTCCGGCCGGCTTCGCCGGTATCGGGAGGGGTGGGGAACCCGATCTATGGGTGGAGATTTCAATAAAAGTAGTATTTTCCAAAGAATAGGTTAGTGTTTTGGTAGCCATCTTCGTTTTCTTCTACGTCAATGGAGATGTCATCGTTCATAATAAGTGACCTTCAGCTCTTCGTTCGGCGACGAGATCTTCTTCCCGACGTCAATGGTGGTGCTGTAAGATTACAGTTTTTTAGGTACGGTCTTCAAGATCTTGCTTCGCCAGATCGGTTTTGGATTGTTTCTCCTGGTTGCCGCGAGGAGGGTTATCCTCGCAATATTTGTCCCGACTGCTATGTCTTCGACAATGGTGATTCGTACGCTCGGCTTTCCAGCGACGTTGATAAGGCTGTTCGGTTTCTCTTCCCTGGAATACTGGTGTTGGTACTCTTGCCGATGTGGTATGATTGCTTTAATGGTTGCGTGCGTGCACGTAGCCTTGGCACTGCGGCTCAAATTAAAAAAAAAGGGAGAACCACTATTGGTATTTACAGGTTTATGGTTTGGTATCTGTGCCATTATCTTTTGGCTGGCTTCAGGAAAATACAAGATTGTGTCATGGAAGAAGAAGAGTTTGAAGACCTCGAAGATTAGCTCGTTTTTTCTTAGACTTTATTTTGTAATCGCTGGAGACAGCTTATATATCTCTACTATGTACCGTTCGTTGCTATAATATATCATGGTATTGTTTCAAAAAAAAAAATAGTTTCACACGCCTGGTTTCCTCGCCAAATATTCCTATTCCTCTCTGCTGCCTGGTGACGACCTCTGCGCCATCTAGAGTCGCCTCTGCCGCCAGGAAGGTAGCCTTGATGAATCTGCAGTATTTATTCTGCTTAGATTTCTTGGTTTGTAAAACTACTTCTGCATCATGGTTTGTCGTTTACTGCGCTACCATGATGGACAGGCACAGATGCAACCTACAGTTCAAAGTGAAGCCCACAGAATGTCGCCTCTGCCACCCATCTCCAGGAAGGTAATGTCGGCATATAGCTTTAGGATGTTATACAGATGAATCTGCAATACTTATTCCATTTATGTTCCGTGGCTTGTAAAGCTACATTCGCATTATGATTTGCCGTTCACTTGTGTTGCCATGGCGGACAGGAATCGATGGAGCCAAAGGTTCAAAGTGAATCCGTCAGAATGTTGCGCACGTCTAGGGCTAAACGATTTGCTGATAACATGGCCTCCATGGCAACACTTGGGCCTCCCGACATTTGGCTCTGCTTCACTGTGGATGCAAGATGGAGCAAGGTTGCTGCTAAATTCCATGCTATGTGTCTTCAAGTGTCCTGTGAGCCCTCCTTTCCCTCCCATAGAAGCAATTATTTATTTTGGTAATATGGGGATTGGAGCAAATGAGGAGGCCAAATAAAATGAAGTACTTTTTGTCGATCTATCTTTTGATGCTTGCAGTGTTTGACGCCTTCTGTTTCTTCTGCAGGCTCCTGCTACATGCTAGAGTTCAAAAAAAAGGGTTTGCATTATGTGCAGGTCCTCATATGGCCTCTCCCCAGCACACGCCAGCCAGTAGCTGCTATGCCTTCGACTGTTGCTGTCATGCCATGGCTTGCAAAACCGGTCAAGTTGTATTCTCCATCCCCGAAACAGTCACTTCATGCAGAGATGATGACCGACTTCATGGGAGAGATCGAGTGTGCACAACTACAGTATGCTAGCTGCACTGGCGAGGGACACTCTTGCACCAAGCCATGAAGAAATTAGGACTAGCGTGACAGTTGCTTGCCATGCTGGGTATTTGTTAATCGATATTCGTAGCAACAGATGGGTTTTAGCTATACTTTAAAGAGATTTAATTGCTTCTATTTGTGTATGGAAGCGCATGTTATTTTGTGTTTTAATAATTCTTGTGATCATGGAATTTGTTCGTGTAAAGGGCACAACTTTATTAGCTGACAAGAAAACCATATGATTTACTCGACTACTTTATGCCCATACTCATAAAGCACATTCCCAATGAGTGTGGCAAATACTATAATTGGCAGTAGATAGTTTACCTACAACTTTAAAAGGATGAACATATAGTGAACCTCATGTTTACTGGTCTTATTTCCTTTGTGAGATATCCTGTATTCGAGAAAGATGCAGGTCAGAAAACTTAAAATAACAGGGATGTCACTCAGAGTAGGCAGAACATGCTGGAAGTCAAATTTATACCGTGTGACTCCTACGAAGGGTGCACTGTTACTTTTATGAATCAGAGTGAGCTCCACGACGTTGTCGCCTGACCGGTGCCTTGCCATTCAGCCGCCAATTGCCCAAATTTATATCACGGAAAGCATTTTTCATGTTGCCCTGGTATGGTGATTACATGTAAAGTCAGTCAAATTTTGTAGGTAGTGAAGTACTTCTAAATACCATAAAGAACACACAAGTTTGAAAGTGAATAAAGGCAAGAGCTAAAATATGACTACTGAACTCATGATATCTTATTGCCTATGTTATTAGTTCAAACTCTGAAAAAAGATATGCTCGAAATAAAATATGTCTCACAACTAAATGATGAACTGAAGATCACAACTACAATACTACATAACTGTCTATACATTACCTTAATAACTGAATCATGGAACTGATGCAACTAAATACTACTCCAGTAGTATATATCACAGCAAACTGGACTTCAATAAATAAAGAGGGCAGCTAAAGTAGATCAAGTAGGCTACCTTAACGCCTTCTCGATTCCAGTAAATCCTGGGTTTAATTTGAGACCATCAAGAAATGCATCACATGCCTTTTCATACTCCTAAGAATAACGATATAGAGTTGACTGGATCGTCAAAAAGGTTTAGCAATAAGATTTAAACAAGTACGAAATCGTGATTCCTTATCACCTGTAGTTGCACATATGAGTAGCCCTGCAGCCAGCATGAATGTGCAGAGTCAGGTCGCATTGACCTGCAAAAATTGGCATCATTTAAAGCACCCTCTCCATTGCCCACATGATGCCGGCAAAAGCTCCTATTGCCAATCAAGGTTGTATCTAAATTTTCAGAATTAACGATGATAGCCTACAGCCAACAAATCAAACGAACAATTACATATCTTAGGAAAAATCTGCATATAATCTTCAGATTTGTAGGACAAAGACTTTGTAAGTAACTGAATGAGATATAAGTGGTACCAAACAAAGAAAACCTCTTATATCATGAATGCCGAGATAAATCACATACAGAGGCGTTTCATTGAGAACTCAGAACAGTTTTAAGTCAAAACTGCTGTTGATGTTTATGTCAAGAAATTATTAAGTGAAGATGTGGTTTTCCTATTGTATAGCTAAATCCTGTAGGAGGTCGGCTAACTATGCAGCACACAACTGGCCAAAATAGGCATGTCTTGTATGCCCAATCACGTCATGTATTAGGAGAAGTTGTTGGATTTGAGTTTTTGAAGCATGCTGGCGGAAATTGGAAATCGAAAAAGGGGGATTGGCGATGGGAGACGAGGAAGTAGGAGGATTCGAGAAAAGGTCGTGTGCTGCTATGCATAGCCCCACTTGTCAGTGTTCAAACGAGGAAGAATGAAGGAGTGAATGGATGACCACCAACTCAAATCTTTATTAGGATAGATAAGATGATACATAGTGGTACGTCAGCATGAATGCTAAAAAGTGGTACGTCAGCATGAATGCTAAAAATGGTCGAGCTAAGTTATCCCTGTATGCAATCAGAAACACGAATATGTAGCACTCCACATGCTTTTACGTATAGGAAGTACAGAGTGATGTCACATATAAACTCTTCAGAGTACTATACTTTACACCACAAGAAAACTCAATAAAACGAACACCATACAGAAATCTTAAGTTGTGAGCTCAAACAAGATATCTAGGAATTTTTTTAACATAAAGTGTATTTAATTTTAAGAACTAATAAACATTGTACCAGAAAGGGATAGAACTGCTATCACTCAGATATTTGAACAAGGTAACGTGTACAACATATCAGTAAAGAATCTGACCTGTCCAATCCTGCAAGATACTTATCATATACAGGAAATGGAAGATGCCCTCCACTTGTTGATGACAGAGCATCAAAGAGGTTTGAAGAAGTTACTACATCAGCGATTGTTGGTATGGCAGGTGCTATTCTTGAGAAAGCCTCTAAACTTACTGTGCTATCAACCTCAACCTATAAACAAGGAGAGATAAAATTATGTATAATAAAAGGGATATTATACAAAACCATAATGTAAGAACATACAACTGTTACTGATGATTGTAATGCAAATTCAGCTCATTCTGTACAACCCACGAGTTACACAGTGGATTCAAACAAAACAAATAGTCTACCTTAACAGTGAGCTGGCCTGAAGAAGAGGGAACTTCCCAAACTAACATCATATCAAATGTTAGGCGACGAATGCTTTTGTCAGCAAGATACCCCGCAACTTGTGAGACCTGTTCACCATATTAATTTATGCAGAAGGCTTAAATATCAGGTGTTTATAGTTTTAGCATAAGCAATATAGCAAATGACAAAAAAATGTGGTAGGCAGTGACAATATTCTAGAGAAATTGCCATCATGCAAAACACCAAAATATCACGTAGATAATTGCTATTAGAATGTTGCCAGAAAAAATATATGCTGATAGTACATCTAAACTACATATAAAAGAGCAAACTTGGCAGAAACATTTAATCTAAACCGTTTATCGTGCAAATCCAACCGTCCAAATCAGGGTCTGAGACCGAGCCGATGGGTACTTAATTGTGTAGAAACGATTCCAGTCTTATTGTTGCAGCTGTTTCCCTTCATTCAACACTTGCAATCGTGGTGGCCGTTGATGCATACTGTACATGCTGGTCTGATAGAATACTCACCAAGTCTTGCTGGATCGAACAGTCAACACTGTGATCTTGCTTCTCACTTCTACCAGTTTGAGTCAGCACTTAATTACTTGGATAATTGGATTCTAATTATTGGTTGATCGACTTGATCAGATTCATATGCCCTCTTCTGCTTCTCAAATTGCAAAAATCTGTTTACTGACAAAATATGGCCATGTTTCAGGTCAACTCGAAATACAAAGGTCTGCTTATGATGCAGGTTGTTCATCGGTGCTGTCATGATTTACATTGTTCTATTTACATATTTATATTTTAATTTGATCTGGGCTGCTTCAGTACGGGGTTTGTTTTGCATCATAACAGAGAATCTGCATGTATTTTAAGTATTTAGCTGCACCTCTGTAAGTGATGTGCTTTCTGGAACGTCCTCCTGTGGTGGTGAGCAGTGATCACCACTATGGTGTGTTACAAGGTGGTTTAGCACAATAAAAGGGTGTTTGTCTGTTGCTTTGGTTACTAACCAAAGAAGTGTGATAATCCAAACTTTCAAATTGCGAACTTAACAGAACCATTAGATCAAGAGAGCAGCTGGTAGCAGCTTCCAGTAGTAATATTCTAATTACCATATATTGTGTTGGATGGACATGCCAGATCTTTGATATTCATCAGTGACATATTTTTCCTTCTGAGTTGGAAGTAAAGTTTAAACATAATTTCAATAAATCTGGAGGTTTCCTATTTTCTCAAAATATTTTTCTGTGGCTGAAATGTGCGTTGCACGTGCAATTATTACTATAAGTGAAAAAGAAAAAAAAAAGTAGCATCCTTGTACCAAGAAAATGTAACCTAGAACGATACGATAGATGAAATACCACATGTGAATCGTAGTAGAAATTTCAAGGTATATCGGAACAGGCATGCCCCACCTAGAGTCCTAGAGTACCGTGTAAACAACATCAGACTTGCTTCAAGTGATTTGCACAAAAATTGTTAACAGATTCCAGGAATAACTAACTAACCCAAATCCAAACAAACCTGCAACTTCTTATCCTGCGGCCTAACAGAAATAAATATAATTCTGCTTCCTGTACGAACCTTTTCCCCCTAGCGACAAATCCTCCAAGCAGCTTCTCCATCGGCATCAAGGTATTCCCTCTTCGTCTCTCCACCGCCCGCTGAGCACCTCCGCACACCGCACACAGTAGACACCGATGACCACAAAGAGATCCGTGGGGCAGCGGAGGTAGGGAGGAGAGGGCCGCAGGGAGGAGCCACGGTGAGCCGGTCAGGTTGGGGTGGGCACCCAGCACGTGGCGTCGAGAAGCACACATGCTCCATCCTCCACCTCTTCTTGCGGGCGGAGCTCCTTTGGAACGGACGCCGACGCCCGCCATGGCACCGTGCATGCCGCATTCTTGGATGGCACCGTGCATGCCGCGGGCCGGGATTCATCGCCGGCTTGGGCCTGCGCCATGGTGAGCCGGACCAGGATGCGCCATGGTGAGCCGGACCAGGCTGCGCCTTGGTGAGCCAGACCAGGATGATCGGCGCCGGAGGTTGGGGCGGCCGGGGTCGGAAGTAGGGGCGGATTGCCAGATGGCGGATTGCATCGGTGCCGGCGGGGTGGGGGGGGCGGCGGGGTGGCGAGTCCGGCAGCCGGAACCCGTGCAGGCGGGGCGGCGGCGGGGTGGAGCTGTGGGAGAAAATTTGGGGAAAGTGGAGAGCGAGGAAGCGGCGAGTAGGAGGTGCAAGGACGCGGCAAAGGACAGCCAGCCAGGGGCACGACAGGATTCATTATCCAGAGATAGTACTAGACAGGGGATAGGAAGAACAAAGATGGCTACCTCGTGCGGCTTGCTTTTCTTTGTACAGAAGTGGAGTGAGTGAGACGAGACAGAGTATGCAGATTGCAGAGTAGTTCCGAGTGAGTGAGGCAAGACACGAGAGTATTTTTTTTCAGCACAATATGTCTTTCGACTATGTCCAATGTCTAGACATACATAATTGTCTCAAATCAATCATGTTTTAATTGTTCTGTAGCCATGTATATATTTTATTTTAATAAATCAATCATGTTTTAATTGTTCTGTAGCCATGTATATATTTTATTTTAATATTTATATTATTATTATTGTAGATCATGGGAGAAATGGAGACAGATAATGCAGATGCTCCAAAAAAAAACCATCGACATATGCTCAGATATGATGTTGGTGGAAGATACAAATATCACACCGAGTTTTACACAGTCAACAGAGGAAGTAATTAAATATATTTTTTCAATGCATGCTTTCATATGATAATTTTTATAATTTATTTCTAAAAATGATATGTTTTTCAGGTTGTAAATAATATAGAAATGGATGTCGATGTTACAGAAGAAGCCACCGCCGTAGGGCTCGAGGATATCTTGATCGAAGGGACCCTAGACTCACAGACTTCTTCAGATCCAAAGAAGGCGCATACTGGGACAATTAATTCACGGCATAATAAACCAAAAAAAGCGAACACACAGATTATTTCAAAAGGTACTTAGTTCCGCTCCGGTCATCGTCCTTTCCTCTTTTGATAGATTCTTTTTTCCTAATTAATGTGCAAATCTACACATTCTTGCAGACTATGTCTGCACCACTGAAGATTTTGTTGTCATTGAATCAATCATTTCCGCACCTAAGAATACTAAGTTTGTGGACATCGATGATGCCTTACTGTCTAATGAGGAATTAGGATGTCTTACACGTGATGGTGGATTCTTGCACGACGACGTAAGTCAACAAGAGCCATTGTTTACACATTAATGTCATAAATTACTTGATTTTAAATATATTTCGTGTGTCCAAAATATAGGTGGTAAATGCGTACATATATTGTATGCGTGCATGTGATCATTTGCTTCACAGATCCGGTGGTGATGTATATATGGATAAAACATTCGTCTCCGGTGCGCTTAAAAAGGGTTTAAAAATACATCGCCACATCATAGAGCAGACATATATTTATCTAAAGCATGACATGGTCAGAATTAACTTTCTACCTATGTATATATAATTCATTTTATTTTCAACATGTCTGTTTGTACGACTTATTGATATTTTAATTTTAGGTCTTCCTTCCAATAAACATTAGTGAAACCAATTGGTATTTAGCGGTCATAAATGCAAAGAAACGCTTGATACAAGTATTGGACTCTCTAGGTGCTGGAATGGATAGGAGCGACCTCACACATATGGTCAGTAAAATGATTGTGATCTCTTTTTAACAATGTTTTGCCTCACTGCCTAATACCCTTTTCTCATATAACAGCTCCAAGGACTTGAGAGACACCTAAAGATTGCATCCGAAAGTAAAGGATTCGATAAAGGTGAAAAGTGGCAAGATCTCGATGTCACGACATGGCCAGTAATAGAGCAATTCCAAAAAGGAGTGCAGACTAATGGGTATGATAAACACTCATCGACATTTAAAACTGAATGTGAAAATTATCTTCATGAAATCATTGAACATTTGCACAAGCCGATGCTTAGATATATATACAATGATCCTTAATGCTTGTTCAAATAGTTTCTTTACATTGGTTTGTCTAGATGAAATCCTACCATATATAAGATTTGGTATTCGTGTAGTTCATCATGCGGGCTGTTCATGTTAAACTTTATGGAATATTGGACAGGCGATATGCTTTCTGACTATATTACTCAGGTACTATTTTCGTCTTGGCAAACTTAGTAGTATCTTGCATCTTAAATTATTATTTTACAATAGTAATTAATTTTTCTTAATACTTTGTAGGAGGATATGAAAGCATTTCGAAGAAAATTACTTGTCATATTGCATGATTCGGAACTAAATAAGATAAGAGGCAGTCCTGTATATGATCAATCTAAAGGTCAAGAACGTGGATCAAAATCTGACATTATGGAACTGCCGAGTCTACAGGGAAAACAACCACGATATGTGGCAAAAGAAAACGAGCCCCTTCCCGTTTGCATCGCTTCCACCAAACCACATGAGTTAGTTGACGAGATCTGCAAATACATCATGTCCATTGACGATGCAGAATATTTGGAGTAAGTCTCATGTTTAATATAATCATTAAGTGTCAATACATATTATTATATTATTATTATGATATCATTATTCCTATCGATTGTTTCACAGAAAAGAGTGGGTGCGAAGCTCCAAACCTTATCCACTAGGCTTAACTCTAAAGCAAATTCAGGGCATACTCAGGGTGGATCAGCCTATGGACAAGGATTGTTTCAACATGGTTGTGCGCATAGTAGCATGCGACGAGATACAGTTGTTGACAGATTCTCCTATGCACAACATGGACTTGAGATTTTCTGTAAGTTATTACATAGTCACGTAGTCATTATCATTGTCATCGATGTCATGGTTTTAAACCTTATTTTTATCTTAGTCGGCGATAAACAATGGTACCGGACATCCAAAATGGCGTGCCAAGCCAAATATTAAGGAGTTGGCACCACTATTTCATAGCTGGCCTGGGATAGACAATAATATATCATCGTGTAACATGGTAAGTTAAGTCCTTTGTTCACTTTTATAACATGATATATGTTCTTTAATGCTCACCACTTACAGATTTATTTGCCACACGCGATCCTTGGCGACTTCATTTTGTTCACCATCGACAAACATGAGCATCATGTATCTATTTTAGACCCTTTTTCTGTACCTCTCTCAGAGGAGAGGTACCAATTGAAATTACAGAGGTGCTCGCTCTATCTAAATGAAGCTCTTGAAATAGCACAACCTGGCTGGAATTACGATATATTTTACTGGCCACGTAAATATCCTCATAATATTTCAATACCAACAAGCCCCGATAGGTGATATTTCTTTTGTATAGAATACAAGCATTTTATTTAATTATCATCTTAATGACCAAGATAATGAAATCCAATCATTTGTAGGAAGTTGTCTGGTTACTTAGTCTTTAGTTTTATGCTCTCGTGGGATGGAAAAAAAATTAATCATCCAGTTTGCACTGTGAGTAATCTCTGTTCACACTCTTATTTTTTTATGGGAAAACTCCATGCTAACACTATAAATTGCTTGTGCAGAATGGCTTCGAGTTGAGGAAGAAGTTTTTGATACACTTGCTCCAGTACCATGTAAATGAAGTTGAGGACAACATTCCTGATGTTATAAGAAGATACCTGAGGCACGTCAAGGGAGAATGGCTTAATAATTAAGGGATAATATGTTTGATCTTTGCATTTTATGCACATTACACTAAATTATGTGAAGTAAATTAAGGGATAATATGTTTGGTCTTTGCATTTTATGCACACTACCCTGAATTATGTGAAGTAAATTTAAGTCTTTTTAAATACTATGTGGTTTCTTATACATCATTAAAGTTTTACATGCATTATTTATATGTATAATATGTGTGATACTATATATTTATATATATTAAGACCGTGGCAACGTACGGGCACTCCACTAGTCTTCTAAGTGTGAGGAAATTACAACAATGTACGCGTGCTCTTTTGTTTGATGAAAGCAAAGAGGAAGCTTATATCTCTAAAACATTTTAAAACATGAAGAAGGTAAGCTAGAAGTTGTACCTCCAAATAAGATGTCGAAGAAGGTAAGCTTATATCGCAGCATCAGTAGAAATTAAATACGAACCTACTTGGACCTAATCATACTGCCCGGAAACATGCTTCGATTGGCCGCTTGCCATATGGTATATATCCACAAAGTCGCGTAAAGATGGCCTGGTAGTTCAGAAAGGACCAGATATGTAGTAAGACAAAAAAGACCAAAATGCATTATACTTATAAGCTATACATACTTTGAAAGTCGTATAAGATTTCTGATATCAACGTTTTATCTGGCTCCGTCACATGAGGACATATCATGTTAGATTTTCGTGTGTAAATTGTGAAGCACAGATAAAAAAAAATAAGATGTATAAACAATGATTTAGGATTGTGTATCCTAACCTGAAAGTTAGAAGATCTACTTTTAAGTGAGCATCATCTGAAAATGTCAACAACTGGTTGATGATTTTTTTTCATTGAAACCATCTAAACAGATGCTCCATGCTCTTCCAAGAAGATGATATAAAAGCTACCAATTAAGAATAATTAGACATGTAATTAGAAGCCTATTAAAATACCAACAGGAATATTGATCTGTTACTATCAGTAAAATGTCATAGGCCAAGCACCAAGTACGCAATACAGGATTTCAAGGACAATTATACCTTATTCAGAAGAGAAAATGCCCCTCACAAAGACCGTTTATGTTGTGTGAGTGAACCTTGTATTCCGCAACATAAATATTTCAACACGAATTTGCTCCTGATCTGAAGGAATAGCCAGAAAATGAAGACGGTAGCCCTGTGCCCCTCCTTCGTGCTTCCCCCGTCTATGCAATTCAGAATCAGCAACTTATCAAAAATCTACAACGTAACATCCAGATAGCAACCCAATCATTAGCAATGGACAAGCGCACACAAAGGACAATGTTTAGAATCACCATTACTAATCTTTCTTGAACTGATTATAAGAATTAACCATCTATATATTCAGATGTGAGCTTGAAGCCACATCGATGATGAAAGAAAAGTAAAATTGTAGACAAACGTGAAAAAGACCTTTGTTCCAGTATCAACCGAAATTTTAACCAATGGAAAGCCAATTCGATGCAGTTCCAAAACCTGAGCCTGTGGGACAATCCGATGTGGACTCAAGATGGTGACCATAGCAAGTTAGCAACGGCGTCGACGGTGCTGGCGGGACCCTATCATGTAGCAGGATACGTTTGAGTGACGACGGGAAGGAGACAAGCGACGATGAGGGGCAGGGGATGGGTGTGGGGACCTCGGATTAGCCACCCGGAATACCCGATATGCATACAATTCACGATCCCATGATCAGTGTGTCGTGAATCCACATATCCGAGTTGATAACAGAATTACATCATCCGTTACAGTACCGAAATAAAAGTCTTACAATTTGGTCACATGACCAAGTATGATACTGCCACGCAGGGCAAGTCTACAACTAAGCAGCGGATACCAAGCAGCGTTGATGACCCACGTCATGCCTACTACCCTACAGGCAACTGACTGGGAGACGTTCCTAGTTCGCATCGGCGTCGTCATCACCATCGTCACCTTCCTCGTAGTCTTCTTCATAGTCTGACCAAGTTAATAGCCAGGGACAAAGCCGTGAGTACATTTGAATTGTACTCGCAAACCATCTAAGAGGAAGTGTTGACATGCAGTTTGGCTGTAGCAAGGGTTGGCTTGTTTTCAAGTGGCTATGTGCTACTAACTTCTTGTGTCGATATAGCATGTCATCCGACATCTCTATATCAAGTTTCTCTTGTCGATATAGCATGTCATACGACATCTCTATATCCTTATTAAAGAAGAGTTTTTTTTTGTAAAGCATTTTTAGTAAAGGCTCTAGGGAGGGGAAACTCAGTTTCAAGAGAAGAGCCGGTGGTCAATCAAACATGACCACCCTCCTTTATAAAACTAGGTCAATCACACATGACCATCTCCATTCCCTCGGCAGTACCCTGCAAGTACTCCGAACCATAATCGTGCCACGGCAGTACCCTCCGAGTACTCCGTCCAGCACCTTTCTCCATTTTTCTAGAAAACCACTTTATAAATCCAAAACCTGACCTTGGGCAATGTAGTGATCTCCACAACCGTCCATGACCGAGGACTCGGCTATTCGAATAGTTTTACACTCTGCAGAGGTTGTACACTTTACCCACACCAACTGATAAATTCGCCGGGATACCACCACGGACCGTCATACATAAGTATGCGGGGTTCGGATAATCGATCAAAGCCTCCATCTATCTCCCTTAGTACGGGTGCCTACCCTGTGGAGTTTACCTCCCCGGCACGTCCCGGCAGTACCTCCTCCAGAGCGTAACTCCGGCGCCACGGCGGGAGAACCCAAGTATCTTCCGGCGGCTCGGGATATGCCGTGATATGTGTTGACCTTCGTTTAGCGTCAACCCGGATTCCGGGGTCCTGCAGACCCTTATATAGTTGTGAGGCTCCCCGCACTAAAGCAAATAAACTTCAAACTAAGCCCGTCCCATACCGGGTAATGTGGTTGCACGGTTTAATTGCTTCGAGCGACTACAAAGAAACACCAATGCCTTTTTCTGAAACCACTAACTTCTTCTTCCATAACCCAAGTGTTCATTAGCCCAAAAATCATTTAGAAAACATTTCAGTGGAGTAGATTCTACTCCAAGATTTTCGTAACCCTTTTCGAAAAACTTTCCGAGAGTTATCCCATCCTAGAGATTTTTTTTTTGGCTCCACTACAAGTGTTTCCCAAAGGCTTTGAGGCTAATCATCGAGCCTCTACAATCAGGGGTAATGGATAGGTGTTAAGGGAGTCATCCTCCATGGATGATAACAATGTGAGTTGTGGAGCTAAGTCGCCAACTATTGCCATCTAGGGACAGATAGCAATATAAGAAAAATAATGCATAGTAATAAGAGCAGAGTAGAATAATGCATGGTGCCGTGATAGGATTCAGATATGCAACAAGTAGATGGCTTGCCTTGGTTGGCTTGTCCCTGACCTCCTTCCTCTTGATACTCTAAGACCTCTCCCTCCTCCGCACACTCGTCTTCCGAATCTATCGCCGGAAAAATAAAAGCACACAATAAGCATACATGCATACACAGGTCACAAGCACTTCATCACTCAATACCACCTAATCAAAGAGTATCAGAAACAAACATGTTTAGAATCTAGAATAAGATTTCAATAGATTTTTTGTAGCAAGGTAATCCTATTAAAACTAGGGTTTTCCAAACATAGCAAGCACCACAGTACTTCATCTCAATCAAGCATGCAGGTGGTCACATAGGTCAATAACATGTTAAGCATACTTGCAGATAAGCAACAAGTTTCTGAACCAAGATTTTATCTTATAAAAGTAAAGTCATTCTATTAACAAGAAAAACAATTTCTATATCAACACACCCTATGTGCAACACAAACACCTTGCAGGCATCAAAACTTGATTTAGAATTACGACCAGCATAGCATCAGATAGTTAACAAGTTTATAAAGCCAACCCAATTGGAATCATTCCAAAACAGGTTAGGGTTGAATTATAATGAATTTCCTAGTCACAATTACCACTAGGAAAGCAAAATAAAGCCCTAAAACTTTCAGTAGCTCCTAAAATTCCACCAGAGGTCAAGTTGGAAAGCTACAGTAATGCACAATACACCAGACTTTGAATCACTCCAAAAGCTTATTTCTATTAGGCACAATAAAGAAAACAATGCTAATTTCCATTAACACCAAAGTAATTACTGCAGAGAAAATAATACCCCTAAAATAGCAAAACCAGTTTCTCTAGCTTCACAGTACAACATAACATCTCTGAAAATTGGAATCACTCATTTTCAAATTATAAAACTTTAGATTTGGATTTTTGAGTGAAAAGCAACTAGATCTACTCAATCTAAATACAAGTAATTCTACAGGGATTCAAATGGAGTGGGGCCAGTACCATCAGCTAGATCTATAAACAAGGTTAACTCAGAAATTTGAATCAGAGCATTTGGATCTACAGATATTTAATTATGAATTTTGGAAGTTTTCAGATCTAGTGATTTGATTTAGCAGATCCCTAAAAAAAACTGCACGGGCTGAAACTAAAAACGGATCTGGGCTGTCCTAGTGGGCTGAATTTTGCATGGCTTGGTGCTTTAATAGTTGTGCAAACTGATTAATCGTGCATGCATCTTCCCTGCTAGCTCAATACGGTGACAGGCCTCAGGGAGCTCACCGCGGGCTGCTTGGAGGCGGAGGTGACGCAGAGGACGGGCTGGAGAAGAGGCGGCGACCTGGGTCAGCGCAGGCAGGCGGAGGGGGCTTGCAGACGGGCTGGCGACCGACGGCGAGCATGAAGGCTGCATGCAGATCACGGCGGCGGTGATAAAACGGCGGCGCGACCGCGGCAGTGCGACGGAGGAGGATCGGAAGCTCACCTCGGCGAGGTCTGGGATGGAGGCGAGGTGGGGGAGGTGATGCTGAAGCTTGCAGTGGTCCTGTTGATACCCTTTTTCAGAGTCTTGTGCTCCCAGACATAGGTACGGCCGACGGCGTCGACGGCAGCGACGAGATGAGCGCGACGCCTCCAGGGATTCCTAGGAAACGAGATTGGTCGCGTTAGAACGAGTTTGAGTAGGCTATCTTGTAGAGTTGAAACTAGAGAGGAATGGTGGCTTGAAACAATGGCAATCATCCCCGAAAGCTCACAGTCTCGAGAGCAAAACCGAGCTCTCCCGGGCAGCTCAGAGTGAGAGTTTGGGTTGGGGTTTGAGGAGAGACAGAGAGGACTCGATTGAGAGGGAGGAGGTGCGGGTGTGAGTGAGGGAGATAGAGAGGAAAGCCGGGGCGTGCTTAAGAAGGCAGACGAGCTCTGCCAGCACGCGGCGCCCATTGTCTGGCCGCGGAGCGCGGCGAGTGCTGACATACAGAAGAGGACAACAAGAATGGGAGCGGCTGCGCCAGGAGGTCTGTGAGGGAGGGTCGTGGTCTGAGGCGAGAGGGCGTACGCGGAGGTGGGCTGTCGGCTTGGAGAAGGGATGCCGAATGCACGCACGCCAGGTGTTCGTCGAATCGACGTCCATCAGGACACGGCCGGGCGAGGCCGAGAGAAAGAATACAAAGTCGAAGTCTTGCTTGGGAAGGCTCAAGTATGCTTCGGGGAGGCTAGTGGCGAGATGGCTCGGTCAACGGTGCAGGTTTCATAAATGGGACATGTCAATGGCGTGCTAGGTCACCAGGGAGGGAGAGAGGGGTAGGCTAGCTTCTAGGTTTTTCAGAGGTGGCCAGAGGGTGTGAGAGGTGCACAAAATTGTATTGGTTGAGATAGATAAGGAGGGGCAGCAGCAATATTTTCAAGATTTGGTCCAAGATGTGAATCGGTCTTCTCCTCTCTTCACCTCCAAATGGGTACAGCCAAATTCGTTACTGTAGCTGTGCAAGTCGACCATGGATGGGTGGGGGTGCTGGAGTGACCAAGGTGGAAATTTTGTGATGATCCAACAATGAGTTTTGAAAGGGGGAGATTGAAATATACACTAAGGCATTACATTGACCCAAACTTTATTTGGGTTTGTTGGAGTTGTTTCCATGCAATAGCATGGTTTGGTGGATCACAGAGGCGTATTTTGATGAGGTGATGGTGGTGTCCAAGCTTAGATTCCCTGGGAAAATAAATTTGATCACCTTCTAGGAATATGTCCAAATTAGAATTGAAAAAGCACTTGGAAATTTTTGAAATCCAAAGATGAGATTTTGAGTTTAAAAGGTTCTACTTGCAAAACTATGCTTTGTAGAATTTTCTAAAATTCTTTTGATGAAAAATAAAAGTATAAGAAATGGCTTAGTTGCCATTCCCATACATTTTCTTTAATAAGAAAAGAAATAAATAAATTAAAAAATTAGGGAAATAATTTCCATTGGGAAATAGAGTGATATAAAAAGGTAGATCACATTTCCCACCTTATTTGAAAAGAACCTTTAAAAATAAATAAAGCATTTGAATAAGTTAGTAGAAAAAGAAAAGAAAAAGAGAAGGGTTTATGATTTTAGAGATAAATAGTCATACAGATAAATGAGCTGGGATTGATAAAAAGAAAACAAGGATAGAGCTCACGTGATGTTGGTTGAAGTCTAGGGGCAATGGTAAAGGTTTTAAATTAAGCCAGAATCTGGGCAGGGAAGAAAGGTGACAAAAGGTCACTATTTTGATTAGGGCTAGAACATGATCAATTTATTAGCAAATGCCCTCAAATGACCAAATGGTAATGGAGAGAATGGAGGATCAGATGACAAAGATGAGTTCTAGGTGGGTGCATTGCCATGGATGGAAAGTAGGAGATTAAGACAAGTCTCTGAAGATTGAATCTGTTAACAGAAGTGAAGATAGGGCCAAACTTGGAGTTTGGATGATTTTGCATTTTAGTTTGCCTTTCTAATTCTACTTGGCTTCACTAAGATGCTATCAAGCATTTATACGGTTTCACAAGAACCATTAAGTACTTAGAGGGGAGTCTTTAATCAAAACAAACATTCATACAAGTAGAGATCACACAAGGTCAACATAGTCAACACAGTCAAGCATCCTTAGAAGAAATGGTTGGACATGTGCTTAGTAATGATCATGCCACGGGAAAGTTTTGAAATGAGTTTGAAATAAGAGAGTAAAGCTTTTGTAAACATTTTTATAAGCCATGGGAGACACAAACATCTCCTTACTCAAGTTTTCTCAAAGGTGTTTGAAAACCACTTGCCAAAGGTTTATAAAATAGTAGTTTTATAAAATATAGTGGGATCACAACACTATGTCCGTGGAGTTTTACAAATACTAGTTTTGGTATAGCTCTTGTTTTAAAATAGGTCTTGGCTCCTATTTTGGGAAATTAAAATATTTTGAAAAAAAGGGAGGTGCAAAGATACTTTGTTTTGGAGGGAAAGCTAGAAGCACAAGGGGTGGCATGATCTCATGAGCACACTAATTGTGTTGGTTCACAAACTCACCCATCAAACAACACTCTTGCAAACAAGATTTTCCTAACAATCTAGGCAAAACACACAGGAAACTCTATTTTATTTATCTATTTGCAAAAAGTTTTTATTGGCCCTCATTTTTGCATTACCAAACTCTGCTTAAACAGGGTTACAAAAAGTGGGGTGTTACAATGGGACGACCTGGCGTATGCCTGCTAGGGCGCAGGGCAGCGGCGTGGTCACATCGGTAGGGCTGCGGTGGCGACGTGTAAGGCGGTGGCAGCGTGCTCGCATCGACAGGCCTGCCTGATGGCCCAAGTTGGAGGAGCAGTGGTGGCCTCATGACGGGCAGCGCGTCGCGGAGGATGGCTACGGCCACGATGGGGATGGGAGACAACGGGCAGCAACCTCCGGCTGATGTCGGCCTTAGGCGGGCGGCGGCAGTCTGCGTTTGAGCATGGGCGGTGGCCTGCGGCAGGCGGTGTTTTGGGCGAGCAATGGCGGCGTTAATTGAAAAGGGGGCTTTTTTTTCGAACCTGTATCGTCGATGGTTGTTCGTTCTGGACTATTTTAGCGTTAATTATGGGTGATCTTTTAGCCATTAGATGTTAATTTGAGGGTTGTGATTTGTTGGATCTGCCCCCTCTCTCCCTTTTTATATTGGTATAGATTCTATTTGCATGCTAGTAACCCTCAATGTGGGTTCGGTCCTCCAAGATCTGTCACAGTCACAGCTCTCTTCAACTTGCTCATAACGCTTGACAAAGAGTTATGTGACCTAGACTTCTCTTCCTCCCACCCCGCTCCCCTGCTCCGCTCCTGCACAGAGTTGACCCACCGACCCCCCCTCTCCCCTCCTCCGACGGCCTCGCCGGCCGGAGTGATTGGGAGAGGGGTGGTCGGCCCCTACTCGTCGGCGTCTTCGGGCGGCGCTCGTCGGTGACTTGAGCCTCTCCCTCTTCGGCGTCCTTCATGGACGGTAGCCAGGGTTGGTTCCGGCCGAAGCTCATCAAATAAGCACACCCCTTGTGCTAGGTTGAGGTCCCTGGCTTGGGATCTGGCGATTCCCTCCCGAACTTGTCGTGGTGGCGGGATTGGTGGGGAACGACTCAATTCGGACTCCGGTGGCCTTGATCTATGGCGGATGCGTCTGCAGCAGGCCCGTCTTGCTCCTTCAGTCAACCGTGGTGGCATGGCCGAGGCTTGGAGGGGTCGGCTGCCTCCTATGCTCGCGGCCGCTCGATTGTTGCTTCTCTTCTTCTTGCTGCCCGGCCATGGCGGCGAGGAGCAAGAGAGGGGGAGCAGCGATTCTAGCGGTCTTTGTGTTTCCTAGGGGTTCTTCTCAGCCTAGATGCTCCGGTGTGGTGTCTGGTGGCTTTCTTCTCTGCAACTCGGTGGGCTTCCATGGAGGAGGCAGTCAGTGTCGCTATTGAAGAAGGCGCCCTCTTTCAATAACTTTTGGTGGACTCTGCTTCCTCTCCTGATTTGTATCAAGCTGGAGTTTCTGCTTCCCCTTTGGCTGGCCGTGGAGGCAAGGGAATGGGATGCGGATCCGTTCCTGCTTTCTTCTCCGAGGCTTCGGAGGTGGAATCCGTGGGTGTGTGGCTGCCCAGGTGTGTCATCTCGCCGGCAAGAGGGATGGTGCTACCTGCTCACCTGTGGCCGACTCCACGTGCCTCTGCTTCTGCGATGAGAGTGCTTTCTCCTATGGGGAGGCTTCTTCTTTGTGTCGGTCTTCTCTGCTCGTCTCCTCCTGCCCGTGGCGGGTGCAGTGAGTCTGACGGCGGGTCGCTCTTCTTTGACAGTGGCGGTGAAGGGCTCTCCCCTATTTGCTTTGTCCTACAGTTCAGGAGTGGAAATTCTTTCCTCTCGAGCACCCTTGCAACGACGGGTGATTGTCGTCCACCATCTGAGGCCATGCTCTGGCCTGACCTGAAGCCGGTGAAGGATTCCAGTACCCGTTTAACCTCCATTGGGAGGCCCCTTTCGAGATCAGCATCCGCGCTCATCGTATTCTCGGCGGAAGTGGTTTCGTTCCCGCTTTCGGGCTCGACAGCGGCAGCCTCGATCTCATCTCCGGCTCGACGGTGGGGAAAGAGAAGGACCAAATTGCTTTGTTTCATCTCTTAGTGGGGTCTTTTCTGCTTTTACCAGGGACCTATGGTTTATTTTCTTTTCTTATGGGGTCCTTTGTAACAATTTGTACACCCACCGCTTATTGATAATGTGAAGTTTCCGTGCCCTTCGGGGCGCTCCCATTCAAAAAAAACTTGCTCATGGCTAGATCGATCAGTTTCAGGTCAAATAGGAAGAACAAAAAATTTCTACTCCCTCTCATCCATATTACTCTTCGTTAATATGGATGTATCTAGACACATTTTTGTGATAGATACATCCGTATTAGCGAAGAGTAATATGGGTCAGAGATAGTACTTTTAAAAAGGGCCAATGATACGTCTCAAACGTATTTATAATTTTTGATGCTCTATGCTTGTTCTTACACCATTTGCTTAGTGTTTTGTTACACTTCGTGGCGTTTTTATGCATTTTCTGGAACTAACATATTAACAAGATGCCACAGTGCCAATTCCCTATTTTTTGTTGTTTTTGTGTTTCAGAAAAGTTACATAGGAAATATTCTCGGAATTGGACGAAACAAAAGCTGAACCTCCCAATATTTACTGAAGCTTCCAGAAGACCGAAGAGGATATGGAGAGGGGCCATGGGCTGACCACACCATAGGGGGGTGCGGCCCAGCCCCTGGTCGTGCCCACCCATGGTGAGGGCGCCCTGGTCCAACTCTGGCGCTGCCCCTTCGCCTATAAAGACCCCCCGACGGGAAAAACCTAAACACCCAATCAATTTTCCAGAAACACATCGCGATCCACTGCCGTCGTCGACCCGATATCGGGAGTGTCTAGAAGCTCTTCCCGACACCTTGCCGGAGAGGGGAATCGCCACCGGAGGTCTTCTTCATCGCCATGCTTGCCTCCGTGATACATCTCCAACGTATCCATAATTTTTGATGCTTGATACGTCTCCAACGTATCTATAATTTTTAATGCTCCATGCTTGTTTTTACACCATTTGCCTATTGTTTCGTTACACTTCGTGGCACTTTTATGCATTTTCCGGAACTAACCTATTAACGAGTTGCCACAGTGCCAGTTCCCTCTTTCTGCTGTTTTTGTGTTTCAGAAGTGATACACAGAAAATATTCTCGGAATTGGACGAAACAAGTTCCTGAAGTCTTATTTTACCCGGAAGCTTCCAGAGACCCAAAGGAGAGAAGGAGAGGGGCCACCAGGGGCCCACACGCATAGGTGGCGCGGCCAGCCCCTGGCCCGCGCCACCATGGCGTGAGGCTACCTGGGTCCTCCTCTGACATCGCCCCTTCGCCTATAAAGACCCCCCGACGGAAAAAAACCTAAGTACCCGATCACTTTTCCAGAACACATCGCGATCCGCCGCCGCCGTCTACCCGAAGATCAGGAGGGTCTAGAAGCTCTTCCCAGCACCCTGCCGGAGAGGGGAATCGCCACCGGAGGTCTTCTTCATCGCCATGCTTGCCTCCGGAGCGATGAGTGAGTAGTCTACCTTGGACTATGGGTCCATAGCAGTAGCTAGATGGTTGTCTTCTCCACCATGTGCTTCATGTTTAGATCTCATGAGCTGCCCTACATGATTGAGATCACCGTTATGTAATTCTATATGTTTGGTTTGTTGGGATCCGATGAATATTGGTGTTTATGATTGAGTTGCTGTACTGAATATTATCTTATGTTATCTCTATGTTGTTTATGATCTTGCATGCTCTCCGTTGTTAGTAGCTATCTTGGCCGAGTAGTTGCTAGTGACTCCAAGAGGGGGTATTTATGCTCGATAGTGGGTTCATGCCTCTATTTAACCTGGGGGAGTGACAGAAACCTCTAAGGTTGTAGATGTGTTGTTGCTACTAGGGATAAAACAACATTCATATGCTCAAGGGCATATGCTTTGTTTACATTACACACTTTGCTTAATGCAATTATCTGTTGTTCGCAACTTAATACTCTTGGGGTGTTCGGATTGATATCCCCGGGAGTGGATTATTAGTCATAGATGCAGTTGGATGGCGGTCTATGTATTTTGTTGTAATGCCCAGAGTAAATCTCATAGTGATCTTCTTGACATATCACGTTTATCTTTATTCTATCAATTGCCCAACTGTAATTTGTTTACCCAGCATGTGTTATTTATCTTATGGAGAGACACCACGAGTGAACTGTGGACCCCTGTCCTATTTCCATCATATTGCTATTACCTGTTTACTTTACTCGCACTGTTTACTTTATTCGCATACTCTACTGTTTTCCACTTGATACGCTCATAACCTTTGTTTCAAGCAAACCGGTGAGATTGACAACCTCATCGCAAGTTGGGAACAAAGTACTTGGTTGTGTGTGTGCAGGTTCCGCGTTGCAGCTAGCAAGCAAAGCTTGGACGAGGCGCCATATATAAATTGTCCAAAGCTGTCGCAAACTAGCAAGCATCACCTTCAGTCGTCATTGTCTGCTTTTCTCCTGAACGATAAACCTTGGTTTCTTCACTGAGGGAAAACAAGCTGCTATACTCATCATACCTTCCTCTTGGGGTTCCCAACGGGCTGGTCATTCACCACGCACAAGGACCTCTGATCTCCCACATCAACTTGGAGTATCAGCCTCTTTTCTGGCGCCGTTGCCGGGGAAGAGTGGAAGACTTCTGCGAGGGGAGTTTTCGCACACGCATCCTTTACTTTGTTATTGTTTGCTTTACTTTATTTATTTTACCTGCATTGCTTTATATCAAAAACCCAAAAAAATTAGAATCCTTGGTAGTTGTTTTTACTTGTTTACTTTCGTTTTGCTGAAATGGCCAATCCTGAAAACACCAAGTTGTGTGACTTTACTAGCACGAACAATAGTGATTTTATCTGCACTCCTATTGCACCACCTGCTACTGCTGCAAACTTTTATGAGATTAAGCCTACTTTGTTGAACCTTGTTATGAAAGAGCAATTTTCTGGTGCTAGTACTAAAGATGCTGCAGCTCATCTCAACAATTTTGTTGAGCTATGTGAGATGCAGAAATATAAGGATGTTGATAGTGATATTATTAAGCTCAAGTTGTTTCCTTTTTCTTTGAGAGGAAAAGCTAAAGATTGGTTGCTGTCTTTGACTAAGAATAGTATTGATTCGTGGGCTAAGTGTAAGGATGCTTTTATTGGTAGATACTATCCTCCAACTAAGATTATATCTCTGCGTAGCAATATTATGAAGTTTACTCAGTTTGATAATGAACATGTTGCTCAAGCTTGGGAAAGAATGAAATCTATGATAAAGAATTGCCCCACTCATGGACTGACTACTTGGATGATTATCCAAACTTTTTATGCAGGACTGAATTTTTCTTCGAGGAACCTACTTGATTCAGCTGCTGGAGGCACTTTTATGTCCCTTACCTTGGGCGCCGCAACAAAGCTACTTGACAACATGATGGTAAATTATTCCGAATGGCACATCGAGAGAGCTCCACAAGGTAAGAAGGTAAATTCTGTTGAGGAAACCTCTTCCTTGAGTGATAAGATTGATACCATTATGGCTATGCTTGCTAATGATAGGACTCATGTTGATCCTAATATTGTTCCTTTGGCCTCTTTGGTTGCTCAAGAAGAGCATGTTGATGTGAATTTCATTAGAAGCAATAATTTTAACAACAATGCTTATAGGAACAATTTTGCTAGTAACAATTATAGGCCATATCCTTCTACCAATGGTAATGGTTATGGTAACTCTTATGGTAATTCCTACAACAAAACTAGGGCCGCGTCCTCCGAGCTTGAGGTAATGCTCAAGGACTTCATCGGTAAGCAAACTGCTTTTAACAAGTCTGTTGAGGAAAAGTTAGGCAAAATTGATATTCTTGCTTCTAAAGTTGATAGCCTTGCCCATGATGTTGAACTTCTGAAATTAAAAGTGTTGCCTAATGATGCGAAAGAGAACAATGGTTTTGCTACCGCTAATGCTATTCAAGTTGGAATTGATGAAAATATTAGATTGTTAGCGGAATTGCATGCCAGGTGGGAAAGAGAAGATGAGATGGCTAGAGAGATGAAGGTATGTACCATTACTACCTCTAATGATGTTGCTCCTAATGCTAGCAATCCTCTTACTTTGATTGGTGTAGAGAAAACTCCCACTCCTTGTGTTAAAAAGCCTAAAACTGCCAAAACTTTTTCTCAAAAGAGTGCTGAAATTTTTCGGAGTGTGGGAGATGATAGCTCTATTTCCTTTAATGATTTTGATGTTGATGGCTGCAATATATCTGAAGTTATTTTGTTCTTGCAAAATCTTGCTTTGACTCCCAATGCTAGTTCTTTAAATATTGCTTTTACTAAGCATATTACCAATGCTCTCATAAAAATTAGGGATGAAAAGTTGAAGCAAAAAGCTTCCGTTCCCAAGAAGTTAGAAGATGGTTGGGAACCCATCATTGATATGCATGTTAATGGTTATGATTGCCATGCTTTATGTGATCTAGGTGCTAGTATTTCTATCATGCCTAGAAAGATTTATGACATGCTTGATTTACCACCGCTTGAAAAGTGTTATTTTGATGTTCCTATTGCTGATGTTGCTAAGAAGAAACCTTTGGGAAGGATTAATGATGTTCTTATTGTGGTTAACAATAACCTTGTTCCCGTTGATTTTCTTGTTATGGACGTTGAATGCCATGCTTCATGTCCTATTATTTTGGGAAGACCCTTTCTTCGAACTGTAGGTGCCATCATTGATATGAGGGAAGGCACTATCAAATATCAATTCCCACTCAAGAAAGGTATGGAACACTTCCCTAGGAAAAGAAATAAATTACTTTTTGACTCTATTCTTAGAGCAAATTATGAGCTTGATGCTTCATCACTTGATGTTACTTGATTCGCAATTTTCTGCGCCTAGCTCAAAGGCGTTAAAGAAAACACTCTTGGGAGATAACCCAATGTTTCTTTTCAGTACTTTTTCTTTTATTTGAGTCTTGGAAGTCATTACTACTGTAATGACCGCTCCTTATCCTTTTTTATTTCGTTTTTGTGCCAAGAGAAGCCTCTAATTCGAGCGAGGTAAAGATTTGGGGATGTTGCTGTCCTGAAACTGTTTTCGGTGCTGCACCGTAAAAATTCGTATAAATTCTATGTATATCTTTTGGACCTACGATTTCTTGTGCATATGCCCCAGGTTATATCCAAACTTTTGTTAGTTGAACACTTTTTAATTTGAGCAACATAAAATCCCTCAAAAATTCGACCTTTGTCAGCTGTTCAGTTTTGACAGATTTCTGCCAATATTTGTGTTTGCCACTTTATCGCTTTCTTTTGAGTTCTTTTGATCACGGAACTTTTGGGGAGGTTGCTACAGTAGTATTTGCTATATATGTGGTGGTTTTGGGTTGAAACCTGAAGCAAAAAGAGGTTGATTATATGTTATGCCTACACTAATGTTGCTAATAGAATTGTGTTTAGTTTTGTATGAAGGAAGTTTTCAAGTGTAGGGATTGGAGAATGATGAGATGAGTTGAAGAATGGACAAAAGCTCAAGCTTGGGGATGCCCATGCATCACCCCAAGAAATATCCAAGAAGTACAAGTGTCAAAGCTTGGGGATGCCCCCGAGGCACCCCTTCTTCATCGGCAAAAATCAGGTCACCTTTCAAGACACTATATTTTTATTGCTTCATGCACTATGTGTTTTTCTTGGAGCGTCAGTTGTTTTAGTTTTATTAGTTGGTTTAGTTTGTTTGCTGCAATAAATGGTTGGACCCCAACAAATTTCTTTTGGAGAAGTTGCCTTGCTTTTCATTTGCCAAGAACACTCCGTTTTCACTCTTATCGTTCATCGAGTGTTCTTCTTTTTCCGCTACTGCTTTTGGTTTTCATTTTTGCCTTGATTTGCATTCATACCTTGTCATATCTTTTCATCAAGGTGTATTTTTGCCTCTGATCTTTATTGGTTTTCATCAAAAGAGGTGTTTATAAAAATTTCAAATGGTGTTGGAAAAGAGAAAAAGCTTTGTGCAAAATAGTGGTACAAGAAGGAGCTTGTGTAGACTGCGGCTTAGGCTTTTTCATGTCATGCTTGATGTCTTTTTGATAGTATGCTTAGTGGTTTTGCTGTAGCATGACTTGTCTCAAATAACTGAGATTGCTTAATGAGCCTTTGAAAAAATCATGCGTTGTTTTTATTGTATGGAAGCATTATTTTGGTTTTCTCCTTGATGCTTTATTTGGGTTGACTTGGCGCATGCTCACACATGTTAGACTCTTACAAAGTCGCCAATAGCCTTCATGATCATTTAGTTTTTGACTTTTGATGCCATCTTATGCTTCTTTTAATGTCGTTTTGTCGCTTTGCATGATTATGGCCATTATTGCTCTCTTAGTTGGTCGTTCCCAGTCTTTTGCTAGCCCTCGCCTTGTACTGAGTATGAGCTCTACTCGTGCATCCAACTCCTAAAAGCCAAAGTTTTCCAAAGTGTCCACCATACATACCTACTAGCAATTTGCTATTCCAAGTAAATTTGACTTGCTTTTATTTTCTCTTCAAATTAAACTCTTACCAGTGTTATGCGAAAGTCGGTCAGTAAAGCTCTCACGAACCGGAAGGCACACTTTACTTTTTCATGTTCTTAAAAATTTGACATTGTGGTCTCTTATGTTGAGTTGTTATGCTTGCAAGTTGTAAGTTGGATTCTAGCCCAGCCATGCAGTCATGAGCAAGCTTTCAACATTGCACTTCTTAATTGAGTTGATATCGCGATCTTTTGCTTATGGATGCCCGCGGTGTGAAATGAATTGGGAATCTTGTGGGGATCATGGAGTTTGTATATGTGTTAGGGAAACGCCAGGCCGCTAATCTAAGCCATGCATAATTCATGGTGGAAATTTGCAGCATACCCATGGTGAACATACGACGACGCATCTCACAATAAAAAGCTAAACAAAAGGCAAATAAAAGAGATGTCGAGGTGTTCATTGTCTGCTTGTCCTATCATTTTGTTGTGGGCTTGTTCCATGTCATCGGGCATGGAGGTACCCCATTGGCGGTTCTCAATGATATGCATATACTTACAATGACAAGAGCCTTGCTTGGGACTCTAAGTAAAGTAGCATGAGGTTTGGGTACTCGTATTCACGGGACACGAGGTTTTCAACTTATGATTTGTCAAGCATATGCATCATAATTGTTCTCGCATTAACTTTAACCATTCAAGATGCTTATGATGGGGGCAATGAGAGCTCAAAGCCGGTAAGTACCATAATTTTTGAAGGTTATAAAACTTGCAATCACTGCTTCCCTCTGCGAAGGGCCTTTCTTTTACTTTTATGTTGAGTCACCACCTTCTATCTTTATGCACCATTAAGAGAGCATAGTTGTCATTCTTAGTGTAATATGCATTGTCCCAAAGTTCATTGATTGACTCATATTGTTGGTTTCACTTGTTCTTAAATTATTTGTATCTAGTCGCCCTCTTAAACTTGAAGGTGTCCTATGCATTTATGTTTTGCTCTCTTTGAAGGACAAGCTGAAAACCATTTGTATGTTTTTCCTTATGATTTGAACACACGTTTGACTTTCATTGTTTCATTTTCATGATCTTTTGTTTGTGTTCATCTGCATGTTTACAACATGGTTGCTAAGTTCTTATTGTCAGGATTATATCTTCATGCCCATGTTTTAAGTTCTTAAGATCCCAGCTCACAAATGCTTACATATATGATCAAGATTGTGTAGGTGCATGTCACCTCAAGAATTATTCTTTTGTTATCACTTACCTACTCGAGGACGAGCAGGAGTTAAGCTTGGGGATGCTTGATACGTCTCCAACGTATCTATAATTTTTGATGCTCCATGCTTGTTTTTACACCATTTGCCTATTGTTTCGTTACACTTCGTGGCACTTTTATGCATTTTCCGGAACTAACCTATTAACGAGTTGCCACAGTGCCAGTTCTCTGTTTTCTGCTGTTTTTGTGTTTCAGAAGTGATACACAGGAAATATTCTCGGAATTGGACGAAACAAGTTCCTGAAGTCTTATTTACCCGGAAGCTTCCAGAGAGGGGCCACCAGGGGCCCACACGCATAGGTGGCGTGGCTAGCCCCTGGCCCGCGCCACCATGGCGTGAGGCCACCTGGGTCCTCCTCTGACATCGCCCCTTCGCCTATAAAGACCCCCCGACGGAAAAAACCTAAGTACCCGATCACTTTTCCAGAACACATCGCGATTCGCCGCCGCCGTCGACCCGAAGATCGGGAGGGTCCAGAAGCTCTTCCCGGCACCCTGCCGGAGAGGGGAATCGCCACCGGAGGTCTTCTTCATCGCCATGCTTGCCTCCGGAGCGATGAGTGAGTAGTCTACCTTGGACTATGGGTCCATAGCAGTAGCTAGATGGTTGTCTTCACCACCATGCGCTTCATGTTTAGATCTCATGAGCTGCCCTACATGATTGAGATCACCGTTATGTAATTCTACATGTTTGGTTTGTTGGGATCCGATGAATATTGGTGTTTATGATTGAGTTGCTGTACTGAATATTATCTTATGTTATCTCTATGTTGTTTATGATCTTGCATGCTCTCCGTTGTTAGTAGCTATCTTGGCCGAGTAGTTGCTAGTGACTCCAAGAGGGGGTATTTATGCTCGATAGTGGGTTCATGCCTCTATTTAACCTGGGGGAGTGACAGAAACCTCTAAGGTTGTAGATGTGCTGTTGCTACTAGGGAGAAAACAACATTCATATGCTCAAGGGCATATGCTTTGTTTACATTACACACTTTGCTTAATGCAATTATCTGTTGTTCGCAACTTAATACTCTTGGGGTGTTCGGATTGATATCCCCGGGAGTGGATTATTAGTCATAGATGCAGTTGGATGGCGGTCTATGTATTTTGTTGTAATGCCCAGAGTATATCTCATAGTGATCTTCTTGACATATCACGTTTATCTTTATTCTATCAATTGCCCAACTGTAATTTGTTTACCCAGCATGTGTTATTTATCTTATGGAGAGACACCACTAGTGAACTGTGGACCCCTGTCCTATTTCCATCATATTGCTATTACCTGTTTACTTTACTCGCACTGTTTACTTTATTCGCATACTCTACTGTTTTTGACTCGATACGCTCATAACCTTTGTTTCAAGCAAACCGGTGAGATTGACAACCTCATCGCAAGTTGGGAACAAAGTACTTGGTTGTGTGTGTGCAGGTTCCGCGTTGCAGCTAGCAAGCAAAGCTTGGACGAGGCGCCATATATAAATTGTCCGAAGCTGTCGCAAACTAGCAAGCATCACCTTCAGTCGTCATTGTCTGCTTTTCTCCTGAACGATAAACCTTGGTTTCTTAAATGAGGGAAAACAAGCTGCTATACTCATCATACCTTCCTCTTGGGGTTCCCAACGGGCTGGTCATTCACCACGCACAAGGACCTCTGATCTCCCACATCAACTTGGAGTATCAATGCTCCATGCTTGTTTTTACACCATTTGCTTAGTGTTTCGTAACACTTCGTGGCATTTTTATGCATTTTCCGGAACTAACCTATTAACGAGATGCCACAGTGCCAGTTCCCTGTTTTCTGCTGTTTTTGTGTTTCAGAAAAGTTACACAGGAAATATTCTCGGAATTGGACGAAACAAAAGCCAGAAGTCCAGATATTTACTGAAGCTTCCAGAAGACCGAAGAGGAGACGGAGAGGAGCCACTGGTGGGCCACACCACCAGGGGGAGTGGCCTAGGGCTGGCCCACGCCCACCTGTGGTGAGCCCCACCAAGTCCACTTCTGACGCCGCCCCTTCGCCTATAAAGACCCCCCGGCGGGAAAAACCTAAACACCCGATCACTTTTCCAGAAACACATCGCGATCCACCGCCGTCGTCGACCCGAGATCGGGAGGGTCTAGAAGCTCTTCCCGGCACCCTGCCGGAGAGGGGAATCGCTGATGTCTACGCACGCGTCTGTTCTTGTAGACAGTGTTGGGCCTCCAAGTGCAGAGGTTTGTAGAACAGCAACAAGTTTCCCTTAAGTGGATCACCCAAGGTTTATCGAACTCAGGGAGGAAGAGGTCAAAGCTATCCCTCTCAAGTAACCCTGCAATTACGATACAGAAAGTCTCTTGTGTCCCCAACACACGCAATACACTTGTCAGATGTATAGGTGCACTAGTTCGGCGAAGAGATAATGAAATACAAGTGGTATAGATGATTATAAGTAGTAAATGCAATCTAGAATAAAAATGGCAGCAAGCAAACAAGTAACAAAACAGCAAGTAAACGGTGTGCAAAGCTTGGAAACAAGGCCTAGGGATCATACTTTCACTAGTGGACACACTCCCAACAAATATAACATAATTGAACAAATAAATAACTTCTCTTCACTATGCTACTCTGAATTACTCTCCTATTGAATAACACTAATCATTGCGTAGTGGCTACAGAAGCACCCCTTAAAGTTCATCAAGTACTTAACAAACACCACTCATAGAGATATCCAAATCAAATCACAACTCAAGATAAATATTATTGCAACTTAGACCAAGTACTAACATGGTGCACACACTGTCAACAATACACCATGAAAGGAGGAATAGATCACTTCAATACTATCATAGTGATAATTATTCTCATAATACATAAGAGATCACAATCGTAGACTAGACCAAGTACCACCATGATGCACGCACTGTCACCGTTACACCATGGCAGGAGGAATAGATTACTTTAATAACACACTAGAATACACATAATGAAGAAGAGTAGCATCTACTTATTCAACATGATACAAAGCTCACGATCACATAAAGATCACATCATGGGAGAGAGAGGTGAACCACATAGCTACCGGTAGAGCCCTCAGCCCCGGGGGTGAACTACTCCCTCCTCATCATAGAAGACAGCAAGGTTGATGGAGATGGCGGTGAGGTCGATGGAGATGGCGGAGACGACGATGGAGACCGATGGATATGGCTCCGGGGGCACTTCCCCATCCCGGCAGGGTGCCAGAACAGAGACTTCTGTCCCCCGTAATTCATCGGCAGCGGCGGCGGAGCTACGGAACTCTTTCTGGAAATTTGCTGACTCCTCTAGGGTTTTCCGTCCTGAAGCTTTATATAGGCGAAGGGGCGTCGTCCGGCTCTCTTTTGGTCCTCGTCCTTCGTCCGGGAAAAATAGGAGTTCTGAAACTTGTTTCGTCCAATTCCAAGAATATTTCCTGTGTAGCATTTCTGAAACACAAAAATAGCAGAAAATAGGGAACTGGCACTGTGGCATCTTGTCAATAGGTTAGTTCCGGAAATCGCATAAAAACGCGACGAAGTGTAACGAAACACAAGGCAAATGGTGTAAAAACAAGCATGGAGCATCAAAAATTATAGATACGTTTGAGACGTATCAGCACCCCCAAGCTTAACTCCTGCTCGTCCTCGAGTAGGTAAGTGATAACAAAAGAAATAATTTTTGAGGTGACATGCACCTACACAATCTTGATCATATATGTAAGCGTTGTGAGCTGGGATCAAAAGAACTTAAAACATGGGCATGAAAGACATAATCTTGATAGAAGAAACTTAGCAACCATGTTATAACATGAAAAAGAACACAAACAAAAGATCATGAATAATGAAACAATGAAAGTCAAATGTGTGTTCAAATCATATGGAAAAACATAGTAAATGGTTTTCAGCTTGTCCCTCATGGAATAGCAAAACATAAATGCATAGGACACCTTCAAGTTTAAGAGGGCGACTAGATACGAATAATTTGAGAACAAGTGAAACCAACAATATGAATCAATCAATGAAAACTTTGGGACAATGCACATTATACTAAGAATGACAACTATGCTCTCTTAATGGTGCATAAATATAGAAGGTGGTGACTCAACATAAAAGTAAAAGAAAGGCCCTTCGCGGAGGGAAGCAGTGATTAAACATGTGCTAGAGCTTTTCATTTGTAAAACAGAGAGATAAAAATTGGGTTTTGAGAGGTGGTTGCTTTTGTCAACGACTGGCAATGGGGTTCTTACTATCTTCCATACAAAAATGAAGCAAGTTTTTGAGAGAGAGATTGGCACTTTTTGTTCTCTTTTTATAAAACTTGGCACTCCTTCCCACCTTTTTTTCCTTTCTCAAACCATGGCTAACCGATTCCATCGGGTGCCCACCAACATTCACATTACATGGAGGAGTGCCTTTTTTCTTTATTTTTTTTTCTTTTTTTTTTCTTTTTGGAATAAGACAATATGGAAGATAGCAAATCCGACCACTACGTCCTCATGAGCTGAAAACAGTGTCACAAAATGAGAAGTATTTTGAAGGTTTTTTTGAAAGGTAGCACATGAAAATTTACTTGGAATGGCTTGCAAATACCATGCATAGGAATTTATAGTGGACACAATGGCAAACTTGGTTTTTAGGAGTTGGATGCACGAGTAGAGCTCATACTCAGTACAAAACGAGGGCTAGCAAAAGACTGGGAGCGACCAACTAAGAGAGCAATAACGGTCATAATCATGCAAAGCGACAAAGCAACATTAAAAGAAGCATAAGATGGCATCAAAAGTCAGAAACTAAATGATCATAGAGGCTATAGGGGACTTATTTTGTAGTCAACATGGTGTAAGCATGTGCCAAGTCAACCCAAATAAAGCATCAAAGGAGAAAACTAAATAAATGCTTCCATATAATAAAAACAACGCATGATTTTTTCAAAGGCTCATTAAGCAATCTCAGTCATTTGAGACAAGTCATGCTACAACAAAAATCACTAAGCATACTATCAAAAAGACATCAATCATGACATGCAAAAGCCTAAGCCGCAGTCTACACAAGCTCCTTCTTGTACCACTTTTTTGCATAAAGCTTTTTCTCTTTTCCAACACCAATCACACTTTTTATAAACACCTCTTTTGATGAAAACCAATATAGATCAGAGGCAAAAATACACCTTGATGAAAAGACATAACAAGATCTGAGCACAAATCAAGGCGAAAATTGAAAACTAAACGCAGTAGCAGAAAAAGAGAACACTCGTTGAAACGATAAGAGTGAAAAACGGAGTGTTCTTGGCAAATGAAAAACGGAGCATGTCTCTCTCCAAACACATGATGTGATCCAAATATTTATTGCAGCAAACAAAGCAAAAGAAAACTGAAAACAAAAACAACTGACGCTCCAAGAAAAACGTATAATGCATGAAGCAATAAAAATATAGTGTCTTGAAAGGTGACCTGATTTTTGCCGATGAAGAAGGGGTGCCTCGGGGGCATCCCCAAGCTTTGACGCTTGTACTTCTTGGATATTTCTTGGGGTGATGCATGGGCATCCCCAAGCTTGAGCTTTTGTCCATTCTTCAACTCATCTCATCATTCTCCAATCCCTACACTTGAAAACTTCCTTCATACAAAACTAAACACAAATTTATTGGCAACATTAGTGTAAGCATAACATATAATCAACCTATTTTGCTTTAGGTTTCAACCCAAAACCATCACATATAAAGTATATACTACTGTAGCAACTTCCCCAAAAGTTCCGTGATCAAAAGAACTCAAAAGAAAGCGATAAAGCGGCAAACACAAATATTGGCAGAAATCTGTCAAAACATAACAGCTGACAAAGGTCGAATTTTTAGAGGGTTTTTTGTTGCTCAAATCAAAAAGTGTTCAACTAATGAAAGTTTGGATATAACCTGGGTCATATGCACAAGAAATCTCAGGTCCAAAAGATATACAGAGAATTTTCACGAATTTTTACGGTGCAGCACCAAAAAATTGTTTTAGGACAGCAACATCCCCAAATCTTACCTCACTCCAATTAGAGGCTTCTCTTGGCACAACAACGAAATAAAAAGGATAAGGAGAGGTTATCTTCTATATCTAAATACCAACCCCCCACTACCTGATTTTTCTAGCCTCTCGCGAAGCCACGTCACCCCCTATTTTCTGCCCTGTTCCGTTACGACTAGCATGGCGCGCGACCAGCCTCGCTTCCTCACGTTCGTGGACTGGAACGCACGTGACCCGCAACGCTCCGTCGGCCATCGTCGCGCGCGACCCGCCACATGCCTCAGGTTGCCTCGCTTCGCTCCTATGTGCACTTAACAAGATCGTTCCCATAAATGGGCTGGACCTACCCAATCCCCTCCGTGGGCTTGCAAAAGCGTCAAAAAATATAGGAAAAAACATATGTTCGTCTTCGTCCTGACAACTACCGACCGACCGTCGCTCTTCGTCTTCCTCTGGCACTGACGTCCCCTCCCCCTCCCCCATGAATGTTGCAGCCACGACCTCAGGCCTCCTCCTCACAAATGCTCTTGAAACCGCTAGATTAATCTAAAGCATCAATGATTGAAACTGCTGAGAAAACTGCTCAACTCAAATCATCGGCCGCCGCCGCAGGTTAAAAAGCAGCACAAGCTGCCATCTGAAACAGACACGGAAGGCTGCTCGCAGCGCTACCCCAACCTGGGCCATCAAATCTGGTATAAACCCGATCCCCAATAGAGTTCATCTTTTATTTTTGCAATCCCTCCCTCTAACATATCTTCCCAATATGTTAGGTTCAGCTACGGCTTCAGATCCGCTCAAACTTTTGGCTCTGGACCTGATTTAATTGGATTTTAATTCCTACTACCTCAAGCCAATGGATTTCTTTGGATTTCTTTGGATTAATTGACTCTCGGTCTGCTCGCTGACTGCACATGCTGCACGATAGCTAATTAGATTGGTATGCAAGCTCTCCTAACCTCCTCTTGATTTTTTTACAAGTTATAATGTTTGATTCTTCACCTCTTATAACCCATGGGCACACACATTCCTATTAGCATCTCTGGAACCCATCGCTTCCTCTTCTCAGTACTATCAATCCATCCTCTCTGGTGGGGGCTTCACAGGTTCTCATCCAGGAAACGCCTGCGCAACTGGAGGATGCAGAGCCGTGAGTTGGTGTTTGTGAGGCAGAGGCAGTGTGCGAGGAGGAATTTTGTTCACCATGTATGCAGTTTGGTTTCGTATTCTCCTTGCATACCAGATCGATGTGATCCTTCATACTCCACAATACTGGTAAGATAAAGGCTTAAAATTGTTTCCTTATCATCCTAATCATTCATTTTCCCTTACTAATTCTGCAGAGGATGTGCTCGATCAATCTAATTTGTACTAAACTAATATTTTCTTTACCAAGCTGAACCTACATCTGGCCATTCATCTCACGGAAGCTATCCTTCTGACTACTATACTTATGGTTGCCTTGATGAGTTTTTCATAAGGTAATTAAGAAAATATCTGAACATACTATTGAATGTCAATGTAAATGTCTCTTGCAAGCATTTTCCTGCCTAAAGTTAATTGGTTGACATATTCATTTTCTAGGGAATCTCTCACAATCAAACTTAAAATGCTATAGGTGCATTATTTTGTCCATTCCATGTTCTTCTGTTCTGGGTAGAAAGTATACGCGAATGATTCCGTTGTTGGTTGATTTCCTACAGTTTGGTAAGAGTTACAGTTAACGGTGGATTTTGAAGTGTATGACTGAGCCTGTCAGTCATGTAAGGTCTCAAGTGTTCTTATATTTTCTGTCCATTTTAATTCTCGGTTCTAGAGCGTTCAGAGGGACACACATTCATTCAGGAATTCAAGTGTGCAATTAGAGGTTACATAAATTGTTATGAAGCTTCTCGGTGTACTAACGCATCCATTTTATGCAGTTAGCATTGTGGCTCTATGCATCAGTAGATGCAATCCTAAGCCCTTTTCAGTTTCTCACGTTGATAACCGTTAGAGTAAATTTGTACTACATTGTCTTACCGTTTGTGTTTTGATGGTTGAAAGGTTTCAACTAATTTACAGATCTTGGAGAGCCACAGATACAAAATACCCTTCATCTCAATCTTTAGACTCGTGCATTTTTTTCCTATAAATTTTAGACTCATGCATAATCGGATGGAACATGTGGGCTTTAATTGCAGTGTTATTTACAATGTGTATGCATATACACGGCAGGGCTCTTGCCTTTTTTGTTAATAAAGTGGACCTACAAAATTAAGTTACTCAGTTTTCAAAGGTTATATTGAAATGTCTTCCAAAAGTTTGCTTGAGTACCAAAATATGCCAACTCATCAACTCTAGAATAAAATTTGTTTAGATATGTTTTTCTTACCCGCAGTACAACACTTTTCATAGAAATTGATTCTGCGAAATGTCCCGCAGCAACGCGCGGGGTATCATCTAGTTACAGTAGTAATAACTTCCAAGACTCAAATAAAAGAAAAAGTACTGAAAATAAAATAATGGGTTATCTCCCAAGAGTACTTCTCTTTAACGCCTTTGAGCTAGGCGCAGTAATTTGCAAAGATGCTCATGTGGGCGCCATATAAGAGCTTGAGGCAAAGGCGCCATATAGGAACTTAAAGCAATAGAGAGCATCAAAAAGCAGATATGAAAGACATTTAAATCTAAACCACTTCCTATGCATAGGAATCTTGTAAGAAAATAAATCAACGAGGCACATAGTAGCAAGCATGGATAGATAAAACAAGTGCCACTTCAAGATTTGCAACATAAAGAGGGGAAACTTAATATTGTTGAGATCCATCAAACCATGTTTCCCTCTCTCATAATAACTTTCAGTAGCATCATGAATAGAACTAACAATATAACTATCACATAAAGCATCCCTATCATGAGCCACATGCATAAAAGAATTAATACTCTCCACATGAACAATAGTAGTAGGAGCAGATTCAACAGAATAATTATTCTCATCACCATAATCATCAAAAATAGGAGGCATATTGTAATCATAACTAATTTTATCCTCAAAAGTAGGTGAACTAAAAATATTATACTCATCATCATAACCATCATAAACTAGAGGTTTAGTATCATCACAAGCTAGAGAACAGCTATTTCGCAAAGCATATTCTTCAAACATATCATCATAAGAAGGAACATGGATAGCACTAATGGTACAACAATTATTAATCTTAGAATTTGTACCAAAAAGATTTTCAATATCAAAAGTAGAGTGCTTTTTCCAATCATGATCACTAACATAGGTAGCAGGCATAGGAACATCACATAGGGGAGATAAAATATCATCAGAGCAAACGTTCACCACTAAAGCTAGGGAACTAAAAATATCATGCTTAACAAAACCAGCTTCCCCAAGCTTAGACTTTTCTATAGCATTAGCAATAACGGTGTTCAAAGCATTCATACTAACAACACTATTAGTATGCAAATTAAGCTCCAAAGGTTTTTCAATTTTCTCTTCAAACACTTCATATCTAAACTCAGGAAAAAGACTAAAGAACTCTTTGTTTTCCATTAAGCCTAACTAGTGAAAATAAAAACAAGAAACAAAAAGATGAAATTGCAGAATCTAAAGGAAATAACTCCGAGCACTCACACAGGAGGATGCGAGTACCTTTTACCTTACCTCCCCGGCAACGGCGCCAGAAAAGAGCTTGATGTCTACGCACGCGTCTGTTCTTGTAGACAGTGTTGGGCCTCCAAGTGCAGAGGTTTGTAGAATAGCAGCAAGTTTCCCTTAAGTGGATCACCCAAGGTTTATCAAACTCAGGGAGGAATAGGTCAAAGCTATCCCTCTCAAGCAACCCTACAATTACGATACAGAAAGTCTCTTGTGTCCCCAACACACGCAATACACTTGTCAGATGTATAGGTGCACTAGTTCGGGGAAGAGATAGTGAAATATAAGTGGTATATATGATTATAAGTAGTAAATGCAATCTGGAATAAAAATGGCAGCAAGCAAACAAGTAACAAAACAACAAGTAAATGGTGCGCAAAGCTTGGAAACAAGGCCTAGGGATCATACTTTCACTAGTGGACACACTCCCAACAAATATAACATAATTGAACAAATAAATAACTTCTCTTCACTATGCTACTCTGAATTACTCTCCTATTGAATAACACTAATCATTGCGTAGTGGCTACAGAAGCAACCCTTAAAGTTCATCAAGTACTTGACAAACACCACTCATAGAGATATCCAAATCAAATCACAACTCAAGATAAATATTATTGCAACTTAGACCAAGTACTAACACGGTGCACACACTGTCAACATTACACCATGAAAGGAGGAATAGATCACTTCAATACTATCATAGTGATAATTATTCTCATAATCCATAAGAGATCACAATCGTAGCCTAGACCAAGTACCACCACGATGCACGCACTGTCACCGTTACACCATGGCAGGAGGAATAGATTACTTTAATAACACACTAGAGTACACATAATGAAGAAGAGTAGCATCTACTTATTCAACATGATACAAAGCTCACGATCACATAAAGATCACATCATGGGAGAGAGAGGTGAACCACATAGCTACCGGTAGAGCCCTCAGCCCCGGGGGTGAACTACTCCCTCCTCATCATAGGAGACAGCAAGGTTGACGGAGATGGCGGTGAGGTCGATGGAGATGGCAGAGACGGCGATGGAGACCGATGGAGATGGCTCCGGGGGCACTTCCCCGTCCCGGCAGGGTGCCGGAACAGAGACTTCTGTCCCCCGAAATTCGTCGGCGGCGGCGGCAGAGCTACGGAACTCTTTCTGGAAATTTGCCGACTCCTCTAGGGTTTTCCGTCCCGAAGCTTTATATAGGCGAAGGGGCGTCATTAGGGGCTGCCAGGGGCTCCTCACACATAGGGGGCGCAGCCAGGGGCTGGGCCGCACCGCCCTGGTGTGAGGCTGGCCCCTGGCCCCCCTCCGGCTCTCTTTCGATCCTCGTCCTTCGTCTGGGAAAAATAGGAGTTCTGGAACTTGGTTCGTCCAATTCCGAGAATATTTCCTGTGTAGCATTTCTGAAACACAAAAACAGCAGAAAATGGGGAACTGGCACTGTGACATCTTGTCAATAGGTTAGTTCCGGAAATCGCATAAAAACGCCACGAAGTGTAATGAAACACAAGGCAAATGGTGTAAAAACAAGCATGAAGCATCAAAAATTATAGATACGTTTGAGACGTATCAATCGCCACCGGAGGTCTTCTTCATCGCCATGCTTGCCTCCGGCGCGATGAGTGAGTAGTCTACCTTGGACTATGGGTCCATAGCAGTAGCTAGATGGTTGTCTTCTCCACCATGTGCTTCATGTTTAGATCTCGTGAGCCACCTTACATGATCGAGATCACCGTTATGTAATTCTACATGTTGTGTTTGTTGGGATCCGATGAATATTGGTGTTATGATTGAGTTCATGTACTGAATTTTATCTTATGTTATCTCTATGTTGTTTATGATCTTGCATGCACTCCGTTGTTAGTAGCTATCTTGGCCGAGTAGTTGCTAGTGACTCCAAGAGGGGGTATTTATGCTCAATAGTGGGTTCATGCCTCTATTTAATCTGGGGGAGTGACAGAAACCTCTAAGGTTGTAGATGTGCTATTGCTACTAGGGGGAAAACAACATTCATATGCTCGAGGGCATATGCTTTGTTTACATTACACACTTTGCTTAATGTAGTTATCGTTGTTCGCAACTTAATACTTGTGGAGTTCTCGGATTGATTCGCCACAAGTGGATTATTAGTCATAGATGCAGTTGGATGGCGGTCTATGTATCTTGTTGTAATGCCCAGAGTACATCTCATAGTGATCCTCTTGACATATCACGTTGTCTTTATTCTATCAATTGCCCAACTGTAATTTGTTTACCCAGCATGTGCTATTTTATCTTATGGAGAGACACCACTAGTGAACTGTGGACCCCGGTCCTATTTCCTTTATATTGCTATCACCTGTTTACTTTACTCGCACTGTTTACTTTACTCGCATACTATTACTGTTTTCCACTCGATATGCTCATTCCTTTGCTTACAGCAAACCAGTGAGATTGACAACCTCATCGTAAGTTGGGAGCAAAGTATTTGGTTGTGTTGTGTGCAGGTTCCGCATTGCAGCTGGCAAAGCAAAGCACTGGACAAGGCGCCTTATAAATTGTCCGAAGCTATCGCAAGCTAGCAAGCATCACCTTCTGGAGTATTGGCTTCTTCCTCTTCTGATCGACAAACCTTGGTTTCTTACTGAGGGAAAAACTTGCTGCTGTGATTATCATACCTTCCTCTTGGGGTTCCCAACTGGACAGGTGCTTTAAATCATCAACACCGTGCCGTATCAAGCTCTTTTCTGTCGCCGTTGTCGGGGAGGAAAAAGAAGACTTCTGCAAGGGGAGTTTCGCACGCACATCCTTTACTTTGTTTTAAGTTTTGCTTTACTTTATTTTTGCTTGCATCGTTTTATCAAAAATACAAAAAGTATAGTTCCTACTATAGTTGTTATTTTTGTTGGTCTGTTATTGTCTTACTTTATCATGCTTTCTATTAATGGTTAGTTTCTTTGAAACTAAATCTTTTTGGCAAGGTGGGTTCACGGAAGAGCAACAAAATTATTATGAGGAACACCGCTTGTCACAAAAAGGGAAACACTTATGGGAACAAATAAATAGATTGTATATCATTGCTAGAAACGTGTGCTCTACTTATAATGTTACTTATTGCTTTGATAGATCTTGTTGCTGTAGGAGGCATAAACACCTCCCTTTTCAATGTGAGTATAATGATGATGTTACCATATCTTCTTATATTAATGGAAATTATGATTTTTATGATGTGGAACAAATTGAATAATTTATTGTTGGAAGGGTGCATTCGAACTTGCTTATTTGCTTGAAAATACTGATGATGCACCTTATAAATATGAGGTTTATGATATACTTACATTTTGTTTTGATAATTACAAGGAAGAAAATGGTTGTATTCTTAAATATCTTAATAGATGCTCTCCAACGGAAGAGACTAATGCCTTGAAGGAGCCTATGGAAGAAGAAATTGATAAAACTGGAAGCTCATTGGATGAAAAAGAGGAGGAGAGTGATGATCAAGAGGAGGAAGAATGGAGCTACCCATGTCTACCTTCCAATAAGAGTAACTCTTTAACCAATACCTTATTTGATCGCCCTCCATGCTTAACAAAGGAGGGTGAGTGTGATATTTATATTGTTGAGTTTGTTCATGATGCTACTGAAAAATATTATGAGAGAGGAAAATATGGTTGTTGGAATTCTCATGTTACTAAAACACCTCTCTTTATATTGAAAGTTCCGAAGTTGCTCTTGTTTTATCTACCCATACTTGTTACTATGTGCTTCTTTGATTTATTTTCTTACAAGATTCCTATGCATAGGAAGTGGGTTAGACTTAAATGTGTTTTATATTTGCTCCTTGATGCTCTCTTTTGCTTCAATTCATATTTCTTATGTGAGAATCTTCTCAAATTACTGAGCCTAGCTCAAAGGCGTTAAAGAAAAGTGAAAGGACACAGATGTCGCCTAGAGGGGGGGTGAATAGGCGATATCAAATTTTACGAATGGCTTGAACAAAAGCGGAATTAAACTAGCGTTTATTTTGTCAAGCACACAAAACCTAAATAAACTAGGCTCACCTATGTGCACCAACAACTTATGCTAAGCAATACAAGTAACAAGGTGATAGCAAGATATATAACTTCAAGCACGAAGGCTATCACAATGTAAAGTGCATAAGTAAAGAGCTCGGGTATAGGAATAACCGAGGCACGCGGAGACGATGATGTATTCCCGAGTTCCTCCCTTGAAAGGGAGTACGTCTCGTTGGAGGGGTGTGGTATCGCCACAAAGGCCTAACCAACGCCACAAAGGCCTCACCCTATTCTCCGGTGTGAGCTTGCGCCACAAAGGCCTAGCTCACTCTTCCACTAAGGGGTTCCTCAAGGCGGAACCGGGCCTTTACACAAAGCTTGGGGCACGCATCCACAACTTAATTGGAGGCTCCCAAGAATAGCCACAAAGGCACCACAAAGCCACAAAGCCGTCTAGGGTTCCAAGAACCCAAGAGTAATAAGCTCACAAACTTTCACTTACTCGAATCTCCGGGGAGAACTCAAACCGATGCAACTTATGCAATGGCAAGAGCACACAAGGTGCTCAAATCCTTCTCACTCAAATCCTACCAAAGCAACTAATGCTATGGAGAGATATGAGAGGAAGAACAAATGGAGGAAAACCACACAAGTCTCCAAGATCTAGATCCCAAGATGTTCCCCTCACTTAGAGGAGAGATTGATTGGTGGAGTTATAGATCTAGATCTTCTCTTTCAAATCCCTCAACAAGATTCAAGAAATATGGGAGGGATAGAGAGTAATTGCAAGCTCTTGAAGGTCAAAACAATGGAGGAGAGAGAGACAAGCAACCAACCAGCCCAAGGAGGAAGAAGGGGGCTTTTTATAGGCCCCCCCACGAAATCTGACCATTACAGCCATTTAGACCGGCTAAAGCCGGACTTAACACCGGCTAAAGCCGGCCAGACCGGCTAAAGCCGGACAAAAATCCGGACTGAAATAGAGAGGCAATCGAGCGCCCCGGTCCGGCTATTTCTGGCCCTGGGCCGGCTAAAGCCGCCCCTCCTGAAACTGGCAGGAACACCAAAACGAAAACGGCAATAACTTGAGCATCCGGACTCCGTTTTCGATGATCTTGGGCTCGTTGGAATCACCACAACGAGCTCTACAACTTCATCCATAGAAACATCATAGTCCAACAAGGGAGTATAAAACCAAATGATGAAAGGTTTGACCTCACTTTGAAGGCAAACCGGTAAAACCTCCAAACATCAAAAACGCAATAAGAGCTTCATGCGAAATCCGTTTTTGATGAGCTAGAGCTTGTCATGGAAATAACCACAAGCTCTAGAACCTCACATGGATAAAACCCAAATACGAACCAAGAAAGATGATGCCAAGTATGCAAAGGTTTGAGCTCTCTCCAAACGATATAATTAAGTTACTCACTCGAGAGCCCCTCTTGATAGAACGGCTATCGATCCTATAACCCGGTCTCACAACTAACACCATGAGACCGGTAAGAAAGAAACCCTAACACTATCATACCTTTGCCTTGAGCATTCCACTTGAGGTGGATAATGATGATCTTGATCTTCTCAAGTTGGACCACCTTTCTTGATTGAGCTTGCTTGATGAAGTCTTGCGGATTACTCCCCCATACTCCACTATGGAAGAGACTCTCTTTAAGCATATCTTCACATATCCATGATCACAATATAGATGGCAAGCTTCAAGCATATGTTCTCTTCTAGTTGCTCATCTTGAACTTGCGCTTTGACTTGATCAATCCTCGAATCAATTCTTCTTTCTCCATAATGATGGTGTCTTGAGGATACACATGAGAGCTCACTCAATCTTATTCTTCAAGACACACTTCACATAAGCTCAAATCCCTTAAGACCAATCTTTGGATCACTCCTTGAATAACACCTTGGTCAACACATAATCTTCTTCTTACAACCTTGACTCCAACAAATGGTTCAAGCATTGTCTATGGACAAGTCCTACACATATGACTCAATACAACCATTAGTCCATAGGGATTGTCATTAATTACCAAAACCACACATGGGGCTCGATATAATCTTTCAATCTCCCCCATTTTGGTAATTGATGACAATCTCTTTGAGAGGGTTTATATAATGAATTCAAAGAACCAAAATGGTTGTACTAACATCAAATACTACAAAAGTATGTGATGCTAGTAAAACCACCATATATAGAGCAAACTCCCCCACAATCTATGCACATGTGAATGATCTTGATTTCATTGCATATATTGCCAACCAAGGTTGTTGGTGGAGTTTCCACTATATACTCAACCATACAAAGCATGCAAGGCAAATGCTTAAGAACAAACCAAAGCATAAAAGCCAATTCCCTTTAAACCCTCGAAACTTCTCCCCCATTGGCATCCATTGCCAAAATGGGCGAAAAACTTAGAAGGCCAATATAGTGTGAGTTCCTCCAAAATAGTGTGCATATCCAAAAGAAATAAGTGAAGACACATGCACTTATACAAAGACAAATATATGAAGGAAACCAAACTATATTGAGGATCAAAGATTGCAAAAAAATAAGATAACACGATGGATAAACTTCAACAAATGAAGAGAGCAATCAAACAATCCAAAGAACAAACTGAATAAAGATTTTATGATAAGATCGAAAAGGTGCTCTAAATAATACGAGGAAGCTCCCCAAGGTGTGTGCACAAAATATTCTATTGAGTTGAAGTATAAGGTGCACACACATGGAATCATCACTCCCTCAATATTATTCAAAACAAAATGATACCAAGTGAAATTAAATACTATGCTAACCGCAAAATGGTGCTTTAAATGAAATGAGGAAGCTCCCCAAGGTACGTGCAAAAATTGGAATGTTTGTATTTGAATACAATTTACACAACATGGAATCCTCACTCCCTCAATAACATTTAAAACGCAACCATTTGCAAGAGATCATAGAGAAGAAATTAAGCTTAAAACTTGCATCAAAGAAATGGTTGAGCAAAAAGTAAGGGATAACATATAAAAGGCTCAACCAAGGAATGTGTGAGAGAAATGACACAACATATTATAAGACTAATACAAGGATTAGCATAGAGCATCCACATAGTCTTCAATGAATGATATTGCTTAGCATTCCATCCCAACACATAAGGTTCAAATAAGATATCAAATAATGAGATATCATCTCTCATGTGTATAAGTTTCTAAGTAGACAATATCACAAAGATAATTATCACAAAGAAACATGTACACACAAAATAGATACTAAGAATAGAACATGATATCCAAAATGAAGTCATGCAATATACCAATGAGATTTTTGCTGTTAAAGCATGGCCAAAGGCTTAATTTATCTTATTGTATATTGACGAACTTCAACCACCAACATGTCAAAGACATCACAAATATCAACAAGGGAAAGAAGATAGTTGGGATGCTTTGATAAAAACAACAAGTATCAAAACGAAGGATACCAAACGGAAGAAATAAATTTGCAATTTCATCAATATTGCACATGTGAGCTTATTGAAGAATTGATATGCAAAAAGATTGCTAAGTTGACATATATGGGATAGGAGAATCATGAGCATGATTTTTATATATTCCCAATAATATGTCCTCATCTCAACTTGCTCACATTTGCAATAAAGAGGTTTCATTAGAATCCTTGCAAGAACCACATGATTTTCAAATAAAGATATCCATGCCAAGAAACCACCTACACAAGGTTGGACGCTAGAAAAGTATGCATAAAAAGATACTTGTTACCGAGATATTAAAGGTAGGATGTAGTAGATAGGAGTTCTTCAATAATCCTAGCTTGCCTCAAATTATCATTTAGTCAGCACTTCATCCTTATTATTGAGACAAGCACCAATATATCTCCATGTACCTAAAACAAAGTTCAAGTACAAGATGGTCCCCAAACTCATTGGGTCCAGAGTAGTTAGAAACTACAACATATAGGACAAACTACACATAAATATGTGCATATATATATGAAATTGAATTTCATGCACATCTTAGCCGATTTAGGATTTGATGGAGCTTCTCCTATATATTTGATCAAAGAAAGCAAAGCATGCGATAAAGTATACATTTAGTAAATATGCATGCACATGACTTTCAAGAGCCAAAGGAGATACAATTTGGACAAAACACCAAGAAGGACAAGCGAGCACACAAAATTGTGAAGCGACAAAAGGTTGTCCAAATTATATCAAAGAATCAAATCAACACAGGATTGACTCCAAAGTTCAACTAGTGAACCAAGCAAAAGCCAATGAGCATAAAGCATAACTAAAACACACATGCTCAAAGACATATCTCATTTTAAAAGTAAGAAATAAATAATAAGGACTGAGATCACCAACTCCCAAAGAGAGCAAGGTTCAAACAAACAAACCAAACTCTCCACACTTTTTATGATGGCACACTAAGTACCAAAAAGAAAAGATTTGTCTTACAAAAAAAAACCCAATACCAATTGAAATAAGCACAAAGAGTGTGTTATAACAAATATAGGAGAGCTCCCCTAAGATTAGTGCATTATTTATGATTTTTCATTTGAATACAAAATGCACACAAGTGGGATCATCACATCTACTTACATAGAAATAAACACAAAACAAGTTCAATGAAATCAAATGGAAGAACAAAAAGTCAAGGAAGACAATGGGAGCTAAAACAAATACATTTTTGGCTAGAGATAAGGCAATTAAAAGCAATAGCCAATGTGAAGATGATCAATATACATATCCCACATGATATAGTACCAATTGTCCAAGAACAAGAGGTATTTGGATTTATTTCCCGGTGGTAGTTTACATATAAATCCAAGATCATATTCACAACAAAGAAGCATACAGAGAAGGATAAGAATTAATCACCATGCTCAAGAAGATATTCTTGATAGACTCAAATAGTTAAACAATCACGCAAAGCAATGATTAAGATAACTTGAAGCAAATGGTTTTCCAACTTTGATGTAGCATTCCACATTTTAGGAAAACCCTATCAAGAAAGTATCTCACAAACAAGATCCAAAACAAGAGCAATAAAACAATTTGGCAAATTGGAATTTGTTTGAGAAAACATGCCACATAGAAGCAAGATAATTTACAATATCAACACTATGTGACACAACCTCAAATATACACATTATATTGGTTTGTAGTATGCACAAAGCATATTACTCCTCCCCCATAATGTGATAAAACATTTATTTTTCACAAGAGGCAAATAAAATCCAACAAGATGATTAATGGACATTATAGAATTTGAATTTCTCATGAGAATGATATACCACATAGAGACTAGATAATCTTTAAATATCAACACTAAGTGGTATTCCTCATGTACACACATTTTTAGGATTGTGAAGTGCAAAGCATATCACTCCCCCAAAATGGGATAGTCCAATAATCTCTCAAAAGAGCCAAGTACGATAAAACAAGATGCAATAGGCTCAACAAGAACACCCATACATGGTGTGCAAACCAATATGCACATACTTGATTACTCAAAATAAAGCAAGTAGGAAGCACACCATATACAAACACATGCAAGATACAAAACCCAACACATGCAAAGGGGTGAGTAACTTTCAATATAGATAAGTTGAGTACAAGTTACCGCAAGGAGGAACATTGGATATATGATAGACACAAGATAATTCAATTGAGTTTACTTGAGAAAATATAATTGATGAAGATCCCTTAATTCTTCATGATATAGCCAAGTCTCCAATGCCCTCCAACAACACCTATTGTTCAAGTAATGGCTTGTTGGTCCCCAACCAAGTTGGGTCCTAAGAAGTTAGAAACAATAGGTTTGGCAACCCAAATGGTTCTTTTCTTGACACCACTTTGAGCACCAACAAATTTGGCAAACACATTGCCAACCTTATCCTTGCAAAGCGAATAAACATCTTCAATTATGATAGGGTTGGATGAGTTACCACTAGTGCATGAAGAAGATAGGTGACCCTTCTCATGACATATGTAGCAAGTTCTTTTCTTCACCTTCTCCTCACTTGATTTCTCCACAAGGGGAGCATTAGCTTGATTTTTCTTGGGAAGTGACCTTTCTTCAACTTGAGGTTGAGCAAGGGCTTGAACTTGAGACCGCTTCCCTTGTTGCTTCTCACTAAGTGTCTTTTTCTTCAAAGGGCAAGATCTAACATGGTGCCCTTCAATTTTGCACTTGAAGCAAACAATCTTGGCCAAATTCTTGACTTGTTCTTGGCCCTTCTTCTTCTTGTATATTTTGGACTTCTTCTTGTTGTTAGAGATAAATCCAAGTCCACTCTTGTCATTGGGGGATTTTTGCACACTCAAGATCTTATTGAGTGTGGACTTCCCTTCATGACGTTTTTCCAAGTCTTTCTTCAACGAAGTAACTTGGGCCTTGAGCTCTTTGATTTCCTCTACATGGTTAGTGACAACACAAGTACTAGAGGAAGTAGAGGCTACATTGTTAGAGCAACAAGGCAAGGAGGGTAATTCATCACTAGATGTAGAAATAGTATGAGTGGATGAATTACTAGTACTAGCATATGGCAATATTGCATTTTGGGAAATAGTGCTAGTGCCCACATGAGGCTCACAAGATGTTACCTTTGTAGATATAGCCTCATGAGCTAACTTTAGGCGAGCATGGGACACTAGAAGATCCTCATTAGAGCTAGATAGCTTTTCATGAATTTCTTCCAATTTCCCATACTTGCTAGTTAGCAATTCAAGTTGAGCCCTTAGCTCAACATTCTCCTTCAAAATAGATGCTTCACAAGAAGTAGAGTTAGTAGCACATGCATCATTATCATTATGAATAGGAGAAGACAACTTGGCAAGAGCGAGGTCACGTTCTTTAGTGAGTTTAGAAATAACTTCATTACATGACTCCTCAATGGATTCAAGCTTCTCCTCAAGAGAAACCCGAAGCTCTTGCTCTTCCTCTAGAGCATATTTTAAATCATGGATATCATTGGCATACTCACGCTCAAGAGAAAACATATTATCAATTTGTTCTTCCTTCATCTCAATGAGTTTCGTGCTCTCAATAGCACAACTCATGATTTCAAAGAAGTTGGGCAAAATATTTTTATGGTTATGCAAAGCATCAAAGACCACCTTACCCTTCTTGTTTAAATACTCAATATAGTCTTCTTCATTTTCCTCATCCTCACCATTGTCCTCAACATCATTATGATTTGAAGACCTAGCCATAAGGCATATGTTGGAACCGTGAGAAGAAGAAGATGAAGAAATACTTGAAGCTCCATTCAAGACCTTGTCTTGGCCCAAAGACTCTTCGGTTTCCTCTATATGGTTAGCATCGCAAATACTAGAGGAAATAGAAGCATTTGTATCATGGCAACAAGACAAAGCAAACATATCATCATGAGATTTATTCAAGAAATTTACACATGATATGCAAGGACTATCAACACAAGCATGTAAAACATTTATGGGGCTACAAGTGTTTAAGTCCAAAGATGAAGCATTGCAATGAGATAGAGATGAAGGATCATCAAAAGTAAGCATACTATCACCATTGCAAGTTTCATCATCACTCACCATATCATTACCTTGTGTCTTGCCACACTTTGGTGAAGTGGATGAAAGTTCATTGCGGCCGGAAGTGGAAGGAATACAATCATCCTCAATAATCTTGGACACACCATATTTTTCTTGAAGCTTTGTCCATATCTCATGAGCGCTCCGAAAAGGCGTGATGGAGAAGGTAACTACATTGCTCAAAGCATTAACAATCACATGAGTAGCTTGAGCATTGAGATACAAGTTTTTCTCATCCTCTAAAGATAGATTTTGAGTATCCTTTGGAGGAGAAAAACCCGCATCTACAATTCGCTCCATAGATGGGTCCATGACCCGAAAATAATTAAGCATGTGAATTTTCCAAGTATAATAATTTGTGCCATCAAATATAGAAGTGTTATTGTGCACTAATACCCTAGCCAACATCTTTGCTCTCAAGGCGGTGAAGCCTAAAATGAGAGACCGGGCTCTGATACCAATTGAAAGGACACAGATGTCGCCTAGAGGGGGGGTGAATAGGCGATATCAAATTTTACGAATGGCTTGAACAAAAGCGGAATTAAACTAGCGTTTATTTTGTCAAGCACACAAAACCTAAATAAACTAGGCTCACCTATGTGCACCAACAACTTATGCTAAGCAATACAAGTAACAAGGTGATATCAAGATATATAACTTCAAGCACGAAGGCTATCACAATGTAAAGTGCATAAGTAAAGAGCTCGGGTATAGGAATAACCGAGGCACGCGGAGACGATGATGTATTCCCGAGTTCCTCCCTTGAAAGGGAGTACGTCTCGTTGGAGGGGTGTGGTATCGCCACAAAGGCCTAACCAACGCCACAAAGGCCTCACCCTATTCTCCGGTGTGAGCTTGCGCCACAAAGGCCTAGCTCACTCTTCCACTAAGGGGTTCCTCAAGGCGGAACCGGGCCTTTACACAAAGCTTGGGGCACGCATCCACAACTTAATTGGAGGCTCCCAAGAATATCCACAAAGGCACCACAAAGCCACAAAGTCGTCTAGGGTTCCAAGAACCCAAGAGTAATAAGCTCACAAACTTTCACTTACTCGAATCTCCGGGGAGAACTCAAACCGATGCAACTTATGCAATGGCAAGAGCACACAAGGTGCTCAAATCCTTCTCACTCAAATCCTACCAAAGCAACTAATGCTATGGAGAGATATGAGAGGAAGAACAAATGGAGGAAAACCACACAAGTCTCCAAGATCTAGATCCCAAGATGTTCCCCTCACTTAGAGGAGAGATTGATTGGTGGAGTTGTAGATCTAGATCTTCTCTTTCAAATCCCTCAACAAGATTCAAGAAATATGGGAGGGATAGAGAGTAATTGCAAGCTCTTGAAGGTCAAAACAATGGAGGAGAGAGAGACAAGCAACCAACCAGCCCAAGGAGGAAGAAGGGGGCTTTTTATAGGCCCCCCCACGAAATCTGACCATTACAGCCATTTAGACCGGCTAAAGCCGGACTTAACACCGGCTAAAGCCGGCCAGACCGGCTAAAGCCGGACAAAAATCCGGACTGAAATAGAGAGGCAATCGAGCGCCCCGGTCCGGCTATTTCCGGCCCTGGGCCGGCTAAAGCCGCCCCTCCTGAAACTGGCAGGAACACCAAAACGAAAACGGCAATAACTTGAGCATCCGGACTCCGTTTTCGATGATCTTGGGCTCGTTGGAATCACCACAACGAGCTCTACAACTTCATCCATAGAAACATCATATTCCAACAAGGGAGTATAAAACCAAATGATGAAAGATTTGACCTCACTTTGAAGGCAAACCGGTAAAACCTCCAAACATCAAAAACGCAATAAGAGCTTCATGCGAAATCCGTTTTTGATGAGCTAGAGCTTGTCATGGAAATAACCACAAGCTCTAGAACCTCACATGGATAAAACCCAAATACGAACCAACAAAGATGATGCCAAGTATGCAAAGGTTTGAGCTCTCTCCAAACGATATAATTAAGTTACTCACTCGAGAGCCCCTCTTGATAGAACGGCTATCGATCCTATAACCCGGTCTCACAACTAACACCATGAGACCGGTAAGAAAGAAACCCTAACACTATCATACCTTTGCCTTGAGCATTCCACTTGAGGTGGATAATGATGATCTTGATCTTCTCAAGTTGGACCACCTTTCTTGATTGAGCTTGCTTGATGAAGTCTTGCGGATTACTCCCCCATACTCCACTATGGAAGAGACTCTATTTAAGCATATCTTCACATATCCATGATCACAATATAGATGGCAAGCTTCAAGCATATGTTCTCTTCTAGTTGCTCATCTTGAACTTGCGCTTTGACTTGATCAATCCTCGAATCAATTCTTCTTTCTCCATAATGATGGTGTCTTGAGGATACACATGAGAGCTCACTCAATCTTATTCTTCAAGACACACTTCACATAAGCTCAAATCCCTTAAGACCAATCTTTGGATCACTCCTTGAATAACACCTTGGTCAACACATAATCTTCTTCTTACAACCTTGACTCCAACAAATGGTTCAAGCATTGTCTATGGACAAGTCCTACACATATGACTCAATACAACCATTAGTCCATAGGGATTGTCATTAATTACCAAAACCACACATGGGGCTCGATATGATCTTTCAAAAAGCACTCTTGGGAGATAACCCAATGTTTTTATTTCAGTTCTTTTTCTTTTATTTGAGTCTTGGAAGTTATTACTACTGTAATGACCTCTCCTTATCCTTTTTATTTCGTTTTTGTGCCAAGAGAAGCCTCTAATTTGAGCGAGGTAAGATTTGGGGATGTTGCTGTCCTGAAACAGTTTTCAGTGCTGCACCGTAAAAAATCATGAAAATTCTCTGTATATCTTCTGGATCTGCGATTTCTTGTGCATATGACCCAGGTTATATCCAAACTTTTATTAGTTGAACACTTTTTGATTTGAGCAACAGAAAACCCTCTAAAAATTCGACCTTTGTCAGCTGTTCTGTTTTGACAGATTTCTGCCAATATTTGTGTTTGCCGCTTTATCGCTTTCTTTTTGAGTTCATTTGATCATGGAACTTTTGGGGAAGTTGCTACAGTAGTATATACTTTATATGTGGTGGTTTTGAGTTGAAACCTAAAGCAAAAAGGGGTTGATTCAATGTTATGCTTACACTAATGTTGGTAATAGATTTGTGTTTAGTTTTGTATGAAGGAAGTTTTCAAGTGTAGGGATCGGAGAATGATGAGATGAGTTGAAGAATGGACAAAAGCTCAAGCTTGGGGATGCCCATGTCACCCTAAGAAATATCCAAGAGGTACAAGCGTCAAAGCTTGGGGATGCCCCCGAGGCACCCCTTTCTTCATCGGCAAAAATCAGGTCACCTTTCAACACACTATATTTTTATTGCTTCATGTATTATGCATTTTTCTTGGAGCGTCGGTTGTTTTAGTTTTCAGTTTTGTTTAGTTTTGTTTGCTACAATAAATGGTTGGACCCCAACAAATTTCTTTTGGAGAAGTTGCCTTGTTTTTCATTTGCCAAGAACACTCGTTAAGCGATAAGAGTTTAAAAAATAGATTTCCGCAAGTGTTCTCTTTTTCTAGAACTGCGTTTAGCTTTCGATTTTCGCCTTGATTTGTGTTCAGATCTTGTTATATATTTACATCAAGGTGTATTTTTGCCTCTGGTCTATATTGGTTTTCATCAAAAGAGTTGTTTATAAAAAGTTCGAATGGTGTTGGAAAAGAGAAAAAGCTTTATGCAAAAAAGTGGTACAAGAAGGAGCTTGTGTAGACTGCGGCCTAGGCTTTTGCATGTCGTGCTTGATGTCTTTTTGATAGTATGCTTAGTGGTTTTGCTGTAGCATGACTTGTCTCAAATGACTGAGATTGCTTAATGAGCCTTTGAAAAAATCATGCGCTGTTTTAATTATTTGGAAGCATTATTTTGGTTTTCTCCTTGATGCTTTATTTGGGTTGACTTGGCGCATGCTCACACATGTTAGACTCATACAAAGTCGCCATTGCCTCTATGATCATTTAGTTTTTAACTTTTTATGCCATCTTATGCTTCTTTTAATGTCGCTTTGTCGCTTTGCATGATTATGGCCATTATTGCTCTCTTAGTTGGTCGCTCCCAGTCTTTTGCTAGCCCTCATTTTGTACTGAGTATGAGCTCTACTCGTGCATCCAACTCCTAAAAACCAAGTTTGCCATTGTGTCCACTATAAATTTCTATGCATGGTATTTGTAAGCCATTCCAAGTAAATTTTCATGTGCTACCTTTCAAAAACTTTCAACTACTTCTCATTTTGTGCCACTGTTTTTAGCTCATGGGGATGTAGTGGTCGGAATTGCTATCTTCCATATTAAATTAAGTACCACTCGACTAGGTAGCTTCATCTGCTCGTCATTAATTTTGCATGAGAGTTGGTGAGACCATTGCAATCTAATTCTAAAAAAGAAAAAAAAGGCACTCCTCCATGGTATGTGAATGTTGGTGGGCACCCGATGGAATCGGTTAGCCATGGTTTGAGAAAGTAAAAAAGGTGGCGAGGAGTGCCAAAGCTTTATAAAAGAGCACCAATGTGCCAAATTTTCAAAGAACTCAGAACCGCTCTCACTTGTTTATTATGGAAGATAGTAAGACCCCATTGCTAGTCGTTGACATGAAACAACCACCTCTCAAAACCCAACTTTTATCTTTCTGTTTTACAAATGAAAAGCTCTAGCACATGTTTAATCAATGCTTCCCTCCGCGAAGGGCCTTTCTTTTACTTTTATGTCGAGTCACCACCTTCTATCTTTATGCAACGTCTAAGAGAGCATAGTTGTCATTCTGAGTATAATGTGCATTGTCCCAAAGTTTTCATTGATTGATTCATGATGTTGGTATCACTTGTTCTTAAATTATTTGTATCTAGTCGCCCTCTTAAACTTGAAGGTGTCCTATACATTTATGTTTTGCTCTCTCATAAAGGACAAGCTGAAAACCATTTGTATGTTTTTCCTTATGATTTGAACACATGTTTGACTTTCATTGTTTCATTTTCATGATCTTTTGTTTGTGTTCTTTTTCATGTTATAACATGGTTGCTAAGTTTCTTCTATCAAGATTATGTCTTTCATGCCCATATTTTAAGTTCTTTTGATCCCAGCGCACAACGCTTACATATATGATCAAGATTGTGTAGGTGCATGTCACCTCAAAAATTATTTCTTTTGTTATCACTTACCTACTCGAGGACGAGCAGGAGTTAAGCTTGGGGATGCTGATACGTCTACAACGTATCCATAATTTTTGATGCTCCATGCTTGTTTTTACACCATTTGCTTAGTGTTTCGTTACACTTTGTGGCATTTTTATGCATTTTCCGGAACTAATCTATTAACGAGATGCCACAGTGCCAGTTCCCTGATTTCTGCTGTTTTTGTGTTTCAGAAAAGTTACATAGGAAATATTCTCGGAATTGGACAAAACAAAAGCCAGAAGTCCAGATATTTACCAGAGCTTCCAGAAGACCGAAGAGGAGATGGAGAGGAGCCACTGGTGGGCCACACTACCAGGGGGCGTGGCCTAGGGCTGGCCCGCGCCCACCTATGGTGAGCCCCACCATGTCCACTTCTGACGCCGCCCCTTCGCCTATAAAGACCCCCCGACGGGAAAAACCTAAACACCCGATCACTTTTCCAGAAACACATCGCGATCCACCGCCGTCATTGACCCGAGATTGGGAGGGTCCAGAAGCTCTTCCCGGCACCCTGCCGAAGAGGGGAATCGCCACCAGAGGTCTTCTTCATCGCCATGTTTGCCTCTGGCGCGATGAGTGAGTAGTCTACCTTGGACTATGGGTCCATAGCAGTAGCTAGATGGTTGTCTTCTCCACCATGTGCTTCATGTTTAGATCTCGTGAGCTGCCTTACATGATCGAGATCACCGTTATGTAATTCTACATGTTGTGTTTGTTGGGATCCAATGAATATTGGTGTTATGATTGAGTTGATGTACTGAATTTTATCTTATGTTATCTCTATGTTGTTTATGATCTTGCATGCTCTCCGTTGTTAGTAGCTATCTTGGCCGAGTAGTTGCTAGTGACTCCAAGAGGGGGTATTTATGCTCGATAGTGGGTTCATGCCTCTATTTAATCTGGGGGAGTGACTGACAAGGGTATAGTTAATAGAGCCCGTTAGTTGAGTACCCCTGAGGCCCGATAAGCCAGGCCCAACTGTAATGATAGTCGAATACGAGTTAATACTGTATGTCGATATTTGTAATCTGTATCGAACCCCACCTGATCCTCGAGACCTGGCCACCTATATATAGGGGCCAGGAGGGGACGGTGTAGGGCAGATTGAAAGCAAGCCAGGTTGAATACCCAAGTTTACTTTCGATACACACTTATTTCGACTAACTTTACCTTCGAGTTCATCTGACGCCCTATCTCCCCGATCCTAAGTCCTTCATCTAGGACATTTGTCGAGCTAACCCTCGTCAATTGGCGCCGACCGTGGGGAATCTGGGCGTTGGAATCATGAATTCGACGGCTTTTTCGCTTTTAGCCAACAGCAGTCCAGAAGTCGACGGAAGTCAAGAGGTAGAACTAACAATTGGAAGTTTGAGCATCTTCATCGGGCCGTCGGGTTCCTCTCGCCTTTCGGATCCGACGAAACAAGATCAAGATCCGTCGGCACAAGAACCCGAAACAACAATAATGATGGAGTATTCTGAAGGCTCTTCCAGCGAAGTAAAATCGCCGGTCAGCCTAGAAGAAGTGCAAAAAGAAAAGATCGCAGAAGACGACGAAGAAAAGGAAAATTTTGACGTGGAAGTCCAAATCGACGATCTCACGATCTGCCTCGACAATATCTCAGACAATTCAACAGACACATGGAAGACAGGGTTAGAGCTTTCTGAAGACAACAACTCGATCTTTTCAAGCTTTAATAGCAACATCGGCAAGCAGTGCCAGGTACTCGCCATTGTGGGCGACAACTCAGAAGAATTTGATGAAAATAACAACCCAGTGATAAACCCAGCAAATATCGACAGAGGAGCAAATCACCTAGCAGAAGGACAAACAGTGGAATCCCTCACAGCCAGGGAGAAAATTCGACTATCGGTCGACGAGTGGAAAATAATAAGAGAAGCCGTAGAACACGGCACGCCAATACCATCCAGCTCCAGCAAAGACATGCTTTTTGGGTATCATTACGCCCTCAGGCAGCAAGCAAAGCAATTAGCAAAGGAAAAGGTAGAGATACAAAGAAGAAAAGATTCAGCCATTGCAGCCAGTGAAGCTGCTCGTAGAGCACGAAGCGACGCATCGTACAACAACGCAAGGAAAAATCGTCGACATGGTTCAAGGTACGATAACCTCGAGTATTCTGACAGGCAAAGTATTTCCAAAAACCTCGACTCGTCCTTCCTATCGGTCGACGAGCAGGGAAACTGAAAGATCATATCGAGCCCCATGTGTGGTTTTGGTAATTAATGACAATCCCTATGGACTAATGGTTGCATTGAGTTATATGTGTAGGACTTGTCCATAGACAATGCTTGAACCATTTGTTGGAGTCAAGGTTGTAAGAAGAAGATTATGTGTTGACCAAGGTGCTATTCAAGGAGTGATCCAAAGATTGGTCTTAGGGGAGTTGAGCTTATGTCAAGTGTGTCTTGAAGAATAAGATTGAGTGAGCTCTCATGTGTATCCTCAAGACACCATCATTATGGAGAAAGAAGAATTGATTCGAGGATTGATCAAGTCAAAGCGCAAGTTCAAGATGAGCAACTAGAAGAGAACATATGCTTGAAGCTTGCCATCTCTATTGTGATCATGGATATGTGAAGATATGCTTAAAGAGAGTCTCTTCCATAGTGGAGTATGGGGGAGCAATCCGCAAGACTTCACCAAGCAAGTTCAATCAAGAAAGGTGGTCCAACTTGAGAAGATCAAGATCGTCTTTATCCACCTCAAGTGGAATGCTCAAGGCAAAGGTATGATAGTGTTAGGGTTTCCTTCTTACCGTTCTCATGGTGTTTGTTGTGAGACCGGGTTATAGGATCGGTAGCCGTACTATCAAGAGGGGCTCTCGAGTGAGTAACTTAATTGTATCGTTCGGAGAGAGCTCAAACCTTTGCATACTTGGCATCATCTTTCTTGGTTCTTATTTGGGTTTTATCCATGTGAGGTTTTAGAGCTTGTGGTTATTTCCATGACAAGCTCTAGCTCATCAAAAACGGATTTCGCATGAAACTCTTATTGCGTTTTTGATGTTTGGAGGTTTTACTGGTTTGCCTTCAAAGAGAGTGCAAACCTTTCATCATTTGGTTTTATACTCCCTTGTTGGACTATGATGTTTCTATGGATGACGTTGTATAGCTCGTTGTGGTGATTCCAACGAGCCCAAGATCATCGAAAACGGAGTCCGGATGAAAAAGTTATCACCGTTTTCGTATTGCAGTTTCTGCTCGGCGTCACCCAGTAAGGGGGGCGGATATTCCGGCCAGGGGGGGGCGGATTATCCGGCCTGGGAGCGAAAATTTCGTTTCGGAATTTCTGCTAAGGACTTTGCTCGGCGTCACCCAGCATAGGGGGGCGGATAATCCGGCCTGGGGGCCGGATAATCCGGCCAGCCGGATATTCCGGCCATATTTTGGCCGGATAATCCGCCCCTCCAAGTCCTGCAACGGCCATATTTCGTGGGGGGTATAAATACCCCTTCTTCCTCCTTGGGTTGTGCACGAATTGGGATTCTCTCTCCTCCATTATTGACTTTGCAAGCTTGCCCTTCCTCCTCCATTCCTCCCATGATTCTTGGATATTTTTGAGGGAAAAGGGAGAGGAGATCTAGATCTATATTTCTACCAATCCATCTCTCCTCTAAGTGAGGGGAACATAGTCAATCTAGATCTTGGAGTTCTTTGTGGATTTCCTTTGTTCTTCCTCTCATATCTCTCCATATCATTAGTTGCTTTGGTGAAATTTGGGTGAGAAGGATTTGAGCACCTTGTGTGCTCTTGCCATTGCATAAGTTTCATCGGTTTGAGTTCTCCCCGGAGATTCGAGTAAGTGAAAGTTTGTGAGCTTATTACTCTTGGGTTCTTGGAACCCTAGACGGCTTTATGGCTTTGTGGTGCCTTTGTGGCTATTCTTGGGAGCCTCCAATTAAGTTGTGGAAGTGTGCCCCAAGCTTTGTGTAAAGGCCCGGTTCCGCCTTGAGGAACCCCTTAGTGGAAGAGTGAGCTAGGCCTTTGTGGCGCAAGCTCACACCGGATAATAGGGTGAGGCCTTTGTGGCGTTGGTTAGGCCTTTGTGGCGATACCACACCCCTCCAACGAGACGTACTCCCTTTCAAGGGAGGAACTCGGGAATACATCTTCGTCTCCGCGTGACTCGGTTATTTCTATACCCGAGCTCTCTACTTATGCACTTTACATTGTGATAGCCTTCGTGCTTGAAGTCATATATCTTGCTATCACCTTGTTACTTGTATTGCTTAGCATAAGTTGTTGGTGCACATAGGTGAGCCTAGTTTATTTAGGTTTTATGTGCTTGACAAAATAAACGCTAGTTTAATTCCGCTTTTGTTCAAGCCATTCGTAAAATTTGATATCGCCTATTCACCCCCCCTCTAGGCGACATCTGTGTCCTTTCAGAAACATCCTACCAAAAACTCCTGAAGCAGCACTAGTGGCAGCACAAGCATATCTACTTACAACTCGACCAAGTCCAGGAGATCCTAGAGAACATATGCATAGAGCAGCGCTAAACGGACTCAATATGGTGGGCCACAAGCTATCAGCAAAAGGAGAAGAAGCACATCACCACAAGGAAGCGCATAAAGCAAGATCACCTCGCCGTCACAATAGTCCTCGGCATAAAAGCAGCAAACACCGATCTCGATCGCCATCACCAAAACAGCACGGTGGAACTCGAAGATCGCGATCCCCAAACGAAAGGCGCGACTATGAGGACGACGAAAAGGAGATGGGGGCATCGTGCTTTGCCCGTAGGGTTCGCATCACGCCAGTGCCTAAGGGATTCAAGCTACCTCATGATCAGCAAAAATACGACGGATCACAGGAACCGCAATCATGGCTCGCAGATTACTTGTAGGCAGTCCAAATACTAGGAGGAACCAAAGAAACAGCAATGCAAAGTCTGCAACTACACCTCACCGGCGCAGCAAGGTCATGGTTGAGCAAATTAGAGAAAGAATCCATTGGAAGCTGGGAAGACCTCACAAAGCAATTTACAAGCAACTTCAGGTCGACATACAAACGACCAGCATCAATAGAAGAAGTCAAGGCATGCGTACAGCAACGCGATGAAACATTACGGGCGTACATCCAAAGATGGAGCCTCATCAAAAATTCAGCAGTCGAAGTTTCAGACAAAAGAGCAATAGACGCGTTCATCATTGGATTAAGGCGAAGAGACCTAGTCGAAGAGATGGGTAGAATCAAGCCAAAAATAGTGTCAGATCTCATGGACACAGCAAACAGATTTGCAGATGGAGAAGATGCGTGCAACAACAAACGGACACGATCTCCAGAGGACGACAGAAGAAACAGATACGGAAGTCAAAGGAGACGATCCCGAAACTACGACACCTACGGCTCTCATAACCAAGTCGCCGCAGGATATAAAGACAATAGTTATCAGGGAAACGAACGCAGAAGCTCAGGATATCGCAGCTACGGAAGAGAGGAATATAAGAAGTTCCCACCAAGAGAATCCAGAGAGTACAACCCATCACCAGAGGATATGCTCAACGGGCCTTGTCGTATACATTCAGCGTTCGTCGACGGGAAGCGAGTATCAAGGCACGCGATGAAAGACTGCACAACATTCTTAAAGCTACAGGAAGCAGCAATAAACAAACAAACCGAGGCAAGGCGACAAGGATTCGAAGGAAGCAACAATCCCGCGACAAACCAGCAAGGAAACAATGGAGCTCCTCAAGGACAAGACCAGCAAAACAAGGGACACGACGACGACGACGAAGGGTACGTCCCATCAAAAGGACACATTACAGCAATGATACAACCTGTGCCCAAGTCGAACAAAGAAGAAAAGAGTATAACTCGACAAGTCAATCTAGCAGTCATGTCGCCTCCAGCTACAACAGAATATCTGCATTGGTCAGAACAACCAATCGAGTTCAACAGAGAGGACCACCCCATAACAGTACCTCGGCCAGGAAACGCGCCTCTGGTACTCAAAGCTCAAATCGGCGCGTATGATGTCGATAGAATATTCATGGACGCAGGAAGTGGAATTAACCTGATATACGCGAAAACACTCAGGGCGATGCATATATCATTGGAATTCCTAAAACCAACAGATTGCTCCTTCCATGGAATCGTACCAGGAAGTGCTAATTACCCATTGGGTCGAATAGCACTCAATGTTTGCTTCGGCAACCGACAAAACTACAGAAGGGAAAAACTAGACTTCGAAGTCATGGACTGGCCATCGCAATATCACGCGATCCTCGGACGACCCGCGTTTTCGCGATTCATGGCAGTGCCTCACTACACATATTTGGTACTTAAAATGCCAGGACCAAAAGGAATAATCACAGTGAAAGGAAGCTTTGAAGTTTCAGATCTCTGCGACAGGGAATTCCACAAGATGGCGCAAAATTTTGGCGTAATAGCCAACCATGCAGAAAAAGCAAAGAGCGCGACTACAGAAGGCGTCAAGCTACTCGAAGGATGCACCGCGGAGCCCGAAACAAAGAAGCCACGAACAGGAACATCAGGAGAAGACACAGGCACAGAAGAGAAAGGGAAAGCTACGTCGACATAAGCATCATAAAGACAATAGAGTAGAACAATAAAGGCCGTAAAAGCCACGAGTTATTCCAGGGGCAATGCCCTCTAGATCCAGAATACGGGTCACAGGCCGGATCTCTTGGGTCACCCCATGTACCTTACATTAAAAATATAAATAAAGACAAAGCGTTCCTCATATTCGAGTTTACGAGTCTTTCAAAGAGAATATGCGGCAAACGCACGAACCATACAAATACGCCTTGAGAATAAATTTCAGACATATAGTCGCGAAATAAATAATCTCTCGCGTTCCACACATACTTTACAACATCAGGTTGTCAGAATCATCTACGCCTAAAGGATCTAAATAATGATACTCGCGGAAAAACGCGGCATCCGCCTCTAGAAGCCTAGCTACAAGTCTTTGAGCAGGTTGAAGCGTGTTCTCCATATGAACCCGAAGGCTAGCTCCACCGGGAGCTAAACTTAAGGACATCATGCTATAATTCAATCTGGGGTGCCACTTGCGTATCCACCCGAGAGCAAAATTGGCACCAGCCACTAAGTTCAGTTCTATTAACCTATGAATACGATGGCTGGATCGGAAAGCATCAAGAAGAAGGGGGAAAGTTGCAGGCAAAGGATTACGGGGAAGCATAATGGAGTGCATAGTTGTAAGAGCTCGCCGGCAACCATCAACTGACTCGCCAATGTGCTGGGCACGATCTTGAAGCAATACAATGGCGCTACGGCGTCGAGGATCAGACCACAGAGTCTCATAGCCAGTCGACATCTTCTCCAAAGCAGCGTTTCGCTCAGCAACTCGACGTTCTTCAGCAGCAAAATCCAAGCAAGTACCTACAATGACAAATATATCACAAAAGAAGTGCACAAACAGCCAAAAGAAGAAGTCGGAAGAAAACTCACATCGCAACAGCTCGCCAGCAGACTCGACAATTCCAAGAATGAAAGATTCGCACTCTTCATTGTGAACAACCTTCGCCGTCAAGCTGGAGACCTTTTCTTCAAGTGAAGAGATTTTCTTCATATAGCCGCTGGCCTGGCTAGCCTTTTTAATAGCCATCTGTGCTTGGCGTTTAGCCAAGGATAGGCGAGTCTCAAGGTCGGAAATCCTGGAAGAATATTCTTCACAGTGACTACATCGACTAGGAGTCGACAAAATCTGAGGATTGAATCCGCGAGCAGAGGAAGGAGCAGGAGCATGAGAAGAAGGATCACTGTCACGCATCGACTACAAAAAGAAAGAAAGGAGAAACAATTTCAGAAAGATAGCATAATACTTCATGCAAAGAAGATATATTTACATAAGAGCATAACCCTCTGGCTAAGATTCTCGGGTTGCACTTAATTGGAGTCTTTACATTCAAAAGGAGAAAACTAAGTACTACAAAGAAGCTGAATCTACGCCACCTCAGCATTGTGCTCCGTGGAAGAAGGGGGCGCGGCCAGTTCCTCGCTAGAAGTCGATGGTGGCACCGGAGCTTTCGGCGCTGGAGATGGTGCAGCAGGCACAGCAGAGGCTGCCGAAGGAGAAATTATGTTCAGCAATGCAGGCGCCAACTTCTTCGCCTTCTCGAAAAACACCTTCATCTCGTCGCGGGTATAGCCATGAGGGGAGTTAACTTTTTCCCAGTCAAAGTCTGTACCATGCATAAGAGAAAGGGCAATGGCACCTTCGGCGCCGCGCTTAATGGACAGCCCCTTCAGATGGAGAGTAGGATCTTCATCGATGTCAAAAGTCTTGGCGAGTTCAGTCAGGTTGCCCTTCGGGATTGCCATCTTTTTCTTCGGCCACAACCCGGCAAATAGCCGTGACAGAACGCGGCCAACCAACTCAAAAGTTTCCTGGATAGATATCCAGTTCTCTTCGAGTAGGTTAACCGCATCCATAAGAGGATCATCGTCCGTTTGCAGGGACGACGGAGATACCCCTGAGAATTCTACGCAATAGAAAAGAAAAGAAGAGGCAAGTGTCAACAAATACACCAGTGCAACAGGGGACAAAAACAGAAGACAAGTCAAAGAACTTACTTTCGGCAGCAGTAGACATGGTGTGAAGACGCTCTGCCACGGCCTGCTCTCGTTGAGCATGCTCTTTGTTGGCATCTGCTAACGCCCTCTCAGCATTTTTTGCCTTGGCAAGCGCAGATTTTTGCGACTTCTCAGCAATTGCCTTAGCAGAGGTCGCAGCATCATAAGCTTTTTGCGAAGCTTTGAGCTCCGCTTCCAGCGACGCAATGCGAGCATTGGCTGTCGCTAAAGCAGCTGTGAAAACAGACGAAAGGAAGTCAGATAAACAGCAAAAGACAAAAGGGCAGAAGAAAAGTAATGATTGAATATCAAAATCGCACCTTCGGAAGATTTTGCAACCTTTAGGTACCCCGCACACTCCGTGCCCAGGGCGATAAATCTCTTGACTAAAGCCTGATAAAAGAAGAGTATAAGAGAAGAAGTGCATGCAAGGAAAGAAGGGAAAAAAAGTATCGCTCACATCATCAGAAGAAACTGTAGAAGCATGGGCCTCCAGAGAAACCTCGGCTTCTTTGGTCTTCTTCGCGCGTTTGAGGTTTCGGGCTTGAGTTTGAGAAACCTTCTTTATAGAGGCCCTGGTAGTCCTCGGAGCAACATATGGTTCGACAGGCTCCTCAGTCGCCACAGGAGAAGGTGGTGGAATAGCCGTCGCACATGTTGGTGGTTCTTCATCGTCACTGCATGAAAAGTATAAGTTATAAGCACTAGGCAAGAACAAAGCAATTGAAAAGTTCGACTACAATACTTACGATGCAAGCATGTCAAAGTACTCCATATCTTCTGCAAGAACGGGGGTTTTTCCAGCCGCTGCAGAACTCGATGAAGCAATTTCGTCGACACGTTTCCGTTTTTTGTCGACACCAACATCTTCAGCAAGAGTAGGAGGAGGAGATGTCGACGAGCTAGTCTCATCTTCTGATTCTTCGACATCATCTCTGTCCTGACTTTCGTCAGCCTCGGGGGCTTCAGATGCAGGAGATGCTAGATCAGCAGGAAGGGGCCCTTCCTCCGGAAGAGGGGGACGAGAAACAATGAATTGGTGACCCTGCATATTAATAAATCAGCAGAGTGCAGAGGCAAAGAGTAATGCAAGTCGAAATTAAGAGAAGTTTGATAAAAGTGGATGCAGCAATGTATACCTCAGGAATAGGGTGCACGGAGTCGAAGAAATCTGCCTTCAGGTCAGCAACTGAGTGCTCCTTGGTGAGCTTGGTGAGATTCCTGACTCGCTTGTCGACATCTTCTTTCGACATCAAATCTTCAGATATGCGAGTAGGGTCTTCCAAGCCAGAATAAGTCCAAAGCTTGGTGAGGCGGTGCTGTAGGGGTTGAACTCGACGTTGTATGAAAAACGCCATGAGTTGGGTACCCGACAAAGCACCTCCTAGGCCTGTTTTCAGATTTTTAATGCGGGATAGAAGAGGAAGGATTTGTGCAACTTCCGCATCTGAGGGAAGTGAGTCCCATGACTTCAATTTCTTCACCTCTTGAGACGCGTCAAAGGGAGGAAGGCCGAACTCATCTTCGGGAGAGGATCTGCGGTCCTTGATATAGAACCACTTTGTCCTCCACCCTTGGACAGACGCGGCCATAGAAAATTCAAGATATTGCGCCTCAGGGCACACAGAAATGACGGCTCCACCCAGTTCGGGTTTCCTTGCCAGAGAAACATTGGGGCGGAGTCGAAAGATCGATCTCCAGAGAGCAAAGTGAGGCTCAATGCCCAAAAATGACTCGCAAAGAGTCACGAAGCAAGCAATATGCAGAAGGGAATTTGGTGTGAGCTGATGAAGTTGCACACCGTAAACAAATAGAAGCCCACGGAGAAACTCATGGGCAGGAAGGGAGAAGCCGCGAAGAAGGAAAGCAAGGAATATTACCCGATAACCGCTCGGGGGCTTCGGGATCCGTTCAGTACTGGGGAACTTGATGGAGTCCTGGGCGGCGATGAGGCCGTCTGCCGTGGCCTTCTCCACCTCCTTCTTGGTGATGGTGGAGCGAACCCAGTTGGTGGCAGAGGATTTGGCCATATCGCTCTTGGTGGCCAGATGCTTCACGCGCATTCAGCACAAAAGTGCGCTTGGGGGCTCCGCAAGAGAGGAAGAGGCAGAGGAGATCGGTAATGGAGGCGGCGGAGGTAACGAGCTGGTAAACAGTACGATTCCCCACTATGCCATTTATATATCCTCTGAGAGAAGGATCGTGGGTTGCGACGTGGCGCAAAGATCGGAAACGGCAGCCCACCAACGGTCAAAAATCATGCAGCCCGTTAAACGGTCATAAAACAACGGAAGTTACAGTGGTACCCATAAAACGGTTCGCACTGATGAAGAGCTACGTCATCATTGACACGATAAAGTAAAGGTACGAGGATGGCGCCGACAAATGCTGAATTTATGGAAAGGATCATCTATGAAGAATTTTTAGGTTATAGCCTTGGGGGCTGTTACTTTCAAAGTTAGTCGAATACAACTCTTCATTAAAATGGTGGACTAATACTCGACGACAAGGTGTTCTTGAAAGTATCTCGAGTTGAAGAACTTCGAAGTTGAAGTGTTTCAAGTTGAAGTACGACGAGCTACATTATGTCTTGAGCCTATACTCGAAAAAATCCTTTTTTCGACTATAGCCTCGGGGGCTACTCCCATCGGGAGCGCTGAGCGCGCACCCGACGATATTCATTGGCAAAGCATTGAAGATTGGAGAAGTGTTACTCCCATCGGGAGCGAGTTTTATGGTTGTAGAAACCCGAATATTTTCAGTCAAACTTTGACTGCGACATAAGATCCTCGAGTTGTGTTATCACAACAAAACTCGAATGCCGTGACTTGTCACGAAGGTAAGACCCCGGGATCCGTCCTGTGTGGCCTGGTATACGCACATGGATGCGCTCTGCTGGTATGTATCCGTGTCTACGACGCGAAGAAAATCCTGGTGGATGCACTGGGTACCCCGAGAACCACTGAGACTCATTTTTTGTAAGTCCTAAATGAGGCAAAAGAGTGAGTTTGACCGGTATCCCGAATTCAAGTCCAAGGGGATTGAATTTGAAGTAGGTGACAAGTATCTGTTCCGGCAGTTAACTGACCTCTTGATCCATCAGAGTTGTCAGGCTTGCTCATCGAGACCCCTTGCGAGCAAATTATCATCAATATAAGTCGAAAGACCAAGTCGAAGATTTGAAGATAAAGTCGAAGAACTGATCAAGTCGAAGATTTGAAGATTAGAGATTCAACCCGAATCTACAATTCTGGTAGAATCTCAGGGGCTACTGACAAGGGTATAGTTAATAGAGCCCGTTAGTTGAGTACCCCTGAGGCCCGATAAGCCAGGCCCAACTGTAATGATAGTCGAATACGAGTTAATACCGTATGTCGATATTTGAAATCTGTATCGAACCCCACCTGATCCTCGAGACCTGGCCACCTATATATAGGGGTCAGGAGGGGACGGTGTAGGGCAGATTGAAAGCAAGCCAGGTTGAATACCCAAGTTTACTTTCGATACACACTTATTTCGACTAACTTTACCTTCGAGTTCATCCGACGCCCTATCTCCCCGATCCTAAGTCCTTCATCTAGGACATTTGTCGAGCTAACCCTCGTCAGTGACAGAAACCTCTAAGGTTGTAGATGTGCTGTTGCTACTAGGGGAAAACAACATTCATATGCTCGAGGGCATATGCTTTGTTTACATTACACACTTTGCTTAATGCAGTTATCTGTTGTTCGCAACTTAATACTTGTGGAGTTCTCGGATTGATTCGCCACAAGTGGATTATTAGTCATAGATGCAGTTGGATGGCGGTCTATGTATCTTGTTGTAATGCCCAGAGTAAATCTCATAGTGATCCTCTTGACATATCACGTTGTCTTTATTCTATCAATTGCCCAACTGTAATTTGTTTACCCAGCATGTGTTATTTTATCTTATGGAGAGACACCACTAGTGAACTGTGGACCCCGGTCCTATTTCCTTTATATTGCTATCACATATTTACTTTACTCGCACTTTTTACTTTACTCGCATACTATTACTGTTTTCCACTCGATACGCTCATTCCTTTGTTTACAGCAAACCGGTGAGATTGACAACCTCATCGTAAGTTGGGAGCAAAGTATTTGGTTGTGCTGTGTGCAGGTTCCGCGTTGCAGCTGGCAAAGCAAAGCACTGGACGAGGCACCTTATAAATTGTCCAGAGCTGTCGCAAGCTAGCAAGCATCACCTTCTAGAGTATTGGCTTCTTCCTCTTCTGATCGACAAACCTTGGTTTCTTACTGAGGGAAAAACTTGCTGTTGTGCTCATCATACCTTCCTCTTGGGGTTCCCAACTGGACGGTGCTTTACATCATCAACACCATGCCGCATCACTCTGGCGCGATGAGTGAGTAGTCTACCTTTGACTATGGGTCCATAGCAGTAGCTAGTTGGTTGTCTTCTCCACCATGTGCTTCATGTTTAGATCTCGTGAGCTGCCCTACATGATCGAGACTACCTTTATGTAATTCTACATGTTGTGTTTGTTGGGATCCGATGAATATTGGTATTGTGTTAAGTTGATGTACTGAATATTATCTTATGTTATCTCTATGTTGTTTATGATCTTGCATGCTCTCCGTTGTTAGTAGCTATCTTGGCCAAGTAGATACTAGTGACTCCAAGAGGGGGTATTTATGCTCAATAGTTGGGTTCATGCCTCTATTTAATCTGGGGGAGTGACAGAAACCTCTAAGGTTGTAGATGTGTTGTGGCCACTAGGGAGAAAACAACATCTTGTGTCCAAAGACATTCGTTTTGTTTACATTACACACTTTGCTTAATGAAGTTATTTGTTGTTCGCAACTTAATACTCGAGGGGTGTTCGGACGATATCCCCGCGAGTGGATTATTAGTCATAGATGCTGACGAAGGTTAACTCGACAAATGTCCTAGATGAAAAACTTTGGATCGGGGGAAGAGCAACAACTAGAGATTCCGGGATCGAGATTGGCACATGATGTACCCAGGTTCATGTCCCCGCGGTGGAGGATCGCTACATCCTGCTAGCAATCTAGTATATGATCACAATGGTGTTTACATGGTGCCGCCGTAGGCGGAGTTTTGTATCTAGTCTATGTCTAATCTATCTTCTATGCTATGTGTTGATCTATCTCACGATGTAACTTCTCAGATATCTCTCTAGGGGCGCCCCTGCTTGGCTTTATATATGCAACCGGGCTAAGGTTTTACAAGTGTCCTAGTCGAATACGTATTGGAACCTTCCTTCTTCGTCTCTAAGTCAATCTTCGAGTCCTTGTACTTGTCCACTTCCTTAATGGGCCGGACCCAGTATACTAATCTGTGGGTACCCGAAGGACATATCCATGTCAGTAGCCCCCGAGACTCAATTCGAGTTGCAGAATCGGGTTGAGTCTGAAAACTTCAATCTTTGACTTCTTTCAATCTTCTATTTCTTCAATCTTTGACTTCTTCAATCTTCGATTTCTTCAATTTTCGACTTCATCAAACTTCAACTTCTTGAAAACTTTCATTTCTTCAAATTTCGACTTCAATTCTTTGATTTCCTGAAATCTTCGGGTTCTTGAATCCGCTCTCCCGATGGGAGTGAAATGTCGAGTTTATTTTCTGGTGCTTGCCACCAACAATGAACTCAAAATTTTCTTCCTCGCTCTTCATTGATGATCTTCTCGAATTAATTCTTCTTCGGGTGCGCGACCAACGCTCCCGATGGGAATAGCCCCCGAGGCTATGGTCGGGTACTTGTAGTCGATCATAGGCTCCAATTTCTTCTTCTTCCCTTCTTGTCGAATTCTTTCTCTCGAAATTGACTTTCTATCGGGTGCGCGGCCAGTGCTCCCGATGGGAGTAGCCCCCGAGTCTATGTTCGGTTATTTGTAGCCAGGCATAGACTCAAGTTGCACTACTCAAAGATGTTCGACTCCTACAGAAAATATGAAAAGTTGTGAAATATTTTGTAGCTTTAAGAAATATTGCGTTTGCATATTGTAATGATGATGTAGTATGTAAAAAAAAACTCGATGTTTTTTTGTGCAATTTTGTTGCTCGTACGTAAGACCCTTTCGTTAGCCTGATGCACTCGCGGCTCGATCAGCTACTCAGGTCAGACGTAATGTGATGCGTTTGCCGCATTTGAATTTCAAGGTGTAGTTTGCTTGCTAAGCCTTTTCGTTAGCCTGACGCCCAAGGTTGTGCATTGCCAACCGTTAGTCGAGCTTCTGCGACTGTAAACTAAATTTTCAAGAATTCAACAAGGAGCGTCAGCTACTAGGGCTTTCGCAATTTTTTGAAGTCAATGATATGCAAGATGATTTTTCATAGCGGCCCCCCGAGTGTCGGGTGCAGCGAAAGTAAATGATAATCGATTCTTGGAAAATGAGAACTTAGCTTTTATTGGATGCGGCGTGGTCGACGTGGCCGTAGTCAATGATGTAGAGGTAGGCCAATTGTTGTCATAGAATCACAACCACGATCGAAGGCGAAGTTGTTGTCGAGCCCCCGAGCGCTGTTGGGATCACCGTATTGCTGATGTCGACGAAATCGCGGGTCCTGAGGGTGATTTTCCGCACTCCGAAGCGAGTTGATGTCGAGCCCCCGAGCGTTGCCGATAGTTTGTGTGAGTGCACGGTGGCGAGCCCCCAAGCGTGGCAAGCCGCAGTCGATGCGGAGGTAGTCGATGCTGATGTAGTTGACGCAGACGAAGTCGACGATATTGAAGATAAAGTAGTCGAAGTATTTTTCTCCGAGTTATCCGAATAGTTCCTGATAACGCGTCATTGTAGACTTACCGAATTATTTGATGTCTTGAGTAATCTTCACATCACGTATACGTACTTACAAAGTCTGGCATCTTGATGAATTTTTCTTTTCCTTGTCTTGGACTTTGCGTCGCAACTTTGTATAGGACTCGATTTTTCCTTTTTGGAACTCGCTCCGATCCGCTGTCTACATTGAAACCGATCTGTCCTGGTGATCTCTCCTGGTATCGATTGAAACATGCCAAAAAGACCGCTGTTTGCGATGCAAATTCGGGCAGCTGATGCACTCAATTGAATATTGGAGACTGCCCAGAATTTTCTTCATGAACAACCGTGGCTTGCCTTTGCTTTCCGCTGAGTAATTTCTTTCCATGGGACCTGTTGCGGCGTCCGATGCCTGATTTGCCTCTACTTTGCTCCATGTATCGTCCGCAGTATACGCACCGGCAATCTTGACGGAGCTTTTACCGCAGAATACGCGCCGCTAAGTTTATCGACTAGGCCTCGACGGAATTGAAATCAGACAGCTGATGGCAATGTTGCGCGTCCCGTTTTACGGATAAAGCGGCTAGATGTGATCTGGCTATTGCTGCTGTCAGCAGCAGTAAAATTTGCTGATCTTGTCAACGAAAAATTTTGAAGGATCCCGCCCGGATAACAAAATCCAGTCGCCGCGATCCCCACGGTCGGCGCCAATTGACGAGGGTTAACTCGACAAATATCCTAGATGAAGGACTTAGGATCGGGGGAAGAGCAACGACTCGCTGATTCAATGGCTACCGGCGGCGAGCGGCAACACGACGGTATCGGCCCGACCTCTACCTCGCAGCGACGAGAAGAGGAAGAAGTTGTGTTGTCTATTGAGCTAGCTATGGTGGTGTGCGGTAAGCATACCACATGGATAAGAGACAAGACTTCTCAAGAGCATGCAAAACAACCAAACAAATAGGCCAAAGTTATCCTAGAAATGCTGTAAGTAACCAAACAAAATGCACAATATGATTAACTGGCAGGCGTGGAGGATCGCGCCTGCCAGGAAGAATGAGTATCCTAGGCTGGAACGGCCGTGGCATGGGGCAGCCATGGACTGTTTAGGAGCTTGTGCGTCTGGTGCGCACCTACAGACCCCACTTAGTGTTCTTAGCTGAAACTAGACAAGGAGAGAATAAAATAAAGGATCTGAAATGGAGGCTAGGCCTCAAACATTGTATCACTCAAAATGGAAATGGAGGCGGCATTGCTTTGTACTGGGATGAGCAAATTGAGCTTCAGGTGCTCGCCCAGGGACCTAGATTCTTTGATGTGAGAATTATGAACAAAGCTATTAGGCGAGAGTGGAGATGCACCTTCGTCTATGGTGAACCAAAGGGTTCGGAAAGACACTACATGTGGACTACCCTCCGTAGAATCAAAGACAATGCAAACATCCCGTGGCTGATGCTAGGTGATTTTAACGAAACCATGTGGCAACACGAACATTTCTCAGAGTCAAAAAGATCAGAGAAAAGAATGCGCAACTTTAGAAGAATTCTGGCTCATTGTAACCTCCATGATATAGACTTCACAGGCCCTCCTTGGACTTTTGACAACAGACAGAAAGGAAGGAAAAATGTTAGAGCCAGGCTAGACAGAGCGGTTGCATCCCACTGTTGGACAAACCTGTTCCCATAAGTCAAAGTCACTCACGTCATCTCCACCTGCTCGGACCACCTACCTCTGCTCGTTGAGTATGAGAAAAACCCAAGGCCTAAAAAACAACAGGAATTATGCAAATATGAATATATGTGGGAGAGAGACCCTTCACACCCAGCTGTGATCGAGGAGACCTGGGCAAGTATGCCCACATGCTCCTCCCTCTCAGCTCTTCAAGACAAGCTGACCAACACGCGGAGTCATCTCGCCGCCTGGAGCCAGGAACACTTCGGCAACGTAACCAAGGAAATCACAGCAAGAAAATCCAGAATATAATTTCTCTGGAAAAAACCAAGAACATCAGAAATTGAGGAATCCTTGAGCCCTGAGCTCCTTCAGAGAGAAGAAACGATGTGGCGCCAACGATCAAGAGTGAAGTGGCTTAGAGAAGGGGACAGAAACACCAATTTCTTCCACAGAAAAGTGAACTGGAGACAATCAAAAAACAGAATCAAAAGGATCAGAGGAACAAATGAAAACTGGACAGACGACCCGATTGAAATAGAAGCTGTGGCATCCAAGTTCTTCCAAGAGTTGTACACCAAAGACGACAGTGTGAGCCCGGAGGAGCTCCTGAACCTGATCCACACCCTAGTATTGGAAGAAACCAACAAACAACTATGTAAACCATTCTCAGACGAAGAGATTGGGGATGCACTCTTCCAAATAGGTCCCATCAAAGCGCCGGGGCCAGACGGCTTACCGGGCCGTTTTTACCAGTGAAACTGGGCTATCCTAAAAGGGGAAGTGGTGAGTGCAGTAAAAGAGTTCTTCAATGAGGGGACCATGCCGCCAGGGATCAACGATACTGTCATCGTGCTAATCCCAAAGAATACTGAGTCCGAAACCATGGCGGATTTCAGACCGATAAGCCTCTGCAACGTCATCTACAAAATTATCTCAAAATGCCTCATCAATCGCCTCAGACCACTGCTTGACGATCTGATCTGCGAAAACCAGAGTGCTTTCATCTCGGGGAGGCTCATCACCAATAATGTTGTCATTGCCTTTGAATGTTTCCACAAGATCCAAAGATCCAAAAACCCACAAAACAACCACTGCGCTTATAAGCTAGACCTCTCCAAAGCTTACGACCGCGTGGACTGGAATTTTCTTGAGAGGATGCTCCAGAAACTTGGCTTCTGCGAGAAATGGATCTCATGGATCATGTCCTGTGTCACTTCAGTGAGGTTCTCAGTCAGAGTAAACAGACACACTCTTGATCCGTTCATGCCGACAAGGGGGCTAAGGCAAGGAGACCCGCTGAGCCCATATCTGTTCCTATTTGTGGGTGAATCCCTCTCTTGCATCCTAAAGCAGTGGCAAAGAGATGTGCGCATCACTCTTCTAAAGATTGCTAGAGGTGCTTCGGGAGTTTTGAACTTGTTGTTTGCGGACGATAGCCTCCTCTTCTTCAAATCTACACCAGAGGAGGCCAGGGCTGTTGATAGCGCTCTGGATTTCTTCCAGAGAGGCACGGGTCAACTATTAAGCCCTAGTAAAAGCTCGTTGCTTTTTAGCGGGGTCTGCACTGCCGTAGACCAAGCCGCCATCAAATCGATCCTGGGGGTCTCTGCGTCCTCCTTCGAAGAGAAATACCTAGGGCTCCCAACTGGCTCTAGGAGAATGAAGGGCGGAGTGTTCCAGCCAATCATGAAGAGATTCGCCAAACGCCTCAATAATTGGTCAGAAAGGTTCATGTCCCATGGAGCAAAAGACACTGATCAAGTCTGTGATCCATGCTCTGCTAGGTTATGCAATGAGTATTTTCAAAATGATAGTAGGCTTTTGTGAACAGTATGAGAAACTCATCCGTGATTTCTGGTGGGGTGACGATGAAAATGGGAGAAAAACACACTGGATGTCCTGGGACAACATGACCAAACCAAAAGGAAGAGGGGGACTTGGCTTCAGAGACATGCACCTCTTCAACCAGGCTTTGCTCGCTAGACAGGCTTGGAGACTCATCCAATAGCCAAACAGTTTGTGCGCTCGAGTACTGAAATCCAGATACTATCCAAAAGGAAAAATCACTGACACCGTGTTTGCCGCCAACCCATCGCCTATTTGGAAGGGCATTGCCTTTGGGCTAGAGCTCCTCAAAGAGTGTCTGATATACAAAATAGGGAATGGGAAAAGCACCCAATTGTTTCGTGACAATTGGATCCCTAGGGTTAGTGGACTGAAGATCGCAACCACAAAGAAAAATTCAAGGAAGAGATGGGTTCACCAGCTTATGAACCCGGACTCAAAATCATGGAACGCCAACACCCTGAAGGACATATTCTTTGATCATGATGTAGAGGCAATCGTGAAAATCAACATCCCTCAGTCAGACGTCAAAGATAGAATTGCATGGCACCTGGAGAGCAACGGGGTGTTCAGCGTAAAAAGTGCTTACCGTCTAGCATAGACCCTGAAACACCAAAACAGGAACAATACCAGTACCAGCTCCAAAACCAATGGCAACCGATCGATTTGGGACCTAATCTGGAAGGCTGACGTTCCTCCGAAAGTTTGTATCTTTGCTTGGCGCGTCGCCACTGACTCCTTGCCGATGAAGAAGAACAAGTGGAGACAAACGCTGGAGACGAATGGGCAATGCAACGTCTGTGGTAGCCAGATCGAGGATGCTCACCACGTGACCGTCGGCTGCACCAAGGTAGCGGCGCTCAGACAGGAGCTCCGTGGACACTGGAAACTCCCAAAAGAGAAACTCTTCCGACATACGGGACACGACTGGCTGCAAATCTTGCTAGGTCAGATTGACAAACAAACCAGAGATAAAACCCTCCTCCTGCTATGGAGGGCCTGGCACTGATGACGCGGTCTTGATGTGGGAGCTTCTTCTTCTTCAGTCCCCAGTAGTGGTACCAGAAAACTTGTATGTTTTGCTGGCGTGTAGTTGATGATGTAAATGACTGTCCAGTTGGGAACCCCAAGAGAAGGTGCGATGAGCACATCAGCAAGTTTTCCCTCAGTTATGAAACCAAGGTTTATCAATCCAGTAGGAAAAAGCCAAACTCCAGAAGATGATGCCTGATACGTCCATTTTGCATCACTATTTTGTATCATAATTTACTGTTATTCATTGATATATTTCATATTTAGAGATGATACTTATGTTATTTCCTCTGTTTTTACATATTTGATGATCATTGGAGGATTTTGCTGCCGGAGTCAGGATTCTGCTGGAAAAGGGACCGTCAAGGCACCATATTTCGAAGATCAGGAAAATTCCAAAAAAATACCAGAAAATTATATTTTACCAGAAGACTGAAGAAGCCAGAAGGAGAAGGCGAGAGGGGCCACAGGGCAGCCTCACCACCGGGGGGCGCGACCCAGCCCCTGGCCGCACCGCCCTATGGTGAGGGCCCCCTGGCCCACTTCTGTCATCGCCCCTTCGCGTATTTCATCGTCCCCAAAAACCTAAGTCAAGGGGGGGGGGCTCAGAGATAGACACCACCGCCTCTGCGGGGCGGAAAACACTAGAGAGAAAAAAGCTCTCCGGCAGGCAGAAATCTGCCGGGGAAATTCCTTCCCGGAGAGGGGAGATTGTCGCCATCGTCATCACCATCGCACCAGACTTCATCAGGATCATCATCATCATCTCCATCACCAGCACCTTCATCTTCACCATCACCACGCCATCCCGCTATAACATCTTGAGTTGGATCTTGTTAAATTCTTAGGGGAAACTTTCCCGGTGTTGATTACTCTTGTGGTTGATGCTATTGAGTGTAACCATTGAATTAAGGTTTATGTTCAGATTGTTATTTACCATTATTTCACCTCTGATCATGATCCATATGATGTCTTGTGAGTAGTTTGTTTAGTTCTTAAGGACATGGGAGAAGTCAAGATGTTAGCAGTGAATTATTGTTGAGTAATATTTAATGGTTTGATATTTATTTGTTGTGGTGTTATTTCACTAGTGGTGTCATGTGAACGTCGACTACATGATACTTCACCATTTATGGGCCTAGTGAGATGCATTGTGTATTTGGCTACCAATTGTGGGGTTGCTGGAGTGACAGAAACCTAAACCTCCGTTGGGAAACCATTGCACCAGGGAGCGTAGGATCTTAGAGTTTAAGGTTGTGGTTAGATTTATCTTAATTACTTTCTTGTATTTGCGGATGCTTGCAAGGGGTATAATCACAAGTGTGTATTATCCTAGTAAGGGTAGTGCGCTAGCACAGGTTCACCCCCATAACACTTATCAAACCAATAAAGATTATTTAGCGGCATGAAGCGAAAGCTCTTGACAGAAACTCCCGTGTGTCCTCGAGAACATTTGGTCATCATAAGTTACACAACCGGCTTGTCCTTTGCTAAAGAAGGGATTGGGCCACTTGCTGCAATTATTACTACTATCTTTTATTTACTCACACTTTATTTATTTGCATTACCAAATACCCCTGAAAACCCGTTTGCTAGTATTTACAGTGAATCCTTGATCAAAACCACTTGTCAACACCTTCTGCTCCTTGTTGGGTTCGACACTCTTATTTATCGAAAGTACTATGATACACCCCCTATACTTGTGGGTCATCAAGACTATTTTCTGGCGCCGTTGCCAGGGAGTGAAGCGCTATTGAAGAGTGGAATTGTTAAAGGTAACCGTCGCTGTGAGTATTATTTTTATTTTTGTCTTTTATTTTTATTTTATTTTGCTATGGAGAGTTCTCCATTTGGTTTCCTATTCGGGAACACTACTACACCTGCTGCACATGTGGATGAACCACCACCACCACCCGCTCAATTAGATCCTTTTAAAATACCTATGAAAATTGTTGAACGTGTTATGGATAACTGCTATTCAGGAGATGGAACTGTCCATCCGGGTGATCACTTACTTTTTATACATGAATTATGCGAGTTGTTCAAGTGTGCAGGTATTTCGCCGAGCCAGGTCAAGAGGAAGCTTTTCTCATTATCACTGAAAGGCCGAGCCGAGGAGTGGCATCGACTGCTTAAAGATGGTCCATCTATTGCATGGGAGGAAATTGTACCTCTCTTTTATTCCAAGTTTTATCCTCCAAGTGAAATTCATAAAGATCGTAACCGGATATATAACTTTTGGCCTCATGATGGAGAAAGTATTGCCCAAGCATGGGGGAGATTGAAGTTACTAATGCTCAAATGCCCCATTCATGAGCTCCCCAATAATATTGTTATTGATAATTTTTATGCGCGGCTTACTCTTCCTGATAAGGATTATTTGGATTCTTCTTGTTTTGGATCATTTACTCATATGAAAGAAGATGCTAAGTGGAAACTTCTTGACCGTATCCAAGAGAATGCTGAAGGATGGGAAAACGACAAAGGTAGGAAGTCAGGTATAAATTATGATTATGAATGCATTCAAACTTTTATGGGAACCAATGACTTTCAGAATGTTAGTACTGCTTATGGTCTTGATTCTCAAATACTTGCTAACTGTTTTAAGGCCTTTGCCTCTTATCTTGATGTTCCAAAGAAAGATTGGAACAAATATCATGCGCCTTATAAAGATTCCATTAGTCACATTCCTGCTGCAGCTACGGAAGTTTGTACTGTTGATAGCATTTTGCCTGAACCTTATTTTGAGAAGACACATTTCCCTGCTAAGGAAGCATTCTACTTTGGTAAGTGTGTCTAATAAAAGTACTAAGAAAGCTGTACAACCTGATGAGCAAATTACTATTAAATCTCCTGTGGCTATAGTGAAGGACCTTGTTACTAAAGATGTAGGGGATGAACACGTTATCTTTTGTGAAGATGCTACTAACATTATTTCACATCCTAATAGGCATAGGAAAACAAGTGTTCCTGCTATTTCTGTCAGGATTGGAGATCACTGCTATTATGGTTTATGTGACATTGGTGCGAGTTCAAGTGCCATTCCTTTAGAGCTTTACAAAGAAATTATGCATGAGATTGGCTCTTGTGAACTAGAAGATATTGATGTGGTTGTTCAGCTTGCTAACATAGAGACTGTTTGGCCTCTCGGTATTGTTCGAGATGTGGAAGTTCTATGCAGTAAGACTAAATATCCCACTGATTTTCTAGTACTGGGTAAGGTAGCTAGTAAAACTTGTCCTATTATTTTTGGTAGACCCTTTTTGAATACCTGTGGCACTGTGATAGACTGTAAGAAAGAGATTTTTTTACTAAGTTTAATGGAGAATCTTATGAGTTTAACTTTTCTAAGTTTGCTAAGACTTCTTATGAAAATGAAATGCCTGATGAAAATATTCGAGTTGAACAGCTTGCTTCTATTGCTCTTGCTCCTAATAATGCTTTGCAGCAATTCATGGAAGATCATGAAAGTGATGTTTTCAGGAAGGAAAGAGAAGAGATTGACGATATTTTTCTTCGTCAACAACCGCTGATTAAGCACAATTTACCTGTGGAGGATCTTGGTACCACTTTGCCACCTAAAGAAGATCCTGTTTTTGAATTAAAACCTTTACCTGATGATCTTAAATATGCTTATATAGATGATAAGAAAATATATCCTGTTATTATCAGTTCTAAGCTTTCAGGAAAGGAAGAAGAAAGGTTATTGGAGATATTGAGGAAACATCAAGGAGCTATGGGATATACTCTTGATGATTTAGAAGGGATTTGCCCCACTTTATGTTAGCATGCTATTAATATGGAGGAAGACACGAAGCCAGTTGTGGAACATCAGTGCCTCTTAATTTCCAAGATGAAGGATGTGGTAAGAAATGAGGTATTGAAGCTCCTTGATGCTGGTATTATTTATCCTATTGCTGATAGTAGATGGGTTAGTCCTGTTCATTGTGTTCCTAAGAAAGGAGGTATGACTGTCATGCCTAATGAGAATTACGAGCTTATTCCTCAAAGGGTAGTAGTTGGTTACAGGATGTGCATTGACTATAGAAAAGTTAACAAGGTTACTAAGAAAGATCAGTATCCTTTACCGTTTATAGATCAGATGTTAGAGAGGTTGTCTAAGAAGACTCATTTTTTGTTTTCTGGATGGTCACTCTGGTTTTTCTTAGATTGCTGTTAGAAAGGAAGATCAAGAGAAAACCACTTTTACTTGTCCTTATGAAACTTATGCTTATAGACGTATGCCGTTTGGTTTATGCAATGCTCCTGCTACTTTTCAAAGATGCATGTCTGCTATTTTTTATGGTTTTTGTGAAGAGATTGTGGAGGTTTTCATGGACGATTTTTCCATCTATGGAACTTCTTTTGATAATTGTTTGCACAATCTTGATAAAGTTTTGCAGAGGTGTGAAGAAACTAACCTTGTTCTTAATTGGGAGAAATGCCACTTTATGGTGAATGAAGGAATTGTCCTTGGACATAAAATTTCTGAAAGAGGTATTGAAGTTGACAGAGCAAAAGTGGAAGCAATTGAGAAAATGCCCTGTCCCAGAGATGTTAAAGGTATTCGTAGTATTCTTGGTCATGCTGGTTTCTATAGGAGGTTTATTAAAGATTTCTCTAAGATTTCAAAGCCTCTTACTAATCTTCTTCAAAAAGATGTACCATTTGTCTTTGATGATGATTGTAAGGAAGCTTTTGAAACTCTTAAGAAGGCTTTAACTACTACTCCTATTGTTCAACCACCTAATTGGAATTTACCCTTTGAAATTATGTGTGATGCTAGTGATTTTGCTGTGGGTGCTGTTCTTGGACAGTGCGTAGACAATAAGTTGAATGTTATTCATTATGCTAGTAAGACTCTTGATGCTGCTCAGAAGAATTATGCTACTACTGAGAAAGAGTTTCTTGCTGTTGTTTTTGCTTGTGATAAGTTTAGACCTTACATTGTTGATTCTAAAGTTACTATTCATACTGATCACGCTGCTATTAGATATCTTATGTCTAAGAAGGATGCTAAGCCTAGGCTTATTAGATGGGTGTTGCTTTTACAAGAGTTTGATCTGCATATTGTAGATAGGAAAGGCGCTGAAAATCCTGTTGCTGACAATTTATCTAGATTGGAAAACATTTCTTTTGATCCTATTCCTGTTAATGATAGTTTTCCAAATGAACAGTTGGCTTCAATAAATGTAACTTCACGGGACCTTCCTTGGTATGCTGATTATGCTAACTTTATTGTTTCCAAGTATTTGCCTCCAACCTTTACAGCTCAGCAAAGAAGAAAATTATTCTATGATTTGAGGCATTACTTTTGGGATGACCCACACCTATATAAAGAAGGGGTTGATGGTATTATGCGAAGATGTGTTCCGGAATATGAGCAACAAGAAATATTAAGAAAATGCCATGGCAATGCTTATGGAGGACATCATGCTGGAGATAGAACCACACAAAAGGTTCTACAATCAGGTTTTTATTGGCCAACCCTCTTTAAAGATGCTAGAAGGTATGTTTTATCTTGTGATGAATGTCAAAGAGTTGGTAATATTTCTAGACAAAACAAAATCCCTATGAGTTACACTCTTGTTATTGAACCATTTGATTGTTGGGGATTTGACTTTATGGGTCCTTTTCCTCCTTCAAAAGGCTATGCTCATATACTTGTTGCTGTTGATTATGTTACCAAGTGGGTAGAAGCCATACCTACAAAGAGTGCCGATGGTGAGACCTCGTTAAAAATGCTTAAGGACGTTATTTTTCCTAGGTTTGGTGTGCCTAGATATCTTATGACTGATGGAGGTTCTCATTTTATTCATAGCGGTTTTAGAAAAACTCTTGCTAGATATGACGTTAATCATAAAATTGCTTCTGCTTATCATCCCCAAACTAGTGGGCATGTAGAGCTTTCAAACAGAGAGATCAAGTCTATTTTGCAGAAGACTGTCAATAGATCTAGGAAAAACTGGGCTAGCAAGTTAAACGATGCTTTATGGGCTTATAGAACTGCTTATAAGAACCCTATGGGCATGTCTCCTTATAAAATGGTTTACGGAAAAGCGTGTCACTTGCCCTTAGAATTAGAACACAAAGCTTTTTGGGCAGTGAAAGAGCTTAATAGAGATTTCAAACTTGCCGGTAAGAAAAGGTTGCTCGATTTGAGTACCCTAGATGAGTGGAGAAATGAAGCTTATGAGAATGCCAGACTTTTCAAAGAGAAAGTCAAACAATGGCATGATAAGAGAATTCTTAAGAGAGAGTTTCATGTTGGTGAGAAAGTTCTATTGTATAGGTCTCGTCTCAGATTTTTTGCAGAAAATTACTCTCTAAATGGGAAGGACCATATGTTATTGTGGAAGTATACCGCTCAGGTGCTATAAAGATTGCTTCATTGAAAGATGACACTACACAAGTGGTGAATGGGCAAAGACTCAAACATTATATTGCTGGAGATTCTTATAATGAAGATGTAGATGTTATTCAAACAGTTTCTCCAGAAGAATTCATCCAGGACAATATGCAGGAATCTTTAGAGTTCGTTTTCGAATAGGTAACAGTTCTAGTTAGAAAAGGTTCGCGAAAGACGTTTTCATTAATATTTTTATTGTTTTTGCTAAATATGAAAAATCACGAGACGAAAATGGGCAGGAGACGGAGTCCGGTGGCTCCTCACCACCAGGGGGCGCGGGCCCACCCCAGGCCGCGCCGCCCTGTGGTGAGTCCACCCCAGAGCTCGTGTCCGTCCCGGTTTCCTCCTGTGATTTCCTCTCGATGTATAATTTTCGCCTATATAACCTCCCAGAGTACCCAAGGTCTGTATATCGTGTTTTCGTCATGTTTTTGTTTCGAGCTATTTCTGCCAGGAGTTGATCTTAGTTTTGAGAGCACCATGGCTCCTTCAAGCGACGACAGGGGAAGAGGCCTAGAGAAGAAGACCCCAAGCTGAAAGAGGAACATGAAGCTGGCAAATCAAGGGCAAGAAACTCTTATTAGTGTTAGTAAAATCACACAACTTGGTGTTTTCAGGAGTAGCCATTCTAGCAAAGCTAAAAGCAGACAAGTAAAAATAACAACTAATAGGAAACTAATTTTTTGTGTTTTTGATAAAACGATGCAAGTAAAAATAAAGTAAAGCAAAACAATAAACAAAGTAAAGGATGTGCGTGCGAAAATCCCCTTGCAGAAGTCTTCTTTTCCCCGGCAACGGCGCGAGAAAACTTGTTGATGGCGCGGTCTTGATGTGGGAGCTTCTTCTTGTTTAGTCCCCGGTAATGGTACCAGAAAACTTGTATGTTTTGTTGGCGTGTAGTTGATGATGTAAATGACCGGCCAGTTGGGAACCCCAAGATAAGGTGTGATGAGCACAGCAGCAAGTTTTCCCTCAGTTATGAAACCAAGGTTTATCAATCCAGTAGGAAAAAGCCAAACTCCAGAAGGTGATGCCTGCTAGCCTAGTGACAATCCAACAAGGGCGCCGTTTACGATACTTGTTAGTGCGTCTTCAACTAGTAGCAACGTGGAACCTGTACACAACACAACCAAGAACTTTGCTCCCAACTTACGATGAGGTTGTCAATCTCACCGGTTTGCTGTAAACAAAGAAATGAGCGTATCGAGTGGAAAGCAATAGTAGTATGCGAGAAAGTAAACAGTGTGAGTAAAGTAAACAGGTGATAGCAATGTAAAGGAAATTGGACCGGGGTCCACAATTCACTAGTGGTGTCTCTCCATAAGATAAATAACACATGCTGGGTAAACAAATTACAGTTGGGCAATTGATAGAATAAAGACAACGTGCATATGTCAAGAGGATCACTATGAGATTTACTCTGGGCATTACAACAAGATACATAGACCGCCATCCAACTGCATCTATGACTAATAATCCACCCACGGGGAATCATCCGAGGACCCCGTGAATATTAAGATGCGAACAACAGATAACTGCATTAAGCAAAGTGTGTAATATAAATAAAGCATATGTCCTTGGACATAAGAATGTTGTTTTCTCCCTAGTGGCAACATCAGATCTATAACCTTAGAGGTTTCTGTCACTCCCCTAGATTAAATAGAGGCATGAACCCAACTATCGAGCATAAATACCCCCTCTTGGAGTCACTAGTATCTACTTGGCCAAGATAGCTACTAACGACGGAGAGCATACAAGATCATAAACAACATAGAGATAACATAAGATAATATTCAACACATCAACTCAATCATAACACCATTATTCATCGGATCCCAACAAACACAACATGTAGAATTACATAAAGGTAGTCTCGATCATGTAAGGCAGCTCACGAGATCTAAACATGAAGCACATGGTGGAGAAGACAACCAACTAGCTACTGATATGGACCCATAGTCCAAGGTAGACTACTCACTCGTCGCGCCAGAGGCAAGCATGGCAATGAAGAAGACCTCCGATGGCGATTCCTCTCTCTAGCAGGGTGTCGGGAAGAGCTTTTGGACCCTCTCGATCTCGGGTCGACGACGGCGGCGGATCGCGATGTGTTTTTAGAAAATTGATCGGAGGTTTAGGTTTTTCCCGTCGGGGGGTCTTTATAGGCGAAGGGGCAACATCAGAAGTGGACCAGGATGGTCTCACATATAGGGGGCGCAACTAGGGGCTGGGCCGCGCCGCCCTGTTGTGTGGCCAGCCCGTGGCTCGTCTCCATCTCCTCTTCGGTCTTCTGAAAGCTTCGTTTAATATTGGGACGTCCGGCTTTTGTTTCGTCCAATTCCGAGAATATTTCCTGTGTAACATTTCTGAAACACAAAAACAGCAAAAAACAGGGAACTGACACTGTGGCATCTTGTTAATAGGTTAGTTCCAGAAAATGCATAAAAATGCCACGAAGTGTAACAAAAATACTAAGCAAATGGTGTAAAAACAAGCATGGAGCATAAAAAATTATAGATACGTTTGAGACGTATCAGACACCTCAGAAATGACGTGATCCACGGTGACGGACGGGAGACGATCCACAACTCCATCCAGTTCCTAAAGTCCTACTATATCACAGCTTGCACTGCCAACCCTGGGATGGAAAACAATCAGAAGCAATTTTCGACTGACAGAATAAACTGTCTGCAGTCTGCGTCTGAATGCTGGAAGAAGCCGCCGATGGGGTGGGTGAAGCTCAACACTGATGCCTCCTTTTGCCATAAGTCTGGAGCTGGAGGGGCGGGTGCGGTTGCCAGGGGAGCTGTTGGGGAAGTGTTGTTTGCCGCTTGCTCCCCCCTAGGCAGATGCAACTCTCCTGAAGACGCTGAATCCAAAGCTGCGCTGTTTGGGCTGTCCCTTGTCTAGAACCCGGAGCAAACAGACTTGATCCTGGAAACTGACTGCTCAGGTGTTGCCTCCAAGCTGCGGTCGTTGAAGGTGGACAAATTAGCTTCCTGCTTCACCACTGATCAAACCAAGGATAGGCTAAAAGCTTTCCGAAATCACAGGATCGAGCTAGGTAGAAGAGAGAGCAACCAAATAGCGGACACTCTGGCAAAACATGCTTCTTCCCTGGGCAACATGTTTTGGTCAGAGCCTTGGCCTGAGTTCATCAATTTTTTTGTAACTAAGGACTGTGTACCGACTGTTACCAATAGAATATAAGCTCTCTATTTCCCTTAAAAAAATGCACACCATGATTTTTATGTCATACTAGTTGAATGCCCGTCGGTTGCTACGGTCATTTTTTACACGCAACATATATAATGCATATGAATATTCATGCGTCTAAAAAAGACAGCACATGATATGCATTGTCAAATTATTAAGATTGCACTTTGCTTGACTGTATTTCCCTAAATTGTATTGTTTGGCGTCATTGGACATGATGTAATGGATGTTGTCTTTAGCTTAATTTGCTTGGTACTTTTAGCAAGTGTATTAAAATTTCCTTTCTCGTCTTGAAACCCTTGCTAGAGGTCGCGGATGGCTTGAGGCTAATGATGCCTCACACACAGTCAGCTAGGTCACTACCACGTCCGAGCGGTGGTCACGCAGGGAGAACAAAATATAGTTATGGTTGTGAGTCCAAGTTGTGTTCCTCCTCTTTTGGCACCCTTGTCATCAATGAACTCGACACGCCCATCACGTCCTCCAATCTTACCCCACCTCTCTGCTTTAATGGGTATTGCTTTAGATTAAAAGTGGCCGTATTTGATTGCTGATATGCTGAGGCGGAGTGGGAGAGACTTTAAGAGTGAAGCTCGCTGAATTTTTGCCATGGCACCCTTGCTACTCGAAAGTGCAAAAAACTATGGAGGAGAATGTCAAACCATGGGACATTCTCTAAAAGAGTGAAGGTCGCTGAATTTTTCAAATATTCCATGTTCATAGATCCAGGAGGCTTAATTCTCTAAATGTATCATCCCACATTTTCTCTCCCTATAATTACGCCATCCAATAACCTAGCCGATGCATGCATTTCTTGTTGATCCTTCACTATCCTAGAGAGTAGGAAGAAGAGAGAGGAACGGTTCACATACTCCCCCATTTCTGTTTTTTTTGCTCACTTGGAGAATCACTACGACATAGGCAACCGATAACTGAGTAGGAGCGACTCACTTCTCCGATGTATTTCTCTCATCAACGACCAATAGTAGCAACATTTTTATTTAGCCGAATTATTAACGTAGAGGCTAATATGAATTCTTTTTTGATTTTGCATGCGCAAGGCTGCAAGAAAGATGTGCAAAACTGCTCAATCATTCCGACTATTTCATGCATGCATAGCCAAAGAAGGGACCAGTTTCACACGATTTGTTCACCGCATACGAACCGAGTAATTAAATAAGGGAACATTTCTAAATTGATACCACGCTAATTTGCAACATAAACCTTAATTCTCGGCTAATCGGAACATTTGATTTTTATAAGTGAGTCATAAATACCATAATGTCACACCTTTGCACCAGTCGATACTGTCATCCGGATGTATAAATAAAGAGTGAGTACTCTCTTTGTTCCGGTGTACATAAATCCAAAATTAGTTTGTTCCGATTTAGCTCTTGTTTAATGGATCTGTGGACCTCTTTATCCTCCTCTAATTACTCTTTGTGTTTCATCCGATTGGTTGTGCTGGCATCGAGAAAGCAATCTATATTGTAGTGTGCCCCACTAACATTGAAGGTTGATTAACGTTGTTAATTGTGAAAGATATGCACTGATTGGAGAAAAAAAATAGGAGATAGAAGGATTTAATGCCCAATCCCATTTAGGCATTAATGTGTTTCTATAACTGGGGTATCTCATTCCTGATTTTATGTTTACAGATTGGACTTTTAAGTCTTGTCTTTTTTGGCTGTGAAATATATATGCCATCAGATATAGATCGAACGTCATGGATGTGTTGAATGTTTGATGTTAAAAAATTTGAGAACGACGTACCATCACAAACTCCCATTTAATAGTAAAGATATCATACCATTCTAGCTTCCCAACGCAGATCAGCACATGTCAAAAAGAGCTGTTTTTTCGGGTGATGTCAAAAAGAGCTAGGAGCAACCACTCACCCGCAGCTGTCTGGGACGGACTTGTGGGCGCTCCTATTCAGCGCTCTTAGTGCCGGTTAGGAAGCAACGCCTGAAGACGGATTTCGAATGGGCCAGCCCATTAAGCAGTTCGATGGATGTGGTTCAGTTCTTTCCGAATCGGTCTGCTTTTTTATTCGTATGTAGTGCTTCGCTTTCTACTGTTTGATTTTTTTTGTTTAAATTCGAAATTGGTTCAAATTTAAATTTGTTCAATTTTGGAAATGTTCCAATTTAAAATTGTTCCAACTTAAAATCGTTCCAATTTAAAATTGTTCCAACTTAAAATCGTTCCAATTTAAAATTGTTCAAATTTAAAATTGTTAAGACATAAAATGTTCTAATTTAAAATTGTTCAAATTTAAATCTGTTCAATTTGAAATCTGTGCAAATTCAAAAATATATTCAAACTCGAATTTCTTTAATTTAAAATCTGTTCAATTTAAAATTTGTTCAAATTCGAATTTGTGCAAATTCAAAATTTGTTCAATTTGAAATTTGTTCAAAACATAAATTTGTTAGAATTAAAACGCAGCACATACGGACTAGCCTAGAAAAATGTTGCAGCATGTTTGCAGGTAACAGCATGTACGGACTAGCGATGCAAAAAAAAAACGAACATGGGCTGGCCCAACTTACAGGATTAGCGATACAGCACGTACGCGTTGGCTGGTAACCAACGCTAAACGCGTCAAATAGGGTTTGCCCGGACTTGTCGGCAATTCTTGGACGACCTAGCAAAAGCCGCGGCCCGAGGGGATCTCACAAGAGATGGGCCTATTACGTAATGGGCCAGGCCCGAAGTACCCATCTCCAGTCCAACAAAACGAATCCCCACGCCCAGGGCAAAACCCCTCTTTCCTCTTCGCCTCTCCTCCTTCCCTGGCGGCCGCTCTTCCGCCGCCTCTCCTCCAACTCCGCCGCCTCCCACCTCTGCATACCAAGGTACCGACGGTTCTCCAAGTTCCCCCTCCCATTCACTCCGTTCCCCTCCGCCCCGAAGCTATCCCTGCCTCGGTTGCGATTTTTCGTTCTCTCACAACGCTGCTTCGTAGGTTTCTTCAAGTACAGAGAGCTAGATAAACATGGGGTTGAGGGACAAGAAGAGGAACCAGAGGCGCGTGCTCTCGCGCCGCTCGGCCGGTCCCAAGACCGGCGAGGGGAAGGACTTCCTGGTGCGTGCTTCCCTTCCAACCAAATCGAACCCAACAGGAACAGAACCTCCTCTTTTGGTTATCTGTCCCTGATGCTTTACTGTGGTTGGTGCAGCCGCTGGAAGGGAAGGAGAAGAGGATCAAGGAGAAGCAGCCCGAGGAGCCGGAGAACACGGCCACCGTCCTGTACATCGGGCACATTCCCCACGGCTTCTACGAGGACCAGATGCAAGGTCGGTCTCTCTCGGTAGAGCTTCGAGAGGTGTAGGACTGTAGGTGCCGCGAGGGGTCTGGTATGGTCCTAATATCAAGTCTTGCTGCTCTGTTTGTGTTTGCAGGTTTCTTCCAGCAGTTTGGGGCTGTTAAGAGGGTCAGGATTTCCAGGAACCGAAAGGTATCCTATACTTTTGCGTTACATGGTCTCTGGTGATATTTGTGTATTTCCTGTAATAAACCTCTGACATGCTGCTATGTTGATGTATTTAGACGGGAAAGTCTAAGCATTATGGATTCATCGAGTTTGAGAACCCTGAGGTAAGTAAACGTGTGCTTTGGCATAATATTGAGTGCACACTCTGTGTTTCTTGTCTGCTGACGCTTTTCGGCATGTTTGTGTGTATCAGGTGGCGAAGATTGTAGCCGATGAGATGAATAACTACCTGCTGTACGAGCACACCCTGCAAATTGCGCTTGTCCCACCAGAGAAAGTTCATGCCAAACTGTAATCACTGCAACTATGCTGCCTATTCAATTGAAGTACTTGCTTCTGTTTGTTTTCGCCTTTTAATACAGATGTAGCTTCCATCTTTTATTTAGTAATGCACATTACTTGGCATTAAATTTTGTCATGCAAATGGTGTCTACTTTATATTTCTCTCCTATGGAATGCTGTTTATGATGACACACTTTCCCAACAAGCAATGTACACTCCTTCCGACATTACCCACGTTACTTGTTTCCACTGCATTGGACATCTGGTAGTATGCTAGTTCATCTGTGCAAATTACTCCCTCTGTTTTGTTTATAGATACATCTGAATCTTCAACAACTAATATGGTACAGAGGGAGTATACATGAAAAGGGATAATGAGTGGTATGGGAGTGACAACTGATGATGTGAATATCCAAAACAAATTTCGTGTGTTGTCGCTGTTTATTGCCTTGAAAATAATAATGAAGATGAATTGACTATTATGATAAGAATCAATAATGATGAAGATGTTATGATAGTAACATGAATATGCTTTATGCAATGCATGTATACCACTGCATTGATAACTGCACACTCAAACATGTGTGGTAACCTTTTAAGAACTTGCAACTTTGCAAGGCGCCTGAATGGGATGTCATTCGTGTGTATACGGATTTACCGATTTATACTTGCTCTTTTTCTGTACTTCACTCGGAGTTCGCAACAAGTCTTACAGTACTATAGTTTTGTTTCTCTGTACCTTTGTACCAATATCCATGTGTTTTTGCTGTTTATTGCCTTGAAAAAAATCAATACATGATTCTCATGATATACAATGTCTACATGGTGTATCAATTTTAGATGGAAAGGGGTGCGGAAGGGATTTGTACCAATTGACCGGGTAGCAATTGAACGCAAGAAGCTTAGCAAGGTAATCCATTTGCTAACTACAATAGTAACAGGGAAATGTGTGCTGTAGACTAATCGGCTGTTCTGTTACCAGGACAAAACAGTAGAAGAGCACAAGAGGATGCTTGAAGGAATTGTAAAACGAGATGAGAAGCGTCGCAAAAGAATCAAGGCTGCTGGTATTGATTACGAGTGCCCAGCCCTGGTAAGTAACACTTGGTGTTGTTCACTGATTTATGATTTTGTCTTGCTTAATCAGATCTGAAATAGTTCTAGACTAGATCTTTATTTGACTTGAGCTTCTCCGTTTGTGTTAGGGCTAAAAAAATCATGCCAGTTTTATATGTTTGTTGAGATATAGAAAAAGAAAAACCTGGATTTATTACTTCCTTTTGATCTACCTAATCCCCTTTTCCCTGCCACCCAATGTTGTGGGAGCTGCTGCCTCCACATCTTTCTTCCTTGGATCTCACTTCTCTAGAACCCTCCCTCCTCCTCCTCTTCTCAAGCCTACTGACATCCCTACGCGATCCCAAAGGTCTGCCCTCCCTGGATGTAGGCCGCCTTGAGTTTGCCAGTGCAGCATTCCTGAAGGCGGCTGTTGTCCTTGGTGGTGGCGTGGAGCTCTGCCATGTTGGTTGGTCACCACATTGCTGGCCATATCCAGCATGAGATGCCATGTAACACAGAGACGCTGTCTCATGATGAGAGCCGTGTGATTAGCTCCTCATGATTTGTGCAAGATCCTTGTTCCAAGCAACCAGGCTTACCAAGCTTAGCATGTACGTACATCATATGAGCTACCAAGCACCACACGCCCAGGTCAAGTTTCTTTAAATACCCAATCCAGTATAGTGACAAGTCAACTTGCTGATAACAGTGAATATGATGATGGATGCACTTTGCATGCTGGTGACCTTGACAACTGCTCCTCCCTGGGTTAATAGCAATCAATGAGACGTTTGCTATAACATTTCTGCATCTGTTCTGTGTGGAACTCCAGTTTTGATTGTTTGCCAAAATCCTTCTTTGGATTTGAGCAGAAAGAAAAGAAGAGATTGATAAGAGAGGTTGAAGATCCTTACATTTGGCCCCCATATGACAGTGACAGAATAGAATGGTTAGATGAGGAAGAAACCCGTTTCACAAATACCATCATATTGGCTGGAATGCTGTTCCAGCAATTGCCATAGAATTGTATGGGCACCGAGCAAATTCTGACCTTATTATTGTCCTGCAGCATAAGACATAGATATAGTGTCATAGAGCCTAGTTTCTGTGTTTTACTGTGTAGCCATTGATAGTTCATTGCAGTTTTTTTTTCTTATCTTGCATTTGCGCACTGGAACCAAATAATTTAAGCAAATAACACCAATTTTCTTTGCCGGCTTGCTTACTGATATCTTGAGCTGCATTTTTTTATTTGTTTTATGCCATCTGTTGACTGGAGATCTATTGTAAAGGATAAACAGTTCATAATGGAGCAGTACTTTAGCTCTTACTACTTTCTAGCTGGCTCATCTTTGCTACCTGAGGCCATGGCAAAATATTTGCCTGGTTGCTAATGTTATCTCGGTTGTACAGGTTGGCTTTCAGCCTTCAGCTAAGAAGATCAAGTTTGATGACGAAGATTAGCTATATGGAGGGCATATGCATCTTATCCAGTGGGAGTGAGGGAACTGTCGAGTTAAACATGGCTGACCTGTTTTAGTGAGGATGAGATGGTGGTTTTGTACTTCGGTTTTGTATCTTTGTCTTTGGTCGATGTTGTATTAGTGGTATGACTGGTTTATCTAGCGTGGAAATCATATGAAGCTTCAATGAAGAAAACAAACTTGCTTGCTCCGCCACACCACAAATCATATTTACATTTTCAGCAGTCAATGCTGCTCGCTGCATGTTCGTGACACGGGCAACTTTGCAGAAGTTTCTTGGGAAAATGTTCTTTTCTATCTGATTTAGTAAAATAAGTGAATAAACCGGAATAGCTAGTTCTCTGAGTAAATGTTCTTTTCTATCATATTTACATCTTTAAGATGTTATGACCCTCAAAAGTCAAATCACACCATTTGAAATTTCTTTAGTTTATGAATCTAGCGTGTTATCAACTTCAGAACAGGCAAATCACTGAGTAAGTTTATCTTGCTTGTTGGGCGAAGCGGAAAATTTGCCTTTTTGGCCATGAGCTTGGTTTGAGGAAAGAGAAGCTTGGAGCCTGGCTGCCAGTGTTGGCATTGAGCAAATGATTTGGTCTCGCTCCACTATTTGTAAATGCCTTCCTCACAATCTTCTTTTGGCAAGCGAACGTTTAGTTTCAAAGATGCGCAGTATTTTATTTCACTAGCAAACCCTTCTTGCAGCAGCAGCAAATGTCATTGCAAATTGGGCAGCTTTTGGGACCACCTGGCACCTAGCCATCTTCTCCGAGACGCCATTTCCATTTGCATCGAACCCAAACAGAATCCCAGTTATGCGTCCTCCCCCCAGCGAAGGAGGCGAGATGATGGGATACGGGCCGCACCGTGACATTGCCGAGGCCGCCGCTTCCGCCGGAGGATCCCCTGCCTTCACTGCCGCGTGGCTGGAGAAACAGAGTCCACAGCGGAAGGACCGCGCCGTCGGGCGATGCCGAGCCATTACTTCCGAGGACGCCGCCATGGCAGTCGCTCCCGCAGCCCGCAGGTTACTTCGTGCTTAATTTACTCTATGAATGTGTACGGAACTTTCCGAAATTCGTTTCCATCAGGCGGGATCTAACGTTGTTGGAACTTTGTTTTTGGGCTTTCTGCGTTCCTCGGTCTTACCTGAACCAAAATATCCGTCCTTTCCTAGGCCATGATAGATCTTAGCTGGAGCTTAACCATAATTAACTGATAACAAGCCAAGAACAAGAACCAAATGGGGCATCATTAACCTCTGAACGCTGAAGTGGTCTGCTTCCAAGTCCCAACCATGTACCAAAACGACGATTCACAAGAGTCAGTCATCCACGGAAAATATAAACAGATATTTGCAATAGACAGATCTAAACCAAATGGATGTCCATATAACAGAGTCTCTTTAGAATATCCTCTTTTAACTTTGTAAGCGATTTCCCCCGTTTCCTCCGTCGAACCCGTTGAATAGCTGGACACAGGAATGTTAGCTGGAATGGTCAGTTTGTAACGATTTTCTCTCTTGTACTAAACGAGCAAGATTGGTTACTCCGTCCTCTCAACCTCGAGTTTGTACATTTTTTTAGCGAAATAGTTTTTATCTTTCCTGCATTTCTCAAATATATGGCTTCGTCCTGTAAATACTATAAAATGAGCCTGCAGCTTGAGCGCTATCAAGTTTTCCCCAAATCATAAAAACTTCCTCCCACAAAGAGAACAAGATGGTGGGAGATACGGCAGGCAGCACTTTGATGGGGTTGATTGACCACCTTCTTGGGAAGCTCACCAGCCTGCTGGCTGAGGAGTATGGCAAGCTCACATATCTGCAGCCTGGGATCACCTCTTTGAGAGACGAGCTGAGAAGCATTAAGGCTGCACTGGAGGATCTGTCGCATATGGAGGAGTCCAGCTTACAGGTGAAGGAGTGGAAGGGTCAGCTGCGGGAGCTGTCGCATGGCATCGAAGATTGCATCGATGACTTCATGCAACGCCTCGGCCAGGATGACGTCCACGATGGGCTTATTGGCAAGATTACTGGCTGGCTTAAGACCATGAAACTTTACCACGACATAGCTGGGCAGATTGCCAAGCTCAAAGAGCAAGCTGTAGAGGTTAATGACCGGCGTAAGCGGCTCAAGCTGGATATTGCCCCTTCTTGTTCTAGCACTGTGGTAATTGATCCCAGGCTGTCAGCGCTCTTCGAGGAAGCCGATAGGCTCCTGGGCACAGAGGGACCCGAGGATAAGCTTGTGAAGTGGCTCACGGAAGGTGTAGATTCTGCGAAGCAGCGGAGGGTCATCTCCATTGTTGGATTTGGTGGCCTGGGCAAGACCACACTTGCAAATCTTGTATACAAGAGGATCAAAAGGGACTTCCATTTCCATTGCACGGCTTTTGTATCTGTTTCTCGGAATCCCGATATCAACAAGATTCTGAAAGATATACTCTCAGGAGTTATCCAGACGAGCAACCTAACGTATGATGATCAAGGGCGGCACATGGAAAAGATCCAGGAACGGCCATTACAAACCCATGGACTCATAGACATGATTAAGAATTATCTAAAAAATCGCAGGTATGCAGCAGTTCTATATATATATTTTTGACCAAAAATGCAGTGCGGTGCTGCTTTTTCATTGCTTAATAGAGGGAAACAAGTACAGGAAGGAGCCTAAGCTCGGAAAGAGACCAAAAGGGAAAAGGAAAAAAAAACTGAAAGAAAAGGAAACAAAGCTAACAGCAGAGGAGTCCTGGCCAAAATTAGTCTGGCTCGCGCGGTCTATGGAGTATGTCACTTGCTCCAGATCATCCTGCAGTGGCCCAGGTGTCTGCTTGTTGCATGATCAGCGCCATCGTGGTGGTCCATTGTGTTTGCCTGAGCTTGAAAAACCCGTCTGTTCCGTTCTTTCCATATTGTCCACCAAACCAGTTGGTAGAGTGAGATCCATCCTCGCCTCAGTCTCTTCGGGATCACGAGGGTCGTCTCTGTCAGCCAATCGATGAGTGGCTGATTTTGGTCAAGTCCTCTTATATTGACACTGAAATTTTATAAAGCATCTCTATTACCACCTCAGCTTGAAAATCAGTTTGAAAAATTGATTCGTTTTTGTATTATGCACTCCATCTCTATTACCACCTCAGTTTGAAAATCATTGACGGTTTTAGAAGTGCGCAGTCAAACTCAAATTTACTAGTGATCTAGGAAAATATGTTTATATTGGTCAGATCAAACAGTATCGTCAAATCTTTTTAACCAAAATATATTCAAGATGTCATTGCTTTTTATGAACATAGTGATATGAATGTAATGATCTACACTTGCCAACTGAGAAGAGTACTAAATATTGTGCATTTAGATAAAGAATATAGGTATTTCTTCAGATCCCCGCTCCTCCCCGTAACCCTCGCGCGGCGGCGCCGCGTCGTGCCAGGGCGCCGTGGACAGCCCTCCCCTCGTCCTCCTCCCCCAGCACCCTCCCATCCCACCGCCGCTGCCATAGGCGTCGCCGGGCAAAGCCTGGTGGCGCGGCGGCGGCGATCTCCCTCGGTTGGCTCGCGGCTGACGGCGGCGGCATTCGCCCCGGCTGCTCTTCGCCGGCGGTGCAGCGGCTGACGGTGGCCAGGTCCTGGCGTTCTGTAGCGGCGGTGATGAAGGCGGGTCTGCTCTTGGCCTAGATGGGCTCGGGCGGGCCTCGTCTTGATCTGCCTCCTCGGCACGATGTCGTCTCCGATCTCCCTGGGCTCTTCCTGCTGCACGAGGGCGTCCGGGGTTTCGGTCTCAGACACGGTGGTGGTTGCCGTCTCCTCCGTTGGAGGTGGTTGACCGGTGTTTTGTGGCTAGATTGCCGGATCTCTTGATCCGTCATTTAGTCCCCGATGGCGAAGCGCCAGTGAAAACTGAGCCAGACTTCGGTCATGGTGGGCAATGGCGGCGCTTGCGCGTCGCTACCTTGTTGAAGGCAGCGCCATTGCAGCTTTCATCTCGCCTAGGCTACTCCGGGGGAAACCCTAGATCTGGGACTCCCAGATTGGATGATGGCGATGCGCGGCGTCGTTCTCTCCTTGGGGCATCATTTTTGGAGCAGACAATGGTTAGAGGTGGCTCTGAGGTGGAGCGGAGTGTCTGTTTCCGCGTCTGCGTCAACGACAGTGGGCCTCGGCGGCGTGGTGCCGTGGAGTCTCGATGGCGGACGTGTGCTCAGATGCGTGCAGGGTGGAGGCAGGCCATGGTAGCGTTGATGGTTGGTTTGGTCAGAAGCTTCGCTTTGGTCTATCACTCTAGAGATGGGTCGGGGAAAAGTGGTAGAGGCGACTTCCGAAGTATGCGCACAAGGTGCATATCTCGAGATTGTGCCAGGGAGTCAGCGTACGTGGTGATCGGGGCACAAGGCCCCGTGTTTAGCCTCTTGCTACTAGTTTGGTGTTGTTTATGGTGGCTCCGGTTTGTAAGACTGTTGTAAGGCTTTTTGGCCGACTCTTATTGAATAAATGAAATAAAGAAAGGCCGTATGCATCATTTTGATGCAGAGGCTGGGGCTCCCCATTTTGAAAAAAAGATAGAGAACATAGACAGGAATTTCTCGCTTGAAATCAATGCTAATAACAAACATTTGGAGATGGGTCCTAGAAAATTGATTAGGGTTCCTTCAAACATAAGCAAAGCAACAAATATTGCAACTTGGATTGTGACAATCAAACCATAAGTCTAATACAAAAATTGGAGTACTAAGGAGGGCTACATGACATTGCTTATGGGAGAGATCTTTTTAGATACAGAGGATACCTATAAATAGAAATATGCATAAATACGAAAGAAGCTAATTAATTATCCATCTGCTTGATAAACATGATCACATTCTACATAGATGTTCCAGTACATGAAAAAGGTGACTGGTTATAGAAAAAGATATAAAATATTTAATGGAAATATGAAATATAACAATAACCAAAAGCAACTATAGAAATTATTCACATAATCTCAAAATTCATGTTGTTGCAGACTTATGATTAAAGAATCAGTTGCCATCATATTTCCGTTGTTGATTTTGCACAAATTTCACTTCTAAATACTTGCCTATTATTTCATGTGCAAAATTACTAGTTTCCTTTTGAAACTTACATTCGTTTGGCCCTTCCTAATACTTGGTCTTTCACTAATTATGTAATAGGTACTTTATCGTGATTGATGATATATGGTGCAAAGAGGCATGGAAAGCCATCCAATTTGCTTTTCCCCTCAACGATTGTGCAAGTCGAATATTGACAACTACACGCATTAATGATGTAGCTACATATTCTTGCTTTCCACATATAGAGTATGCTTACTCTATTGAACCCCTTAGCAGTCTTGACTCCAGGAGATTATTTTTTAAGAGAATATTTCCTCTCGAGGGTGAATGCTCACAGGAGCTGATGAAAATCGCAGACGAAATTCTGAAGAAATGTGATGGCTTGCCATTGGCGATAATCAACATAGCTAGCCTATTAGCAACCAAAGTAGCTACTCAGCAGGAATGGGAGAGGGTTTTGGGCTCTTTTAGCTCTGCGGCTGATGAATACCACGAGCTAGAACTGATTAAAAGGGTGCTCCTTGTTAGCTACCGCGATTTACCTCATCATCTGAAGATTTGCTTACTGTATCTAAGTATATTTCCAGAAGATCATATAATCTGTAGGGATCGGTTGATATGGAGATGGATTGCTGAGGGATTTATTGTTGGGCAGCCTGGACAAAATCTGGAGGAAGTAGGAGAAAGGTACTTTAATGAGCTCATCAACAGGAATATGATCCAGTTAGTGGGAATGGACTACCGTGGTAGAGCTATCAACTGCCGTGTCCATGACATCATACTGGATCTTCTTGTATCCCTTTCGATTGAAGAAAACTTTGTTACTATACTGAATGGACCAAAGTTGATATCTTCGAATAACACGATTCGTCGCCTCTCCCTCCAAGGCAACTGTCAAGAACATAATGAATGGCTGGATAGCAGTAATATCTTTCCTCATGTCAGGTCACTCAGTTCGTTTGGTGATTGCAAGCATCTTCCCCGGCTGAAAGGCCTTAAAGCTTTGCGGGTACTAGATATAGAGGAATGTTATAATCATCAAGATAATGTGCAGCATATCGAAGACATTGGGAGTCTATATTCATTAAGATATATATATTTCGCCAAGGTCCCAAGAGATATCGGGAAGCTAAAACTACTGCAGACATTAGATCTGAGTTGTTTATATGTAAAAGAATTGCCTGCAACCATCGTACAACTGCATCAATTGGTTCGCCTGTTCGTGCGTGTAGGTGTAAGATTGCCAAAGGGGATCAGCAACATGAGAGCTCTTGAGCAGTTGAGGTCGTTTTGTGTCTGCAGTAACCTTGTGGACGTCGTGCTGGAGCTAGGCAATTTAGTTAAATTGCAGGAACTCCATATAAATTGGAGAGAAGAAACAAGTGGCGATGCAGAAATATACCAGAAACCTTTGGTGTCATCACTATGCAAGCTAGCAAAACATGATCTCCAGAACCTACGTGTTTGTGGTTCATGGAAGAATAATGCAGATTTCTTGATCGATTCATGTTTCCATGAACTCCAGCATTTTAGTATGTTTCGACATGGGCCTTATTTCCACATGATTCCCAGGTGGAATTCCTCACTCTCCACCCTCATCTACCTAGACTTAACCGTGGAAAAGGTACACCAGGAAGATCTTAAAACACTCGAAGCCTTGCCTGTCCTGGTATACCTAGGGCTACAATCAAGGAAATTAGATCAAGAAGCACTGAGCATCAGCTGCATTGGATTCCAGTGTCTAGGACTGTTTCATTTTATTCTACCGTATGATCAACTTGGTTTGACAACCCTTGAGGACAGAATGTGTCGACTGGCTCTGATGTTTGAAGAAAGATCAATGCCAAAACTATGGTGGCTTAAGATTGAATGTGCTGCACATGATATGGTATCCATGCAAGGCGCTGATTCAGATTTTGGAATCCACCACCTTACATCTCTCAAGCGTCTTGAGGTTCGTATCAATTGTGCGGGTACGAGGGCCTGGGTGGTCGAAGCAGCAGAGGCTGCCATCAGAAATGCTGCTACTTTCAAGGCTATCCACCCCATGCTTGGAATCAACAGATTTCGTGAAGATGAAATAATAGAGGATCTGGAGCAGAATGAGAACCCTCTTGTTGCTGAAGGAGAGCGTGCTGCGGGACAAGAAGCCGGTAACGGTTCTATATAGGAGGACACTGATGTTGCTGAAGAGGAGCATGCTGCAGAACAACAAGCTGGTACCAGAACTAGTTAGAATGTGATAAGCTGCAGCTGAAAGTCCTATGCGCCATCTAAGGTATTATTTATTTCTCTCAAGTTGTTGCTATCCAGTTTCCGTTTTTCCTTTTTGGCTTCATATCTTTGATGCTTTTAAGCAGGATAAGGCTTTTAGTTGTTTCTTGATCAACCTGTTTCGTGTTCATATACAGTACTATTTTGAAATTTGGTCAGAAAGGACATCTCAATTGCTACTAGTACTGCACTTTATCTGGATTGAGTAAAAATTCAACATATATATTGTTATATTGGTTTAGGGAGAAAAAGGATGCAACATATTACTACCAGATTTTGTTTAGGAACTGTTTTTAACTGGAAACTTTCCTTTTCAGCTGATCTGTTCCCCGGTCATACAATCCATTACTCAAGATATATGGGTCATCAGAACATGAAACAGAGAATGATGAGTGGACTGTATAAGACGGAGCCTTTCTGCTCCAAGCTATTCTGAAGTTGGGCTTTAGTCAACGTTGGATGTCCTGACTTCGCTTTCTTGTTTCCATGGCTTCCACAAGTACTCTCTTATATCAAAATCTAGGCCAGCACTCCTTGCCTTGCAAAGTGCATGGGGTTGTCCCTGTTGCGGAGCTTGTGTTCAAGGTTTGAGTTGATCGGTGGACTCTTGGTCTTGCGATGCCCTTCGACGGCATTGGTAGAAACTCCTGCAGTTATGGCACTCGATCAGCCGGCGAGCTTTTTGTTTGCAGTGTTGTCTCGGCGGAGTAAGGCTCTTCGACAATGCCATCAACACTCGTTGGCCGCTCCTGCTTGTGGATGGCTGCTAGGCAAGGGGACGATGGTGGTGCTTTTCGACACTCCTCAATGCACCGCTTTTTTTAACTTGTGTCCCTGGCGATGGTGGTCACGCTTGCTGGTCTGATGTGTTTGTTTTGTGCGCAGGTCTTCCTTTTCTTCCTGTTTTGTTTTGGTTTCTTGTTCTAATGTGATCTCATGTATATGACCACACGAGAAGCAGAGGATATATTTGCAAGCTGATGATGCCATCCTCTCTTTATTAACCCTGATGGACGCTGAGCTGCGCATCCTTGAATCCTAGCTTAAAGCCTTTGGTGTCCGTTGCCACTTCCAAATCAAAGTCGGCCTTGTTGATGATTGCCGGGAAGTTATCATGCATGTCCCTGCTTATGCCCATAAGGAAACTCTTATCAAATGCATCACCTCTATAACCATAACCATGTAATGACGCTGCCAATTGACCAAACCCTAAATTTGAAAACCTTCTTACAACGTCGAGCGACAAGCAGAGGTAGTATTGTAAAATTATAAAATACCAAGATACTTAACGGGTACTGGCAAGTGACAACCTTCCTAAGAGCATCTCCAGTCGTCTCCCCGACTCGGCCCCTGGCAGCTCTTTTTTTTTCATCCGGACGGCGGTATTCGACCCAGCCGCGCCCCTGATTCCTTATTTTCACCCGGATTTGGGCTTTCATCCAGCGAGCCCAGGCCATCCCCGGCTTTCCGAGGCGCGCTCGGGGACTCCGGACGAAACAAAAACGCGTAAAACGTCGAGCGGGCCCGCGGTGTCGGCCACAGGAAGGGTAGTTCCCTGCCATTAATTTTGTTTCCCTCTAAAATGTGCCGCATATACCTATTTTCCCCGCCGAAATCCCCCACAGTTGCAGCTCCTCCTCTTCTCTTCCACCACCATGCCGCCGAAGAGGATCGCCGACGACGGCGCGCCGAAGGCGAGGAAGCCGCGGGCTCCTAAAGAGAGGCCGCCGGGTATGATAAACGCGGCGTGGGCGGCGGATGTGGAGCACCGGCAGACCAAAACGCGCGGCAGGGCGGAGAGGGAGAAGAAGCTCGCGGCGAAGAGGGCGGTGGCGGACGAGCAGGCGAGGCTGGTCTCCATGGCCATGGGACAGCCGCGCGTCGGCCAATTCCCCGGTCCATGGCCAACCCAAGGTACGATCGGCTCTTCGTTCACCTACTCGCCGGCGTCTTCGCCCATGTTCCACGACACCTACGTCCCCGGCATGTCGAGGTTCACCCCGTCGCCGCCGGAGTACGACGCTGCGATGCACGAGGGCATCTCGCCTGCCCTGCGCCGAGGGCCGCTCTCCTTCTCCAACGGGATGCCGCCGCCGAATGACGGCGTGATGCACGACATGATCACGTCGGGCTCCATGGCGGCGGCGTCGAGCCCGGGTTTCTTCACACAAGAGGAGGCAAGGGCGACGGAAGCCGTCGCGGCGCGGGGTGGCGTCGATGATCACGGGTTCAGAGACGGCACCCAAGACGTCGATGAAGAAGAAGAGGAGCAGGCCGACCTCGACGAGGAGGACAACGCGCCTGAGCCCATGCCGACGTCGAAGTGAAGGAAGAAAAGGAAGAAGAACTCGCCGCCGACCGAGCCGCGGATCAAATGGACGGGCAAAGAAGAGGAGTGTCTCACCGAAGCTTGGAAGACCGTTTCCATGAACGGCATTATCGGCGCCAATCAAAACTATGACACATATTGGCAGCGGGTCAAGTTAGCGTTCGACGAGCGCAAAATCGTCGATCCCTACTTCAACAAGACGGTGATGATCCGCGGCGAGAAGGCCATGGGCACGCATTGGGGGATCATGCAGGCGGTGTGCAGCAGGTGGCACGGCATATAGGAGGAGATCGAAGCTCGCCCGGTGAGCGGCGCCGACTTCGAGGCTAAGGTATGCTTACTCGTCGTCTCCATCGACCCTGGATAGCCGAGTTTTGAATCGCCAGCTTGTCTTTGCAGATGCGGTGGGCGTTCGACATGTACAGCGATGACACCGACGGCCAGACGTTCAAGTACCTCAACGTCTTCGCCCGCATCGAGAGCTGCGAGAAGTGGGCAGACATACGCCGGAACCTCGCCAAGAACAAGGACGAGCAATACAGCCCCGACGCTCCAGCCCCTGCCGCGTCGGCGGGCCGCCCCGAGCTCGGCCAGAAGAAGTTGAAAGAACTAAAGAAGGCGGGCCATCCAGCCGAAAGGTTGCAGGCGTCCTTCGAAAAGTGCTGGGCCGACGCGAGGGCGCACGCCGCCAGGAGGGACAACAAGTACGACGCGCGGTGGAAGGAGATGTTCGCCAACGAGGGCATCCGGATCGCCTTGCTGAAGACAACCTCTGCGGCGAAGAAGAGGAACACCGACCTTGCGTTCCTGATCGGCGGCAACGACGCTGCGATGGACGAGGAGACGAGGGCTTGGTATGACGTCCATCGCCAAGACATCCTCCGGCCTCCGTCGACTGCTTCGTCCTCCCCTTCGACGACGTCCACCCCTTCGACGATGTCCACTCCGGCGGCCGCCGATGCATCGCCGCCCGAGGCGCAGGAAGGCACCGCCGACGAGCCTGTTGTAGTCTAGTTTCTGTTTCGATCGCCGAATTATGGTTGATCCGATCGCCGAACTATTGGGCGATGCTTTTGTGTAGCGGGAATATGATATTTTGAAACTTATCCACGCTAATGGGCGAATGCTGGGGTGCCGACTGGGAAAATCTTGTCACCCATGCCCTTTTTACATTCAATCCGAACGAACTATCATCAGATTTCGATCCGGAAGCCTCAAATAGCTGGAGATGCTCTCAGAACAAGCGGTGGTCTCCTTTCTGAAGGTACACGTCGTAGCGACCAGTACTAGTATTGTTGATTGGAGTAGATGAAGGGAGTGTCGGTGATTCGGTCTGGGGACAGAGCGCCACCGCCGCTCACCCGGAAAGCGAAACCGCGTGGACCGCCCCCGCGGACCAGAAGACGACGCTGCCTCCGTGCGGCCCGATGCGCGCCTGTGACTACTGACCAGCGCCTCGGCTCCTCCCTGTCCCCTTCCGCGCGCGATGCATCGCCAACTCGCCCTGATCCGTTCCTAGCTTATGGCATCGTCATGAATTCATGATTTGTGCTCTCGTCTGGTAGCGTCGCGGTCAGGGCAGCAGCTAGCAGCCAACGCGAGTGCCGTTGGCCGCTTTCACGCGTCGACGATGGATCCTTTAATCATGGTCATCCATTTCCCCCCCTCGTTCTCTTTCCGCAGTGCTCTGAGATGGTTAAGGCCTTGTTTATTTCTAGAATATTTGAGGGGATGAGAGGGGATTATTTTGTATTCAACTTTTCCGATAGGTTGTTTACTAGTTCGAGTTTTGAGGGGATAATCCTGAGATATCCCCACAAATCCCCTCCACTCTAGTATATTTTTGGTTAGATTAAAAACTCTCCATCATGGTAGAGTATTTTTGGGGAAGAGTATTTAAGGGGATTTGAGAGTATTAGGTGAACACCAAATCGCCACATATCCCCACATTCTTCGGGGATGAAAATACCGGAGAAGTAAACAAGGCCTAAAAAAACTCATCACATTTTCATTTTCATTTAGCACGAGGAGATGCCACGTCAATCGATCCAGCACTAACTAGGTCCGCATAGTGGAGCAGTGGAGCGAGTTAATTCCAAAAAACTACCACATTAAAGTTTGAAAAACAACCTACCTAAAAAAAAAAAAAGTTTGAAAAACAACCACTTTTTTAAAAAAATCGCGAAAATCCACCGGTATTGCGTTGGTTGCTTGCAATATCCACTGATTATGCATATTAGCAATGTTAACGCGATTTCTGACAAGTAGGACCCACTGGCTGATGTGGCACAATGGAGATTTACAGATTCATTTCTTTTTTGCAAAAAAGACCCTCAATTAGTTTATCTTCTTATTTTGTATCCCTCCATAGAGTCCCCATCTCCATCCGCGTCCGCTGCCGGCCTTCGGCCAAGCCCTCAGCATCAGCCCCGCCACCTCCGTGCAGTTGCTGCCGCCGCTCCCTGTGCGCGCCCATGCCCGCCTCTGTCCGAGCCCGCTGCGCTCGAGTCCATGGCTGACAGATGCTCGTCGTGCCGTCTAGCCGAGCCCCTGCATCCTTGTCTGCGCCGCCAGGTGACCAAGAACCGCCCTGCCACCTATGGATCCCGCCCTGTTGGTTCAAAACGCGGCCAGGAAAAGGGGAAAAGCGCGCGAACGGCGGCGCGCGGCCGACGGCCAGAGCGGGCGGAAATGGTGGAGATGCGGACGGCAGCGCGCGGTCTACGGCGAGCACGTCCTCGTGAGCCCGGGCAACGCCGCAGTTCCTGCATCTCCTCTGCATCTCGGTCGGCAAAGTTGTGCCTTGCCACGGCACTGGTCGCCTTCTCGAGCGGCGTGGAGCTGTGCGCGGAGCAGCACCATGAGCTGGTGACAGTGAGACCCCTCCTCGTCTAGGTAGGCGGACCGGGGAGGTCCCGGGGTGCCGCTCGAGCTTGCGGGGAGGACGGCCACCGTCCAGGTTACAGGAAATCCGGCCAGATCGTTTTTTAAAACTCCGGCAAGATCTGGGGAGGAGGAAGAAATAGAAAAGCTTATAAAAATAAAAATTGGAAAATAAGATTTACCAAAAAACCCTAGTAGTTATACATGTCTAACGGTCTGGTCCTCGACCACCACTGTTATGCCACCAGTGGGCCCCGCTTGTCAGAAATGTCGTTAACCCGCCTAAACTAAAGCATCAGTGAACATTGCAAGCAACAAACGCAATATCCGGTGGATATTTGCGATTTCAGAAAAAAAGTGGTTGTTTTTCAAACTTCGCATGGTAATATGGTGATTTTTTTTGGAATTAACTCCAGTGGAGTAGGTACTAGGGAGCAACCAAATTGGTGTTATCTTGACGTTTTTCTATCTGCGTTGCTAAATGGCGTCCCCCCAAATCTTGGTCACTAGACATCATTTCGCTCGCGAGAAGTGGGCGGAAGTACGCCGAAACCTCTCCAAGAACAAGGACGAGGAGTACAACCCCAACGCTCCAGCCGCTGCCGCGTCGACGGGCCGCCCTGAGCTCGGCCAAAAGAAGCTGAAAGAACTGAAGAAGGCGGGCCATCCAGCCGACAGGTTGCAGGCGTCCTTCGACAAGTGCTGGGCGACACGAGGGCACACGCCGCTGGGAGGGACACCAAGTATGACGCGCGGTGGAAGGAGATGCTCGCCAACCAGGGCGCCCGGATCGCCTTGCTCAAGACAACCTCCGCGGTGAAGAAGAGTAACACCGACCTTGCGTTCCTGATCGGCGGCAACGACGCTGCGATGGACGAGGAGACGAGGGCTTGGTACGGCGCCCATTGCCAAGACATCCTCCGGCCTCCGTCGACTGCGTTGTCCTCCCCTTCGACGACATCCACTCCTTTGACGACGTCCACTCCGGCGGCCAACGATGCATCGTCGCCCGAGGCGCAGGAAGGCACCGCCGACGAGCCTGTTGTAGTCTAGTTTCTGTTTCGATTGCCGGATTATGGCTGATCCAATCGCCGAACTATTGGGCGATGCTTTTGTGTAGCGGGAAGACGCTATTTTGAAACTTAATCCGCGCTGATGGGCGAATGCCGGGGTGCCGACTGGAAAAATATTGCCACCCACGCTCGTTTTACATCCAATCCAGACGAAAATATCGTTGGATTTCGGTCCAGAGGCCTCAAGCGGATGGAGATGCTCTAAGTCTCTTCGACAATGCCATCAACACTCGGCGATGGCGGTCGCGCTTGCTGGTCTGATGTGCTTGTTTTGTGCGCACGTCTTCCTTTTCTTCCTGCTTTTTTGGTTATTTAGTTCTAGTGTAATCTCATGTATCCTGACCAATGACCACACGTGAAGCAGAGGATATATTTGTAAGCTGATGATGCCATCCTCTTTGTTAACCCTGATGGACGCTGAGCTGCACATCCTTGAATCCCAGCTTAAAGCGCCTTTGGTCATGCGTAGTTCTCAGCTGCAACTTCAGCGAAAGCTCTCCTATCTGTCTCTGGAGTCGGCCTAACGTTGTTGATAACAATAGAAAGTTTTTGTGAACATGCCTCTAAGGACCAGCGTCCTAGAGCTGCAGTTGTCATTATAGAACTCTTGAATTGATCTGAATCTTTTGACACCAAATCTGTAACACACATAAATTAAACGTGATTTATTACTCGATGGAAGCAGCGATTAGGCAATTTCCCGCTCTTCTCAACGCCATCAACGAGATCGCCACCGACATGGTAGACAATAAAGCGGGTATACTTTATCCGCTATAACCATAATAATAACGCTGCCAATTAACCAAACTCTAATTTTGAAAACCTTCTTACAACATCGAGCGTAGGTCTGTGGTTCTCACCCCCACCCACAGCCGTAGCGGTAAGCAGAGGTAGTATTATAAAATCGTAAAATACCAAGATACTTAAGGCCTCGTTTGGTAGAGGTGATTTGAGGTGGTTAACAGAGTATTATCCCCCCGCAAAAAAAAACAGAGTATTATCCTGGTGTAACGTAAAAAACATAACTACAAAACAGGTTTTGTCTGTTTGGCATGCGAGTATTGGATGGGCTTAGCCCTGGTAATCTCCAGAAAACACGTCCAGACACGTCGGGTTCGAGTGGAATCACGACACGTCTCACCCCTCACGTTTTTTATCGTACGAAGAAAAATGATTGCTGCTACCCATCCACCCTCTGGCACGCTTGCATGGACTAGTCAGCCAAGTCGTTTTGCGTGAGTCTGACATCATCCTCCGACTCTGATGAACATAGGTTTTAGACGGAGTTTGACAGGAGGGAGATGGGATAGATGGATTCATTTAGTTCAGCGATTGATGACCATCCAGTTAAACTCAAATAACGATGTTTTCAAATGGAATCTTGTGGAGTCTGGTAGATTTTCGATTAAGAGCATGTATTTACATATGTTGAATGACAACACAATTTTTCTGAAAAAATTTATATGGAAAATGAAAGTTCCACTGAAGATTAAGATCTTTATGTGGTTCGTTTCCAGACAAGAAATTCTGACGAAAGATAATCTGATAAAAAGGAACTGGCAAGGGAGTCCTGCATGTTGTTTCTGTGATCATGAGGAGACAGTTCAACATTTATTCATTGAGTGTCCGTTTGCAAAGATTATTTGGACAATTGTTCATATGGCCTTAAATATTACTCCTCCTACCAGTATTAATCATCTTTTTGGGAATTGGTTGAATGGCATCTTCAAACAAGAGAAAGTTAACATAAGAGTGGGAATTTGTGCACTTATGTGGTCTATATGGCATGTTAGAAATGAATTTATATTTAACAAATCAAAGTTTCCATCATTCTTGCAGGTCATTCCTTTGACTACCCACTGGAGCCATATGTGGTCTTTTCTCCGGCCGGCGGAGCAACGCCGGGACATGGATATTGGGTGCAACCGTTTGGCAATGGTTGCTCGGGATATTTACATCCGATTCGGGTGGCGGTCTGATAGAAGATTGACATGTTGATTTCTCGCCTACATTTGTCTCGTTGTATCTTTAGATGGCTGATTCATGTTTCTACTCTCTCTGATCCTTGAACTGTAATAAGTATGAATGTTTAAATAATTTTAATAAAAAGCCGTATGCATCGATTGATGCAGAGGCTGGGACATCCCCCCTTTTCGAAAAAAATGTGATGTGCAGCCAAGACATCTTGCCACAAGCATGCATGTGCAGCCCAGACATCACGCAAAAACTACTCCCTCCGTTTAGAAATATAAGATGTTTTAGCTTTGTGAATGGAATGTATCTAGACATCTTTTAGTGTATAGGTTCACTCGAATCTATACACTAAAAGATGTCTAGATACATCTTATTCACAAAGCTAAAATATCTTATATTTCCGAACGGAGGGAGTAGAATTTAATGAGAAGGAGAACAGGGTGGAGAAAGGGATTGAGTGAGCAACGTGTTTTTCACCAAATCCCCGTGAAACAATACTCACCAAAACACCTCAAATCACCTCTACCAAATGAGGCCTAAAGCGTTACTGACAAGTGACAACCTTGCTAAGAACAAGCGGTGGTCTCCTTTCTTAAGGTACAGGTCGTAGCGACCAGTACTATTGTTCGTTGGAGTAGATGAAGGGAGTGTCGGTGATTCGGTCTGGGGACTGAACGCCACCGCCGCCCCGCCCGGAAAACGAAACCGCGTGGACCAGAACCAGAAGACGACGCGCGCCTGTGACCACTGACCAGCGCCTCCTCCTCCTTGTCCTTGTCCCCTTCCGCGCGCGATGCATCGCCAACTCGCTTGATCCGTTCCTAAGCTTATGGCATCCTCATGATTTGTGCTCTCCTCTGGTAGCGTCGCGGTCAGGGCAGCAGCTAGCAGGCAACGCGAGTGCCGTGGTCGCTTTCACGCGTCGAGGATGGATCCTCTAATCATCGTCATCCATTTCCCCCCTCACTCTCTTTCCGCAGTGCTCCGTGTGATAGTTAGAAAAGCTCATCACATTTTCATTGTGGCGTGGTGTGTTGGGTTTACCACAAGGGGATGCCACGGCAATCGATCGAGCACTAGGTCCGCACAGGTGCCGATCATAGTGGAGCAGGTAGGGAGCAACCAAGTTGTTGTTATCTTGACACTTTTCTATCTCTGCGTTGCTTGTTGAAGTATAAATGTATTATCTAGTCTTTTTTATCAGATCGGTCTTTTAGTTGCATTAGCTAGAGCATGAAGTTCTACATTGCTAAATAGCGTCTTCCAAATCTCGGTCACTAGACATCTTTTCCCTCGTGAGAAATCAGAAACGACGTCAGCCAACACATATACTACGGTGGTTGACTCGTCGAGATGTGTTTGCAAGTGGAACATTCCATTACCCAAAGCCTCCCTTTTTCTTGCGATTGAAAGAACTTTATTTATTAAACCGCAGCATTACACGAAAACCACAAATGTAGCTCGAGCTGCATGTAGCTCGTTTTTTGAAAAAATCAAAAATACCATTTTGAAGTTTCAAAAAAATCTGAAATTAAATCTACATGTAGACAATGTTGTGATCTATAATCGTGCAAATTTTCAAGTCGAAATACCTTATAGTTTGAGCTGTGCAAAAATGACAAATTCTGAGATCTATAATAGTGAACAGTGCAGATTTTCGAAATCTCACAATCTGTCAGAGTTTGTCATTTTTGTACAGCCCAAAATATTAGGAATCTTGAGTTCAAATTTTACAGGTTGGTAGATCATATCATTGTCAACATCTGAATTTTTTTCAGAATTTTTAGAAACATTAATATATCATTTTCGATTTTTTTAAAAAACCAAGCTACATGTAGCTCGGGCTACAAAAATCCACTCTCCAGCATTACAATCCTTTAACATGATACTAGCAAGAAAAGCTAGGGTGTGGTTGATCCACATAAACCGCTTCCTCATAGGATTAGCTATATGAGCCCAATAAGGCTGCCCACTCTTATGCGGGTTGCCCACTCTTATGCGGGCTGCCCACTCTTATGCGCATATATCTATAATCCATGAGTAACCTTCATGGTTCGGGTTGCTTCGTGATCCCCCGACAGAAGAAAAGGTTTTGTGAAGACGGAAGATGCAGCCTAGACGCCCGGAGACGTGCCGGCGTCGCCTGACCTTGGCCCCGTGCCGGTCGTCGTTCCCGTCTAGCGACGGATCGCCGGCGGTCGGGTCAAGTGCATCTCGGTTCTCTCCTCTGGTTTCAGACGGCTGTGTTTCGGGAAGTGACGAGGATGCCATTCCTTTCCTGGTTGCGCAACATGCTCTCGAGGGTGAGGATGAGGAGGGTTGGACGACGGTGTCCGGGAGGAAGAAGTCGGAGGCCGAGACTGTAGCCGATTTCTGGAACGAAATCGGGTTTCCGACGCCGGCTTCCAGGTTCTGGGAGAGACCGTGTCGACCCTCTTCTACCTTAGGTACGTCTGGTTCTTGTTGCAGGTCGGTGGAGGTTCATGGGAAGATGGAGAAGGTCGTTTCGCCGACGAGCTCACCGCCGGTTGGGTCTCCACGTCGTGGGGCGTGTTCTTCTCCGTCGGGAGTACGCCTCTCTAGGTGCCCGCGGATGGGAGCATGGCGCGGCCCTCTGCCGAAGAGACGCGTGACACCTCCGCCCATCCTCGGAGACTTCTTTGACATGGCGTCTTCCTTGTCGTTCCGAGCTCCGGTCTCCTCTGCGGCTTCTCCTCCATCTGCGTCTTCGCCGGATGTTTCGGCGGCAGTGCCGAGCATGGTTCCCGGAGTCGCGCCGGGCGTGATTGTTGGGGGATCCGCTGAAACTGGTGCGATCATTGCGGGACCTGATCACGTTGATCGCGTGCATGAAATATCGCACCGTTTTGGCTTGGGCCACCTGGTGAAACGTTTCCGATCGCTCTGGGCCTCATCGCGTTCGGTTAGGGTTCCCTCGACCGTGCCTTGCCCAGGTTCGTCTTCATCGATCGCGCCGTCCCCTTGTTCTGCACCGTCAAGCACTCCTTCTTCCTCGTTGTCATCGCCAAGTTCTTCGTTGCTGTCGCCAAGTTCTTCCTCGCCGTCGCCAAGCTCTTCCTCGCCGTCGTCAAGTTCTTCCTCGCCGTCGCCCGCTGCATCACTGTTCCCTGCCCGGTCTTTCGTGTCAGTCGTCCGGGAGGCGCCCGTTATGGCCGGGCAGAGGCCTCCTCCGGCTGGGACGCTCGGGGCCGCGACATGTCCTCCTGCCCCGGCTTTATCTGCGCAAGGGGCGATGGCACGTCCGCCGCCTCCTTCCTCGTCAACTCCTGCTGTGGCGGGCGGGCAGCGAGCAGTGGGAGGGCAATTTCCTCAGCAGTTCGCTCCGGTTGCCCCACCCCCGCAGCCTCTTCAGCCGCCATCTAGGCAGCCAGGGCTGCCGGCGTATATGCCGTATCCGCAACAACAAGGTTTCCAGCCGGTTCCAGGTTACCAGGCCACTCCGGTTTATCAGTAATCTCCGCTGTTCTATGCTCCGCCGTTCTACAGCCAGGCGGGGGGTCCGTATCAACAAATGCCAAGTGCTCCTTCGTTCCAGGCGCCGGTCACTGCGTCGGCTCCCTCGACTGCGCCTGCCAAGAACAAGAGAAAGAAGAAGAAGAATGTGGCTCCTGCGGTGCCGTCGATTGTGCCGCCGCAGGTGCCTCTTTCTCAGCCTCCTTTCTTGTCAGCTGCTGCTCAGTCTGGCGGGATGGGGAACTCGATGGGTGCTGTCCCTATGGCGCAGTCAGTTCCCAGCGTGCAGCCTTCTGGTGTGATGGAGAGCACTGAGTTGCCCCTGGTTAAGCCCAGGAAGTGTTGGAAATGTTCTGTTGACACTCACGCTACAAAAGATTGCAAGGTTCAACACTACTGTATTGTGTGTGATTCTGTGGGTCACCCCACTCGTAGATGTCCAACACTCAAACTTCCCAAGCCGCAAGCTTTTGTTGGAGGTCCTGCGTGTGAGGATTCCTTGTGTTTGAGGCTTCCGGATAGTGTTTTTAAGGCTCACCTAGCTCCGAAAGGCACTCCTACTGCTCTAATTAAGATTTTGGGGGGTCTACTTCTGCCGTGGCCATTCAGAGGCTAATGGCAAGGATCTGTCCGCTGAGTTCTTAGTGGAAATGGGAGGCTATACCTCATGGAGATGATGCTTATTTGATGAGTTTCCCCACTTCTGATGATCTGAAGAGAGTGGATGGGTTCCAGATGGGTGTACCTGATTCTACGGCTTAGATGACTGTCAGTGTTTGGAAGGCCCTTGATGTTCCACACAAGTTCGAGCTCCAGCAGGTGTGGGTCCATGTTGAGGGGGTCCCGCATACTATAAGGCATTTTCTGGGTTTGTGGGCTGTTGGCTCTCTCATTGGCACAACTCTAGATGTGGACTTATTTTCTCTCCGGAATCTTGGTGTTGTGCGTATCTTGGTGGCCATGATGGAACCAAAAAACCTGGATAAGATGAATGAGTTGCAAGGATATGCTTGTTTGGGTGTGTCTGTCACAGTCCAATTGAAAGGGTATGACTTCTTCTTTTGCCATGAGCGACAGGACTTTGTCCCAGATCCTGGATTCACACCGTTCTTTTGGAAGCGGAAAGGAGATGACGCCGGTAATGATGGTCCAAGTCAGGACAATGAGGGGTATGATGCACCTACTCGTGATGCCTCCTCGGCACCCGCCAACATGGACGTCGACAAGCCGCAAGGCGGTAATTCTAACTCCATTGGAAAGGCTGTCTCTTTATTCCCTTCTGTAGGCTCGGGTGAGCCAATGGTGTTTGCTGTTACACCGCTGAATCCTAATCCAACGACGCCTAGAGCTAAGGAAATAGTGGAGAAAATCCGCTCCTACTCGCCCGGTTTGATTGCCGCTGCTACAGGAGCCAGAGATCATGTGTTGCATGCTACTCCGTCGAGTGGGACGGATTTCTTCTCAGGGCGCTCTCCATTGTCACCTGGGCCGGTGCTGAACCGTCCAGCGGCAGGCCTTTCTTCGCCTCCGCGCGGGGTGGACTTCTCCCCTGGGCGCACTCCCGCTTCGCCACGACCGCATCGTGATCGTAACCCATTGGTCTCATCGCCGGGGCGGCAGGAGGCCGTCTCATTGCCCAATCTCCATCCGGGTGGAGGCCCAGCAACGTGTGCTGCCCAGGATCGCTCGACGGCATGCTCGCAGTCCTAGTCAGCGGCCCCTGCTGGGCTGCTCGAGGATGGTGCTAGGCAGGTTGGGATGCCTTCATCGGTGTCCCCTTCTGCCGCAGGCGTGGTGCCTTCTGCGCCGCTGGTGGAGGCCCCGGGTGCGGAGGTGGCCTCATCGGGTGGGGGTTCTACGCCATCATCGCCCCCACCTGCTTCATCTTCTTCACCACCCCTGTGTCCATCGGTGGAGGAGCCCTTCTCGCGGGATGTTGGGTGTTATACACCGCCAACATCTCCCGTTCAGGATTCCTCACCATCATCTCCAGCTCCTTCCGCCAGGACCTCTTCTCCATCATCGCCGCCACGCTCTATGCCTTGTGCGCCTATGGTGAGGCGTAGTACTAGGCATGTGGTGGCGGATGATGGATCCTCTGTGACTGATGAGGACACCTTGCAGAAGGCAATGCGGCGCAAGGCCGCCATGAACCTCGACTTCTCTAGTATGAGTTCTAAGTCCTCTTCTTTTATTTCATTATCTACTCCAGTTATTTCTTCTAAGTTAAATGCGGTGGGCATTAGACTAGGGAAAAATGCTAGTGAGGTTTGTATGTCTGCAAATGTTCTGAGGCATATGGAATATGACAGTTTAACAGTCTGTCCTAAGCTACATAATATAGTGGAGAATACCGAACCAGACGAAGAGGAAGCGATTGCCACAATGGATGGTCAGCTTCTCTCTAGTCTGGTTGGTGTAGTTTCTGAGATTGACTTGGATGAAACCATGCCGGGTTCATTATATGACCTGTGTGCATCTGGCCGCAAATCTAAGTCAACCTCTTCTTCTAGAGCCTCCAAGAGGGGCAGAGTTCCAAAATCTAAATTTGTGTCTTAATGAATGGTATGCATACAAATAGCAGAGGTCTTGGTGACTTGGCTAAACATCTACATATCGCTCATTGTATTAAAGACCATAATTTAGATTTTGTGGCTATTTCGGAAACAGGTAGAAGGGATTTCTCTCAACGTCTACTTAACCGTCTATCCGGTGGTGTAGACTTTGAATGGACATCCCAGCCAACCCGAGGCCGTTCAGGGGGCATTCTACTTGGAGTATAGAGCGACACCATGGAAGTTATTGCTCGTTCAGGTGGAGATTATCACATTAAACTCCATATATGTAACAGAGCAGATAATTTCATATGGAGTCTCGTGGCCGTTTATGGGGCTGCTCAGGATGAATATAAGGCAGATTTTCTTCGTGAATTGGTAAACTTGGCAAAGGATAACCCATATCCAATCTTAATTGGGGGTGATTTCAATTTGCTGAGATTCCGTCATGATAAGAGCAAAGGCCAGTTTGATGATCATTGGCCCTTTCTATTCAATGCTGTTATAGACAGTTTGGATTTGAGAGAGGTGACAATGATAGGAAGACAATTCACCTGGGAAAATAGCCTTCCGGATCCCACATATGAGAAGCTTGATAGAGTGCTAATGGATGCCAACTGGGAATCTAAATTTCCAATGGTTTCCGTTCGTGCTCTTGAACGTATCGAAGGATTTTTGGATCATGCACCTATACTCTTGACTACAGGAATCCCTAAACCACCTGGTAATCACCGATTCAAGTTTGAGCTTGGATGGTTACAACGGGATGGGTTCCTTGACATGGTCTAGAATGTATGGGATAGACCAGTTACTGCGACGTCTCCAATACAAAGGTGGAATTTTAAAATACGTGCTTTACGTAGTCACCTGAGTGGTTGGGCACGTCATGTAACGAGTGTTCTTAAAAATGAGAAAGCAAGGCTTTCTTCCATCATTGATGGTCTAGAAGCATTAGCTGAGGTTGGCCCTCTATCTGCACAAGAGATTGAATTAAAAAATCAATCGAATGCGAAGATAGGGAGCCTACTCCATGAGGAGGAACTCAAATGGTACCAACGCTCCAAGAGCCAGTTCGTCCTTGAAGGGGACTCGAATACTCGCTACTTCCATAGTGTGGCCAATGGCAGACATAGGAAGAAGCATATTCATACTCTTGTTCAGGATGAAGGTACGATTGAGGGGCTGGACAATCTCAAAAATTATATTACTAATTACTACAAAAATCTGTTTGGGGCACCTGAAGAAGGTAACTTCTCCATGGATGAGTCTCATACAGATGATATCCCCCAGGTTTCCGTTGAGGAAAATAATTTTCTTACGGCTGAGTACTCGGAAGAGGAAGTGAGAAAAGCTATTTTCCAAATGGAACATAACAAAGCACCGGGCCCCGATGGTTTTCCAGCAGAGTTTTATCAAAAATTTTGGGAAACTATCAAAGAGGACCTTCTAGAGTTGTTTCGCCAGCTTCATGCTGGACAACTAGAGTTGTTTCGTCTTAATTTTGGTGAGATTGTTTTGTTACCTAAGGTTAATGAAGCAGAAAGGATCCAACAATACCGACCAATCTGTCTTCTTAATGTTAGTTTCAAAATTTTCATGAAAGTGGCCACCCTAAGACTAAACACGGTTGCTGACCATGTCGTTCGTCCGTCTCAAACTGCCTTCATGCAAGGAAGAAATATCCTAGATGGAGTTGTTACCTTGCATGAAATAGTTCACGAACTACACTCGAAAAAGTTGAATGGGGTTATTTTAAAGTTAGATTTTGAAAAAGCTTATGAAAAGGTTAAATGGTCTTTTCTCCATCAAACACTCAGAATAAAAGGTTTTTCTGCTGAGTGGCGTTCCTTGATTAATTCTTTCGTGTCCGGAGGTAGTGTAGCCATCAAAGTTAATGATGATGTTAGCAAATACTTCCAGACATTGAAAGGGTTAAGGCAGGGTGATCCATTATCACCAATGCTATTTAATATAGTGGCTGATATGCTCGCCATCATGATCGAATGCGCAAAGAATGATGGTCTCATTGAAGGAGTTATTCCTCATCTTGTTGATGGTGGATTATCCATCCTTCAATATGCCGACGATACTATTCTTTTTATGGAACATGACCTTGAGAAGGCTCAAAATTTGAAACTTATACTTTCAGCTTTTGAGCAATTATCAGGTTTAAAAATTAACTTCCATAAAAGTGAACTGTTTTGTTTCGGTGAGGCTCAGGACGAGGTCAATGCATACGCCAACTTATTTGGCTATGGGCAGGGACATTTTCCTATGCGGTACTTGGGGATTCCGATTCATTATCGGAGGCTAACAATTGCTGAATGGAAACTTGTCGAGGAGAGATTACAAAAATGTCTTAGTAGTTGGAAAGGTAAATTGTTGTCCCTAGGAGGGAGATTGATACTCATTAATTCAGTACTATCTAATATGGTGCTGCATATGATTTCATTCTTCCTCCTGCCTAAAGGAGTATTGCACAAACTGGATTATTACCGGTCTAGATTCTTTTGGCAAGGGGACAGCGAGAAAAAGAAATATCGATTGGCTAAATGGAGTGTAGTGTGCTCTCCTAAAGACAAGGGTGGGCTTGGTATTCATTGATAGGAATAGACAAGTTGTATTCCATAGGGGCCAAAGGCCACATATATAGTACATGTACAGGTGTGTAAATATGCAGGAACACACCCTAACAAGTGGGGAAATATAATATACAAATATATACATCTAACACCCCCCCTCAAACTCATGGTGGATCCACAACACTGAGTTTGGAGAGTAAGAAATCATGCTGCGCTCTAGTCTGTGCCTTTGTAAAAAAAGTCCGCCAACTGTAACTCTGAAGGCACATACTGAAGCGCAATAACCTGAGCCTGCACCTGAGCACGTGTATAAAAAGCATCAACACCAATATGCTTGGTAAGCTCATGCTTTACCGGATCACATGCAATACTGATAGCACATGTACTGTCAGACAAAACTGGAGTGGGTGTCGTAATAGAGACCCCAAAATCCGCAAGCAACCACCATAACCAGGTCACCTCAGCAGTCAACAAGGCCATAGCTCGCAACTCAGCCTCAACACTCGAACAGGAAATCGCTGTCTGTTTCTTCGTCTTCAAAGCAATGAGCGAATCACCAAGAAATACACAGTAAGCAGAAAGTGAACGACGATCCGTAGGATCACTCACCCACGTAGCATCCGAGTAGCACTGGAGGTGGAGGGAGCTGGAACGAGGAAAGAAAAGGCAACGAGTGATCGTGCCACGAAGATAACGAAGAACACGAAGGAGATGACTATAGTGAACAGTGGTAGGAGCGGAAACAAACTGACTCAGAATATCAACAGGATAAGATATATCAGGACGAGTGACAACAAGATAAATAAGACTCCCAACAAGATGGCGATAACGCGTCGGGTTAGGAAGAGGATCACCATCAGTAGGACGAAGCTTAACATTAAGCTCCATAGAAGTCTCAACAATGCGCTCATCCCCAAGAGCAGCACGAGCAAGAAGATCCTGAATATACTTTTCCTGGGAGATAGAAAAGCCATCAGAAGTGGAGGAAACCTCAATCCCAAGAAAGTAGCGGAGAGGACCAAGATCAGTCATAAGAAACTGATCACGAAGACGAGCCTTAACAAAGGCAATATACTCAGGATCATCACCAGTAATGATCATATCATCAACATAGAGAAGGAGAAGAGTGCGTCCACGAGGAGAAGTGTGAACAAACAGCGCTGGATCATGAGCGCTGGGAGAGAAACCAGCAGCAGTCACCACAGAGGCAAAGCGCTCAAACCAGGCACGAGGGGCCTGTTTTAGGCCATAAAGAGAACGCCGAAGACCACAAACCATCCCATCGGGAACAAAATAACCAGGAGGAGGCTGCATGCAAACCTCCTCATGCAACTCTCCATTGAGGAATGCGTTCTGAACATCAAGCTGAGATACAGACCAGTGTCAAACAGAAGCAACAGCAAGAAGAGTGCACACAGTGGTCATATGAGCCACAGGGGCAAAAGTCTCATCATAGTCACGGCCGTGCTCCTGCTGAAAGCCACGAGCCACAAGATGCGCTTTATAGCGCTCAAGAGATCCATCAGAGCGGGTCTTAATTTTATAGACCCACTTACACGTGATGGGACGAACACCGGGAGGGAGAGAAACAAGATCCTAGGTGCCAGTGCGCTCAAGCGCAGCAATCTCCTCAGCCATGGCAAGCTGCCATTCAGGATGACGCTCAGCATCCCGATAAGAAGTCGGCTCAGAGGCAACAGAAAGACCATACTGACCAGGAGAGTAACGGTCTGGGGCATGACGCTGACGAACAGGACGAGTAGAGGGAAGCTCATCAGCGGAAGACGACTCATCGAAAGAAGAGGAAGAAGGAATAGCAGAGGAAGGCTCCGAAACCGGAGAACGAGGAGAACTAGGGGAACTAGGCGGAGCAGAGGACGATGGTATCGAAGAAGAGACATCAACGAGAGTGGGTCCTGAAGAAGAAGCAATAGGAGCAGAAGGAGGTGTGTCAGGAAAAAGAAGAAACGATATATCTTCCACCGGGTAGGTACCTGTGATGGGACGAGGATAGAAAGGACGCGTCTCATCAAAAGTGACATCACGAGAGATGCACATCCGACGACCAACGGGGTCCCAACAGCGATAGCCCTTATGCTCATCACTGTATCCAAGAAAAACACACTCAACAGACTGAGCAGTTAGTTTGGTGCGTTCGCGAGTAGTCTAGAGAATGACCAGATAGACCCTCGAGAGGTATACCACCCTACAGAGCGGCAGAGGGCTGAATGTTAATGAGGAAAGCCGACATAGCGACAGCCTCAGCCCAGAAATGCGGCGGTAGGGAAGAAGCAATCATCATGGCACGGGTGGTCTCAAGAAGATGGTGATGCTTACGCTCAGCAACGCCATTCTGGGCATGTGCACCGGGACAAGAGAACTGAGCGAGAGTGCCCTGCTCAGCAAGAACACCACGCAACAGCTGGGAGATATACTCACCAGCAGAGTTAGCATGAAACACACGAATGGGTGTAGAATACTGAGTGCGGACCATGGCCGCAAAACGCTGATATATGGAGAGCACCTCGCTGCGAGAGCGCATAAAATACAACCAAGTGTATCGGGAAAAATCATCTATGAATAAAATATAGTATCGATGGCCCCCTTTCGAAGCGAAAGGAGCCGGACCCCAAATATCTGAATGAACCAAATCAAAAGGTCGCTGAGATACAGATGCACTAGTAGAATAGGGTAGCTGAATCTGTTTGCCTAACCTACAGCCCTGACAATTTAAAGACACATCTCCTGAGACAGACCCCAGAAGACCACGATGAACTAATGACGACAGGCGAGAGCCACAAAGGTGACCAAGACGATGATGCCACTGCTGAAAAGAGGTGGTGGCGGAGGCGACAACCGCAGAAGAACTGGCAGGTGAAGTGGCAGCGGAAGGAACACGAAGCCAGTCTAACTCCCAAAGCCCTGGAGCGTCACGGCTGCGAGGGCCAGCTCCAACCAGGGCCTGTGTGCGACGATCCTGAACAGCACAAGAATCAGCATCAAGAATGACACGACAACCAGAGTTAGTGAGCCGACTAGCAGAGAACAGATTCATCTTAAGACGAGGAACATGAGAAATATCAGAAACAGAAAAATAAGAAGTAGAAAGAGTGTCCCGACTAGAGACAGGAAGAGAGGTACCATCAGCCGTGAGAACACGGACAGGAGAAATGAGAGAGCGAATAGCAGACAAAAGAGAAGAATCAGAGGTCATATGGAAGGAAGCTCCAGAATCCAGATACCACGGGGACATACCTGACTGTGTAGGAGGTGGTGGTCGCGTAGTGCTAGGAGAACCAGTCACAGAACCAGCAGTGCTTGTCGAAGGAGAACCTGGAGTGGCGAGCAGACCACGAAGACGACTGATAATATCCTGATCACTAAGGGCAACTGCAGAGGAGCCTGATGAACCAGAAGCCGCACGAGCCTGGTGCTGGCGACGCAGACTGGGATCCTGCGTATAACAGGTGGACACAGTGTGTCCATCCCTGTTGCAGTAGGTGCAGTGGCGAGGAGGGCGATGATCCTGACCACGAGGCTCCTGGTGCTGACTCTGATGAGTGGGTAAAACAGGCGGAGCAGGCGACCGCAACTGAGGCAAGGGAGCAGGCGACGGTGGAGCACCACGAACAACAAGCACAGAAGGAACCTCAAGAAGACCAACACCACGGAGGCGAGTCTCCTCAGCGCGAAGCTCAGACAACACCTCAGAAAGCGGAACACGAGCACAAGCAAGCAGCTGCACACGACGAGGCTCGAACTCCTTGCGGAGTCGAGATAAGAACTCATAGACACGCTGAAACTCCAAGTCCAAGCGCACCGTCCGGCAACACGAGCAGGTGCCACAAACTGCAGTGCGAAGAGAGTCAAGCTGATGCCAGATAGCAGCACTCTGGGTGTAGAACTCATCAATAGTAGAATCACCCTGCTGAAGAGCATGCTCCTGACGAACCACAGACAGATAAAGAGCATCCCCAGATGGCTGGTAGCACTGACAAAGATGAGCCCACATGTCAGCAACAGTAGGAAGACCCATAAACTCAGAGGCAAACTGTGGTAGAACACTAGAAGTGAGAACAGCGGCAGCACAAGCATCCTCATCCATCCACTGAGTGTAGGCGGCCAGATCCAGCCGATAGGTCTCGAGATCATTAGAGTACTGTTTGAGCTTCAGCTCATAGGCAGCAACATCACTATCATCGGCACTCTTAGCAACATCCTTGGCCTCCTGAGAAGCACCATCGCCGAGAACAACCGGCGTCGGCGGAATAGGAGCCACAGGAGCAGTGGGGTACGGCGGACAGGAGACCTCGCCGGAGAGCACACCCCACAAATGGAGACCGCGCATGTGAACGCGCATAAAGGCGGCGAAATCAGGGTAATTCGCGCCATAAAAAATCATCGGGCAGCGTTGACGGGGACGAGGCCCGAGGTTGCACGATTCCAAGCAGGGGGCGGTCTGATTGCAAACAGGAAGCAGGGGGCGGTCTGATTTCGACCAAGATGACGGGGAGACGGCGACCGCAGCCAGTACGGGAACCAACTAGCAACTGAGCCGGGGCGAGCTGGCGGCGGTGGCGGCGGTGGTCACAGAAACCCTAAACTGGTGCTCTGATACCATGATAGGAATAGACAAGTTGTATTCCATAGGGGCCAAAGGCCACATATATAGTACATGTACAGGTGTGTAAATATGCAGGAAAACCCCCTAACAAGTGGGGAAATACAATATACAAATATATACATCTAACATTCATGACCTTGAGGTAAAAAATTCAACCTTACTGGGGAAGTGGCTTTTCAAGCTACTGATGGAGGAGGGGACTTGGCAAACCATTCTTAAGAGGAAATATATTGGTCAAAAAGCGTTATCTCAGGTTCTTTGGAAACCGGGTGATTCGCATTTTTGGGCTGGACTTATGGCAACGAAGAAGTTTTTCTTTGGTCTAGGTTCTTTTTCCATTAAGGATGGTACGGAAATACGTTTCTGGGAAGATAAATGGCTTGGTAATGCCACTCTTCGGGAACAGTATCCAGCCCTTTATAGTATTGTACGTCACAAAGGTGATACCCTTGCCAAAGTTTTGGAAAGTTCTCCACCATCTGTGACATTTAGAAGGGATTTGTCTAGACAAAGACTTGTAGCTTGGAATGTCTTACTTCAACGTTTGGCAAACATCCAATTACAAGATGGACACGATGAATTCCGTTGGAATCTACATGAAAATGGAAATTTTTTAGTAGCATCCATGTACAATGCTCTTATTTTACCTGATGTGCCAATCGATAAAATTAGCAATAATAAACTCTGGAAGTTGAAGATTCCATTACGGATAAAGGTATTTGGATGGTACCTACGTAAAGGAGTGGTTTTAACGAGAGATAATCTTGCAAAACAGAATTGGAATGAAAGTAAGGAGTGTGTTTTTTGTCATCAGGATGAAACAATTAAACACTTGTTCTTCCAATGTCGATTCGCTAGATCTATATGGTCAGTCATCCAAGTAGCTTCAACCTTGTTTCCACCATGCAGTATTACCAATATTTTTGGGAACTGGCTAAATGGTATAGACAATAGGTCTAAAAAGCATATTAGGGTGGGAGCGATAGCCTTCATTTGGTCGCTATGGCTATGTAGAAATGATAAAGTGTTTAATGATAAAAATTCTTCCATTTTGCAGATTATCTACAGAGCTATTGGTACACTCCGTTTGTGGTCTGCTCTACAGCATCCACAGGATCGAGACCTCTATACGGAGGTCTGTGCACGACTGGAAGCTACGGCGAGAGATACTTTTTCCCAACATGGTTGGCCGCATAGCTTACGGATCGGTGCTTCTAGTTAGGCAACTTTACAATTGCTCATTACGATATGTAATCTTGCCTTATACGTTCAGATGTGTTTGAATTTTGGGCTATGTGCATCTTAGTTATGCAGAGGCCGGGTGTAAGCTTAACATTAAGTAATAAAGCGCTCTTTATCAAAAAAAGCTAGTATATATTACAATAGGATCTATTGTACTAACCTTGTATAAAACCGTAACTAGTCTTAGTGCCTACACAACAGGTATCTCACAGCCTTTATCGTGCGTGGCTTTCCCGCAAACCTGTATCCCTTAATGATTTACATGGTATCATAGCGACACCTTTACCGTGCTGACATCCCGCGTCTTTTTGATCTAAAGCGCTTGCCACTACCACATTTCTCCTCAACCGATGTCTTCGCAAAGCCATAAATTCGCTTGTCCCCAAACACACGTCTTCATGGTCGTCCTCCCTCTTATGATGCACTTTGGGTTTTCGGTTCTCTATGTTATCCCAAGGTTGCATCGAATACCAAAGAAAAACTTAGCCCTCGGTCTATACCTTGTGTCTTTTTTGGGTTATCCTTCTAACCATTGAGGTTACCGCTACTACGATCCATCATCGGGAAAGATACTAATCTCTCGTCATTTTATTTTCGATGAAACTACTTTTCCATTTCAACTTGATGCGCCTGAGGTTGCCTCCTCGACGGCATAACCACAACGCGTAGATTTCCTCTTCACCAACGCCCCAACAACATAGTGTGGATGATCATCAGAATTATGCTTTGCACATCATTAAGGAACTACTCATTGTGAGGTTAAACAAGGATGCCACGTTAAACAAAGAAGGAGAAAGTCATCATTGCTCTTACTATGCCCGGTGTTGCATTGACCATGATATTGGTAGGAGCAGGAGCCATGGCGGAAGGCGCAAGGCCTAACGTTCCGGTGTTCTTCACCAATTAGTTTTACATGATGAAACCAGCATGACCTTGGAATGTTTTTTGGGAACTATTCTCTTGTGATTAGTTGTCGTTATCTCGTGGTGTTCACTAACATCGGAGCTATGTTCAGTTAGGGGGGGGGGGCAAATGCCCCCAATGATTCTTAGTTCTATGCCCCATTCATTTGATAGATTGGCTCTTTGTTTGCATATCGCAGTGAAGACCTCTCTCAGTATTGTGAGCGGTTTCACTAGATTTACTAGTTTTGGTTTGCTATTTTTCTTGTGACCCATCATATTTTTCTTGATCATGCGACAACTTGAATCCTTTGGGTACTCGCGTTTTGCGAACCCTGCGGGTAAAGTATAACGCGCCCATCTCTTTTTCGTTGTCTTCATAGTTTTTTTTTCCCTCCATGCATAATGTGAGTTGTTTACCCTTGCTTGTGCTATTATGTTCCTTGCATCCTCCTTCCTCTTTTGGCGTTTCTCGTCTTCTGAAGACTCGCTAGTTTCATTCCACAAAGATTTGTGCTTGACCTCTTCTTTTTGCCTTTCACTGCGGTGAGTCGACTTTTTCTCTAGAAGATTTCCTCTTAGCTTGTCTTCTACTAACCCGAGGCTTCGTATCGCGGCTTGATGCATGTGTTCTCGCGGGTCTCTAGGCTTTGGTTGCATGGTTAGTAGGTATGCCTGTGCTGCTATCAATGCTGCTTCTGGTGTTTCTTGCACAAATTCTTCTTCCTTCTCTGGTGGGTTCACACTTGGGCTTTTCATATAGCTTTCTTCTACTGTCCGTGCTGTTGTCCTTCTACTGTGCTTCGGGTCTCTGTGCCTCTCCATGCTGAACTCTGATGAATCGCTATATTCACCCCAATATCCTGCACTTGATGTGTTGTTGTAATCTGGGCTTCTCATAATCATGTCTCTTTCCTGCCTTAACTTCTTTCTGCGTTGGTGTAGCACGTATTGATATCCCATTAGAACTTCTCTTCTTGAATCTGCGGGTACGTCAGTCCCGTGGTTGATAGCTGACATGATCATTCTCCATTCTTTGGCGGAAACATAGACTTTCTCCTTCTCTTTCTTGCCATTGCTCCTTAGTTTGTCGACTTGCATGTCGACCTCCTCGTTGACTACGTGATTGTTTTCTTCTTCTGCTGCTTCAGTGATGATGACGCATAACTAGTGTACGCTTCTGGAGACGCCGCTGCTTCTGCTGGCGAAGTCCCTTGACTTGTCATGTGGCTTGTCCATTGCTGCTTCCGCGATGAACTTTCGCCCAGTTTTGTCGGGTTCCTCGAGTTTTTCTTGTGGATTTTCTGTTGCTGCTGGGCTGACTGGCGAGTTTGCCTCGCTAGAAGAGCCTATAGATGACCCAGACTTGGCAATTATTTTGGTTTTACTTGTCGAAGGACCTGATTTCACCGGATCCGAAAGACAAGTTGAACCCGAAGGTCCAACATAGAAGCTCAGACTTCCGAATGTCAACTCCATCTTTTTGTTTTCGTCGACTTTGGGACTGCTATTGGCTAAGAGCAAAAAAGCCGTCGAATTCATGATTCGAATGCCCAGAGTCCCCATGGTCGACGCCAATTGACGAGGGCTAACTCGACAAATGTCCTAGATGAAGGACTTAGGATCAGGGAGACAGGGCGTCGGATGAACTCGAAGGTAAAATCAGTCAAACAAGGTGGCTATCGAAAGTAAACATGGGTGTAAACCTGGCTTGCTTTCAATATGTCCCTTACCGTCCCCTCCTGGCCCCTATATATAGGTGGCCAGGTCTCAGGGATCGGGAGGGATCCGACACAGATTACAATATCGACATACAACGTGAACTCGTATTTTGACTAGTATTACAATTGGGCCTAGCTTAACGGGCCTTAGGGGTAGCTAACTGACGGGCTCTATTATCTATACGCTTGTCAGGCAGACTCATATCAGACCTTTGAATGGTTGGGGACCTGCCCGGTACCTGAACAGAAGTCACATGGTGAATTTGTGCAATTCAAACCAAACCAGACCATCAAAATACTTACTGGCACCCAACCCCAACTAAATATGATCTCTCCAACCAAACCAAAACTAAACTGATTGAAATGACCATGGTTTTAGCTTTCTAGGTTGGAGACGGGTGAGCCGACGAATCGAGGGCGGTGGCCACTCCGCCGTTGAGCGATACTGCGGTGACCCAGCATACCACTGCATGTGTAGTATGCAAGTCATTGACATAACACCAATGAAACACCGTCTCACTAGCATTATATCCATCAGAGTGGTACAACAGAAACATCGCAGTTCCACGGTAGGTCTATAGGATTACCATTTTTAGCATATAGAAGATCTTCAGAACCGCCTCAACAGGTAGAGGTTTAGTCCTGGCGACTACAAACGAGAAAGAATATAGTGAAGACTAAACTAAAGCTACAACTAATGCAGTTAGCTTACTACTCAACTAGAGAAATATTCTAACTACTTAGGTTCTAGGATTAGGGAACTGGTTCCCTTCTATTCCTATTCTAGTTTTTCACCAAGCTTGGTATAGTTTTCGACTCCGCTGATAATCTTGACGTTGGTAGAATGCTTCATCTTCATCTTTACTGTCGTGAGGTTGCCTCCTTGAGTTGCCTTCACTCTAAGCAAGGGTTAAGAGGGAGTGGGGTGAGTAACGAGCGTTACCCAGCAAGTTCATATAGGGTATAAGGTGTTTGATGCACTAACTACAGCCTTAGACCCAAGAGTCGTTTGGCAATGCAAGTTTTTGTAAAAGTTTCTTTAGGAGGTTGCTTTTATTCTGAAAACTATGCTCGACAGCCAACACAGGTTACTAGTGCCTTGAGAGCACCTTTCCTATAGCGTTCGCAGCTCCTTCCCGAAACAAGGGGTAACATGTCACATCCTTTTACACTCTGCAGAGGTGCGTCATTCCAAAAGAGATCAAAGCCTTGCTGCACAACCAGGCGATCTTTCCCGTCCACACTTCCTTGGTGTGGGGCCTAGTCATTGATTCAAGCCATTCACCATCCTTCTCTGTAAAACGCATGCCCACCCAATTCTGCCAAGTAGGTAGAGCCCCTGATATTCACCCCTCACGATGAAGTACCTAGATGCCTCTTGCAGACCATCCTAGACACCAGTGGCCATGGGCACTAAGGGGTCCCACCCATGTGCATCTATTCCCGCAAGACATACAATGTACGGTAGCTGAGTGCCCGTGGACATGCGAACGGAAGAAGAGATAGATGACTTTCCCATCCCATTCCAAGTCTCTTGGACAATGCAGTTTTTATGGTGCAAGAATAACTGCGACATTGGTTGTTAAGTCTTAGGGTTTACTTTCCGTGCAAATGGAACCTCCACCACACCAATCATACCATGGTTCCATTTGCCAGCCATCCTAGGTTACCACCACTCGGGTGGATAACTAGCTAGTCATATTCATTATGAAAAGAGAACCATTTACTTTTAGATGCAGTAGTAATACCACAGGTATATATTTGCAAGTAATTTGATAAAAATAATCAAGAGGCATGAGCAAGAGTGAACTTGCCTTTTTGACTGCAAGATTATGCAAGTCAAGGTCTTTGATACGAAAGAAATACCAATTCTGAAATAGCAATCACCATCTGGTAAAGATGATGTTAAAAGAATTGCAGCATGATATGCTTAATATATGCTATGCATCGTTCTAAGCGTATCCTTACCCCGATGAGTTGTTATTATTGAGATGCGGTGACTTCTTTGTGATGCGTTGCACTTTTAAGATCAATTGCACACACAAGGTTGTTAAGTATTTTAGGTTAACTCACAATCCTTCATAAGCAATAGAATAAAGCTTTAAGAATTATTGCAAAGACATGTATATGATTGGTGTCTTCTTGAAAGTAACACTTTTAAGTGGTATCTTCTTATTATCAATCAAATAGTTGATTAAGGACATGCAAAGTTGGAGTAATTCTTATTTGATAAGAATACCAAGTTGGTCTTAGGGTTGACAACAATCTTAATACAGAAATAGAAATTACTTATGTTAGAGCTTAATGAAATGGTTTGATATTTCTTTCAAAGTATATTGAAAGAATAACTTTTGAAGAACATAAGTCTTAATGAATGCAAGTACTACCAATAAGGTTTAGTGTTAATAGGATAGTTCCCCACTCAGGACAGGAACTACTCAGGGCTGTGGGGAATGGCGACTCCCCGGCAACCTAAACCCTAGTTCCTCTCTCGCCGGCGATCCCCACGATCCCTGGTGATTTTCCCTCTTCCACTCCAACCAATCCATCCGCCTAGCCTCCACACTCCCTGCCATCCCATTTCCCCCCCGGTTTTTTGATCATGAACCCAAGTTTGATTGGAAGTTGGGCGGTTTCATTTGCCACACGTTCAGATCCCGAGGTAGGACCTTCCAACCTTCAAGATGGTACCATTCAGCTCTGGAAGAATAACTGGATGGTGCTCAAGGATCATCGTGATGCAGCGATTGAGGGTTGTTATCTCAATCAGGAGGAGAAGATCTGGATCGGATCAACGATTATTTTTCCAAATCATTTTGCAAGGATTCTCAGATCTATTATTGCTCCTAATGAGGTACGTGTGATCCCCGCTGATTCTTTTATGCCTGACTCTTCTGTGCCCATTTCTGTGATGGATGGGAACTGGAAAATCTCCTACTCTACGATTAAGGATCTTGATCGTGGACGTCTTAAGGCCTATGATGGCACTATGCGTCTCTGTTCATCTGAAAACTGGTTGGTGCTTCTAAATGCAAAAGGCCACCCGATCTCAGTTAAATTTGAGAAGCCCAAATTGTTTGCAAAGGGTACTAAGCTTCAGTTCTCTCATCACGTTGTGCGTGTTGGTGATTGCATGCTACCCCCTTCGTTGCCGGATGTTGAACGGGATAGTGCTACTGTGACTCATAATGGTAATTTTTTGAATTCGCCACCCTGTTCTCAGCTGGTCACGTCAGGTTCTATTGAGATAGGCTCTATTGAGATCCCTCTGTTGGAGGACGGTTCAGAGTCTTCGGGGGCAGTCTATGATTCCATTGCTCTGGGTTTGGATTTTTCCAAGGGTTTCTCGTTTGCTAAGGAAATCAAAAGGCTGTTTTCTTCGTCTGTCCATCCCAAGGATGGTTCACTCAAGTTTAAAATGGTAGTCTCATTTGGTCGTGCTGCATTTTGGTTAACTGAAGACATTGTTGCAGTGGCCTTGGAGGCTGCCATTGGAGGTTATTGTGGGTCACTGCAAGTTTCCAGGTTATCTGAGAGAGTTTTCTCCTTTGTTGTGGCCAGTAAGAAGGTGGGGTTTTATATTCTAAACACAAGATTCTTTGCTTGTGACAAATTCAAATGCTATTTTCACTTATGGAGTAATGGTGGGCCTGATTGGCTAAGAGAATGGAAACTTTGGCAAGAGAAGAGTGAGAAGGAGTGGATGCTGGTTAGTCCCTCTAAAAGGCGTACGCAAATGGGATTAAAGGCTCTGACTAAACCTAGGCCAAAATCTGCGATCAAACACACTTTCTCTCTGGAAAAATCTCTGAAATTTGCCCCAACCATCCATTATGAAGCTCATAAAGGATATGGCCCCAAGGTTCAAGCTAGTAAGGAGAATGCAAAGGTGCATTGGACCAAGTCCTCTCCTTCAATTAAATTTGCTACTGCCAAACCTTTTGTAATGTTGGAAAATGAGCTGCAAGAGGAGCAAGAGCCAATTTCGGTTCCTCATGTGCAACTTAGTATGAGCATGCCTGATCAAAGACCGGATCTTACGGGTCTAGAGGAAGTTGTGAAGGACATTGCTTTTCGATTTTGGAAATGCCGTAAATGCCTTTCAATGTCTCATACAATTGTAATTGCACGAGTAAAATTCGCTGCCGGGATTGCTTTAATTACAGACATATTGCAAAAGATTGCCTAAAGAGGAAGTCTACATCGTTACAGCAATGGGTCCCTAAACGGAAGGTTCCGACGTTGTTGGGCCGTGATTCGCGGAACCAATTAGCTCAACCCATAGCTGCCGTTTCGTCTCCCGTTTCCCAACTAGAAAAACTCCAGGCAGAGCGTAATCAGGGGAAACTCTCTGCCCTTCCCATTGTGCCATTCCAGAATCCAATCTCGCCGCCTCCAACTGAGCAAGCCATGGCGAACTTTGAAGTTGATCCCACGCCTTGGCTCCCGTGGGGTGATCACGTCATCGATGGAGGTCCGACGAGACTGCTGAGGTCGTTCTACTACCCTGCGCAAGATCCGCCTCAGACACATCAAGCCTTCTGCATCGCCCAAGTGAATCCGCCGCCTCTGCCGCATGACGAGGCCTTCTGGTGTGATCAGGTGCGTGATATGCTGTTAGGACCGTTGAACCGGAACATCGTAGAGATCCAGCCAACATTGTTTGGAGTAGGATTATTCCAGATGAGTGGTCCAAACGCTGCCAATGCTTTGGTCCAGCATGGTCCGTATCCTTTGCCGCCGCTGCATCTAAATCGCTCTGTTCGTTTTATTCACGTGGATGATGCTGTCAATCACCGTGCTTCTCAAGGATGTCGCAATTGATGGCTGATGCTGCTGGGATTCCGCCAGATTACAGGAACGGCTTGCATATTGCTAATGCTGTCTCGTCTTTTGGCAAATTTCACTCCTGGAATAGCAATGATCCAATAGAATGCAGGGCACTGGTATTTGCATCGTTTCAGTCACCTGCCCATGTTCCTCGTGATGTTGTGTTTGGCAAGTTTGCTTCTGTGGGGGGAGTGCATGAGACATGGACTTTGCCAGTCTATATTTTGACGGCTGATTTCGCTGATGAGCTACCAGGTGACGAGGACCAAATGCCACCTAATGGGAACCCACACCTGCTGCCCGACAATCTGTAGTTTAACAACAACTTATTCGTCATGCCTCAGTTCCCAGAAATTGGCTGGGATGCGGTGCAAGATAATGCAGGTGATCAGCATCACAATGTCCACGATCATGTGGCGTTTCAAGGGCATGTTGACCCTGTGGTCGAAGAAGCTAATGTTGATCAGGAGTCAATGGTTTTGGATGCCTCGGATAGTTCTGGTTCTTCAGTTAATATGCTAGACATGGTGCTATATGGGCATAACCCTCCCCAGAATCAGAACAATATTCTGCAGGTGGGGATGATGCAGCATATGATGGGTCCAGTCCTGCCTCCTGAAATGCAGTGGTGCAAGCTGTTTGAAACTATGATGCCTTTGCTGATGACCAAGGATATTCCACTTTCTCTCAAGTCAGTCTCTTTTAATTGGGTGAAGCGCTCCTGGACTGCTGCTTTTGATGACAATTCTGCATGGAAGATTCAGTTAGGAGCTGTGGAGGAACAACGACAGTTGCTTGATCGTAAGGTGATTCAGGTGAAAAGAAAGGTGGCTAGGGTACTTGATTTTGAGGACCATCATGTTGCGTCTGATATTCTTCATAGCACTGAATTCTCTGCCACTCCTTCTACCCCAAAGAAAAAGCATCCTCGCAAAGTCAGAGCTCCTCTGGTGCAGCCAGATGAACGCAGGTTCACCCGTAGCTCTCTGAAGTCTGATGGGTACAAGCCAAAAGCAGTAATTGATGGAGAGCCTAAGAAGAAGAAGTTGAGCAGAGCCAAGATGTTGGTGGTCAATCAGACACATATTGAGAAATAAAATGCTAATGTGGGTTTGGAACAGAACCAGGAAGAGGAAGAGATCCCAGTAACTCCAATTGTGGTGATGCAGAATGTGGGCTTGGTGCTGGGCATCCCACCTGAGAAGCTCACCAAGGAGCAGCTTGAGGCTGGTCCTTCTAATGCTACTAAGAGTAAGTTGGCCAATGAGTAAGTTCTGGGAGGTTTGTGATGGGGTTAGTGGCTTGGAGGAGTTCTTGGTGGTCACTACTAGTTATTTGGTTATGTTTATCGTTTTGGTGAACTGTGCGTATCATGTGTCAGTCAGTGCATTTGTCGGGTTGGTGTCTGTCAGAGTGAACTTTTGGTGGTGTTCAGACACTGTCATGGTTATGTTATTGTCAGTAAAAGACCTCCTCGTGATATATTCTATGTGTTATGGTGCTTATTTGATGTGTGCTGTGGCCTCTGTATTGAGTACAGAGTGTTTTGGTCATGGAATCTTCATTTATTTTAATGAGTAAATTATCTAAGAGGAAACGGAGGGTGCTTTGCTGGAATGTTCGTGGCCTTAATTCTGATCAGAGACAAAGAGATGTGCGAGCTAAAATAGAGGAGAGCGAATGTGATATTATTTGTTTGCAGGAGACAAAGTGCGAATCGTTTGATTGGCGGTTTATTCGAAAGTTTTGTCCAAAACGATTTGATAGTTTTGCATATTCTCCTTCAAAAGGAGCCTCTGGTGGCATAATTGTTCTTTGGAATTCCGCGATTTTCACTGGAGTTCTAATTGACATAAAAAGTTTTGGCATTACGGTTAACTTCATGTCAGTTCATAATATGGCAAATTGGACGATGGTGTGTGTTTATGGACCTTGTCGTGGTATTGAGAGGGATAACTTTGTCACATGGCTTCATGATCTTAATATTCCATCGACTGAGAATTGGCTAGTGCTTGGGGATTTTAACTTTGTAAGATCACAAGAAAACCGTAATAGAAGTGGGGGAGATATCAATGATATGTTCTTGTTCAACGAGGTCATAGGTCATCTTGGCTTCCTGGAGCACCCTTTAAAAGGCAGAAAATTCACATGGTCGAATATGCAAAAAACCCCTCTCTTGGAATAGCTGGATTGGTTCTTTACTAACTCCAATTGGATCTTGGATTATCCTAATTCTATGGTGCTTCCTCTAGCTAGGAAGGGTTCGGATCACACTCCCTGCATTGTCAACATTGACACGGATATTCCAAAAGCTAAGATTTTCCATTTTGAGAATTTTTGGGTGGACTTGCCTGGGTTTATGGAGTGTGTGAAAAAGTCTTGGTCAAATCCTTCTCATAAAAATTATAGCTTGGCGATTCTAACGGATAAGCTGAAAAACCTTCGGTATGCTTTAAAGAAATGGCACCTCAGTTTAGCTCCTTTAAAAGGTTTGATTCAAAATTGCAACAATGTTATATTGTTGTTAGATTCTCTAGAGGAGAAAAGACCACTTTTCACGGCTGAGTTCAATTTTCGGCTGATTGTCAAGTTGCATTTGGATGATCTTTTGTTGGCCGAATGTAGATACTAGCATAAGAGATGCACAATTCATTGGATTAGACAGGGTGAGGATAACACTAAGTTTTTTCATGCCATGGCAATGGAAAGATTTAGAAGAAATGCGATTGCAATGCTGCAAGATTGTGAGGGTAATGAAGTCACTGATCATGATCTTATGGCTGGAATGTTATGAAATGAGTATAAAGATCGGATGGGCAAGTCTGAAGGAATAGATATGCAATTTGATCTGGCACACATTATCAAACGTGTTGAAGGGTTAGATGAGTTAACTGTGCCTTTCACCAAGAAAGAAATGGATGAGGTAATAAAGGCAATGCCTGCTGACAGGGCTTCTGGGCCAGATGGATACAATGGCATGTTTGTGAAGAAGTGTTGGCCCATTATTCAAAAAGAATTCTACCGCCTTGCTAGTGACTTCTATGCAGGAAGTATTAAATTGCAAAATATCAATGGTTCTTTTATAACCTTGGTCCCAAAAAAGCAAGTGGCGGTTCAAGTAAATGATTTTCGTCCAATTTCGCTGACCAATGTTTGTATGAAATTCTTGACGAAGTTGGCTGCAAATAGGTTGCAAGACAAAATTCTTTCATGTCTGCACAAGAATCAATATGGATTTCTCAGAAATAGATCTATACAGGACTGTTTGGCCTGGGCGTTTGAATATCTTTATTTGTGCCATGCCTCAAAAAAAGCCTATTATTATCCTTAAGCTTGATTTTGCGAAAGCATTTGATACAATTGAGCATGAGGCTATCCTCCAAGTGATGAAGTTCAAGGGTTTCAATGATAGGTGGCTTGGGTGGACGAGGTCTATTCTTTCCACGGGTACTTCCTCAATTTTGTTAAATGGCATTCCGGGTAAACAATTTGAGTGCAAGCGTGGAGTGCGTCAAGGTGATCCTATTTCACCACTATTTTACTTATTTGGCTCTGACCTGCTTCAGTCGGCAGTGAATGATCTAGTGAGCCAAGGACTTCTTCATAGACCAATTGAGACATACGATATGGATTTTCCTATTATTCAATACGCGGATGATACGCTGATAATCCTCCCAGCGCATCTAGATGAGATCAAGGTGGTCAAAGATACTCTGATTAAATTCTCAAAGTCCACGGGTTAAAAAATAAATTTCAACAAATCTTAGATGTTGCCTATCAACGTGGAGGAGGAAATTATCAATCAGTTAGCAGAGGAGTTTGGCTGTCAAGTGGGGGCTATGCCTTTTACGTATCTTGGTTTACCTTTGGGTACAACTAGACCCACCATTGCTGAACTTTCTCCTCTAGTGTGTAGATTGGAAAGAAAGCTATCAGCGAGTTCTAGTTTTCTGTCTCAAGGTGCTAGATTACAGCTGATTCATTCGGCGCTAGCATCGATGCATCTACACTTTCTTTGTACGTTGAGTCTACCTCCTAGCTTGACCATGCAATTTGATCGCATTTTGAGACAGTGTCTTTGGAGGGACAAATTTGATGAACCAAAGCAATCTTTGGCAGCATGGGATATGGTATGTTTGCCTAAATCGGCTGGAGGGCTAGGAGTGGTGAACTTTCAAAAGCAAAATGCAGCTTTGCTCATTAAATTTTTGGATAAATTTAATAATAACTCTGAGGTGCCTTGGGTCAAGCTAGTTTGGCATGCTTATTACCAAGATAAGATCCCTCATGATGAGAAACTTTGTGGAAGTTTCTGGTGGAGAGATGTTATGAAACAAGTTGATAATTTCAGAGGGGTGGCCCAGGTCACTATGGGTAAGGGCACATCTTTCTTGTTTTGGTTCGACAATTGGACAGTCAATAATTCGAGTATGCCATTGAGAATCAAATTTCCTAGACTGTTCTCCTATGTGTTGGAGGAAAATTTGTCAGCTCAGAGGGTTTATGCTGCTCATGATTTATCGGAGTTATTTCACAGACCTATCTCGGCGCAAGCTTTTCAAGAGCTGGAGCAACTAAAACTGCTTATGGACAGGAACCCCCTATCTGACCAGGAGGATTGTTGGTCTTATGTCTGGGGAGGAAAGTATTCAGCAGCTAAATTCTATGCTGAAATTCACAAACATATTCAAGTGCCAGGGGTGTATAAATGGCTTTGGAAATCTTGTTGTACTCTGAAGACCAAAGTGTTTGCTTGGCTGGTGCTACGAGATCGCATTAACACAAGGGATATGCTTCTTCGTAGGCACTGGAAGGTCACTGATGATATGCACTGTGAATTATGCCCAGGAAGAATTTATGAAGATAGGGTGCATCTCTTGTTTGAGTGCCCTTTCAGCAGAAGAATTTGGAACTATCTTCAAATTGATTGGTCATCGGATAATGATCTACAAGTGGTGGTGACTAGAGCTAAGAGGAGTTTCAATAAGCCATTCTTCATGGAAGTGCTGGTCACCACATGTTGGAATATTTGGTTGGTTCGTAATGGCAAGACTTTTGCGAAGTGGAAGGCCAAATTCATTCATGATATCACTCTTTTACAATATAGAATAAAAAGCAAGCATAAGGAGGCTTTATTACATTGGGTTAATTCCCTTCCATAATTGTATATATTCATTAGAGATAGGCTTTTGTAAATAGTTGATGTACTTTCTCACTTTTGAATAAATTGCTGTGGGGCTTTTGCCTCACAGTCTTAGGGTTCAAAAAAAATAAGGTTTAGTGTTCTAAGGTTTGATGATACTTCACAATTAATCACGCCATAGTTATTAGATGGAACATATTAAGGAAACAAATTAAGATTCATTTGTTACTTGTATAGTATTAGTTGGGCATGATCATACAAAGCAACTTACATTGTTATCACCATATATGGTTGTTTCTATAGTTGATAGCCTTTTTATTACACAAAGGAACGGTGATTAAGGTGATGGCATGGAACATTTAGGGCTCCCATTAATTCCTTACTACTAGATCACATGGACATGCATTCCATTTGCTTGGTATAGATTCCAAAGTTGTTGCTAAAGCAAGTTTAGTTCTTTAACGATATTCTAGGGTTTAAGTCCTAATTTTGAAGTAATGGAAGAATTGAGTTAATAAAATTTTATGATGTGGATAAAGCATTTTAAAGAAAAATTTAATTATTGGATTATAGTTAAGAAATAACTTTATAATACAAGATAATACTTATTTAAGATTTTTCTTAATTTTAGTATTTAAAATTATTTTAGGAAAATAGTTTTAGGGTTTTAAATCCTAATTGGTAAAGTTCTTAAATTAATATTTTTTAATAATAAAATATTAATCACAATAATATTATTTATGTTTCCAAAATTTTATTTGCTATTTACATTTTTTGTTTCAATTATCAAAGTTGGGTTTGAATTCCAAATTCAAATACTACTTAAACAAGTTTTAAAATTTAGTTCAAAATTATTTCACATAAGCATTCAAGATTATGACTTAAATATATAGATTTTGTTTTTGTGAACATTTTGATATATTGTCTGTATTTTTCTGATTTCAAATGATTTAGATATGAATTTCCTAAGTATTTACTCTTTTAAGGAATTTTCTAATTAATAGAAACACTTTTTTGTACCAAAGCAGACTCTAGCTAGACTCACAGATAGATGGGCTAGTGACACGTCATCTGCCATGAGGGCATGACTGAGCCAATTAATTGACTGAGCTTGACTCGACACCGGCGATCGCCAGTGTCGACGTTTCAGACCCTCCCTGGATGCACGCGTACATGTAATCGAACTAGAAGACACTGGGGAACCAACTGGTGGTGGTGCGTGATATGTCTCAAACGTATCTATAATTTTCGATGCTCCATGATTATTCTTACACCATTTGCTTTGAGTTTTGTTACACTTCATGGCGTTTTTATGCATTTTTTGGAACTAACCTATTAACAAGATGCCACAGTGCCAGTTCCCTGTTTTCTGCTGTTTTTGTGTTTCAGAAAAGTTACACAGGAAATATTCTCATAATTGGACGAAACAAAAGCTGAACCTCCTATTTTTACCGAAGCTTCACGAAGACCGAAGATGAGACGGAGGGGGCCAAGGGCCAGCCTCACCACCAGGGGGCGCCGCCCAGCCCCTGGTGATACGTCTCAAACGTATCTATAATTTTTGATGCTCCATGCTTGTTTTTACACCATTTGCCTTGTGTTTCGTTACACTTCGTGGTATTTTTATGCGATTTCCGGAACTAACCTATTGACAAGATGCCACAGTGCCAGTTCCCTGTTTTCTGCTGTTTTTGTGTTTCAGAAAAGCTACACAGGAAATATTCTTGGAATTGGACAAAACAAGTTCTGGAACTCCTATTTTTCCCGGACGAAGGACGAGGACCAAACGGGAGCCGGAGAGGGGCCAGGGGCTGCCCACACAACAGGGGGGCGCGGCCCAGCCCTTGGCCGTGCCCACCCATTGTGTGACCACCCTGGTCCACTCCTGACGACGCCCCTTCTCCTATAAGAAGCCTCCCGACGGAAAACCCTAAAAGAATCGGCGAAATTTCCAGAACAGTTCCGCAGCGCCGCCGCCGTCGAAGACAAATTTTGGGGGACAGAAGTCTCTATTCCGGCACCCTGCCGGAGCCATCTCCATCGGTCTCCATCGCCGTCTCCACCGTCTCCATCGACCTCACCGCCATCTCCATCAACTTTGCTGTCTCCTATGATGAGGAGGGAGTAGTTCTCCCCCGGGGCTGAGGGCTCTATCGGTAGCTATGTGGTTCACCTCTCTCTCCCATGATATGATCTTTATGTGATCGTGAGCTTTGTATCTAGTTGAATTGGTAGATTTTATTATTCAGATATTATGCTACTCCCGTGCTTATTATTTGTAATCTCCGGAGATACCTTGTATCATGGTGTGAAGGTGACTAGTGTGCGCATCATGTGTATCTTTTGGTTAATGTCTCTATGAGCATTGCACACCATTTACTTTCAGTTTTGTTACATGTTTGCTCGCAGCGATATTTATTTCAGATTACATTTACTACTTATAATCATCACTACTACTTGTATTTCACTATCTCTTCGCCGAACTAGTGCACCTATACATCTGACAAGTGTATTGGGTGTGTTGGGGACACAAGATACTTTCTGTATCGTAATTGCAGGGTTGCTTGAGAGGGATAGCTTTGACCTCTTCCTCCCTAAGTTCGATAAACCTTGGGTGATCCACTTAAGGGAAACTTGCTGCTGCTCTACACACCTCTGCACTTGGAGGCCCAACACTGTCTACAAGAATAGACGCGTGCGTAGACATCAAGCTCTTTTCTGGCGCCATTGCCGGGGAGGTAAGGTAAAAGGTAGTCGCATCCTCCTGTGTGAGTGCTCGAAGTTATTTCCTTTAGATTCTGCAATTATATCTTTTTGTTTCTTGTTTTTATTTTCACTAGTTAGGCTTAATGGAAAGTAAAGAGTTCTTTAGTCTTTTTCCTGAGTTTAGATTTTAAGAGAAAATTGAAAAACCTTTGGAGCTTAATTTGCATGCTAATAGTGTTGTTAGTATGAATTCTTTGAACACCGTTATTGCTAATGCTATAGAAAAGTCTAAGCTTGGGGAAGCTGGTTTTGTTAAGCATGATATTTTTAGTTCCCCAGCTTTAGTGTAGAAAGTTTGCTCTGATGATATTTTATCTCCCATATGTGATAATTCTTATGATGCTTGTGCTCCTCATCCTTTTAAAATACCTATGAAAATTGTTGATCATGCTATGAATAACTGCTATTTAGGAGATGGAACTGTCCATCCTGGTGATCATTTGCTCTTTATACACGAATTATGCGAGTTGTTCAAGTGTGCAGGTATTTTGATGAACCAAGTTAAGAGGAAGCTATTTTCTTTATCACTGAAGGGCAGAGCTGCGGAATGGTATAAAACACTGAAGGATGGCCGACCTATTGATTGGGAGGAAATTGTACCTCTCTTTTATTCTAAATTCTATCCTTCTAGTGAGGTTTATAAAGATAGGAATTATATTTATAATTTTCATCCGCATGAGGGAGAAAGCATTGCCCAAGCGTGGGGAAGATAGAAGTCACTAATGCTCAAATGTCCTATTCATGATCTTCCCCGTAATATTGTTATTAATAATTTTTATGCAAGGCTTTCAGGATATTACAAGGACTATCTAGATGCATGCTTCGATGGCTCTTTCACAAGCAAGGATGTTGACGTCAAGTGGAATCTGCTTGAAACAATTCAAAACAATATTGAAGATTGGGATAGCAACAAAGGTAAAGGATCAGGTATAAATTATGAGTATGATTGCATTAAGTCTTTTGCTGAAACTACTGATTTTCAAGAGCTTAGTGCTAAATATGGTCTTCATCCCCTAATTATGGTTAATTGCTTTAGAGCCCTTGCTTCCCATATTAATGTTCCTAAGGGAAATGGGGATGTGTATCATGAACCTTTTAAGGACACTTGCATAGAAAGTGATATGGTTGTTGATGATTGCAATAAACATGCTCAAACTTCTAAAAGTCCTATTTGTTATAAGCATGTTAATTTTTGTGGAGTACATAGACCTTGTGAACAGAGTCACAACAAGGAATATTATTGCATCACCCACGGGAATGAAGAAACCCGAATGTGGCACAAGGCTCTAGATGAACTTGGTGAAAAGGTTTGTAAGCTTTATCCTTTTCTTTGTGAACATTGCGATGACATAGGTCATTTTAATTTTCAATGCTCAAGCCCTAATAGTTACCTTTCTAGTACCGCAAGTTTGTATTGTGATGACAAGATTACTCTCAATCAGCATGATGAGCTTACTTTGTTTTTGGGGTGTGAAGAGATATCTAGAAAGATTTCTTTGGTAGATATGCGTGTTTGTGATATTAATAGCACCCTTCGTGGTTGTCATCTCTATTGTGTTAAAGATTGCCTTGCAAATACTTACATATAAAATCTTACAAAACATGATGTTTTGCCAAGCTATGACATGACTAATAGATGTTTCTATCTTATTAATAGAGAGGAGGAATCCTCCAAAGTTTCTTCTGTTGTTTCTGTCAGTAAACCAGATTATGTGGAGAAGATGCCTTTCAAGCCTCTCCCTCCTAAAGGAGAGAGTAAGAAGAGTATGAAGAAGAAGAAGAGGAGTAAAAGGCGAGAGGAAACGGTATCTTCCCCTAAGCATGTTGCTCCTATTATAAATTATGATAATTCTGACTTTGATGATGTTCCCATGCCTGTTACCTATGTTAGTGATCATGATTGGGAAAAGCACTCTACTTTTGATATTGAAAATCTTTTTGGTACCAATTATAAGGTTAATAATTGTTGTACCATTAGTACTATCCATGTTCCTTCTTATGATGATATGTTTGATGAGTATGCTTTGCGAAATAGCTGTTCTCTAGCTTGTGATGATACTAAACCTCTAGTTTATGATGGGTACAATGATGAGTATAATATTTTCAGTTCACCTACTTTTGAGGAGAAAATTAGTTATGATTACAATATGCCTCCTGGTTTTGATGATTATGGTGATGAGAATAATTATTCTGTTGAATCTGCTCCACTACGATTGTTCATGTGGGAAGTATTAATTCTTTTATGCATGTGGCTCATGATAGGGATGCTTTATGTGATAGTTATATTGTTAATTCTATTCAAGATGCTACTGAAAGTTACTATGAGAGAGGGAAACATGGTTTGATGGATCTCAACAATATTAAGTTTCCCCCCTCTATGTTGCAAATCTTGAAGTTGCACTTGTTTTATCTATCCATGTTTGCTACTATGTGCCTCGTTGATTTATTTTCTTACAAGATTCCTATGCATAGGAAGTGGTTTAGATTTAAATGTGTTTCATATTTGCTTTTTGATGCTCTCTCTTGCTTCAAGTTCTTATATAGCGTCTTTGCCTTAAGCTCTTTTATGGCGCCTACATGAGCATCTTTGCAAATTACTGCGCCTAGCTCAAAGGCGTTAAAGAAAAGCACTCTTGGGAGATAACCCAATGTTTTACTTTTCAGTATTTTTTCTTTTATTTGAGTCTTGGAAGTTATTACTACTGTAATAACCGCTCCTTATCCTTTTTTTTCGTTGTTGTGCCAAGAGAAACCTCTAATTTGAGGGAGGTAAGATCTGGGAAAGTTGCTGTCCTGAAACAGATTTTGGTGCTGCACCGTAAAAATTCGTGAAAATTCTCAGTACATCTTCTTGACCCGCGATTTCTTGTGCATATGCCCCAGGTTATATCCAAACTTTCATTAGTTTTAAACTTTTTGATTTGAGCAACAGAAAACCCTCGAAAAAGTCGACCTTTGTCAGCTGTTCTGTTTTGACAGATTTCTGCCACTATTTGTGTTTGCCTCTTTATCGCTTTCTTTTTGAGTTCTTTTGATCACAGAACTTTTGGGAAAGTTGCTACAGTATTATATGCTTTATATGTGGTGGTTTTGAGTTGAAATCTGAAGCAAAAAGGGGTTGATTCATTATTACGCTTACACTAATGTTGCTAATAGAATTGTGTTGAGTTTTGTATGGAGGAAGTTTTCAAGTGTAGGGATTGGAGAATGATGAGATGAGATGAAGAATGGATAAAAGCTCAAGCTTGGGGATACCCACGCACCCCAAGAAATATCCAAGAGGTACAAGTGTCAAAGCTTGGGGATGCCCCCGAGGCACCCCTTCTTCATCGGCAAAAATCAGGTCACCTTTCAACACACTATATTTTTATTGCTTCATGCACTATGCGTTTTTCTTGGAGCATCTTTACTTTTGCTTTCAGTTTTCTTTTGCTTTGTTTGCGGCAATAAATGTTGGATCACATTATGTTTGTCTTGGAGAGGGACTTACTTCGTTTTTCATTGTCAAGAACACTCTAGTTTTCACTCTTATCGTTCAACAAGTGTTCTCTTTTTCTGCTACTGCGTTTAGCTTTCGTTTTTCGCGTTGATTTTCATTCAGATCTTGTTATATCTTTGCATCAAGGTGTATTTTGACCTCTGGTCCATGCTGGTTTTCATCAAAAGAGTTGTTTCAAAAAGGTTCAAATGGTGTTGGAAAAGAGAAAAAGTTTCATGCAAAAAAAAGGGTGGTGCAAAAAGGAGCTTGTTTACACTGCGGCTTAGGATTTTGCATGTCGTGCTTGATGTTATTTTGATAGTATGCTTAGTGGTTTTGCTGTAGAATGACTTGTCTCAAATGACTGAGATTGCTTAATGAGCCTTTGAAAAAATCATGCGTTGTTTTTATTATTTGGAAGCATTAATTTGGTTTTCTCCTTGATGCTTTACTTGGGTTGACTTGGCGCATGCTCACACATGTTAGACTCATACAAAGTCACCATAAGCCTCTATGATCATTTAGTTTTTGACTTTTGATGCCATCTTATGCTTCTTTTAATGTTGCTTTGTCGCTTTGCATGATTATGGCCGTTATTGCTCTCTTAGTTGGTCGCTCCCAGTCTTTTGCTAGCCTCATTTTGTACTGAGTATGAGCTCTACTCATGCATCTAACTCCCAAAAACCAAGTTATTCCAATGTGTCCACTATAAATTCCTATGCATGGTATTTGCAAGCCATTCCAAGTAAATTTTCATGTGCTGCCTTTCAAAAAACCTTCAAAATACTTCTCGTTTTGTGACACTGTTTTCAGCTCATGGGGACATAGTGGTCGGATTTGTTATCTTCCATATTGTTTATTCCAAAAATAAAAAAAAGGAAAAAAGAAAAGAAAAAAGAAAAAAAGGGCACTCCTCCATGGTATGTGAATGTTGGTGGGCACCCGATGGAATCGGTTAGCCATGATTTGAGAAAGGAAAAAAGGTGGGGAGGAGTGCCAAGCTTTATAAAAGAGCACCAAAGTGCCAATTCCTCTCTCAAAAACTTGCTTACTTTTTGTATGGAAGATAGTAAGAACCCCATTGCCAGTCGTTGACAAAGACAACCACCTCTCAAAACCCAATTTTTATCTCTCTGTTTTACAAATGAAAAGCTCTAGCACATGTTTAATCACCGCTTCCCTCCGCGAATGGCCTTTCTTTTACTTTTATGTTGAGTCTCCACCTTCTATCTTTATGCACCATCTAAGAGAGCATAGTTGTCATTCTGAGTTTAATGTGCATAGTCCCAAAGTTTATCATTGATTGATTCATGATTTTGGTTTCACTTGTTCTTAAATTATTTGTATCTAGTCGCCCTCTTAAACTTGAAGGTGTCCAATGCATTTATGTTTTGCTCTCTCATGAAGGACAAGCTGAAAACCATTTGCTATGTTTTTCCATATGATTTAAACACCCGTTTGACTTTCATTGTTTAATTTTTCATGATCTTTCATTTGTGTTCTTTTTCATGTTATAACATGGTTGCTAAGTTTCTTCTATCAAGATTATGTCTTTTATGCCCATGTTTTAAGTTCTTTGATCCCAGCACTCAATGCTTACTTAGATGATCAAGATTGTGTTTGTGCATGTCACCTCAAAAATTATTCTTTTGTTATCACTTACCTACTCGAGGATGAGTAGGAGTTAAGCTTGGGGATGCTGATACGTCTCAAACGTATCTATAATTTTTGATGCTCCATGCTTGTTTTTACACCATTTGCCTTGTGTTTCGTTACACTTCGTGGCATTATTATGCGATTTCCGGAACTAACCTATTTACAAGATGCCACAGTGCCAGTTCCCTGTTTTTTTGCTGTTTTTGTGTTTCAGAAAAGCTACACAGGAAATATTCTTGGAATTGGACAAAACAAGTTCTAGAACTCCTATTTTTCCCGGACGAAGGACGAGGACCAAACGGGAGCCAGAGAGGGGCCAGGGGCTGCCCACACAATAGGGGGGCGCAGCCCAGCCCCTGGCCGCGCCCACCCATTGTGTGACCACCCTGGTCCACTCCTGACGACGCCCCTTCGCCTATAAGAAGCCTCCCGACGGAAAACCCTAAAAGAATCGGCGAAATTTCTAGAACAATTCCGCAATGCCGCCGCCGTCGAAGACAAATTTCGGGGGACAGAAGTCTCTGTTCCGGCACCCTGCCGGGACGGGGGAGTGCCCCCGGAGCCATCTCCATCGGTCTCTATCGCTGTCTCTGCCATCTCCATCGACCTCACCGCCATCTCCATCAACCTTGCTGTCTCCTATGATGAGGAGGGAGTAGTTCTCTCCCGGGGCTGAGGGCTCTACTGGTAGCTATGTGGTTCACCTCTCTCTCCCATGATGTGATCTTACATGATCGTGAGCTTTGTATCTAGTTGAATTGGTAGATGTTATTATTCAGATATTATGCTACTCCCGTGCTTATTATTTGTAATCTCCGGAGATACCTTGTATCATGGTGTGAAGGTGACTAGTGTGCGCATCATGTGTATCTTTTTGGTTAATGTCTCTATGAATTGTTGGTGTTTGTTGGAACCATCTAGTGCGTTCACGGTGATAGTGTGGGACAATCTAGTTTGGGTACATACGGACTTTGAGGAGTGCTTCATAGCCCTACGCATGATTAGTGCTTGTTATCCATTGGAGAATTGTTTTGAGTTGCATATTGATGATAGTATCTATTGGTTCAATTATGTTATATTTGTTGAGATTGTGTCCACTAGTGAAAGTATGATCCCTAGGCCTTGTTTCCAAGCATTGCACACCGTTTACTTTCAGTTTTGTTACATGTTTGCTCGCAGCGATATTTATTTCAGATTACATTTACTACTTATAATCATCACTACTACTTGTATTTCACTATCTCTTCGCCGAACTAGTGCACCTATACATCTAACAAGTGTATTGGGTGTGTTGGGGACATAAGAGACTTTTTGTATCATAATTGCAGGGTTGCTTGAGAGGGATAGCTTTGACCTCTTCCTCCCTGAGTTCGATAAACCTTGGGTGATCCACTTAAGGGAAACTTGCTGCTGCTTTACAAACCTCTGCACTTGGAGGCCCAACACTGTCTACAAGAATAGACACGTGCGTAGACATCCCCTGGCTGCGCCCACCTATGGTGAGACCGCCCGGTCCACCTCTTGACGATGCCGCTTCACCTATAAAGTCCCCTCGATGGGAAAAACCTAAGGGACGGATCGCTTTTCCTTAAAACATACTGTAAGCCGCCGCCATCGTCGAAATGAGATCGGGAGGATCCAGGAGCTCTTCCCGGCACCCTGCCGGAGGCCTTCTCCACCACCATGGTCGCCTCCGGAGTGATGTGTGAGTACTCTACCTTGGACTACGGGTCCATAGCAGTAGCTAGATGGTTGTCTTCTCCACCATGTGCTTCATGTTTAGATCTTGCGAGCTGCCCTACATGATCAAGATCATCTTTCTCTAGTCATACATGTTGTGTTTGTTGGGATCCGATGAGTATTGGTACTATGTCAAGTTGATGTGTTGAATTATATATCTTATGTTATTTCTATGTATTTTATGATCTTGCATGCTTTCCGTTGCTAGTAGCTATCTTGGCCGAGTAGATGCTAGTGACTCCAAGAGGGAGTATTTATGCTTGATAGTTGGGTTCATGCCTCTATTTAATCTGGGGGAGTGATAAATACCTCTAAGGTTGTAGATGTGCTATTGCCACTAGGGATAAAACAACATTCTTGTGTCCAAGGACATTTGCTTTGTTTACATTACGCACTTTGCTTAATGCAATTATCTGTTGTTCGCAACTTAATACTCAAGGGGTCCTTGGACGATTCCCCGCGAGTGGATTTTTAGTCATAGATGCAGTTGGATTACGGTCTATGTATTTTGTCGTAATGCCCAGAGTGAGCCTCATAGTGATCCTCGTGATGTATGTACGTTATCTTTACTCTATCAATTGCCCAACTGTAATTTTTTAACCCAACATGCTTTTATTTATCTTATGGAGAGACGCCACTAGTGAACTGTGGACCCCGGTCCAATTTCCTTTACATTGTTACACCATTTTACTTTACTCGCACTATTTACTTTTACTTGCATACTATTATCCTTTTACCACTCGATACGCTCAATCCTTTGTTTACAGCAAACCGGTGAGATTGACAACCTCATCGTAAGTTGGGAGCAAAGTACTTGTTTGTGTTGTGTGCAGGTTTCACGTTGCTGCTGGAGGAAGACACGCCGACAAGCAGTTATATCTGGCGCCCTTGTCCAGAGTGTCACGAAGCTAGCAAGCATCACCTTCTTAAGTTTGGTTCTTTCTCCTACTGGTTCGATACAACCTTGGTTTCATAACTGAGGGAAGACTTGCTGTTGTGCTCATCACACCTTCTCTTGGGGTTCCCAACCGGTCGGTCATCTACATCAACACCGCACCATCAACAAGTTTTCTGGCGCCGTTGCCGGGGAACGGAGAAGAAGGAGAAGAAGCTCCCACGTCAACTAAGCGCCAACAAAACATCAACAAGTTTTCTGGCGCCGTTGCCGGGGAGAAAGAAGACTTTTGCAAGGGGAGTCTCGCACGCACAATCTTTTACTTTGTTTTTAGTTTTGCTTTATTTTATTTTTGCTTGCATCTTTTTATCAAAAAAATAATAAAAAAAATAGTTTCCTTTATAGTTGCTTTTTATGTCTAGTTTAGTTGCTGTTACTATGTCGCCCGAGGAAATGATCTTCACTTTCAAACAAAAGAGTGAGGAAAGTTTCAAAGAAGCTTGGTCTAGAATTTATGATTGGATGGAAAAACTGAACCGAAAATGACTTTGAGTTTGCTTCTTAGTAGCTTTTACTTTGGACTTACTCTTCGTTATAGATATGCTTTGGATGCTACAGCAGAAGGAGATTTCCTTCATTGTGATGGAGATCAAGCTTTCAATATTATAAAAAATTTGATTACAATTTATAGCATGCCAACTGATTTTGATTCCTCTCTTGTGAGCATTTTTGCTAGACTTAATACTCTTGAGACTCACACTGCTTGTTTGGGTAATTGCTATAGTACTTTGCGCGAGCATTTTGATTATGTGCCAACAAATTCTGAACCATCGAGTTGGTTCCCTACGGTGAAAATCACCATTAGTGGTGAAACTTATCATGCTCGTTGTGATATTATGTCTGAATTTTGCCTTATGCCAAAGGATGTTTATGAATCTTTGAGTATTTGGAAACTTTCTGAGGGGGGAGAAGAAATTCCTCTTACTAATAATGCCACTATATTTCCTATTAGAATAGCTGAAGGAGTTTATACAAAAGTCCTAGGAATAATGATATCTACCGATTATCTTGTTATTGAATGTGTAGGAAAAGGACAAATCACGCTTGGAATGTCTCTACTGAAGCTCCTGGGCGCCATTATAGATGTGGGAAAAGGCACTATAAGATTTATCTCTCCACCTTGCAATAGTCACGTCTTTCCTAGAGTCAAGAGCAAAGGTAAGAAAGGAAGACGTAAGGCATCCGTTGATCCTAATGCTTCATCGCGTGATATTACTTGATTTCCACTTTCTGCGCCTAGCTCAAAGGCGTTAAAGAAAAGCACTCTTGGGAGATAACCCAATGTTTTCTTTTCAGTTCTTTTTCTTTTATTTGAGTCTTGGAAGTTATTACTACTGTAATAACCGCTCCTTATCCTTTTTATTTCGTTGTTGTGCCAAGAAGAACCTCTAATTTAAGGGAGGTAAGATTTGGGGAAGTTGCTGTCCTGAAACAGATTTCGGTGCTGCACCGTAAAAATTTGTGAAAATCCTCAGAATATCTTTTTGACCTGAGATTTCTTGGGAATATGCCCCAGGTTATATCCAAACTTTTATTAGTTTTGCACTTTTCTATTTGAGCAACAGAAAGTCCTCGAAAAATTCGACCTTTGACAGCTGTTCTGTTTTAACAGATTTCTGCCACTATTTGTGTTTGCCTCTTGATCGCTTTTTTTTTAGTTCTTTTGTTAACGGAACTTTTGGGGAAGTTGCTACAGTAGTATATACTTTATATGTGTTGTTTTTGAGTTGAAACCTGAACCAAAAAGGGTTGATTTACTATTATGTTTATGCTAACGTTGCTAATAGAATTGTGTGAAGTTTTGTATGAAGGAAGTTTTCAAGTGTAAGGATTGGAGAGTGATGAGATGAGATGAAGTATGGACAAAAGTTCAATCTTGGGGATGCCCATGTCACCCCAAGAAATATCCAAGAGGTACAAGCGTCAAAGCTTGGGGATGCCCCCGAGGCACCCCTTCTTCATCGGCAAAAATTGGGTCACCTTTCAACACACTATATTTTTATTGCTTCATGCACTATGCGTTTTTCTTGGAGAGTATTTACTTTTGCTTTCAGTTTTCTTTTGTTTTTTTTGCTGCAATAAATGGTTGGACCCCAACAAATTTCTTTTGGAGGAGATTTACTTGCTTTTCATTTGCCAAGGACACTCTATTTTTCACTCTTATCATTCAACGAGTGTTCTCTTTTTCTAGAACTGCGTTTAGCTTTCGTTTTTCGCCTTGATTTTTGTTCAGATCTTGTTTTATCTTTGCAACAAGGTGTATTTAGACCACTGGTCTATGTTGGTTTTCATCAAAAGAGTTGTCTCAAAAAGGTTTGAATGGTGTTGGAAAAGAGAAAAAGTTTCATGCAAAAAGTGGTACAAAAAGGAGCTTGTTTAGACTGCGGCTTAGACTTTTTCATGCCATGCTTGATGTCATTTTGATAGTATGCTTAGTGATTTTTTCTATAGCATGACTTGTCTCAAATGACTGAGATTGCTTAATGAGCCTTTGAAAAACAAAATATGCGTTGTTTTTTATTATATGGAAGCATTTATTTGGGTTTCTCCTTGATACTTTATTTGGGTTGACTTGGCGCATGCTTACAACATGTTTGACTCATACAAAGTCGCCATAAGCCTCTATGATCATTTATTTTTTGACTTTTGATGCCATTTTATGCTTCTCTTAATATTGTTTTGTCGCTATGCATGATTATGGACGTTATTGCTCTCTTAGTTGGTCGCTCCCAGTCTTTTGCTAGCCCTCATTTTGTACTGAGTATGAGCTCTACTCGTACATCCAACTCCCAAAAACCAAGTTTGCCTATGTGTCCACTATAAATTCCTATGCATGGTATTTGCAAGCCATTCCAAGTAAATTTTCATGCGCTACCTTTCAAAAAAAACCTTCAAAATACTTCTCATTTTGTGACACTGTTTTCAGCTCATGGGGACATAGTGGTCGGATTTGCTATCTTCCATATTGTTTCATTCCAAAAAGAAAAGAAAAGAAAAGAACAGGCACTCCTTCATGGTATGTGAATGTTGGTGGGCACCCAATGGAATCGATTAGCCATGGTTTGTGAAAGAAAAAAAGGTGGGAAGGAGTGCCAAGCCTTATAAAAGAGCACAAAAGTGCCAATCTCCCTCTCAAAAACTTGCTTCATTTTTGTATGGAAGATAGTAAGAACCCCATTACTAGTCGTTGACAAAGACAACCACCTCTCAAAACCAATTTTTATCTCTTTGTTTTACAAATCAAAAGCTCTAGCACATGTTTAATCACTGCTTCCCTCTGCGAAGGGCCTTTCTCTTACTTTTATGTTGAGTATCCACCTTCTACCTTTATGCACCGTCTAAGAGAGCATAGTTGTCATTCTGAGTTTAATGTGCATTGTCCCAAAGTTATCATTGATTGATTAATGATTATGGTTTCATTTGTTCTTAAATTATTTGTATCTAGTCGTCCTTTTAAACTTGAAGGTGTCCTATGCATTTATGTTTTGCTCTTCCATGAAGGACAAGATGAAAACCATTTGCTATGTTTTTCCATATGATTTGAACACACGTTTGACTTTCATTGATTCATTATTCATGATCTTTCGTTTGTGTTTCTTTTCATGTTATAACATGGTTGCTAAGTTCCTATTGTCAAGATTATGTCTTTTATGCCCATGTTTTAAGTTCTTTGATTCCAGCACTCAATACTTACATAGATGATCAAGATTTGGATGGTGCATGTCACCTCAACAATTATTCTTTTGTTATCACTTACCTACTCGAGGACGAGCAGGAGTTAAGCTTGGGGATGCTTGATATGTCTCAAACGTATCTATAATTTTTGATGCTCCATGCTTGTTCTTACACCATTTGCTTTGAGTTTTGTTACACTTCGTTGTGTTTTTATGCATTTTTCGGAAATAACCTATTAACAAGATGCCACAGTGCCAGTTCCCTCTTTTCTGCTATTTTTGTGTTTCAGAAAAGTTACACAGGAAATATTCTCAGAATTGGACGAAACAAAAGCCGAACCTCCTATTTTTACCGAACTTTCATGAAGACCGAAGATGAGACGGAGGGGGCCAGGGGCCAGCCTCACCACCAGGGGGCGCGACCCAGCCCCTGGCCACGCCCACCTGTGGTGAGACCGCCTGGTCCACCTCCTGACGATGCTCCTTTGCCTATAAAGTCCCCTTGACGGGAAAAACCTAAGGGATGAATCGCTTTTCCTCGAAACATACTGCAAGCCGCCGCCGTCGTCGAAACGAGATCGGGAGGATCCGGGAGCTCTTCCCGGCACCCTGCCGGAGGCCTTCTCCACCACCATGGTCGCCTCCGGAGTGATGTGTGAGTAGTCTACCTTGGACTACGGGTCCATAGCAGTTGCTAGATGGTTGTCTTCTCCACCATGTGCTTCATGTTTAGATCTTGTGAGCTGCCCTACATGATCAATATCATCTTTATCTAATCATACATGTTGTGTTTGTTGGGATCCGATGAGTATTGGTACTATGTCAAGTTGATGTGCTGAATTATATATCTTATGTTATTTCTATGTTGTTTATGATCTTGCATGCTTTCCGTTGCTAGTAGCTATCTTGGCTGAGTAGATGCTAGTGACTCCAAGAGGGAGTATTTATGCTCGATAGTTGGGTTCATGCCTCTATTTAATTTGGGGGAGTGACAGATACCTCTAAGGTTGTAGATGTGTTGTTGCCACTAGGGAGAAGACAACATTCTTGTGTCCAAGGACATTTGCTTTGTTTACATTATGCACTTTGCTTAATGCAATTATCTGTTGTTCGCAACTTAATACTCAAGGGGTCCTCGGACGATTCCCCGCGAGTGGATTTTTAGTCATAGATGCAGTTGGATTACGGTCTATGTATTTTGTCATAATGCCCAGAGTGAGCCTCATAGTGATCCTCGTGATGTATGTACGTTATCTTTAATGTATAAATTGCCCAACTGTAATTTGTTAACCCAACATGCTTTTATTTATCTTATGGAGAGACGCCACTAGTGAACTGTGGACCCCGGTCCAATTTCCTTTACATTGTTACACCGTTTTACTTTACTGGCACTGTTTACTTTTACTTGCATACTATTATCCTTTTACCACTCGACACGCTCAATCATTTGTTTACAGCAAACCGGTGAGATTGACAACCTCATCGTAAGTTGGGAGCAAAGTACTTGCTTGTGTTGTGTGCAGGTTTCACGTTGCTGCTGGGGGAAGACACGCCGACAAGCAGTTATATCTGGCGCCCTTGTCCGGAGTGTCACGAAGCTAGCAAGCATCACCTTCTTAAGTTTGGTTCTTTCTCCTACTAGTTCGATACAACCTTGGTTTCATAACTGAGGGAAGACTTGCTGTTGTGCTCATCACACCTTCTCTTGGGGTTCCCAATTGGTCGGTCATCTACATCAACACCGCACCATCAACAAGTTTTCTGGCGCCGTTGCCGGGTGATGCGGGCAGGATGACCACCCAGTTGGGAACCCCAAGAGGAAGGTATGATGAGCACAGTAGCAAGTTTTCCCTCAGTAAGAAACCGAGGTTTGTCGATCCAGTAGGAAAAAGCCAAACTTAAGAAGGTGATGCTTGCTAGCTTAGTGACACTCCAGCAAGGGCGCCGTTTACGACACTTGTTGGTGCGTCTTCAACTTGTAGCAACGCGGAACCTGCACACAACACAACCAAGTACTTTGCTCCCAACTTACGATGAGGTTGTCAATCTCACCGGTTTGCTGTAAACAAAGGTATGAGCGTATGGAGTGGAAAATAGTAGAAGTATGCGAGAAAGTAAATAGTGCGAGTAATAGTAAAATGGTGTAACAATGTAAAGGAAATTGGACCAGGGTCCATAGTTCACTAGTGGTGTCTCTCCATAAGATAAATAACAACATGCTGGGTAAACAAATTACAGTTGGGTAATTGATAGAATAAAGATAACGTGCATATGTCACGAGGATCACTATGAGATTTACTCTGGGCATTACAACAAAATACATAGACCGCCATCCAACTGCATCTATGACTAATAATCCACTCACGGGGATATCGTTCGAACACCCCATGAGTATTAAGTTGCGAACAACAGATAACTGCATTAAGCAAAGTGTGTAATGTAAACAAAATAAATGTCCTTAGACACAAGAATGTTGTTTTCTGCCCAGTGGCAATAGCACATCTACAACCTTAGAGGTTTCTGTCACTCCCCTAGATTAAATAGAGGCATGAACCCAACTATCGAGCATAAATACCCCCTCTTGGAGTCACTAGTATCTACTTGGCCAAGATAGCTACTAACAACGGAGAGCATGCAAGATCATAAACAACATAGAGATAACATAAGATATATGATTCATCACATCAACTCAACATAACACCAATATTCATCAGATCCCAACAAACACAACATGTAGAATTACACAAAGATGATCTCGATCATGTAAGGCAGCTCACGAGATCTAAACATGAAGCACATGGTGGAGAAGACAACCATCTAGCTACTGCTATGGACCCATAGTCCAAGGTAGACTACTCACTCATCGCGCCGGAGGCAAGCATGGCAATGAAGAAGACCTCCGGTGGTGATTCCCCTCTATGGCAGGGCGCCGGGAAGAGCTTCGGGACCCTCCCGATCTCGGGTCGACGACAGTGGCGGATCGCGATGTGTTTCTGGAAAATTGATCGGGTCGTTAGGTTTTTCCCATCGGGGGGTCTTTATAGGCGAAGGGGCGGCGACAGAGGTGGGCCAGGGTGCCCTCACCACAGGGCGGCACGGGCCAGGGGCAGGCCGCACCCCCTGGTGGTGTGGCCGCCCAGTGGCCCCTCTCCGTCTCCTCTTCGGACTTCTGGAAGCTTCGGTAAATATCTGGATATTCGGCTTTTGTTTCATCCAATTCCGAGAATATTTCCTGTGTAACTTTTCTGGAACACAAAAATAGCAGAAAACAGGGAACTGGCACTAGTGGCATCTTGTTAATAGGTTAGTTCCGAAAAATGCATAAAAACGCCACGAAGTGTAACAAAACACTAAGCAAATGGTGTAAGAACAAGCATGGATCATTAAAAATTATCGATACGTTTGAGACGTATCAGCATCCCCAAGCTTAACTCCTGCTCGTCCTCGCTTAGGTAAGTGATAACAAAGAATAATTTTTGAGGTGACATGCACCAACACAATCTTGATCATCTATGTAAAGCATTGAGTGCTGGGATCAAAAGAAGTTAAAACATGGGCATGAAAGACATAATCTTGATAGAACAAACTTAGCAACCATGTTATAACATGAAAAAGAACATAAATGAAAGATCATGAAAATTGAAACAATGAAAGTCAAACGTGTGTTCAAATCATATGGAAAAACATAGAAATGGTTTTCAGTTTGTCCTTCATGAGAGAGCAAAACATAAATGCATAGGACACCTTCAAGTTTAAGAGGGCGACTAGATACAAATAATTTAAGAACATGTGAAACCAAAATTATGAATCAGTCAATGATAAACTTTGGGACTATGCACATTAAACTCAGAATGACAACTATGCTCTCTTAGACGGTGCATAAAGGTAGAAGGTGGTGACTCAATATAAAAGTAAAAGAAAGGCCCTTCGAAGAGGGAAGCAGTGATTGCAAGTTTTATAAACCTTCAAAATTTATGGTACTTACTAGCTTTGAGCTCTCATTGCCCCCATCATAGGCATCTTGAATGGTTGAAGTTAATGCGAGTACAATTATGAAGCATATGCCCGACAAATCATAAGTTGAAAACCTCGTGTCCCGTGAAGTACGAATACCCAAACCTCATGCTACTCGACTTAGAGTCTCAAGCAAGCTCTTGTTATTGTAAGTATACACGTATCATCGAGAACCGCCAACGGGGTACCTCCATGCCCGATGACATGGAACAAGCCCACATCAAAATGACAGGACAAACCGACAATGAACACCTTGGCATCTCTTTTATTTACTATTGGTATAGCTTTTTATTTTGAGATGCGTCGTCGAATGTTCACTATGGGCATGCTGTAAATTTCCACCATGAATTATGCATGGCTTATATTAGCGGCCCAGGCGTTTCTCTAACACGTATACAAACTCCATGATCCCGCAAGATTCCCAACTTATTTCACATCGCGAGTATCCATAAACAAAAGATCACGATATCAACTCAAATAAGAAGTGCAATGTTGAAAGCTTGCCCCATGACAGCATGGCTGGGCTAATTTCCAACTTACAACTTGCAAGATAACAACTCAATATAAGAGAGCCACAATGTCAAATTTTTAAGAACGAGAAAAGTATAGTGTGTCATTAGGTTCGTGAGAGCTTTACTGACTAATTTTCGCATAACACCAAAAGATTTTAATTTGAAGGATAGATAAAAGCAAGTCAAATGTACTTGGAATAGAAAATTGCTAATAGGTATGTATGGTGGACACATTGGAACAACTTGGTTTTTGGGAGTTGGATGCACAAGTAGAGCTCATACTCAGTACAAAATGAGGGCTAGCAAAAAACTGGGAGCGACCAACTAAGAGAGCAATAACAGCCATAATCATGCATAGCGACAAAACATCATTAAGAGAAGCATAAGATGGCATCAAAAGTCAAAAACTAAATGATCATAGAGGGTTATGGCGACTTTGTATGAGTCAAACATGTGTAAGCATGCACCAACTCAACCCAAATAAAGCATCAAGGAGAAAACCAAATTAATGCTTCCAAATAATTAAAACAACGCATGATTTTTTCAAAGGCTCATTAAGCAATCTCAGTCATTTGAGACAAGTCATGCTACAGCAAAAATCACTAAGCATACTATCAAAATGAGATCAAGCACGACATGCAAAAGTCTAAGCCGCAGTCTAAACAAGCTCCTTTTTGTACCACTTTTTTGCATGAATTTTTTTCTCTTTTCCAACACCATTCAAACCTTTTTAAGACAAATCTTTTGATGAAAACCAACATGGACCAGAGGTCAAAATACACCTTGATAAAAAGATATAAGAAGATCTGAACAAAAATCAAGGCGAAAAATAAAAGCTAAACGCAGTTCTAGAAAAAAGAGAACACTCGTTGAACGATAAGAGTAAAAAACGGAGTATTCTTGGCAAATGAAAAGCAAGGCAACTTCTCCAAAAGAAATTTGTTGGGGTCCAACCATTTATTTCAACAAATAAAACTAAACAAAATTGAAAACTAAAGACAAGACGCTCCAAGAAAAACGCATAGTGCAAGAAGCAATAAAAATATAGTGTGTTGAAAGGTGACCTGATTTTTGCCGATGAAGAAGGGGTGCCTCGTGGGCATCCCCAACTTTGACGCTTGTACCTCTTGGATATTTCTTGGGGTGCGTGGGCATCCCCAAGCTTGAACTTTTGTCCATTCTTCAACTCATCTCATCATTCTCCAATCCCTACACTTGAAAACTTCCTTCATACAAAACTCAACACAATTCTATTAGCAACGTTAGTGTAAGCATAATAATGAATCAACCCCTTTTTGGTTCAGATTTCAACTCAAAACCACCACATATAAAGCACATACTACTGTAGCAACTTCCCCAAAAGTTCCGTGATCAAAAGAACTAAAAAAGAAAGCGATCGAGAGGCAAACACAAATAGTGGCAGAAATCTGTCAAAACAGAACAGCTGACAAAGGTCGATTTTTTTGAGGGTTTTCTGTTGCTCAAATCAAAAAGTGTAAATCTAATAAAAGTTTGGATATAACCTGGGGCATATGCACAAGAAATCGTAGGTCAAAAAGATAATCTGAGAATTTTCACGAATTTGTACGGTGCAGCACCGAAATCTGTTTGAGGACAGCAACATCTCCAAATCTTACCTCACTCAAATTAGAGGTTTCTCTTGGCACAACAACAAAATAAAAAGGATAAGGAGCGGTTATTATAGTAGTAATAACTTCCAAGACTCAAATAAAGGAAAAATAACTAAAAGTAAAACAATGGGTTATCTCCCAAGAGTGCTTTTCTTTAACGCCTTTGAGCTAGGCGCAATAATTTGAGAAGATGCTCACATAAGAAGTATGAATGGAAGCCAAAAAGAGCATCAAGGAGCAAATATAAAACACATTTAAGTCTAACCCACTTTCTATGCATAGGAATCTTGTAAGAAAATAAATCAAAGAAGCACATAGTCATAAGTATGGGTAGATAAAACAAGAGCAACTTCAGAACTTTCAATATAAAGAGAGGTGTTTTAGTAACATGAGAATTCCAACAACCATATTTTCCTCTCTCATAATAATTTTCAGTAGCATCATGAACAAACTCAACAATATAAATATCACACTCACCCTCCTTTGTTAAGCATGGAGGGCGATCAAATAAGGTATTAGTTAAAGAGTTACTCTTATTGGGAGGTAGACATGGGTAACTCCATTCTTCCCCCTCTTGATCATCACTCTCCTCCTCTTTTTCATCCAGAGAGCTTCCAGTTTCATCCATTTCTTCTTCCATAGGCTCCTTCAAGGCAGTAGTCACTTCCGTTGGAGAGCATCTATTAAGATATTTAAGAATATAGCCATTTTCTTCCTTATAATTATCAAAGCAAAATGTAAGTATATCATAAACCTCATATTTATACGGTGCATCATCAGTATTTTCAAGCAAATAAGCAAGTTTGAATGCACCCTTCCAAGCAATAAATTATTCAATTTGTTCCACATCATAAAAGCCATAATTTCCATTAATATAAGAAGATATGGTAACATCATCATTATACTCACATTGAAAAGGGAGGTGTTTATACCTCCTACAGCAACAAGATCTATCAAAGCAATAAGTAACATTATAAGTAGAGCACACGTTTCTAGCAATGATATACAATCTATTGATTTGTTCCCATAAGTGTTTCCCTTTTTGTGACAAGCGGTGTTCCTCATAATAATTTTGCTGTTCTTCCATGAACCCACTGACGAGGGGTTAACTCGACAAATGTCCTAAATGAAGGACTTAGGATCGGGGAGATAGGGCGTCGGATGAACTCGAAGGTAAAGTTAGTCGAAATAGGTGTGTGTCGAAAGTAAACTTGGGTGTCCAACCTGGCTTGCTTTCAATCTGGCCTACACCGTCCCCTCCTGGCCCCTTTATATAGGTGGCCAGGTCTCGAGGACCGGGTAGGGTCCGATACAGATTACAATATCGACATACGGTAGGAACTCGTATTCAACTATCATTACAATTGGGCCTAGCTATACGGGCATTAGGGGTACTCAACTAACGGGCTCTATTAACTATACCCTTGTCAGTAGCCCCTGAGATTCTACCGGAATTGCAGATTCAGGTTGAATCTCTAACCTTTAAATCTTCGACTTGATCAATTCTTCGACTTCTTCACATCTTCAAATCTTCGACTTGGTCTTTTCGACTTATTTTCATGATATTATTTCGCAAGGGGTTTTGATGAGCAAGCCTGACAACTCTGACGGATCAAGAGGTCAGTTAACTGCCGGAACAGATACTTGTCACCTACTTCAAATTCAATCCCCTTGGATTTGAACTCGGGATACCGGTCAAACCCATTCTTTTGCCGCATTTAGGACTTATAAAGAATGAATCCCAGTGATTCTCAGGGTACCCAGTGCGTCCACCAGGATTTTCTTCGCGTCATAGACACGGATACATACCAGCAGAGCGCATCCATGTGCGTATACCAGGCCACACAGGACGGATCCCGGGGTCTTACCTTCATGATAAATCACGGCATTCGAGTTTTGTTGCGATAACGCAACTCGAGAATCTTATGTCGCAGCCAAATTTTTGACTGATAAAATCAAAGAATTTCGGACTTTTAAATTAATCTTCTTTGCTCCCGATGGGAGTAATCTCTCTGCGCTTTGTCGACTATGTAGTCGAAGTTTGTATGCTAATCCTTCTTCATCTCCATTATTGATTATTTCATCCTCTATCGGGTGCGCGCTCAGCGCTCCCGATGGGAGTAGCCCCTGAGGCTATGTTTGGATACTTGTAGTCAAGCATAGGCTCAAAGTTCAGTTCTTCTTCCTCCTGTTAACGTCTACTGTTTGCAAGCCCCCGAGTCTAAGTCGAGGTTTTCATATCGTGCGACCACAGTTTCCTCTTCTTGTTTTTTCTCTTTGGTTTTATCGTCTGTTGTGTGCAGAATTTAACTCCTGTTATAAAATATGTTTACGGGCCTTGCTGTAGCACGGGGGCCCGATAATATGTGCTTATAAATAAAGCATCTTCTGGCAAGGGTAAAAACCCTAATCAAATTCCTCCCCCGCCGCATCATCTTCTCTCTCCATCTAGGGTTTTTGTAGCTTTTTCCCTTGTTTACATGGCTGACGCAGATGGTTCTCGTCTGAACCTTGGTTCTCCGGTGGCGCCGCGAGGTCGGGGTCGCCCTCGTGTAAGCAAGAACAAAAACAACACAACCTCGGCCACCGCAGGATCTTCATCGGCCGCTCCGATTAAGCGTCGCCCCGGCAGCCCACCTGGGAGCAAAAATAAGCCCAAGGTGACTGGTGCTGCCCCAGGTTCAAGCGTTCCTCCTCCTGCTACTTCCGCTGCTCCTGCTGCTCCTCCCCGAATCTTTTCTTTCTTCTGCATTGCTATGGCACAGTGCCGCGAGATTCAGCGCCTGCCGCTGAATTTCACCAAGTTCATGGATGGGCGGGAGCTGCGGGAAGCGGTTCTCCGTGAACAGTCTGGCAGTGGGACTCCATACGAGGTGGAGGTTTGGTGTGACGGCGACGGCGAGCAGTACTTGAGGGGTGGCTGGTCACAATTTGCAGAAGACCACGACATCCACCAAGGCTTCTTCATGGCCTTCGACTTCCACATCGGCACGTCGAAGTTCGACGTGAAGATCGATGATGGCACCCAGTGCCAGAAGAAGTATGAAGCCGAAGTCCATTTCCATTAAGATCTGCTTTTTATGTAATTCCGTTTGATAACGTCCTTTCTGCCATGTTATTTGTAATGAATATTCGTACTCTATTTTGCTGGTTTTACTAGTACCCTGAAAACAAGTCACTTGTTCTGAGGTATGCTTGAGATATATCGGGTTCTTTGCGAACCAATTGGTATGAAGAATATCGGGTTCTTTTGTGAACCAAATTGTTTGAGTATTATCGGGTTGTCTGCACAACCTTTATAATGAAAAAGGTCTCCATGTCGCGATAGAAATTTCGTTCATACGACCCGAGGGTTGAAGCCCCCGAGCGGAGAAGTAAAAATACTTGTACAACTTTATCGAGTTTAACCCAAAAAACCCGACCTATGGCCTCATGTTCTGGGTTCAGAAGGTTAACTCGAGTTTATTGATACCACTAAAGTTGTTCTACGCATAAAAACGTCATAGCTGCTCTGCGTTCCACGGATTGCTCTCGTCTTTTCCTGTCTTCTTATCTTGTAGTCGATATGCTCCTCCTGGAATTACTTCTGTGACGATGTAGGGTCCTACCCAAGGGGACTCCAATTTGCCATGGCTGTCTTGCCTAAGTCGCAGAACTAGGTCTCCCACCACGAAAGATCGTGGACAAACTCGACTACTGTGGTAGTTTCGTAGGCTTTGTTGATACTGCGTGGCTCTTTCTAATGCCTTATCCCTCGCTTCATCTAGTGCATCGACATCGTTTTGCAGTGCTTCTGTCGATGTTGTCTCATCGTATGCCGTCACTCTTGGGGCCTCGTGTGTAACTTCGACTGGAAGCATGGCTTCTGTGCCATGGACCAGGAAGAAAGGAGTTTCTTGAGTTGCTGCGTTAGGCGTAGTTCTTAGGCTCCAAAGAACGGAGGGCAATTCTTCTACCCAAGCGCTCTTGGCTTTCTCGAGAGGTGCTAAGAGCCTCTTTTTTATCCCACTACATATCATGCCATTGGCTTTTTCGACTTGCCCATTTGTCTTCGGGTGCGCCACAGATGCAAATTTGAGCTTGATCCCTAGTCCTTCGCAGTAACTCTTGAATTCCTTTGAAGTGAAATTTGTCCCATTGTCTGTGATGATGCTATATGGTACACCAAAACGGAATACTATTGACTTGATGAAGCTGATTGCTGCTGTAGAATCTTGAGTTGTTACCGGAGCCGCTTCTACCCACTTGGTAAATTTATCGACTGCCACTAGCATGTAAAGATGCCCTCCTGGCCAGGATTTGTGCAACTTTCCCACCATATCGAGGCCCCATTGCGCAAAGGGCCAAGACAATGGTATTGTTTGTAGCTCCGTTGCTGGTGCATGCGGTCTAGATGCAAATCTTTGACATGCTTCACACTTTCGAACTATATCTTTTGCGTCTTCGATGGCTGTTAGCCAATAGAATCCTGCTCGGAAAGCTTTTGCCGCTATTGCTCTGCTGCTGGCATGATGGCCGCATACTCCGCCGTGTATGTCTTTTAGTATTGTTTGTCCTTCCTGGGGCGTTACACAACGCTGCAAAACGCCGGTAATACTCTTCTTGTATAATTTCCCCTACAACACGACAAACGCTTTCGATCTTCGAGTTATCCTCTTGGCCTCCACTGCATCTTCTGGTAATTTTTTATTTATCATGTATGCAAGATATGGCTGCATCCATGTTTCTTCTATCATCATGACCTCATCTGGTTCCGACGTAGCCCCCGAGCCTGCTGTAGTAGTCGAACTTTTTTCACTTTTTATTGATCTTTCCACTATTTCCTCCCAAAATACTCCAGACGGCCCGGGTAAACACTGTGACCCGATATTTGCTAAATTGTCGGCTTCTTCATTACTGTTCCTGCTTATGTGCGAGACTTCGCATCCATCGAACGTTCCTTCTAGATAATGGTACAAATTCTTGTAGGCCATCATGTTGTCATTGATTGTGTCACATATGTTCATAACTTGCTGGACAACAAGGTTGGAATCTCCAAATATTTTTAGGCGAGTTGCTCCACATGCTTTAGCCATCTTCATTCCGTGCAACAAAGCCTCGTACTCTGCTTCATTATTAGAAGCATGTGGAAAGCTCATCCTTAAGACGTACTTCAATTTGTCGCCATGAGGCGATATCAAAACTACTCCTGCGCCTGCGCCTTGGACTCTCTTAGAACCGTCGAAGTACATTGTCCAAACGCTGGATAAGTCTGGTGGTCCCGTGCTCTGCAGCTCCAGCCACTCTGCCGTAAAGTCTGGCAAGACTTGCGACTTGATCGCCTTCCTTTTTTCGTACGTGATGTCCATGGGAGACAACTCGATTCCCCACAAAGAGACACGTCCTGTTGCTGAAGGATTGTTCAATATGTTCGACAGTGGCGCCTCATTGACCACTATAATCGGGTGCACCGCAAAGTACTGTCGCAGTTTACGTGCAGTTGTGAAAACACTGTATGCCAACTTCTGATAGTGCGGGTACCTCTGTTTTGTTGGAGATAACACTTCACTGATGAAATATACCGGCCTCTGGACGCCATGGGCTTTTCCTTCTTCGCTTCTTTCGACTACTAATACTGTACTCACCACCTGATGGGTTGCGGCGATGTACAATAGTAGTGGTTCTTTTTCTTTTGGTGCGACCAGCACTGGTGGCGTGGAAAGCACTTTTTTCAACTGTGCAAACACTGCGTCTGCCTCTTCTGTCCATTCAAATTTATCATCTGACTTCTTCATAAGTGCATAAAAAGGAAGCGCCTTCTCCCCCAGTCGAGCAACGAAGCGACTTAGTGCCACGACACGTCCCGCGAGTTTCTGTACGTCGTGTAGTTTCGTGGGTTTCCCCATTGTTAAGATTGCTTGAATCTTCTCTAGGTTTTCCTCTATTCCTCGTGCTGATACCAAGAACCCCAAAAGTTGTCCTGCTGATATGCCGAAGGAACACTTTGTCGGGTTAAGCTTAAGCTTGTACCTGCTCAGGTTGTCGAAGGTTTCTGCCAAGTCGCTGATTAAAGATTTCTCTTCTCTTGTGGTGATGACTACATCATCAATGTAGACTTGGATATTGCATCCTATTTGCATCATCCGTTGATAAGTTGCTCCTGCATTTTTTAGGCCGAACGACATTACTTGGTAGCAAAACACTCCGTATGGTGTGATGAAGGCCGTTTTTTCTTTGTCTTCTTTCTTCAATTTGATCTGATTGTAACTAGAATATGCGTCCAAAAATGAAAGCCTCGCGCATCCCGCTGTGGAATCGATTATCTGATCGATGCGGGGTAGAGGGAAGGGATCCTTTGGACAATGCTTATTGAGAGATGTGTAGTCGACACATACTCTTTGTACGTCTGTGTTCTTCTTGGGTACTATGACTGGGTTCGATACCCAACGCGAAGTTTTGATTTCTCTGATAAATCCGGCATTTTTGAGCCTGTGCAATTCTGACGCTATCGCCTTCCTTTTAGGTTCATCAAATCGTCTCAATGGTTGCTTGACTGGTTTTGCCTAGGGATCTACATTTAGTGCGTGCTCGACGAGTTCCCTGGGAACCCCTGGCATGTCCGAGGGACACCAGGCGAAGATTTCCCAGCGCTCACGGAGGAACTCGATGAGCGCGCTTTCCTATGCGGGATCCAAGTTCACCGCAATTGATGTCGTCTTGTTTGGATCTGTAGGGTGGACCTGGATTTTCTTCGAGTCCTGCGTTGTGTCGAAAGCCTGATCTGGCAGGGATCGTCCCACGTCGGGTAGCACATTATGATCCGTTTCTCCTTTTAACCTCTCATATTCTGCTGTCATGCCAAAGGTTTGCGCCATCCTGTTGAATTCTCTGTCGCATGTATTGGCTACTTCAAAGCTCCCTTGTACTGTAATTTTTCCTTTAGGCCCTGGAATTTTTAACGTAAGATACGCGTAGTGTGGTACTGCCATGAATTTTGCAAATGCTGGGCGCCCCAGGATTGCATGATATTATGACGGCCAGTCCATAACTTCGAATTCCAGCTTCTCTCTTCGGTAGTTGCCGCTACTGCCAAAGCAGACATCGAGTTCTATTCTTCCCAAAGGGTAGTTTGCGGCTCCTGGTACTATTCCGTGGAAGGAGCAATCTGTTGGCTTCAGACTCGTCAGCGAGATGCACATTGCCTTTAGGGTTCTAGCATATATTAAGTTTATGCCACTCCCTGCATCCATGAACACTCTTCCGATGTCGTACCATCCTATTTGCGCCTTTAAAACCATAGGCGAGTGGCCTGGCCTGGGAACTTTCCTCGGGTGGTCTGCTCTACTGAACTTAACTGGTTGTTCTGACCACCGTAGGTACTCTGTGGTAGCTGGTGGTGATGATATTGCTAGGTTTACTTGCCTGGAAATGCTCTTTCGCTCTTTCTTTGACTTGGGCACCGGTTAAATCATGGCTGATATGTAAAATTTTGACTCTAAGTGCCTTGCTAGCCTTTGCATTTGATATCCCTGACTTCTGTGTTTTTCTCCTTGCCTCCCTCCTTGACTTGAGCCCATGGCGCTTTGCAGCCTTAGGAATGTTCTACAATCCTTTATCTGATGATTTGAGACTCTTTTCCCGTCGAGATATGCATAGTGGATTCGACAAGGTCTGTATAGCATATCCTCGGCCGAAGGACCGGAGTATCTTGATTTTTCTACTCCTTTTGCTTGAAACCTCCTATTTTCATATCCTTCCTCTTCTTCTACTACGTAGCCCGCGGCTACCTGACTTCGCCTTTCTTGGTTACCCCTGCTGCGGTATTGTCTCCTCTGTCTGCTTATTCTGTCGGCTTCTGGTGAACGTCCTCTTTTATTATTGTATGCGTCTTCTCCATCAGCGAATTTGTTGACTTGTTCCATTAACTCGGCTACTGTCGTAGGTTTTGTTCTTCCTATTTCTTCCACGAGATCTGAGCGACGAAGTCCGGCCGTAAAGGCGTCTATTGCTCGTTCGTCGGAGACGTCCTCTGTTGAGTTTTTGATTATACTCCAGCGTTGTATATACGAACGTAGAGTTTCGCCTTTCCCCTGCATGCACGCCTTGACTTCCTCCAGTGATGCTGGGCGCTTATATGTTGAACGAAAATTTCGTGCGAATTGACTTTCGAGTTCCCCCCAACTTTCGATGGATTCGTTGGGTAGGGTATTCAACCAGGACCGTGCTGCGCCGGTGAGGTGTAGCTGCAAACTTTGCATTGCAGTCGCCTTTGTTCCTCCCAATATCTGTACTGCCTGCAGATAGTCTGATAACCATAGGGTAGGTTCTTGTGACCCGTCATACTTATGCTGGTCGTGTGGCAGTTTGAATCCTTTGGGTACCCGCGTTTTGCGAACCCTGCGGGTAAAGCATAACGCCCCCATCTCTTTATCGTCGTCTTCATAATTTTCTTCCCTCCAAGCATGACGCGATTTGTTTACTCGAGCTTGCGCTATTATATTTCTTGCGTCCTCTTTCCTCCTCTGACGCCTTTCCTCTTCTGACGACTCGATGTACTCGTTATCTGTGAAGTTCTATTTGAACTCCTCTTTTTGATTTTCCTTGCAGCTTGTCGACTTAGTCTCTGGGCCTTTTTCCCTGATCTTACTTCCCACTATTCCAAGGCTTCGTATCGCGGCTCGGTGCATATCTTCTCGCGGGTCCCCAGGTTCTGGTCTTGTAGTTAGTAAATACGCTTGTGCTGCTACCAATGCTGCTTCTGGCGTTTCTTGTATGAAGTCGTTTTCCTCCTCTTCTAGCTGTGGGGTAGGGCTCCTTGAGTACCTTTCTTCTCTGCTGCGTGTCGTCACCCCTCTATTGTGCTTTGGGTCTCCGTGCCTTTCTCTGCTGTACTCTGAATCTTCACTATAGTCTTCCCAGTACTCCTCCCTTGATATATTGTTATTGTCTTGAAAAACTATGTCTCTTTCCTCCCTTAGTTTCTTCCTGTGTTGGTATAATGCATACTGATAGCCCATTAGAACTTCTCTTCTCGCTCCTTCGGGTACTTCTGTACCATGATTGATAGCTGATTTTATCATTCTCCATTCGCCAGCTGAAACGTGGACTTTCTCTTTTTCCTTTTTGTTGTGTTCTTTCATTTTGTCGACTTGCCTGTCGACCTTTTTACTTCCTTCGCTGTTGTTTTCTTCTTCTACTTCAGTGATAATAACGCATAACTGATGTACTTTGGAGACGCCACTGCTTCCCACGGCGAAGTCCTTTGCGTTGTTGTGCGTCTGGCACGCTCTTTCTTCTGAGTCGAAATTTTCCCGAATTTTGTCGCCTTCTGCGATTGGTGCTTTGTCGAAGCTGACCGGCGAGTTTACCTCGCTGGAAGAGTCTTCTGATGATTCCAACGTTTCCTCTGTTTCGGGCTTTTTTGCCGACGGATCTGATTTCGTCGAATCCGAGAGGCGGGATGAACCCGTTGGCCCTATAATGATGCTCAAACTTCCAATGGTTAACTCCATCTCTTGATTTCCGTCGAGTTCTGAACTGCTGTTGGCTAAAAGCGAAAAAGCCGTCGAATTCATGATTCCAACGCCCAGATCCCCACGATCGGCGCCAATTGATGAGGGGTTAACTCGACAAATGTCCTAAATGAAGGACTTAGGATTGGGGAGATAGGGCGTCAGATGAACTCGAAGGTAAAGTTAGTCGAAATAGATGTGTGTCGAAAGTAAACTTGGGTGTTCAACCTGGCTTGCTTTCAATATGTCCTACACCGTCCCCTCCTGGCCCCTTTATATAGGTGGCCAGGTCTCGAGGACCGGGTAGGGTCCGATACAGATTACAATATCGACATACGGTAGGAACTCGTATTCGACTATCATTACAATTGGGCCTAGCTATACGGGCCTTAGGGGTACTCAACTAACGGGCTCTATTAACTATACCCTTGTCACCCACCTTGCCAAAAAGATTTAGTTTCAAAGAAATCAACCATTGATAGAAAGCATGATAAACCAAGATAATAACAGACCAACAAAAACAACAACTATAGAAGAACCTAATTTTTTTATGTTTTTGATAAAAAGATGCAAGCAAAAATAAAGTAAAGCAAAACTAAAACAAAGTAAAGGATGTGCGTGCGAAACTCCCCTTGCAGAAGTCTTCTTTTTCCCTGGCAACGGCGCCAGAAAATTAGCTTGATGCGGGCAGGATGACCACTTAGTTGGGAACCCCAAGAGGAAGGTATGATGAGCACAGTAGCAAGTTTTCCCTCAGTAAGAAACCGAGGTTTATCGATCCAGTAGGAAAAGCCAAACTTAAGAAGGTGATGCTTGCTAGCTTAGTGACACTCCAGCAAGGGCGCCGTTTACGACACTTGTTGGTGCGTCTTCAACTAGTAGCAACGCGGAACCTGCACAACAGAACCAAGTACTTTGCTCCCAACTTACGATGAGTTTGTCAATCTCACCGGTTTGCTGTAAACAAAGGTATGAGCATATCAAGTGGAAAACAGTAGTAGTATGCGAGAAAGTAAACAGTGCGAGTAATAGTAAAACGGTGTAACAATGTAAAGGAAATTGGACCGGGGTCCACAGTTCACTAGTGGTGTCTCTCCATAAGATAAATAACAACATGCTGGGTAAACAAATTACGGTTGGGCAATTGATAGAATAAAGATAACGTGCATATGTCATGAGGATCACTATGAGATTTACTCTGGGCATTACAACAAAATACATAGACCGCCATCCAACTGCATCTATGGCTAATAATCCACTCACGGGGATATCGTCCGAACACCCCATGAGTATTAAGTTGCGAACAACAGATAACTGCATTAAGCAAAGTGTGTAATGTAAACAAAACGAATGTCCTTAGACACAAGAATGTTGTTTTCTCCCTAGGGGCAACAACACATCTACAACCTTAGAGGTTTCTGTCACTCTCCCAGATTAAATAGAGGCATGAACCCAACTATCGAGCATAAATATCCCCTCTTGGAGTCACTAGTATCTACTTGGCCAAGATAGCTACTAACAACGGAGAGCATGCAAGATCATAAACAACATAGAGATAACATAAGATATATGATTCAGCACATCAACTCAACATAACACCAATATTCATCGGATCCCAACAAACGCAACATGTAGAATTACACAAAGATGATCTCGATCATGTAAGGCAGCTCACAAGATCTAAACATGAAGCACATGGTGGAGAATACAACCATCTAGCTACTGCTATGGACCCATAGTCCAAGGTAGACTACTCACTCATCGCGCCGGAGGCAAGCATGGCGATGAAGAAGACCTCCGGTGGCGATTCCCCTCTCTGACAGGGTACCGAGAAGAGCTTCTGGACCCTCCCAATCTCGGGTCGACGACGGCGGCGGATCGCGATGTGTTTCTGGAAAATTGATCAGGTCTTTAGGTTTTTCCCGTCGGGGGGTCTTTATAGGCGAAAGGGCAGCGTCAGAAGTGGACCAGGGCGGTCACACACGTAGGGGGCGCGGGCCATGGGCTAGCCACGCCGCCCTACTGTGTGGCCGGCCCGTGGCCCCTCTCTGTCTCCTCTTCAGACTTCTGAAAGCTTCGGTAAATTTCTGGATGTTCGGCTTTTGTTTCGTCCAATTCTGAGAATATTTCCTGTGTAACTTTTCTGAAACACAAAACAGCAGAAAACAGGGAACTGGCACTGTGGCATCTTGTTAATAGGTTAGTTCTGGAAAATGCATAAAAACGCCACGAAGTGTAACAAAACACTAAGCAAATGGTGTAAAAACAAGCATGGAGCATCAAAAATTATAGATACGTTTGAGATGTATCAGGCCCTGGAAGTAGTGACGTAGTTTCCTTGAAGCGATCAGCGGGGTGTAGAGCAGCTTCTACTGCATGGTGTAGCGCTCCCGCGCGTCGCGCAGTACCGTCCTGACGAAGTACACGGGTTTCTGCACCTTGGTGATGTCTTCAGGAGTTTTCTCCTCATGGAGATCAGGAGCGTCGTTCTGCAAGAGCAGCTCGGTCGGCGAAGTTGCAGCGGGTAGCTCCTCATGAGGCGCAGAGGGAACTGCTGCTTCTCCCTCAGGAGGAGCCCCCGGGCATGGAGGATCGACTTCCTCTTTGGCGATTACCTTGGCGTCTAGCTCAGCGACGAGGACAGCGCTCGCGGTTCTTGGGGTCGCCGCGATGTAGAGCAGGAAGGGCTCGTGGAATGTTGGGGCAACCATGATTGGTGGACTCGTGAGATACCTCTTTAGCTCGGTGAAGGTCTTGTCAGCTTCCAGAGTCCACTCGAACTTCCCGGTGCGCTTCATGAGCTTGAAGAAAGGCATGGCCTTCTCTCCGCTCCTCACGATGAAGCGCCCCAGGCTGCCATGCATCCCGCGAGGCGTTGCATCTCCTTAAGATTGTGCGGAGGACGCATTTCTTCGATGGCCTTGACTTTGTCGTGGTTCGCCTCTATCCCGTGATGAGACACGAGGAACCCCAACAACTTGCTCGACGGTATGCCGAAAGCACACTTGGCGGGGTTGAGCTTGATGTTTACCTTTCTCAGGTTGGCGAAGGTTTCCTCTAGATCTTCAATGAAGGTATGACTCTCGCGAGTCTTGACGACGATATCATCAACGTAGGCTTCTGCATTCCTTCCCATCTGAGCCCCCAAGGCCTTGCGCATGAGCCTTTGGAAGGTTGCTCCTGCGTTCTTTAGGCCGAAGGGCATGCAGACATAGCAGTACACACCGCAGGGTGTGATGAAGGCAGTCTTATCTTCGTCCTCCCTTGCCATCTTGATTTGATGATAGCCGGAGAAGGCATCCAAGAAGCAAAGGAGGTCGCAGCCGGCGGTGGAGTCGACGATTTCATCTATCCTTGGGAGCGGATAAGGATCCTTGGGGCAGGCTTTGTTGAGACTTGTAAAGTCCACGCAGAGGCGCCCACTGCCGTTAGCCTTTGGGACAACCACCGGTTTAGCAATCCAGGTGGGGTGGGCTACCTCGCGTATCAACTTGGCCTTCTTTAGCTTCTCTATCTCTTGGACGATGAAGTCTTGTTTCTCTTGTGCTTGCTTCCTGGTCTTCTACTTCACGGGGTGTGCCTGAGGGCACACGGCTAAGTGGTGCTCGATCACCTCCCTGGGAAAGCCGGGCATATCTGACGGAGTCCAAGCGAACATGTCAGAGTTTGCCCGCAGGAAGGTGATGAGCGCGCTTTCCTATTTGGGGGAAAGCCCTGCCCCAATGGTGATGAAGTTTTCGCAGCCCTCAGCTTGGAGCGGGACCTTCTTTGTAGCAGAGCGCTCTTGGGTAAACTGGGGCCTCCTCCCCGAGGGTACTGCAGCTTCCCCAATGCTCATGTCCAGCATTGGATGGACCAGGTCCTCACTTGGCGTAGTCGATGTAGAGGCGGCGAATTTCTTCCCTGACAAGCCCTGCAGGAGGGGCTCGAGAGAGGCCTTCTTAGCAGCAGCTCGCTCTTGCGACATGAGCTGCTTCTTCCTCGTGAGGTCACCGGAGTGTTCCAGCAGATCTTCATCAGCGGGGAACATGGTGGCGGCCTCACGGTAGACATGCTCTACAGAGCGGAGAGCATCCTTTTCATTGCAGCGCACGGTGATCGTGCCGTTGGCGCTAGGAATATTGAGGATGTTGAAGCCGTGATGCATTGCCGCCATGAATCTTGCCAAGGCTGGGTAGCCAAGGATGGCATTGTAAGGCAACGCGATGTAGGCGACATCAAAGTCGAGGCTTTCTGTCCTGTAGTCGTCCCTTGTGCCGAAGGTGACGGGCAGGAGCACCTGCCCGATGGGCGTTGTGGAACCCTCTGTTACCCCGAAGAATGGTCGGGTTGGCATGAGCCGATGGTACGGCACTTGCATCTTCTCGAAGACCTCGACAGAGATGATGTTGAGGCCCGCCCCTCCATCGATGAGAGTACGGTTGACGGCGATGTTATTGATGGTAGGCGTGCACAAGAGGGGAATTGTGCCCATTGCCTTAGTGGAGATTGGATGATCCTCCTCGTCGAAGCTGATCTTGCTGGTAGACCACTTCAACCTACGGCTATTGACGCTGGGCTGCACGGCCGTGATCTCTCACGACAGCTGCTTGAAGTGACGATTAGATAAAGGAGCTTGGGCTCCACCCAGGAGACAAGCGGCGAAGCCTCTCGGCTCATGATAGCCCCCCTGGTTCTCTTCCTGATGATCGTTTGCTGGTGGAGGCAGTGGTAGCGGCTCGGGATCTGCACGTGATAGACCATCACGGCGGCGACCCTCGTCCCGGTCGTCGTCGCGACGGTCTCCCCGGGATCCACCCTTGCCGTAGCTACGGCTACTCCCATGGCGCTTGGTGACTCCATTCTCTTCATGAAATTTCCGGACTACCCAACAATCATCAGTATTGTGGGTGTCCTTGTGGAGGATGCAGTAGCGATGGCGTCGACCCTTATCACGCTCAGAGCGGTCCCCGCGGCGCTGTTTATGATCAGGCTCCACCACGAGGACAGCAGCCTCCTTACGCTTAGGGTCCTTGGACTTTGCCTTCGGGGGAAGCACCTCCGACAGGTTGTGCACGGCTCCCTTGAACTCCGGATACAAACGGTTCAGGAACAAGGTCAAAGTGGTGAGGTCTCTCTCGAAACAAAGGCTGCCACCATGGCCCAACTGGTACTACTCCGTGAATACCGGGGCCATCTACAAAATTTTAGATTAGTTCAAGTTAGTGATCGACTCAAGTGTGCAAAATTTTAAGTAGGCAAAAACTGAGGTATGTATAAAACTTTGCAACTAGAGAGGAAAGACTAAGCAATTTTTGCAACCGTTCTTGTATCTTTCTTTTATCAAGGTTTTGTTTAACGCCCATTCTAACTAAGGTCTCCTATGGTCAGCCTAGGCTCTGATACCAACTTGTGACGACCTCAAATTTGATACAAATTCGAAGTGCCCATTATGTATTCCACCGCAATCCCAGAACCATTGTTGCGATATACATAACGTAGTTGGTACTCAGTTCCATAGTCATTACAATACGATGGTTCAAATACAATGGTCATATAGACCAAGTCATATTACAACACAATATAGCAGCGGAAATAACGTCTTCGGCCCATGCCTTCTCCCTACAGGCAAATGGCGACTCACGGAGACGAGCTTAGTTCTGGTACTCTTCTTCATACCCTTCCTCCTGGTATTCCTCCCCATAGTCTGGCCAAGTTGATAGCCAGGGACACAGCCGTGAGTACATTGGATGCACTCGCAAACCATCTTATAATTGAAATGATGAAGCAGATATGCAAGGTTTGATATAGTGGACTAAGCACTAAGTTTATTTGCAAAGGCTAGTTTTATTTCCCAAGAATGTTCACTTATAGGAAAGAGGTTTAGTTTTCTAAGTTCCATCTAAAGAGGACTTCAAGTGTGTCAACAACATTTCAAGTCAAGTCATTCAGTTCACCATTGTCATTTTTAATCCTGACAAAAGTCAAGTACAGCTTGCCAACCGTCCATGACCGAGGACGCGGCTATTCGAATAGTTTCAAAACCTCTGCAGAGGGGTACACTTTACCCACAAGATTCAATACATCTGCCGGGAGAAATCCACGGTTTGACATACACAAAGTATGCGAGGTTCAGATAATCAAACAAACTCTTTCACTTGCTCATCCTAGTAGAGGATCCTTCCCTAGAGCCCGGGATACGGAACCCCGCTCCGGCGCCTCTAGTTCTGCCCATCCCGGAGGCCGGGTTAGTGGAATCCACCTGGTCCAGAATTAACCGTTTCGCGGAGTCCTTCCATGAAGATTTGTTACAAGGCCTCCCATACTAAGATAAACAAGCTACAGATTAAGCCCCTCCCCATATAGGGGTAATGTGGTTGTACGGTAAAATTGGCTCCCATGGTACATCACTCGTTGTCATTTAGAAATATGTTTCATAGTTCTTAGTCAAGATTGATTTTCTTTCATAAAGCCATTCTGTAGGAGAAATCTCCATTTCAAGTATCAAGTTCAAGTCACCAATTTCAACTAGAGTTCCCCTTATAGACGGCCTCAATATTATTAGCGACTAAGCAACTACATTGAGTGATGACCACTAAATAGGATTGGATAAACTCAGCTTGATACTCTTGATAATCAAGACATCAATATACTTCTATCATTCTACTCTAGCAATTCAAACATGCAATTTACTTAAAACAAGTAGAATGCAATATTAAAACTAGGTAGGGGGGAGTATGAATCAAAAGATGGCTTGCCTTGGTTGGCAAAGTGTCCGGGGTTTTCTTCTTCTTCTTGATAATAATAATCCCCTCCAATATCCTCCTCGGCAACACTAGCGTCTAATAACGAATAAACACAAAGCACACCATCACTTCACCAAACTAACAACACACCAAGCACACATCTTTGTTTGCTAACCAAAGCATTCATGTTGCATTTTTATGGGTTGGATTGTAAGTCTTTCTTCTAAGTTTTTCTTCAAGTGTGCAAGCTAGATTCTTTACTAAGTGGCATAGGTGGTTCACTTGTGCAGCATTGGTGTTGATTTAGGGTTACTAAGACAAGTTTAAGTGGGCTGGATCCACTAAGTGAATTGGCAATGAGGGCAATTAATTCTAAGTGTGCAAGTAGGGATCTATCATTTTATGCTACCAAATAGGATTGGGTTAGGGTCTAATGGGTCACACTAATAGGGTTTGGGGTAGATTAGTGTTGACTAACAGTAAGAGGGGTCATTAGTGAGTTCACATTTTAATTTTCATGATTTTTGATAGCTTAAATAATTTTCTAGAAATCTTTCATTATTAAACAAGCTATGGTCACACTATTCATATCTGAATTTATTCTGAACTTATTTTGAATTCTAACCAGTTCTATTGGGTAGATTATTGTATAAGCTTTCCAATGCATATTTATTTGTTAGATTTGGATTTGTAAAACTCTAGGAATTAAAGTTTGAAAATAGTATCTGAAACATATTCAAATTAATTAAAAAGGCGGGAGAATAATTTAGAAAATGAAACGGACCTAATTCTAGCTAACCGGGCCAAGTCTGAGTAGAACCCGAACGGGCCTGGCCCAGAAAACGTTTCGCTGCGGCGGGAAAAATAACCAACGGTGCTGACAGGTGGGGCCGACTCGTCAGACCTAATTACGAAACCCGAATCGGTAAGTTATCGTCCGATCAAGATCTAACGGTTCGCGATCATCTTCTTCCTCAGCACGGGCGGGAGCTCACCTGCGAGCAGTGACGAATGTTCGACGGCGATGGCGAGGCGTAGAGGAAGCAGAACTCGTCGACGACGTGCGGGACCGGCGGCGGTTCGTCTCCTCCTCCGATTCCCTGCAGTAGTTTGCCCCCAGGTGCTCGGACGCGGCGGCGCTCCGCTCGTCCAGTACCACTCCGGCGAGGCTGGCGACGGCGAACTAGGGCAAGCGGGGCTAAGCGACGATGTCTGGGAGGTAGAGGGGAGTGAGGTGAGTCGTTTCGTTTGATCGGAGGGGGTATTTATAGTCCCAGGAGGCCGGGAGCAAGGCGACCAGAAGCTCGCCGGCTCGGGGGTCCTGGTTGCGTTCGACGGTCTCTCCGGCCACGGCGGCCACGCTCGCGTGCTGGGAGGGTTATGGCTCGGCCGCGGGGTGCTGTGGGTCTCCTCTGGCGCCTCCAAGCTGGTCGGCATCGTGCAGGGAAGAGGGTTGCTGGAGGGGGCCCTGGGTGCGTTTCTCCTCCTTCCTCCTCTTCTCCCGGCTTGGGTCGGGGCTGGGGAAGCTGGGCTCGACCGTGGCATCGTCCAGCAGCATGGCTACAGCACAAGAGCAAGCTAGAACAGTGCAGCGCCAGTGATCTTGATCTCAAATTGATTTGCTTCTGCCAGTGTTCGACGAAATGCCCGCAAGAACTCAAAATTCGAATTTTCAAAATTTTCCACTTTGGGTGCTCATCATATTGGATAAGGTACCCAGGCATATTTTTGTTACAGTGAAAGGTTGAGTTTTGCAGAAATTTATATTTCAAATTTGAGTATGGTCACTGTTTTGGATTCAAACTTTGGCTCAAGTTTGAGTGAGGCTCCAGTTTGAATTTTGGACAAATGCTTGTTGGTTGAGTTAGTCCCTAACTTGGTTAAGCTCAACTCAATGGCCAAACATGAAGGTGAGTTGTAGATTGCTTAATCTAAGGGCTCAAAGTGGTGTAGTCAATAATAGTTTCTAGATCATATTAACTTTATCTCTTTCTTACTTATTTTTATTTCTGGTTTCTTTGCTTCCTAAAAATCTTCTCAATTGATTCTGTTGGTTCACTTAGAATTATCTCACCAATGCACAAATAAAAATAACACACATAAAATCATAGAATACATATAGTAGAAAATACATGTATGCATACCATAATAGATAAAAAGTTTTATTTGGGTCCAAAATTTGGCACTTTATTTATTTAGAAGAGAATTACAATTTCTGAGTTGTTACAATCTTCCCCCCTTAAAAAGAATCTCGTCCCCGAGATTCACTAATTAAGAACTGAAAAGATTGGGAAACTCTTTCTGAAGGTAATCTTCTCGTTCCCAAGTGGCTTCCTCTTCGGTGTGATTACTCCACTGAACTTTCAGAAATTTGATGCTTCGGGTTCGAGTGGTTCTATATGCTTCCTTGAGGATACGGATAGGCATTTCACGGTAGGTCAAATCCTTGTTGATGTCCACAGAACGATGATCAATATTCTTGAAGACTTCGGGCTTCTCTGGAACTTCAAGACATTTCCGAAGTAAGGACACGTGGAAGACATCGTGTACTTCGGACAATTCAGGGGGCATTTCCAACTGATAAGACACTTCTCCTCTGTGGTCTAGTATCTTGAAGGGTCCAATATATCTTGGTGCAAGCTTTCCTTTTACTTGGAATCTTTGCATTCCCTTGAGGGGTGATACTCTGAGGTAAACGAAGTCTCCACTCTTGAAAGTTAATTCTCTTCGTCTCTTGTCGGCGTAACTCTTTTGTCTTGACTGGGCTGCCTTGAGATATTCACGAATCATGCGAACTTTCTCCTCGGCTTCTTGCAAAATATCTGGTCCAAAAATCTGACTGTCTCCGGTTTCTGACCAATTCAGAGGGGTACGACACTTTCTTCCATACAAAGCTTCAAATGGGGCCATTTGCAAACTGGCTTGATAACTGGTGTTGTAGGAAAACTCCGCGAAAGGTAGACAATCTTCCCACTTAGCTCCATAAGCTAGAACACAGGCTCTCAACATATCTTCAAGTATTTGATTTACTCTTTCAGTCTGTCCGTCCGTCTGAGGGTGGTAAGCGGTGCTGAAGGCTAATTTGGTTCCCAAGGCTTGATGCAAACTCTTCCAAAATCTCGAGGTGAATTGGGTTCCTCGATCGGAAATGATGGTTTTGGGAACTCCATGTACACTGACAATTCTGGATAAATACAGATCTGCTAGCTGTCCCGAATTGTAAGTGGTCTTGACAGGAATAAAGTGGGCTACCTTGGTTAGTCTATCCACAATGACCCAGATAGAGTCATTTCCACGGCTAGACCTTGGAAATCCAGTGATGAAATCCATTCCAACAGAATCCCACTTCCATTCCGGAACTTGCAAAGGTTGCAGCAGTCCAGCAGGACGTTGATGTTCAGCCTTGACTCTTTGACAAATATCACACTTAGAGATGAACGATGCGATCTCACGCTTCATTCCATGCCACCAAAATTGTTCCTTTAAGTCTTGATACATCTTAGTTCCACCGGGGTGGATGGAGTAAGGTGTCTCATGGGCTTCCTTCATAATCACTTCCTTCAATTCTGAATCAGCTGGCAGACAAATACGGCCTTTATACCAAAGAACTCCTTGATCATCCTCTTCGAATCCTGGCACCTTGCCGGAACCAATTCTGCGCTTGATTCCTTCAATACTCTCATTTCCCTTCTGGGCTTCTTTGATTTGGCTCATCAAGGTGGGTTGAAACTCAAGGTTGGCTAAGAATCCTTGACTGACTAGTTCCAATCCAAAATTTTCAAACTCTTGGTGCAACATAGGTTGCTCTTCCTTGATCCTCATATTCAATGAGCATGGCTTCCGACTCAACGCATCGGCCACTACATTGGCCTTACCGGGGTGATAGTGAATTTCCAGATCATAATCCTTGATCAACTCTATCCATCTCCTTTGCCTCATGTTCAACTCCTTCTGGGTGAATATATACTTCAAACTCTTGTGATCAGTGTAAATCTCACAACGGTTGCCCATCAGATAATGCCTCCAAGTCTTCAAAGCTAGGACCACGGCTGCTAACTCTAGATCATGGGTTGGATAATTTTCTTCATGAGGTCTAAGCTGCCGAGAGAGGTAAGCTATGACCTTGCCTTCTTGCATCAATACGCAACCAAGTCCAAGTTTGGAAGCGTCGCAATAGACATCAAAGTTTTTGGTGATATCGGGCATGGTTAGGACGGGTGCGGTCACCAATCGCTTCTTGAGCTCTTGAAAACTCTCTTCACATTTAGGGGTCCATTCAAACTTCTTGTCCTTCTTCAGCAATTGAGTCATTGGCCGGGCAATGCTGGAAAATCCTTCAACAAATTTGCGGTAATATCCCGCTAATCCGAGAAAACCTCTAACTTCCGTCTGAGTGGTAGGGGCTTCCCATTCCATGACGGATTTGATCTTTTTGGGGTCCACGGAGATTCCTCCAGCTGATAGCACATGGCCTAAGAATCCAACCTCCTTCAACCAGAACTCACATTTACTGAACTTGGCATACAGCTGATGCTCCCTTAAGGTTTCTAGAATTAATCTCAAATGGGTTGCATGCTCTTCTTCGGATTTGGAGTAGATAAGAATGTCGTCAATGAAGACAACAACAAACTTATCCAAGAACTCCATAAAAACCTTATTCATGAGATTCATGAAATAAGCAGGGGCATTGGTCAATCCAAAGGACATTACGGTGTACTCATACAATCCGTATCGAGTAGTAAAGGCTGTCTTGGGGATATCCGTTGCACGGATCTTCAGTTGGTGGTATCCAGTTCTAAGATCTATCTTTGAGAACACTCTAGCTCCAGTCAGTTGGTCAAACAAATCTTCAATCTTTGGGAGAGGATACTTGTTCTTGATGGTCACATCGTTAAGCTTGCGATAATCAGTGCACAGTCGGCTAGAACCGTCACTTTTATCCACAAACAGAACAGGTGATCTCCAAGCAGAAGAACTTGGCTGAATCAATCCTTTATTCAAAAGGTCATCCAATTGCTTCTTCAACTCAACTAATTCAGCTGGGTTCATACGATAGGGTCGTTGGGCTATTGATCCAGTTCCGGGGATAAGCTCAATGATAAACTCAATATCCCGATCCGGTGGCATTCCGGGTAGCTCATCGGGAAAGACATCCGGGTATTCACAAACAATGGAAACTTCCTCTATGGTTGGTCCTGAGATACTTTTATGACATCGGGTGGTTTGGGGTGGTTTTACGGACACATGCTTGACTATGATTCCATTGCTACTCTTCATGGTGATGGTCTTCTTGGCACAATCTATCACTCCTTGATGGAAAGACATCCAATTCATACCAAGAACTACTTCCAAACCTTTGGTTCCCAACACTATCAAATTGGCTAAGAAAGCTATTCCATGGATTTCTATGGGCACTGCCAAGCAGGTACAACTGGCTTTGGTTACGGACCCGGGAATTTGCACAGACATGACATCTTTCAAGGGTGTGGGTTGAAGTCCACTTTTATCCACGAATAATTGGGTAACAAATGAGTGTGAAGCTCCAGAATCAAACAGAACTCTTGCAATAACTGAGTTAACAGGGAATATACCAAGCACCACGTCGGTTGCTTCCTGAGCTTCTTCAACATTCATGTGATTCAGACGGCCGTGAGAATGAAGCTGGTTCCTTGGTGGATAGCTCTTGCCATTTCCCACACGGCGCTGCTGCTGAGCAGGGGCAGTGGTCTTGGATGCATCATTCAGCTTCTTGGGGCACTCATTGGAGTAGTGCCCTTTAAGTCCGCACTCATAACAGGTAATACCGGACTTGTCCCCAGACTTGGGTAACACAGGGGCGCCATTTGGCCTTGGAGTAGTGGTGTTGAAGTTGTTGCCACTAGGTCTTGGAGGTGCACGGTTGAAGTTGTTGCCGGGTGGACGGCTGGGATAGTTGGGACGTGGAGCGGGTGCAGACGGCCTCATTGGTCTAGGGGCGAAACCCATAGGTGCATTTCCCCTTGGCTTCTGCGAGTTGCTCGAGTTGCCTTGATACATCATACGGCGCTTGCGGTTCTCGGTAGCTTGCTTGAGTTTGCCCTCCATCTGAATGGCAGAATCAACCAATGACTCCAGGTCGGCAAAGTGAATACTGACCAAGACACATTGCATCTCATCATGAAGTCCATCCAGAAACCTTTCTTGCTTCTTCTCAGTGGTGTTGGTGTCATCTGGGGCATACCTAGACAAGGTCAGGAACTTGTCACGGTAATCCACCACAGATAGGGAACCTTGCTTCAGATTTCTGAACTCATCTCTCATTCGTTTAACCAATCCCATAGGAACATGGGCTTTGCTAAACTTGCTCTTGAACTCCTCCCACGGCATCACATATCCTGGGGCTTGCATTGCACGGGTGCTATCCCACCAAGCTCTCGCTGCTCCAGCAAGATAGTGGGTGGTGTACAAAACCTTCTCATTTTCACCAACTTCGGCGACTGCCAAGTTGTTCTCCATGGTACGAAGCCAGTCATCGGCATCTAAGGGCTCTTCAGACTTAGTGAATATAGGAGGGTTGGTGTTCTGGAAACTCCTTAACTTGGATCGGTGCTCTGCATTGCCATGGTTTTCTCCTTCACCATTGCCATTGCCATTGTTGTGGTTCATTGCCATCTGGGTTAATTGCTGAAGAGTGGCCAAGTTGGCTTGGCGCTCAGCTCGGGCTGCTTCCCGGTCTTCCATGATCAACCTTAGCAATTCGGCCATTTCCGGGTTCGGGGGTGGGGGTGCTCGCGGCATCTGAAGATAAGGTGTGTAAGACAAGAGGGAAAAGCTAATTCGCTAAGATTTAAAGGTAACATGGATGATGCAATTTTGTCTTACTAAGGCCTTAAAGGCCAAATTCAAATTTCATTCAACACTCATCAAACATATCATACACACGAGTTCACACATTACAAATGGTTTACATCAAACCATTGCGACTCGTCTACTAGAGAGGGGGATACAACTCACACCTACACGAAGTGAAAATAAAGCGGAACTCAAAGCTAGATAACACGTGGATCTCGGATCTAGACAGCGGGCTCCTCGTGGTCTTCCTCCTTGTCACTCACAATGAATCCATTGTGCCCACCATCCTCCGGATCATCGAGGTCCTCCATGAAGTCATCCTCATCACTAATGAGGGCATTATCCTCCTTGCGGAGATCAATGCCTTCCTCCTCACCAAGGTGATCCTCCAGACTCTCAATGTACTCAGTCAACTCCGCCACATTGGCCTTCAACTCCTCAAGGTCTTGTTCCTTCTCATCGCGCTGGCGACGAAGGCTCTTGCGCTCCTTCGCAAGAATCCTGATAGTGCTCCTCGCCTCCACTAGTGCAACGTGCTCGAGGTTGGCCCTAGTACGGGCATGATCGGCCTCCTGCTGAGTGGAGTACAACAAGAAGTCCATGTGATCGATGTAGGTACTCGGCTCATTCTGCCCGGGCATGTTTGCGGGACGTCCATCCGCATCACGCCGAGCAAAATCCCTGAAGCGTCCTCCCTGAACCTCCTCAACATGCAGTCCGCACAAGCGGGCGTGCATCTCCTGCATCACTCGGACCAAACCGTCGGCCCAAGTGTTCTCCACAAGCTCAAACTTGACCCTTGGAGAACCCAACATCCCCTTCTTGCCACGGCAACTGGCGCGGATAAGCCACCGTAGCTCTCCATCTGGGTGCTCATTGAGCACGGCTCCCTTGAACTCCGGATACAAACGGTTCAGGAACAAGGTCAAAGTGGTGAGGTCTCTCTCGAAACAAAGGCTGCCACCATGGCCCAACTGGTACTGCTCCGTGAATACCGGGGCCATCTACAAAATTTTAGATTAGTTCAAGTTAGTGATCGACTCAAGTGTGCAAAATTTTAAGTAGGCAAAAACTGAGGTATGTATAAAACTTTGCAACTAGAGAGGAAAGACTAAGCAATTTTTGCAACCGTTCTTGTATCTTTCTTTTATCAAGGTTTTGTTTAACGCCCATTCTAACTAAGGTCTCCTATGGTCAGCCTAGGCTCTGATACCAACTTGTGACGACCTCAAATTTGATACAAATTCGAAGTGCCCGTTATGTATTCCACCGCAATCCCAGAACCATTGTTGCGATATACATAACGTAGTTGGTACTCAGTTCCATAGTCATTACAATACGATGGTTCAAATACAATGGTCATATAGACCAAGTCATATTACAACACAATATAGCAGCGGAAATAACGTCTTCGGCCCATGCCTTCTCCCTACAGGCAAATGGCGACTCACGGAGACGAGCTTAGTTCTGGTACTCTTCTTCATACCCTTCCTCCTGGTATTCCTCCCCATAGTCTGGCCAAGTTGATAGCCAGGGACACAGCCGTGAGTACATTGGATGCACTCGCAAACCATCTTATAATTGAAATGATGAAGCAGATATGCAAGGTTTGATATAGTGGACTAAGCACTAAGTTTATTTGCAAAAGCTAGTTTTATTTCCCAAGAATGTTCACTTATAGGAAAGAGGTTTAGTTTTCTAAGTTCCATCTAAAGAGGACTTCAAGTGTGTCAACAACATTTCAAGTCAAGTCATTCAGTTCACCATTGTCATTTTTAATCCTGACAAAAGTCAAGTACAGCTTGCCAACCGTCCATGACCGAGGACGCGGCTATTCGAATAGTTTCAAAACCTCTGCAGAGGGGTACACTTTACCCACAAGATTCAATACATCTGCCGGGAGAAATCCACGGTTCGACATACACAAAGTATGCGAGGTTCAGATAATCAAACAAACTCTTTCACTTGCTCATCCTAGTAGAGGATCCTTCCCTAGAGCCCGGGATACGGAACCCCGCTCCGGCGCCTCTAGTTCTGCCCATCCCGGAGGCCGGGTTAGTGGAATCCACCTGGTCCAGAATTAACCGTTTCGCGGTGTCCTTCCATGAAGATTTGTTACAAGGCCTCCCATACTAAGATAAACAAGCTACAGATTAAGCCCCTCCCCATATAGGGGTAATGTGGTTGTACGGTAAAATTGGCTCCCATGGTACATCACTCGTTGTCATTTAGAAATATGTTTCATAGTTCTTAGTCAAGATTGATTTTCTTTCATAAAGCCATTCTGTAGGAGAAATCTCCATTTCAAGTATCAAGTTCAAGTCACCAATTTCAACTAGAGTTCCCCTTATAGACGGCCTCAATATTATTAGCGACTAAGCAACTACATTGAGTGATGACCACTAAATAGGATTGGATAAACTCAGCTTGATACTCTTGATAATCAAGACATCAATATACTTCTATCATTCTACTCTAGCAATTCAAACATGCAATTTACTTAAAACAAGTAGAATGCAATATTAAAACTAGGTAGGGGGGAGTATGAATCAAAAGATGGCTTGCCTTGGTTGGCAAAGTGTCCGGGGTTTTCTTCTTCTTCTTGATAATAATAATCCCCTCCAATATCCTCCTCGGCAACACTAGCGTCTAATAACGAATAAACACAAAGCACACCATCACTTCACCAAACTAACAACACACCAAGCAAACATCTTTGTTTGCTAACCAAAGCATTCATGTTGCATTTTTATGGGTTGGATTGTAAGTCTTTCTTCTAAGTTTTTCTTCAAGTGTGCAAGCTAGATTCTTTACTAAGTGGCATAGGTGGTTCACTTGTGCAGCATTGGTGTTGATTTAGGGTTACTAAGACAAGTTTAAGTGGGCTGGATCCACTAAGTGAATTGGCAATGAGGGCAATTAATTCTAAGTGTGCAAGTAGGGATCTATCATTTTATGCTACCAAATAGGATTGGGTTAGGGTCTAATGGGTCACACTAATAGGGTTTGGGGTAGATTAGTGTTGACTAACAGTAAGAGGGGTCATTAGTGAGTTCACATTTTAATTTTCATGATTTTTGATAGCTTAAATAATTTTCTAGAAATCTTTCATTATTAAACAAGCTATGGTCACACTATTCATATCTGAATTTATTCTGAACTTATTTTGAATTCTAACCAGTTCTATTGGGTAGATTATTGTATAAGCTTTCCAATGCATATTTATTTGTTAGATTTGGATTTGTAAAACTCTAGGAATTAAAGTTTGAAAATAGTATCTGAAACATATTCAAATTAATTAAAAAGGCGGGAGAATAATTTAGAAAATGAAACGGACCTAATTCTAGCTAACCGGGCCGAGTCTGAGTAGAAGCCGAACGGGCCTGGCCCAGAAAACGTTTCGCTGCGGCGGGAAAAATAACCAACGGTGCTGACAGGTGGGGCCGACTCGTCAGACCTAATTACGAAACCCGAATCGGTAAGTTATCGTCCGATCAAGATCTAACGGTTCGCGATCATCTTCTTCCTCAGCACGGGCGGGAGCTCACCTGCGAGCAGTGACGAATGTTCGACGGCGATGGCGAGGCGTAGAGGAAGCAGAACTCGTCGGCGACGTGCGGGACCGGCGGTGGTTCGTCTCCTCCTCCGATTCCCTGCAGCAGTTTGCCCCTAGGTGCTCGGACGCGGCGGCGCTCCGCTCGTCCAGTACCACTCCGGCGAGGCTGGCGACGGCGAACTAGGGCAAGCGGGGCTAAGCGACGATGTCTGGGAGGTAGAGGGGAGTGAGGTGAGTCGTTTCGTTTGATCGGAGGGGGTATTTATAGTCCCAGGAGGCCGGGAGCAAGGCGACCAGAAGCTCGCCGGCTCGGGGGTCCTGGTTGCGTTCGACGGTCTCTCCGGCCACGGCGGCCACGCTCGCGTGCTGGGAGGGTTATGGCTCGGCCGCGGGGTGCTGTGGGTCTCCTCTGGCGCCTCCAAGCTGGTCGGCATCGTGCAGGGAAGAGGGTTGCTGGGAGGGGGCCCTGGGTGCGTTTCTCCTCCTTCTTCCTCTTCTCCCGGCTTGGGTCGGGGCTGGGGAAGCTGGGCTCGACCATGGCGTCATCCAGCAGCATGGCTACAGCACAAGAGCGAGCTAGAACAGTGCAGCGCCAGTGATCTTGATCTCAAATTGATTTGCTTCTGCCAGTGTTCGACGAAATGCCCGCAAGAACTCAAAATTCGAATTTTCAAAATTTTCCACTTTGGGTGCTCATCATATTGGATAAGGTACCCAGGCATATTTTTGTTACAGTGAAAGGTTGAGTTTTGCAGAAATTTATATTTCAAATTTGAGTATGGTCACTGTTTTGGATTCAAACTTTGGATCAAGTTTGAGTGAGGCTCCAGTTTGAATTTTGGACAAATGCTTGTTGGTTGAGTTAGTCCCTAACTTGGTTAAGCTCAACTCAATGGCCAAACATGAAGGTGAGCTGTAGATTGCTTAATCTAAGGGCTCAAAGTGGTGTAGTCAATAATAGTTTCTAGATCATATTAACTTTATCTCTTTCTTACTTATTTTTATTTCTGGTTTCTTTGCTTCCTAAAAATCTTCTCAATTGATTCTGTTGGTTCACTTAGAATTATCTCACCAATGCACAAATAAAAATAACACACATAAAATCATAGAATACATATAGTAGAAAATACATGTATGCATACCATAATAGATAAAAAGTTTTATTTGGGTCCAAAATTTGGCACTTTATTTATTTAGAAGAGAATTACAATTTCTGAGTTGTTACACTGTACGCGTGAGATCTTTGATCGCAATGAAACACGGTGACGGAAGCCTCGAGACGTCAGAACGCACAACGCACTGCAGAGAGAGACACCAAGCTTTACCCAGGTTCAGGGCCCTTGTGGTGAGGTAAAGCCCCTACTTCCTGCCTTCTTGTATTACGACGCGATACCTCGCGAGGAGTACAAGGTCTTGGTTACAGAGCTCTAACTGGCCGGAGGTAGAAGAACCAACTTAGCCTAGCTAGCAGCTCGGAGATGAAGATCTGATCCCCTCTAAAGGGTGGCCTCCCCCTCCTTTTATAGCGCCAAGGTCCTCCTTCCCCTTATCCTCTTGGGGAAGGGGTTGCCACAAACGGCCAAGGAGGAGGGATAGCTGTTGGTCTTGGATCTTTTGTAGACGTAGTCTTCGTAGAGCAGTGGCACCGGTCCACATGAGCGGGTGGAGGAAGCTGACGTCCTCCTCTGGCGCCCTGCACCGTCCACCCTATTTTTAGGGGGGTGGCCAACAACCACTGTGTCGCTTTATGCAGGCACAGCAAAAGCTGGTCTCCTCCCTGTCGGGGTAGCGTGGACGGTATGCGGTCTTCTATCCTTATCTTCTTGCTCAGCACGGAAACATACTGAGCTGACATGGATGTGGTCCATCCCCTCACGAGAAATAGCTCATGAGGAGGTCTTCTAGTCCTTAGCAGTTTTAGTCGTCGTTCTCCTCATGAGGGTCTTCTCTGCTGGGCCTTGGTCGTCGAATTACCCCTGGGCCAAAGCTGGGCCGTTGAAGGGGCCCAGGAGCAGGTGGACCGGATACCCCGGTATCCAGAACACCGACACACTTCCACGATGATGTCTCGCCCACCCACTTCTGCAAGATCCTCATGGCGCGAGGGATCGGGCTGCTCCCTCTCCCTGATGCTTTCAGGCCTTTCCTCGGCCCCGTCCCAGGGAAGATGATCGTCCACACCACCACTGGCTGCAGTTGGGAGATGGCTGTCAAGGAGGGTAGTGGGAAGGCTGTCCTGGAAGCCGGCTGGCCTGAGTTCGCCATCGCCCACAACCTGAAGATCGGCTACCTGCTCTTCTTCAAGAAGCTGACTCTGAAGGAGTACAGGGTAGTGGTCTTCGACTACTCATGCTGCGAGGTGGTTGGGATGTGCCCTAATCACCCTGAGAGCATGAAGCATCATGAGGTTGAGGATGTCTGAAGTTGGTTTCCTGGAGTAGCTTATGAGTCGTCGTTGTGAACAAAATAAGTACCATCGCTAGTTGTGGTGTGAACCAGTTAAAGTACTGTCAGTCAAAAGGTCTGCTGGTTCTTGTTGTTCTTTGTGTGTTAGTTCTTTTTGTTCTTGTTGTTCTTGCTCTGCTGCTCTTGCTGGTCACCCTCTTCTGCTCTGGTAATCTCACCACGCGTGGGAAGAGGTTACCATAGCGTCTAATTGATGTGCAGCCAAACGCACTACAGGGTGACTAGACGCGAGCGAGGCAGTCGACCAAACAGCGAATTTTCCATCTCCAGTCGGGCACACAAAATGCCTTGTGGGCAACAAAACAAACTGCCAAAGTTGGCCCATGGCCCGTTCGCAGCGGCAAGGCCCTGCAAGGGCTGCAGAACGCGAGCCCAAAAAGTGCTGCATGATACCAATCACGCCCTTAACATGTGCTCCTCCTAGCCTAGTGACATGTGCTGCTAGGCTTACAATTGTTTGTTGCTGAATAGAATATGATAACAACTAAAGAATGAGCTAAAGTATAAGTAGAGTAACCCATGTCCTTCCTGTTCAGGATTTTCATTGCTTTTTGGCCTTTTACATGTCCATTGGTACGAAAAAATATGGAAGAATGTGAACACATTTTCTCTCACATATAGTTGCCAGATTAATTATGCATAGTTGCGAGATTACAAATTTCAATATTAATTAGGCATATTGTCTGGTTCAAAAAATCCTAATTGCCAGGTTTGAGCCCACCTAATTGCCAAATTAACTATGACAAATTAATTAAGCCTAATATATCCAATTTTAAAACACGTGCAATTGCCAGATTAAGTTAGCTAATTTCCGGATTAACCTAACCTAATTGCCAAATTAAGCGAACGGAACGCTGCCTTTTGATTCTGGCTACCCGGCATCTGCGCCGGTGAACTGAGTCGGCGAGGCTGCAGCGCAGGAGGTAGGGGATGTGCTTGACCATGCCCATGGTGAGGAGTGTGTCTGGGACCTCCCGCGTAGGCGCGTAGCTTTAACGTGATCACCTACGGGTCTGGAGCGCAGAGCAGAGTCGCAGGAGCTCGTGCTCCCATGGAGCTTGTCCACTTTTAGCCCGGGCAGAAGACCCCGTGGATGGCGACGACGCGGAGGAGGTGGCCACGAGCGCAACAACAACGGGGCCATCCGCACCGCTTCAATGACCACGTCCCACCAGCGGCACTGCCCTTGCTCCTAGGAACATCGCCTCCAGCTTGTGCGCTTACGCGGGCGTCGTCGCCTTTCCGACGGAGGCGGCCTCAGTGCAAATCGAGACCATGGCCGCCAACGAGATCCTCGGCTACGATTCGGCTCCGCAAGATGTGTCGCTGCTCTCTGGCGGCGGGTCCATCCCTCCGCGCATTGCTCCTCCCCATGGCGAGCCCACCTGTGGCGGTCGACGCACTCGAGGTTATCTCAAGCTAGGCGATAGAGGGTGATGCGTGCGGCGATGGCGATGGAGTTGGGAAACCCCAAGAGGAAGGTATGAAGAGCACAGCAGCAAGTTTTCCCTAAGTAAGAAACCAAGGTTGAATCGACCGTAGAAGAAAGAACCAAACTTCAGAAGGTTGATGTTGGCCACCTGTGGTAGGGCGGACTACCAGCGTCGGCACTCAGCAACATGGAACCCGCACACATCACAAACACAATACTTTGCCCCAACTCAACAGTGAGGTTGTCAATCTCACCGGTCTCGCTGATACAAAGGATTAAGCGTATCGAGTGGAAAATGATGTTTGCAGTAAATAAAGTAAAATAACAATGCAGAAAGTAAACAGGTCATTGTAGTGGTTGTTTAATAATATGAGGAATAGGACCAGGGTCCAGAGTTCACTAGCGGTGTCTCTCCATAAAAGATAATAAACATCTTGGGTGAACAAATTACAGCTGGGCAATTGACAAATATTGATGGTAACCAAACCGAATACAGAGTCAAGATGATTACTACGAGACTTGATTGGGCATTACGACATAATACATAGACCGAAATCCATCTACATCTATGACTTATAATCCACCCCCAGGTTATCGTCCGAACCCCCTTAGGTATTAAGTTGCAAGCAACAAATAATTGCATTAAGAACTGTGCGTAATGTAAACAATAGTACTGCCCTTGAATAGCATATCGTTGGGTTATCCCTAGTGGCAACAGCACATCTACAACCTTAGTGGTTTCTGTCACTTCTCGAGATTAAATAGAGGCATGAACCCACTATCGAGCATAAATACCCGGCCCCTCTTGGAGTAACTAGCACATACTTGGTCAGAGCATCTACTAGCACGGAGAGCATGCAAGATTACAAATAACATAGATTTGAATAATCAATTAATCAACTTGAACAAGGTACTCAACATTCATCGGATCCCAGCAAACACAACATGTAGTAATACATAGATGATGATGATCTTGATCATGATAGGCAGCTCACAAGATCTAACATGTTAGCACATCACAATGATACATAAGATGATCTTGATCGTGATAGGCAGCTCACAAGATCTAACAATGATGGCATAAGAGTGGAGAAGACAACCATCTAGCTACTACTATGGACCCATAGTCCAGGAATGAACTACTCACGCATCACTTCGGAGGCGGGCATGATGATGTAGATGCCTCCGGTGATGATTCCCCTCTCCGGCACGGTGCCGAGAAGAGCTCCAGAACCCTCCCGATCTAGGGTCTGCGATGGCGGCGGCTACTGAACTTTTCGTGGAATAATGATCGGGCCCCGAGGGTTTTCCAAAAGATGTGAATATATAGTCGGAGGGGCGGCGTCAGGAGGCGACCAGGGGGCCTCCTCTGGCTCTTCTCTGGCTTATCCTGTGCGTGACGGAGAAATATTGACTTCGGCTTTTGTCCCGTCCAATTCCGAGAATATTTCCAGTGTAACTTTTCTGAAACACAAAAAATCAGCAGAAAGCAGGAACTGACACTGTGGCATCTTGTTAATAGGTTAGTGCCGGATAAAGCATAAAAGTGCCACAAAGTGTAGACAAAACATATAGTAATTGGTGTAAAACAAGCATGGAGCATCAAATATTATAGATACGTTTGCAACGTATCAAAGGGGAATGGAGATTTGTGGTGGTACGGTTCGTGCGGTGAAAGAAGATAAGCGTGAGGGGATAAAGATGTGGAAGGTGATTAGGGAGAGATCGGACGGTTCCCCTCGCGCCTCACCGGAGAGAGCGCCTTTCTTTAGAATTTTCTTGAATCAATTTTGGCACCGTAACTTAACTTTTCAAGTACCTTTTTGTAGAAAGATCTTGTACTTTGGTTAAATTGCCAAGTATCTATAAAAGATAAAAATTGCCAAGTATTTATAAAAGATAACAAAAATTTCAACTTGCAAATCGGTGACCTGATGTTACAAGTCAAAGGTGTCATAAATTTCGGCACCATAACTTAACTTTTCAAGTACCCTTTTTTAGAAAGATCTCGCACCTTGGTTAAATTGCTAAGTACCTATAAAAAGATAACAAAAAATCAAACTTGCAATTGGCAGCATGATGTCAGAAGTAAAAGGTCTCGCATAAATTTCGACACTACAACTTAACTTTTCAAGTACCCACTTATAGAAAGATCTCGCACCTTGGTAAAAATTGTAAAGTACCGATAAAGACTACGAAGAAATCAAACTTGCAAATCGGTGGCCCGATGTGTTGGAATTTTTAAGCACCCTCTCATAGAAAGATCTCGGGCCTTGGTTGAAATTATCAAGTACCTATAAAAAGACTCTAAGATCAAACTTGCAAAACGGCGGACTGATGTCGCAAGTCACAAGTCTTACATAAATTTTGGCACCACAACATAACTTTTCAAGCAACCTGCTGTAGAAAGATCACGCACCTTGATCAAATTGTCAAGTACCAATAAAAAGTCTAAAAATCAAACTTGCAAATCAGTAGCCTGATGTCGCAAGTCATAGGTCTTGCATAAATTTTGACACCACAACTTAACTTTTCAAGAACCCTCTTGTAGAAACATCTCGTACCTCGGTTAAAATTGTCAAGTACCTATAAAAAGACTACGAAAAAAGTCAAACTTGTACATTGGTGGCTTGATGTCGCAAGTCATATGTCTTGCATTAATTTCGTCACCATAATTTAACTTTTCAAGCACCATCTTGTAGAAAGATCTTGCACCTTGGTTAAAATTATCAAGTACATATAACAAGACTACAAGAAAATCAAACTTGCATATCGGTGGTTTGATGTTGCAAGTCATAAGTCTTGCATAAATTTTGGCACCACAACTTAAATTTTCAAGCATCCTGATGCGGGCTAAGCCTGCAAGGGTGACCCAATCTTCACGGATTGACCAAGAACACAAGGGGAAAGACAAAGAATACGATGAATTCAACACACAAATAACCCAATACAATCCGATTTGCTCTCTACGGCCCGGACCACTGTACCGATAGAATCACGAGAGAGAGAGAGAGAGAGAGTAACATCCCATGTCTATAATTAAGTGCATTTGCATCATAAGCATCATTATAAAATGCACTAAGAAAAATTTGCAACTTAAATTAAATTGGAAAACCTAACCAATGCCTAAGTCTTCCTCTATTTTGAAATATGTTCAAAATATTTGAGAAACTAAAATCAAACATATGTGGACCCTCTACTATAATCAGGAAGGCCACATAATAATTTTCCTAATGTTTGGGTTTATTTTATAAATCCTCAAATGATTGCAAAATAGCAAATAGTGTTGATTTTTGGCTCTATTTAGTGCTTTCTAAAAACTCCAAAGCGCAAGGGCCTTTCTACAAAATCATCCTTTTCTTCTTCCTCCTCCGGCCAGGCACCTGCGTGGAGGCCTCTTGCGCCTCGACGCCACCTCCTGCTTGCCGCTTAGACGCCGAAGAGACCTCCTGGAGCTGCGCTGCAATGCCACGACGCCACCCCTCTCTTACCCATCCTCTCCGGCGCCCTATCTGCGTGCACGCCGAAACACTAACCGCCGCCGCGTCGGCCGTCGCTGTCCCACCGTCCTTGACCTCCCCGAGCTCTGGCGAAGGCCCTGGGAGCTCCGCCACCGCTCCCTCTTCCTCCCCCTCGCAGGAATCGAGCCAGGGCGACCATAATCGCCGCCGCCAACCTCATCTTCTCCGCCCACTGCCGCAGCTTGCCGTCGACATTGCTGCCATGTCCGACCTCCTCTGGCCTCCCCGACACGCTCTTCGCGCTCCTGGTGAGCTGGCCATCCTCGTGGACCCATTTCCCCTCTCCCTCCTTCTCTGGTTCGTCCCCGCATCGAGCACCGCAGTATCCGCCGCTCGGCATCACCACCGGCGACGCTCTGGCGACCAAAAATGGTCGGCGCCACCTCCGTTTGGTACACCGCGATCGTGCGCGTCCAACGCGCGAGGTCCCGTGCCCGCGCGCTCGTTGTAGCTCCCGGTGCGTGCGCAGCCTGGGAGAGTTTCCCTGCACTGACATCATGATGACACCAGGCTGATGTCAGCCCGTGGTTTATTCAGTTTCCAGGAAAATAGCAGAAAATGAACAAATATTGTAAAATCAATAAGTAATTATCTGTTTATCAGAAAAATGCAAATGACCCATCAAAATGTTCAGTAAAATGTAATCTACATTATAGTATCAAAATCATGCATGCTTAAATAACTTTGAACTCTGGTTATATTAGAAGAACAAATTGAACCATTTCTCTTAATATGGAGATCATTCAAATGCTATGCTTTATGCATTCAGACTCCATTTAATTTGTTCATCATGTCTTAGGGTTAATTTCAATACCATTAATTTTGTCATATCATCATTCTTGCTTGCGCATCGTGCCATGTATTGAATGTTATTTTCCTTTTTAGTGTGTTTCTCGTTCTTCCCGGTAGGATCCGGAGTTGATGTGAGCAACGAGCTGATGATCAAGATCGTCGACACCGAAGATCGAATAGCTGAGTATCGACGACAAGGCAAGCATAACCTCGTCCATATGATTTCAAAATGTTTTAACTTGTGGTTACTACATGTTGCATACGATTCAAATGTCTTTTATCGATAGGTAGAGTTATCCTATATTAATGCATGTTCCATCCTTGTCACTTAAATATCCTGATCCAGTGCTCCTAGCATGATTAGGGTTCTGCCTTTCGCGTTGCTTAGAGCTTGTTCGTCTATCAATGCTTAGCCATGCTTAGATATTATTGCTGCTACTTCAGTCTCCGGACTGGAGCTTTACATGAATCTAGCATGATAGGTTGACGTGGTATGTGATGAGTGATATTATGAAACATGCTAAAAGGCTTGGACGGGCCGCCACCGGGATGTGGTTATTTGACTTGTCCCTGCCGCCCTAGGACCCGAGTTCTTGTCTCTTATCTAAGATGAGCATGCACCCACACGTGGAGGAGTGGGACTCCTATCGCCTGACTATCTCAACGAGCTACCCATGGGCCACATAGTTTGACCTTTCCATTTGGCATACACATCGAAAATGTTTGGAAAAGAGGAGTAGGAGGAGGTGCATACATGCAGGGCGCAGCCAAGGTTGCTTGAGCTGGCTCCCTCTAACAAACCAACCTTGCCATGCAACAAACGGTTCCGCGTCGGAGAACGGATGTCTTGCGATGGCGGACTAAAACCTTTTGTGTGTCTCATGGGATAGGTCGATGTGGGGTAAAGATTGTAGGCGATCATCACTCGCTGATGTCCCCTGCAAGGGCATCACAGGGGTGGTCGTCACGTGCGAATTAAATTGTACACCCCTGTAGGGTTAAATCTTTTCGAAAAGTCGTGTCCACGGTTATGAACGACTTGGAGCAGATACCTGATCATAGAGAACTTGAACATGATCGTAAAAGTGCCAACTAAGAGTGAGGCTTAGATTACTTCCTCGAGGGGTGGTCGAGGGGGTAATCTGAGAAGAGTGATTTCTAATGAATGTGATATCGGTGGATGCTACAGATGATGATCAAAAGAGCTAGTACAATGCTCTTGATGCGGCACGGTGTTGATGGTTTTTCACCGTCCAGTTGGGAACCCCAAGAGGAAGGTATGATGAGTACAGTAGCAAGCTTTTCCCTCAGTAAGAAACCAAGGTTTAATCGTATCCAGGAAAAACCCAAACTCAAGAAGGTGATGCTTGCTAGCCTAGTGACACTCCAACAAGGGCGCCTTTAACGATAACGTGTTAGCGCGTCTTCAACTAGTAGCAACGTGGAACCTGCACACAACACAACCAAATACTTTGCTCCCAACTTACGATGAGGTTGTCAATCTCACCGGTTTGCTGTAAACAAAGGAATGAGTGTATCGAGTGGAAATCAATAGTAATATGCGAGAAAGTAAACAATGCGAGTAAAGTAAACATGTGATAGCAATATAAAGGAAATAGGACCGGGGTCCACAGTTCACTAGTGGTGTCTCTCCATAAGATAAAATAACACATGCTGGGTAAACAAATTACAGTTGGACAATTGATAGAATAAAGATAACGTGATATGTCAAGAGGATCACTATGATATTTACTCTGGGCATTACAACAAAATACATAGACCGTCATCCAACTGCATCTATGACTAATAATCCACCCACGGGGAATCAATCCGAGAACCCCACAAGTATTAAGTTGCGAACAACAGATAACTGCATTAAGCAAAGTGTGTAATGTAAACAAAGCATATGCCCTTGGGCATAAACATGTTGTTTTCTCCCTAGTGGCAATAGCACATCTACAACCTTAGAGGTTTCTGTCACTCCCCCAGATTAAATAGAGGCATGAACCCAACTATCGAGCATAAATACCCCCTCTTGGAGTCACTAGTATCTACTCGGCCAAGATAGCTACTAACAACGGAGAGCATGCAAGATCATAAACAACATAGTGATAACATAAGATAATATTCAGCACATCAACTCAATCATAACACCAATATTCATTAGATCCCAACAAACACAACATGTAGAATTACATAACGGTGATGTCGATCATGTAAGGCAGCTCACGAGATCTAAACATGAAGCACATGGTGGAGAAGACAACCATCTAGCTACTGCTATGGACCCATAGTCCAAGGTAGACTACTCACTCATCGCGCCAGAGGCAAGCATGGCGATGAAGAAGACCTCCGGTGGCAATTCCCCTCTCCGGCAGGGTGCCGGAAAGAGCTTCTGGACCCTCCCGATCTCGGGTCGACGACGGCGGCGGATCGCGATGTGTTTCTGGAAAAGTGATCGGGTGTTTTGGTTTTTCCCATTGGGGGGTCTTTATAGGTGAAGGGGCAGCGTCAAAAGTGGACCAGGTGGGGCTCACCATAGGGCGGTGCGGCCAGGCCCTGGGCCGCGCCCCTGGTGGTGAGACCACCCCCTGGCTCTGTTCCGTCTCCTCTTCGGTTCTCTGGAAGCTTCGGTAAATTTCTGGATGTTCGGCTTTTATTTCGTCCAATTCCGAGAATATTTCCTGTGTAACTTTTCTGAAACACAAAAACAGCAGAAAACAGGGAACTGACACTGTGGCATCTCGTTAATAGGTTAGTTCCAGAAAATGCATAAAAATGCCATGAAGTGTAACGAAACACTAAGCAAATGCTGTAAAAACAAGCATGGAGCATAAAAAAATATAGATATGTTTGAGACGTATCAGCATCCCCAAGCTTAACTCTTGCTCGTCCTCGAGTAGGTAAGTGATAACAAAAGAAATAATTTTTGAGGTGACATGCACATACACAATCTTGATCATCTATGTAAGCATTGTGCGTTGGGATCAAAAGAACTTAAAACATGGGCATGAAAGATATAATCTTGATAGAACAAACTTAGCAACCATGTTATAACATGAAAAAGAACACAAACGAAAGATCATAAAAATGAAACAATGAAAGTCAAACATGTGTTCAAATTATAAGGAAAAACATACAAATGGTTTTCAGCTTGTCCTTCATGAGAGAGCAAAAGATAAATGCATAGGACACCTTCAAGTTTAAGAGGGCGACTAGATACAAATAATTTAAGAACAAGTGAAACCAACATCATGAATCAATCAATGAAAACTTTGGGACAATGCACATTATACTCAGAATGACAACTATGCTCTCTTAGACGGTGCATAAAGATAGAAGGTGGTGACTCAACATAAAAGTAAAAGAAAGGTCCTTCGCAGAGGGAAGCAGTGATTAAACATGTGCTAGAGCTTTTCATTTGTAAAACAAAGAGATAAAAATTGGGTTTTGAGAGGTGGTTGTTTCATGTCAACGACTGGCAATGGGGTCTTACTATCTTCCATAATAAACAAGTGAGAGCGGTTCCGAGTTCTTTGAAAATTTGGCACATTGGTGCTCTTTTATAAAGCTTTGGCACTCCTCCCCACCTTTTTTCCTTTCTCAAACCATGGCTAACCGATTCCATCGGGTGCCCACCAACATTCACATACCATGGAGGAGTGCCTTTTTTTTTCTTCTTTTTTAGAATTAGATTACAATGGTCTGACCAGCTCCCTTGTAAAATTAATGATGAGCAGATGAAGCTGCCTAGTCGAGGGGTACTTAATTTAATATGGAAGATAGCAATTCCGACCACTACATCCCCATGAGCTAAAAACAGTGGCACAAAACAAGAAGTAGTTGAAAGTTTTGAAAGGTAGCACATGAAAATTTACTTGGAATGGCTTACAAGTACCATGCATAGGAATTTATAGTGGACACAATGGCACAACTTGGTTTTTAGGAGTTGGATGCACGAGTAGAGCTCATACTCAGTACAAAATGAGGGCTAGCAAAAGACTGGGAGCGACCAACTAAGAGAGCAATAACGGCCATAATCATGCAGAACGACAAAGCAACATTAAAAGATCACTAAATGATCATAGAGGCTTATGGCGACTTTGTATGAGTATAACATGTGTAAGCATCCACCAGGTCAACCCAAATAAAGCATCAAAGGAGAAAACCAAAATAATGCTTCCAAATAATTAAAACAACACATGATTTTTTCAAAGGCTCATTAAGCAATCTCAGTCATTTGAGGCAAGTCATGCTACAGCAAAACCACTAAGCATACTATCAAAAATACATCAAGCACGACATGCAAAAGCCTAAGCCGCAGTCTACACAAGCTCCTTTTTGTACCACTTTTTTGCATAAAGCTTTTTCTCTTTTCCAACACCATTCGAACCTTTTTGAAACAACTCTTTTAATGAAAACCAACATGGACCAGAGGTCAAAATACACCTTGATATAAAGATATAATAATATCTGAACACAAATCAAGGCAAAAATTGAAAACTAAACGCAGTTTTAGAAAAAGAAGAACACTCGTTGAAACGATAAGAGTGAAAAACGGAGTGTTCTTGGCAAATGAAAAGCAAGACAACTTCTCCAAAGGAAATTTGTTGGGGTCCAACCATTTATTGCAGAAAAGAAAACTAAACAAAACTGAAAAATAAAAACAACTGACACTCCAAGAAAAACGCATAATGCATGAAGCAATAAAAATATAGTGTATTGAAAGGTGACCTGATTTTTGCCGATGAAGAAGGGGTGCCTCGGGGGCATCCCCAAGCTTTGACGCTTGTACCTCTTGGATATTTCTTGGGGTGCGTGGGCATCCCCAAGCTTGAGCTTTTGTCCATTCTTCAACTTATCTCATCATTCTCCAATCCCTACACTTGAAAACTTCCTTCATACAAAACTAAACACAATTATATTAGCAACATTAGTGTAAGCATAGCAATGAATCAACCCTTTTTGCTTCAGGTTTCAACTCAAAACCACCACATATAAAGCATATACTACTGTAGCAACTTCCCCAAAAGTTTCGTGATCAAAAGAACTCAAAAAGAAAGCGATAGAGCGGCAAACACAAATATTGTCAGAAATCTGTCAAAATAGAACAGCTGACAAAGGTCGAATTTTTAGAGAGTTTTCTGTTGCTCAAATAAAAAAGTGTATAACTAATTAAAGTTTGGATATAACCTGGGGCATATGCACAAGAAATCGCAGGTGAAAAGGATGTTCTGATAATTTTCACTAATTTTTACGGTGCAGCACCGAAATCTGTTTCAGGACAGCAACATCCCGAAATCTTACCTCACTCAAATTAGAGGTTTCTCTTGGCACAAAAACAAAATAAAAAGGATAAGGAGAGGTTATTACAGTAGTAATAACTTCCAAGACTAAAAATAAATAAAAATAACTGAAAGTAAAATCATTGGGTTATCTCCCAAGAGTGCTTTTCTTTAACGCCTTTGAGCTAGGCGCAGAAAGTGCGAATCAAGTATTTTCGAAAGAAGCATTAAGATCAACTGTTTCCTCAAGATCACCACTTACCACACTAGACACTTTAGAGGTTCCTGAAGATGATTCAACCTGCAAGTCACTCTTAGTTGAACTAAAAATCTTACCAATCTTAAAAATATGCTGCGGTTTAGGCACAGACACCTTGGGAACATATATAAATTTTTGCTCTTTTCCAACAAAGCTTTCTCCTTCTTAAACTTAAGAGAAGAGAAAATTAAACTTAAAGTTTCCATAGATTCCTCCAGTTTCCCAATCCTAAGATTTTGACTATCAAGAGTAGTGCTAGCCTCTAAAACGGTGATTCTCGTACCGATACTTTCTATCAATTCATTAACACGACTAGCATTATCAAGGATATTTGGCAAACTTTTTTCTAAAGAGCTAAGATTTTCCAAAACTTTCTCCAAAGTGACCTCAGTTTTAACAACATGAATAGCTGGTACTCCCACTAAACTTTTAATTAACGTGCATGCTTCAAGAGTGGGAGTACCCAGAAAATTACCTCCTGCAAGAGTATCAAGATTATACCTATTCCAACTAGATATACCAACATAAAAATTTCTAAGGAGGATCATGGTAGAATGCTTCTTCGTACACCTATGATGAGAATTGCTAATACTGGTACCAAGCATCTTTCAAACTCTGTCCCCCTTGTTGCTTAAAAGTACGAACTTCAACTTCGGGATTACTCATTCTAACAAGACTAAAGGCAAGTAAATAAAAGCGACTATAAAGGAAACTATTTTTTTTTGTGTTTTTGATTAAACGATGCAAGTAAAAATAAAGTAAAAGCAAAACTTAAAACAAAGTAAAGGATGTGTGTGCGAAACTCCCCTTGAAGAAGTCTTCTTTTTCCCCGGCAACGGCGCCAGAAAAGAGTCTTGATGCGGCACAGTGTTGATGGTTTTTCACCGTCCAGTTGGGAACCCCAAGAGGAAGGTATGATGAGTACAGCAGCAAGCTTTTCCCTCAGTAAGAAACCAAGGTTTAATCATATCCAGGAAAAAGCCAAACTCAAGAAGGTGATGCTTGCTAGCCCAGTGACACTCCAACAAGGGCGCCGTTAACGATAATGTGTTAGCGCGTCTTCAACTAGTAGCAACGTGGAACCTGCACATAACACAACCAAATACTTTGCTCCCAACTTACGATGAGATTGTCAATCTCACCGGTTTGTTGTAAACAAAGGAATGAGCGTATCGAGTGGAAAGCAATAGTAATATGCGACAAAGTAAACAGTGCGAGTAAAGTAAACAGGTGATAGCAATATAAAGGAAATAGGACCGGGGTCCACAGTTCACTAGTGGTGTCTCTCCATAAGATAAAATAACACATGCTGGGTAAACAAATTACAGTTGGGCAATTGATAGAATAAAGTAACGTGATATGTCAAGAGGATCACTATGAGATTTACTCTGGGCATTACAACAAAATACATAGACCGCTGATGCGGGACGGTGGTGTTATCTTTTCACCGTCCAGTTGGGAACCCCAAGAGGAAGGTATGATGAATATAGCAGCAAGGTTTTTCCCTCAGTTAAGAAACCAAGGTATGTCGATCAGGAGAGGAGCAGACAAACGACTGAAGGTGATGCTGACTGGCCTAATAACACTCCAACAAGGGCGCCGTTTACGACACTTGTTAACTCGTCTTCAACCAATAGCAACGCGGAACCTGCACACAACACAACCAAATACTTTGTTCCCAACTTACGATGAGGTTGTCAATCTCACCGGTTTGCTGTAAACAAAGGGTATGAGCGTATCAAGTGGAAAGTGATAATAGTATGCGAGTAAAGTAAACATTGCGAGTAAAGTAAACAGGTGATAGCAATATAAAGGAAATAGGACCGGGGTCCACAGTTCACTAACGGTGTCTCTGCTTAAGATAAAATAATGAGATTTCTATCCTCGTGCCCCTGGGTCGTTAGTTGTACTCAATTTTCCCTAGCCGCTTAACTTTTCCTCAGTTTTGCCCTCGCTCCAGTTTGAAACCCCTCGCAGACGCTCGGACGGGAGGGTTACCGTCTGGTCAGAGGCCTTAGACCGTTACCGGTGACGGCTAGGGAGCCGTGGTGGTTGTGAATTGACCGATGCTTTTGAATGGTGCAGACAGGTATGGTCAGGAGACACGTCGGAGCAACCATCCATCTATCGCTGACGTGTGGGCCGTTTTATTTCCTGATTGTATACGCGGTGCTGCCAATAACAAATGGGGCCGCTCTATAGGGCTGCTGCAGCCAATGACCAGTGGGGTCGTGTATTTTTCAGGAAAAGACATATATTGCCGCTCTATGGGGCCTCCGCAGCCAATGACCAATTGGGCCGCTCTGTGGGGCTGCCACAGCCAATGACCAGTGGGGTCGTCTATTTATTTAGAGAAAATCATATATTGCTGCTCTGTGGGGCCTCCGCAGCCAATGACCGCTGGGGTCGTCTATTTATTTAGAGAAAATCATATAGAGTCGCTCTGTGGGGCCGCCTCAGCCAATGACCGCTGGGGTCGCCCTTTTTCTTAAGCTAGACCCAGCAGGTGACTATTTTCGCTAGAGAGAAGCAACAAGTTCGCTAATTAATTTTTCTTAAGCTAGACCCAGCAGGTGACTATTTTCGCAGCTTAATCTAAAGTGAATCTTATGCTAAACATGGCTGGAACCTAGTGTTGTATATCTCATTAGTCATCGGAGAACCGCTGGCAGCTCGTTCCCCACCCTCGGACGGAGCAGCCATCGCTGGCGCCTCGTCGCGCCGCTGGCTCTGTCCCCCGGTGGCGTCGGACGGAGTGCGGCGCTGCACGTCAACCACGGCTCCAGCACTTGTTTCGTCCGCACACATTGTACCCACCGCAGGAAAGTCCGCCGCAAGCAGATCCGCCGCCCACGACGACCGGGATTTGTTCCGCGCACCAATTGGTAGTATAGCTTGGTAAGACCCCCGCTTCCGCCTCCCCCGCCCCCTAATCTATTCGGTTCCCGTAATTTATTGGAGTTTGCAGGTGCGAAATAGTCCTCAATGTCTGGTCGTAGCGGGTACACCGGCGAGGGTGGGGATTCGATCATGTCGTGGCCACGTTCTACTTCTCCTACCTCGTCGGAAGTGCAGGTATCTAGCTTCTGCTCTCTGTACTACCGTTGAATTTAAGTGCCGCCATGGCCTGTTGGAGTGATTTCAGTTGTTCTTTTTTCCATTATTGTTACAGTTCGCCAGGCAAGCCGATGATCCATGGTACATTGCATACCAAGATGAATCAACCCAGTGGTGTAGCCAGAGGATGGATTTGGAGGAGAAGGTGGCCAATTTAGGTGATGAATTGGCCCGTAAAAACCTGATGATATTCGAGCTGAAGCGTGCTGTGGAGGAAGAAAAGAAGAATTCAGAGCTTATTCGCAAGGAGAAGTTGATACTTGAGACAGATCTTGCCGTATCTGATCAAGTGGTAGAAAATCTAGAACATGAACTTCAAGTGATGGGAGAGGCGAAAAGTAGATTCATCTGGGTAGTTTTATTAGGTGTCATCCCTGTCCTAGCAGTTATGTGGTTGTGGTAGATGATTTAGATAGTATATAATTGTTATTCAGTAGATGGCTCTAACCACTGTATTTTGGTGTGGCTCTAACCACTGTATTTTGGCGTACAATTTCCTAGTTGTGCTAAGTAATGCGCGCGATAATTTTAGCATGCATGAACATCTTATAAAAGTGAAGGGATCCCAAAAGTGAATTTGGATGAGTTCCAAAAGTGAAGGGATCCTAAAAGTGAAAGCATGTACCAGCCTCTCGGATCAAATACATATCAATCTTCCCAATCAAGTTGGGATAGAATTCAAATCATACATTCGGATGTACAGGGACACATCGAGAAAGTGGAGAAGCTTTTTTTGAGACGGAGGTAGTAGTTCGAACAATTTTATCCCAAATTGAAATTGAAAAATACAAATTTATCATAATTTATCCCAATTTGCGGCGTTGAACACGGCCGCGCACCGATGGGCTAGAAGGCCCTGGACGACGGGCGGCTGAGGGGTGGTCATCTGCGCCATCCGCAAACTCGGACATGGAGGAGGGCTGGATCTGCGGCTTCGCAACCACTCTTGGCACCGCCGCCGTCTTGGTGGCTGGATCTGCGCCATCCGCAAACTCGGACATGGAGGAGGGCTGGATCTGGGCCGTCGTAGCGATGTTGTAGGCGATGGCTTCAATCGTCTTGGCATCGATGACCACTGTCGACACGGCCGCCGTCTTGGTGTCCATCAGCAACAGATCTGAGGAGGGCAACGGAAGTGAGACATCGGTAGGCTCCGACATTGAAGGCTGGATCTGCGCCGTCGCAGCGATGTTGTAGGTCGAAGCGATGTTGTAGGCGATGGCTTCAAGATGATCGGTGAGCACTGTCGACACGTCCGCCGTCTTGGTGTCCATCAGCAACAGATCTGAGGAGGGCAACGGAAGTGAGACATCGGCAGGCTCCGACATTGAAGGCTGGATCTGCGCCATCGCAGCGATGTTGCAGGTCGCAGCGATGTTGTAGGCGATGGCTTCAAGATGATCGGTGAGCACTGTCGGCACGGCCACCGTCTTGGTGTTCTTCATCATCAACAGATCTGAGAAGATAAACGAAAGTGAGACAGAGAGAGATTTCAACTATTTCTGAGGGTTAGATCCTCACCGGCACTCTTAGATCCACGCTGCCGCACGGTTAGATCCGTGCCGCCGCACGCACGGTTAGATCCGCGCGGCCACACGCTGCAGTTCCGCGCGGCCGCACGCACGGTTAGATCCGCGCCGCCGCATGCACGCACGCTGCAGATCCGCGCCGCCGCGACTGCCAGAGTAAGAGAGGAAGATGCGACTGCTAGGGTTGGTAGGTATGTGCTCTGCTCTTCTATCCGTATGCGTCCATCGAGGTAGAGAGAGATATACAGGCCGTCCAATCATAAATGATCCCATGGTGCAAGCGTACGTTGAGCTATCAACCAACCAAGATCCGTGTGACATACATCTCGACCAAACAGAGATCAGCCAGTGAGTACAAGTGAGGAAAACTGAGTACAACTAAGAGGGGGAAAAGTGAGGAAATGTTTATCGGAAGGGCAAAACTGAGTAGGACTGGGTAAAATAAGTGGACCCGGAGGGGGAAAACTGAGTAAAACTAAGTAAAACAGGGGCACCCAAATAATAAAGGGAGTAAGGGAAATTGTAGCTTTTGGCATAAAAATTGTTAGATTGTGTTATTTGAACAATATAGTACATTTTGGCCGATGTGATATTGTTTGCAATTCAAAGATACACAAGTGTGACGAATTTGGACTCATTTGAACAAAGTTTGTAAGCATAGTGGGTATTTGGGAGGTGTGTTGAGTAGAAAGCCCTGCATCTTCATAGCTAGTAGCTGATGGACTAGGAAGTGGTTTGGGAAAAACTTCATATCTCTATATTTCCTTTTCCATTATTATTTCTCTAGGTTGTAGGTAACATAACAAGACTCCATGGGAAGGTTCCACCATGTTTTGAATTATTTTGAATTAAACTAAACCCAAAACTATATTTTTTGAGTTTAGTCACTTAGAAAATGATAAATTTCCTTTTCCATTATTATTTCTCTAGGTTGTAGGTAACATAACAAGACTCCATGGGAAGGTTCCACCATGTTTTGAATTATTTTGAATTAAACTAAACCCAAAACTATATTTTTTGAGTTTAGTCACTTAGAAAATGATAAATTTCCTTTTCCATTATTATTTCTCTAGGTTGTAGGTAACATAACAAGACTCCATGGGAAGGTTCCACCATGTTTTGAATTATTTTGATTTTTTTTTGAATTAAACTAAACCCGAAACTATATTTTTTGAGTTTAGTCACTTAGAAAATGATAAATGTGGCTTAAGCGATGAACTTATTCAAGGTGCATGACCATAGAAAACTTGCAATAACACATACATTCAAATTAATTGTTCAAAATAAAATCTTTCTCTTGCACCTGGTGTGACTCGCTGGGTCCACCACCTTACTCCGGGTAACCCTACCAGGGATATTACCGGTATCTACCTTCCTTTTGCCATCTTTCTTGTTGTTCTTCTTCTTCTTCTCTTTGGGTTGTGCCAAGACCGAGACAACCATATCATACGAAGCTTGTGCTCTTTCTTCTAATGCATTTTCTTCAAATGCTTCAAGCAGCTCTCGATCCATTGCTTCAATGGCCTCTCGATCCATCTGTTCCCTCTGCTCTCGATCCATCGGTTCAAGCAGCTCTCGATCCATCTATTCCCTCAGCTCTCGATCCATCAGTTCAAGCAGCTCTTGATCCATCGGTTCAAGCAGCTCTCGATCCATCGGTTCAATCTGCTCTGGATCCATCGGTTCAAGCAGCTCATGATCCATTGCTTCAATCTCCTCATGTTGAATTGTTGCTTCATTCTCCTCTGCATTTGCTGCTCCCGCCTGATCTTCAATTCCAAAAGCTGGGTCAACTGGATTTTTACAAAGCCTAGCAATGTGTCCAGGGGTTCCACAATGTTTGCACTTACGTCGTCGAATCGGTGCACCACCCTCTGCACTAGCTCTGATCCTATTCTTCCTCGGCCTACCTGCCGGTCTAGTCAAAACTGGAGAGTACAGTTTGAAGCCTGGATCGACTGTCATCCATTGGTCTTTTCCCAACAAGGTAGGAACATTCATAGCATATGCAGCCCTAAATTTAGCAACAGAGAAATACTCTGACACATACTGATCAAATTCACCTTCTGCACCCGCTATAACAGTCATAAAAAACAATGCGTGTATGCAGGGTATCCCACGGATCTGCCATCGCCTACAATGGCATGTCCTATCAACCAAACTCACTGGATACCTCCACTGCCTATTTTTACTGTCAGTGTAGGTTACCTCAGCCTCCATTCCTTTTCTGATGCATTTCATCTTCAATTGTTTTGCCCTGGAATGCAAAGACTTAATCAAAGATGGGAGCATGAGATGGCCAACATATTTTGTGGCTGCAATTCTTTGACGCAGATCGATCTTTATCATGATCATCTGCCTAATCTTATCAAATATTTGCCACAGCATAAGCCCTTTCAATGACTTGACCTTTGCATTGAAACTCTCCGCAAGGTTACTTGTTACATAGTCTACCTTGCAAATTTCATTGAATTGGCTTCTTGACCACACCCTACCATGATGTTCATTCAAGTACTCCTTCACCCCAGGTTTTTGTTTATGCAACACTTCCAAATGAAACAGATGCTTCCTAATGCTGCATGTGTATGCAGCTGGCCATAGGTTGTCAGTATAAACTTTACCCTTGAATTTCTTTGTAAAATTCTGTACCAAGTGTCGCATAAATTCCCTATGCTCCACTCCAGGGAATACTGCTTCTACTGCACTCTCCAAACCTTTGCAAGCGTCTGTGTGAATAGCAAGTCCTGGTGGATGACCTATAAGGTCGCGCAAATTCTGCAGAAACCAAGTCCAGCTTTCCTCTGACTCAACCTCCAAAACTCCATAAGCAACAGGGAACATCCAATTGTGTCCATCAACTGCAGTAGCAGCAACTAGCTGTCCTTTAAACCTGCCATGAAGAGCTGTTGCATCCACGGCCAAATAAGGCATACAACCGTCCAGAAAGCCTTTCCAGCAAGCTTTGAAACAAACAAAAGCCCTTCTAAAACATTCCTTCTGCATTATCCTCCCGCTTTTCAATTTGTAGGGAACTGTATGCTTGTCTATCGCTACAACACTGCCTGGACTAGCCATCTCCACTTCAGCTTTGAAAGTGTAAAGCAACTGAAAGCTTTCATTCCATGGACCATTGATCCTATCAAGAGCCATTTCCTTTGCATAGAACATCCTCATGTAAGGTATTTTTATAGTAAACTTATCAGATATCAATTTTATGAGTGCTGTTGGACCAAGTGATGGAGTTTCTCTCAGCCAATCTATGATTGCATCTGCCAACCACCTAGTCTTCGCTAGCTTTGATTTCTCCTCTGGCGCTCCCGCTCGTGGTGGACAAGTATGGTCGATCGAGTTCTTCTTTATCAGAAACATAATTATAAGGGATGTTAGTAACAGTTAACAAATTTTACACTGTGATCTAAAATACACAACTGGTTGGCGTAGTACCTGAACCACGGTGCTTCTGAGCATTGTGGATGCATGCAGCCTCCACTTACACCCCTTGTATGGGCACTTAACTGTGAACCTACCTGGCTCACTTTTAATAACCTCATAATCATTCTTGGTGAGAATGCAATATGTAGTAATTGCATTACGGCAGTCCATCATCGTTTGAAATACGGTGCCTTCTGCAAGCTGAGGATCCTCCCTGTTCCACTCAATTGTTGGCAAGTCATCACCTTCGTATTCGGCTAAAACAAGGTTGTCATTGTTCTCATCCTTCTCTTCATCATCAGTGTCATCAAATCTGGCACCTTGTGCAATATCTTCCATGTATTGATCCTCCATTGCCTGCTTACTGCATCGATCTACCAATTCAGGAAACATCAACTCATCCTCATCATCTTGAGGAGACGGATCCTCAATCTCTGCATCGTCCTCCACATCGACCGCAGGAACGATCTGGCTACCACTACCACTAGCACTGGGGACAGATGGTGCTACTGTGGACCTACAAGGAGCGGGGCGGCGCACACGATTAGCAGAGGTAGCAACACTAGAGAGACATGATGCCCGACCACCTGATGATGCCCCAACACCAGATGATGCCTGGACCCTGTCCACATGGATTCGAATTTTACCGACACGGCAAGAATCATTTAAAGCAAAAAGAATTCCCAGATCGTCGTCGGAAATTAGTGGAACATATCTTCCCTCCATGTTGTTGAAATATTGGAAATCAACTGAATCGCCAGCGCCCCAGGGGTACCGAGCGCAGATGTTATCTTTTAAATCCCTCAACGAGATGGTAGTTGCAACCACCGCTGGGATGTAAAATCCGCTCACATTGCGTTCAAAATCACGCAAAAAGCTAGTATCCAGCCTAACCACCAGCCGAAAAGCCAGCGCTGGATCAATCCTATTCGAAAAGCAACACAGTTAGTTGAGCAACAACGATTCGCGCTCAAAAACTGCCTACTGTTAATTCACATAGGCAGACGATGCTTACCCACATGGAATCCATGCGTTAGATCCCTCCGATTCCCAATCTTCTCCACCGTTGAGGGGCATAATCGGCACACCAGACGGATGTACAAACTCTACCGCGATAGGGGTAGATCTAGTGGAGCCAGAGCCCTCTCCGCCTCCCGGGGGTGGTGGTGGGGGCGGGGGCGGGGGCGGCTCGGGGGCGGACGACGCCATAAGGTAGGAGGGCAGGACGGCGTGGCGGCGGAGGGGCGGTGAGCTCTTCCAGTCTCGGGCGGAGGGGAAAGCTTTGGGTGAGTGACCGCCAGTCCGACCTGTCTCATTGGGTCAACAGTCAACACCATTCAAAAGCAACGGTCCATTCACAACCACCGCGGCTCCCTAGCCGTCACCGGTAACGGTCTAAGGCCTCTGACCAGACGACAACCCTCCCATCCGAGCGTCTGCGAGGGGTTTCAAACTGGAGCGAGGGGAAAACTGAGGAAAAGTTAAGCGGCTGGGGAAAACTGAGTACAACTAACGACCCAGGGGCACGAGGATAGAAATCCCTAAAATAATACAAGCTGGTTAAACAAATTACAGTTGGGCAATTGATAGAATAAAGACAACGTGCATATGATGAGAGGATCACTATGAGATTTACTCTGGGCATTACAACAAAATACATAGACCACCATCCAACTGCATCTATGACTAATAATCCACTCACGGGGATATCGTCCAAACACCCCATGAGTATTAAGTTGCGAACAACAGATAACTGCATTAAGCAAAGTGTGTAATGTAAACAAAGCATATGCCCTCGAGCATATGAATGTTGTTTTCCCCCTAGTAGCAACAACACATCTACTACCTTAGAGGTTTCTATCACTCCCCCAGATTAAATAGAGGCATGAACCCACTATCGAGCATAAATACCCCCTCTTGGAGTCACTAGCAACTACTCGGCCAAGATAGCTACTAACAACGGAGAGCATGCAAGATCATAAACAACATAGAGATAACAAAAGATAAATTTCAGTAGTTCAACTCAAGCATAACACCAATATTCATCGGATCCCTACAAACCAAACAAGTAGAATTACATAACGGTGATCTCAATCATGTAGGGCAGCTCATGAGATCTAAACATGAAGCACATGGTGGAGAAGACAACCATCTAGCTACTGCTATGGACCCATAGTCCAAGGTAGACTACTCACTCATCGCTCCGGAGGCAAGCATGGCGATGAAGAAGACCTCCGGTGGTGATTCCCCTCTCCGGCAGGGTGCCGGGAAGAGCTTCTGGACCCTCCCGATCTTCGGGTCGACGGTGATGGCAGATCGTGATGTGTTCTGGAAAACTGATCGGGTACTTAGGTTTTTCCCGTCAGGGGGTCTTTATAGGCGAAGGGGCATCGTCAGAAGTGGACCGAGGCGGTCTCACACATAGGGGGCGCGGCCCAGCCCCTGGCCGCGCTGCCCTGGTGTGAGGGCCCCTCGTGGCCCCACTCCAACTCCTCTTCGGTTCTCTGGAAGCTTCGGTAAAATTCTAGGCGACTGGCTTTGGTTTCGTCCAATTCCGAGAATATTTCCTGTGTAGCTTTTCTGAAACACAAAAACAGCAGAAAACAGGGAACTGGCACTGTGGCAACTTGTTAGTAGGTTAGTTCCGGAAAATGCATAAAAGTGCCACGAAGTGTAACGAAACATTAGGCAAATGGTGTAAAAACAAGCATGGAGCATCAAAAATTATGGATACGTTGGAGACGTATCAGCATCCCCAAGCTTAACTCCTGCTCGTCCTCGAGTAGGTAAGTGATAACAAAAGAAATAATTTTTGAGGTGACATGCACCTACACAATCTTGATCATATAAGTAAGCGTTGTGAGCTGGGATCAAAAGAACTTAAAACATGGGCATGAAAGACATAATCTTGATAGAAGAAAGTTAGCAACCATGTTATAAACATGAAAATAAACACAAACAAAAGATCATGAAAATGAAACAATGAAAGTCAAACGTGTGTTCAAATCATAATGAAAAACATACAAATGGTTTTCAGCTTGTCCGTCATGGAGAGCAAAACATAAATGCATAGGACACCTTCAAGTTTAAGAGGGCGACTAGATACAAATAATTTAAGAACAAGTGAAACCAACAATATGAATCAATCAATGAAAACTTTGGGACAATGCACATTATACTAAGAATGACAACTATGCTCTCTTAATGGTGCATAAAGATAGAAGGTGGTGACTCAACATAAAAGTAAAAGAAAGGTCCTTCACGGAGGGAAGCAGTGATTGCAAGTTTTATAACCTTCAAAAATTATGGTACTTACCGGCTTTGAGCTCTCATTGCCCCATCATAAGCATCTTGAATGGTTAAAGTTAATGCGAGAACACTTATGCTGCATATGCTTGACAAATCATAAGTTCAAAACCTCGTGTCCCATGAAAACGAGTACCCAAACCTCATGCTACTTTACTTAGAGTCCCAAGCAAGCTCTTGTCATTGTAAGTATACACGTATCATCGAGAACCGCCAACGGGGTACCTCCGTGCCCGATGACATAGAACAAGCCCACATCAAAATGATAGGACAAGCAGACAATGAACACCTCGACATCTCTTTTATTTACCATTTGTATAGCTTTTTATTTTGAGATGCGTCGTCGAATATCCACTATGGGCATGCTGCAAATTTCCACCATGAATTATGCATGGCTTAGATTGGCGGCCCAGGCATTTCTCTAACACATATACAAACTCCATGATCCCGCAAGATTCCCAATTCATTTCACACCGCGAGTATTCATAAACAAAAGATCACGATTGACAAGGGTATAGTTAATAGAGCCCGTTAGTTGAGTACCCCTAAGGCCCGTATAGCTAGGTCCAATTGTAATGATAGTCGAATACGAGTTCCTACCGTATGTCGATATTGTAATCTGTATCGGACCCTACCCGATCCTCGAGACCTGGCCACCTATATAAAGGGGCCAGGAGGGGACGGTGTAGGCCAGATTGAAAGCAAGCCAGGTAAAACACCCAAGTTTACTTTCGACGCATACCTATTTCGACTAACTTTACCTTCGAGTTCATCCGACGCCCTATCTCCCCGATCCTAAGTCCTTCATCTAGGACATTTGTCGAGTTAACCCTCGTCAATTGGCGCCGACCGTGGGGACTGGGGCGTTGGAATCATGAATTCGACGGCTTTTTCGCTTTTAGCCAACAGCAGTTCAGAACTTGACGGAAATCAAGAGATGGAGTTAACCATTGGAAGTTTGAGCATCATTATCGGGCCATCGGGTTCATCCCGCCTCTCGGATTCGATGAAACCAGATCCGTCGGCAAACAAGCCCGAAACAGAGGAAACGTTGGAATCATCAGAAGACTCTTCCAGCGAGGTAAACTCGCCGGTCAGCTTCGAAAAAACACCAATCGCAGAAGGCGACAAAATTCGGGAAAATTTCGACTCAGAAGAAAGAGCGTGCCAGGCGCACAACAAAGCAAAGGAAAACCTCGATGCAAGAGTCCAACTCGACGATCTCATAATCTGCCTGGATGATATCTCAGACAAATCAACAGACACATGGAAAACAGGGGTAGAGCTTTCTGAAGATGACGACTCGACCTTCTCAAGCTTCAACAGTAGCATCGGCAAACAATGCCAGGTGCTCGCCATTGTGGGAGACAACTCAGAAGAATTCAATGAAAATAACAACCCAGTGCTAAACCCAGCAAATATCGACAGAGGAGGAAATCACCTAGCAGAAGGGCAAACAGCAAAATCCCTCACAGCCAGGGGAAAAATTCGACTATCAGTCGACGAATGGAGGATAATAAGAGAAGCCGTAGAACACGGCACGCCAATACCATCAAATTCCAGCAAAGACATGCTTTTGGGGTATCATTATGCCCTAAGGCAGCAGGCAAAGCAATTAGCAAAGGAGAAAATAGAGATACAAAGAAGAAAAGATTCAGCCATTGCAGCTAGCGAAGCTGCTCGAAAAGCATGAAGCGACGCATCATATAGTAACGCAAGGAAAAATCGTCGACACGGTTCAAGGTACGACAACCTTGAGTACTCCGACAGGCAAAGTACTTCCAAAAACCTCGACTCGTCTTTCCTATCGGTCGACGAGCAGGGGAACATCCTACCGAAAACCCCTGAAGCAGCACTAGTAGCAGCGCAAGCATATCTACTTACAACTCGACCAAGTCCAGGAGATCCTAGAGAGCATATGCATAGAGCAGCATTGAACGGACTCAACATGGTGGGCCACAAGCTATCAGCAAAAGGAGAAGTAGCATATCACCACAAGGAAGTGCACAAAGCAAAGTCACCTCGCCGTCACAACAGTCCTCGGCGCAGAAGCAGCAAGCAACGATCTCGATCGCCATCACCAAAACAGCACGGTGGAACCCGAAGATCACGATCCCCAAATGAAAGACGCGACTATGAAGATGACGAAAAAGAAATGGGGGCATCGTGCTTTACCCGCAGGGTTCGCACCACTCCAGTTCCCAAGGGATTCAAGTTACCTCATGATCAGCAAAAGTACGATGGATCACAGGAACCACAATCATGGCTATCAGATTATCTACAAGCAGTGCAAATATTAGGAGGAACCAAAGAAATAGCAATGCAAAGTTTGCAACTACACCTTACCGGAGCAGCAAGGTCATGGTTGAGCAAATTAGAGAAAGAAACTATTGGAAGCTGGGAAGACCTCACAAAGCAATTTACAGGCAACTTTAGGTCGACATACAAGCGGCCAGCATCAATAGAAGAAGTCAAAGCGTGCGTGCAACAACGCGACGAAACACTGCGGGCATACATCCAAAGATGGAGCCTTATCAAAAATTCGGCAGTCAAAGTTTCAGACGAAAGAGCAATAGATGCATTCATCATTGGATTAAGGCGAAGAGACCTAGTCGAAGAGATGGGTAGAATCAAGCCAAAAACAGTGTCAGACCTCATGGACGTAGCAAACAGATTCGCAGATGGAGAAGACGCATGCAACAACAAGCGAACGCGATCCCCAGAGGACGATAGAAGAAATAGATATGGAAGTCAAAGGAGACGGTCCCGAAATTACGACAACTACGGCTCCCATAGCCAAGTCGCCGCAGGATACAAAGACAATAGTTATCAAGGAGGCGAGCGCAGAAGTTTGGGATACCAAAGCTATGGAAAGGAGGATTATAAAAAGTTTCCCGCAAGAGAACCCAGAGAGTACAACCCGTCGGCAGAAGATATGCTCAACAGACCTTGTCATATACACTCAGCGTTCGTCGATGGGAAGCGAGTATCAAGACACGCAATGAAAGATTGTACAACATTCTTAAAACTACAAGAGGCAGCGCTAAACAAGCAAACCGAAGCAAGGCGACAAGGATTTGAAGGAAGCAACAATCCTCCGGCAAAACAGCAAGGAAACAACGGAGCTCCTCAAGGACAAGACCAGCAAAACCAGGGACACGACGACGACGAAGGGTACGTTCCATCAAAAGGACACATCACAGCAATGATACAACCTGTGCCCAAGTCGAACAAAGAAGAAAAGAGTATAACTCGACAAGTCAATCTAGCAGTCATCTCACCTCCAGCCACAACAGAGTATCTGCACTGGTCAGAACAACCAATCGAGTTCAACAGAGAAGACCACCCTATAACAGTACCTCAGCTGGGAAACGCGCCTTTGGTACTCAAAGCTCAAATCGGTGCGTATGATGTTGACAGAATATTCATGGACGCAGGGAGTGGAATTAACTTGATATACGCAAAAACGCTCCGAGCAATGCATATATCACTAGAGTTCCTGAAACCAACGGATTGTTCCTTCCACGGGATCGTGCCAGGAAGTGCCAATTACCCATTGGGTCGAATAGCACTCAATGTTTGCTTCGGCAACCGACAGAACTATAGAAGAGAAAAGCTAGACTTTGAAGTCATGGACTGGCCATCTCAATATCACGCGATCCTCGGACGACCCGCGTTTTCGCGATTCATGGCAGTGCCTCACTATACATATCTGGTACTCAAAATGCCAGGACCAAGAGGAATAATTACAGTCAAAGGGAGTTTTGAAGTTTCAGATCTCTGCGACAGGGAGTTCCACAAGATGGCGCAAAACTTTGGTATGATAGCCAACTACGCAGAGAAGACGAAAAGCACGATTACAGAGGGCGTCAAGCTACTCGAAGGACACGTTGCGGAGCCCGAGATGAAGAAACCATGAGTAAGAGCATCAGGAGAGGACAAAAATACAGGAGAAGAAGAGAAAGCTATGACGGCATAAGCGTCAAAGAACAATAAAATAGAGTAGAAGAATACGGCTGTAAAACCACGAGTTATACCAGGGGCAATGCCCTCTAGATCCAGAACACAGGTCATAGGCCAGATCTATTGGGTTACCCCATGTATCCTACATTACAGATATAATAAAGACAAAGCGTTCCTCATATTCGAGTTTACGAGTCTTTCAAAGGGAAAATGCGGCGAACGCACAACTCATACAAAAAACGCTCTGAGAATAAGTTTCAGACATACAGTCGCGAAATAAAGAAACTCTCGCGTTCCACATACGTCTTACAACATTGGGTTGTCAGAATCATCTACACCTAAAGGGTCTAAGTAGTGAAACTCGCGGAAAAACGCGGAGTCTTCTTGCAACAGCCTGGCTATAATTCGTCGGGCAGGCTGCAAGGTACTCTCTAAGTGTACTAGAAGGCTTGCCCCACCAGGAGGATAGCTCAGCGACATAGAACTATAATTGAGTCTTGGCTGCCACTTGCGTATCCACCCAAGAGCAAAATTGGCACCTGCCACTAAGTTCAGTTCTATCAACCGATGGATTCGCTGGCTGGATCTAAAAACATCAAGAAGCAATGGAAAAGTAGCAGGCAGAGGATTGCGAGGAAGCATGACCGAGTGCATAGTTACGAGAGCTCTCCTACAGCCATCCACTACCTCGCCAATGTGCTGGGCACGGTCCTGAAGCAATACAACAGCACTCCGGCGTCGAGGATCAGACCATAAATTTTCAACACTTGCGGACATTTTTTCTAGAGCCGCACTTCGCTCGGTAACCCGACGATCTTCAGCAGCGAAATCCAAGCAAGTGCCTATAAGGGCAAAGGATATCATAAAAGTAGCAGTGGAGCAAAAGGGAAAAAGACAAGTTGAGAGGAAACTTACATCGCAACATTTCACAGGCGGATTCGATGATACCAAGAATAAAAGAATTGCATTCTTCGTGATGCAAAATCTTTGCTGTCAAGCTGGACACTTCATCACCAAGAATTGATACCTGCTTCGTCAGGACAGAAGTTTTGCTAGCTTTATCAAACGCCATCTGAGCTTGGCGTTTGGCTGAAGTCAAGCGAACCTCAAGATCAGAAATCCTTGCAGAATATTCTGCGCATTGATCGCATCGACTGAGAGGCGACGGAATCCTCGAGTTGAACGTACTGGCAGAGAAAGGAGCCGGCCCACAAGTCAAAGGGTCGTCGATATGCATCAACTGAAAGCCAAAGAAAAGGAAGAAGAAACATTTCAGAAAGGCAGCACAGGAATTCATAAGAAGATATATTTACATAAGAGCACAACCCTATGACTAAAGTTCTCGGGTTGCACGCAACTAAAGTTTTTTACATTCAAAAGGAGAAAACTAAAAGCTACAAAGAAGCCGAGTCTACGCCACCTCAGCATTTTGCTCCGTGGCAGAAGAGGGCACGGCAAATTCCTCGCCAGAAGTCGACGGCGGCACTGGATCTTCCGCCGTTGGAGGTGGTGCAGTAGATGCCGCAGAGGATGCCAAAGGGGAAATAATTGTCACCAATGCAGGCGCCAACTTCTTTGCCTTCTCGAAAAAATCCTTCATCTCGTCGCGGGTGCGGCCATGGGGAGAGCTCACCCTCTCCCAGTCGAAGTCCATACCGTGCGCAAGAGACAGTGCAATAGCACCCTCGGCGCCGCGCTTAATAGAAAGCCCTTTCAGCTGGAGGGTGGGATCTTCAGTTGTATCAAAGGACTTGGCAAGATTACTCAAGTTGTCCTTCGGAACTGCTGCCCTTTTCTTCGGCCACAACCCGACAAACAGTCGTGATAGAACGCGGTTAACTAACTCAAAAGTCTCCTGGATAGATATCCAGTTTTCCTCGAGTTGGTTAATCGCAGTCATCAGAGGATCATCGTCCGGTTGCAGGGACGACGGAGATACCCCGGTAAATCCTGCACGACACAAAGCAGATAGAAGAGAAAAAGAAGAGGAAAATGTCAGCAAGTACAACAGTGCAACAGAAGTCGAAAATAGAAGACAAGGCGAAACACTCACTTTCAGCAGCAGTAGACATTGTGTGGAGATGCTCTGCCACGGCTTGCTCTCGCTGGGCATGATCCTTGTTGGCATCAGCTAAAGCTTTTTTAGCTTTCTTCGCCTTACCAAGCGCAGATTTCTGCGACTTCTCAGCGTTTGCCTTGGCAGTGGCTGCAGCATCATAAGCTTTCTGTGAAGCACGGAGCTCCGCCTCCAGCGACGCAATTCGAGCGTTAGCCGTTGCCAGAGCAACTACAGAAGAAGACGCAAGCATGTCAGATAAATAGCAAAGGATAAGTACAAGGAAAAAGTTGTGACTGGATGTCAAAAGTGTACCTTCGGAAGCTTTCGCAACTCTCAGGTATCCAGCACATTCCGTGCCTAAGGTGACAAATCTCTTCAATAATGCCTAAGAGAAAGGGCGTGTAAGAGCACAAGTACATGCAAAGGAAAGACAAGAAAAGGAAAAGCAAAAGAAGTTGCTCACATTGTCGGGAGAACCCGTCGATGCATGGCCCTCAAGAGAAACGTCGGGTTCTTTGGCCTTCTTTGAGCGTTTGTTGCTTCGAGTTTCCAGAACCTTCTTGACAGAAGCCCTGGTGACCCTTGGTGCGACAATTGGCTCAGTGGGCTCGGCAGCGGTCACCGGCGACATCGAAGGAGCAGTTGTATCATCTTTTGGCGGCTCTTCGTCATCTCTATATAGAAGAAAATACGTTATATGCCATACTACAGAAACAAGACAAGAATGGTGCAAGTGGAGAACTCAAATAAAGCACTTACGATGCCAGGAGGTCGAAGAATTCCATATCTTCTGTCAAAATAGGAGATTTCTCCGCAACTGCTTGTTGCAAAGAGGAACTCGAAGAAGCAAATTCGTTGACTCGTTTCCTCTTCTTGTCCAAGCCAGTGTCTTCAGGCTGCACAGGAGGAGATGATGTCGACGAACTAGTATCCTCTTCTGATTCTTCGGCATCGTCTCCGTCCTGATTATCATCAGCCTCGGGGGCTTCAGATACAGACATGGCCAGATTAGCCGGAAGGGGCCCTGCCTCTGGAAGAGGGGGCGCAAGAGGAGAAATTGGTGCCCCTGCACGCGAATGCGTTACTAAAGTAAATAAGGAAAAGGAAAACGTAGTTTGAGAAACACAAAAATCGACAACAAGGAGCCAAGAAGTAAGCAGATATATACCTCAGGAAGAGGGTGCACGGAGTCGAAGAAATCAGCGGTCAAATCAGCAACTGCATGTTCCTTGGTGAGCTTGGTGAGAGTCCTGACTCGCTTGTCGACATCTTCTTTCAATAGCAGATCTTCAGCGAGACGGGTAGGATCTTCCAAGCCGGAGTAACTCCAAAGTTTGGTAAGGCGGTGTTGTAGGGGTTGAACTCGACGTTGAATAAAAAACGCCATGAGTTGAATACCCGACAAAGCGCCTCCTTGACCTCCTTTTAAAGCCTTGATGCGAGACAGAAGAGGAAGAATTTGTTCTACTTTCGCTTCTGAGGGGAGCGTATCCCACGACGCCAATTTCTTTACCTCCTGGGAAGCGTCAAAAGGAGGTAGGCCGTATTCATCTCCAGGAGAGGATTTGCGGTCCTTGATATAGAACCACTTTGTCCTCCACCCTTGGACAGATGCGGCCATGGAAAATTCAAGGTATTGTGCTTCAGGGCGCACAGAAACGACGGCTCCGCCCAGTTCGGGTTTTCTAGCCAAAGCAACATTGGGGCGGAGCCGAAAGATTGACCTCCAGAGAAGAAAGTGGGGCTCAATGCCCAAGAATGACTCGCAAAGAGTCACGAAACACGCAATGTGCAGAAGAGAGTTAGGTGTGAGTTGGTGAAGCTGCACACCGTAAACAAAGAGAAGCCCACGAAGGAACTCGTGGGCAGGAAGAGAAAGACCACGGAGGAGGAAAGCGAGGAACATTACCCGATAACCACTCGGGGGCT